>CM064516.1:15782377-16531412 GCA_032716605.1 Paralithodes platypus | reverse complement strand
TGGAAAATAGGTACTCAAGGATAGAAAGGAAGAGATGACGACAAACCCGTTATTGCATTCTAATTAACGAGAGGACAACCCTGTTTGGTTGACCCACATCCAACATCCTTCGAGGAAGGGGAAAGACTGCAACTCCGACACGATGATAAGACCAAAGAACCACAAAAACCCCACTGAGACCTAGCATATTCTCTACTTTCTAGATATCACATAAGGATGTTTTTGGGAACGGTAATTCATTCGAATTATTTGATCGCCCACCTTCAGGTGAACTGGCCGTCCCCATGGTTTTCTTATTCTTTATGCAATCGTGACTCATGCTCATTATTCAGGTACATTAGGACAGTAGGATAAATCGGAGGCTAGCAAAGACCAATCAAGAACTTCACCTTCAATGTTGGCTGACAAGACTTTAACTCTCGGTTAGGCTACTGGTACTACTCTTAGACCAATTTAATACTGACAGCTCCGATTTACCATCCTGACAACACATTTAGCTCCAAATAGGTACGGCAGGATAGATATAAACATATTGCAGTAATCTTAAGCTTGATATTAATAGAAGGAACATTTTACCGTTTACAACTCTTAACATTGGTACCGTAGGGTCCGTATCTAATTATCTCTATACCATTAACCTGGGACCAATCCATTACCGTACTGGGACAGTCTCTTAACCTAGGAGTAGGACTTGAACCTTGCTGTCTGTATCCACCCCATTCCTCTCAGTATTATACATCCCAATTCCGCTAGATACCGGTATCGGCCAGGCTTGCCTGTAGGTTTCTTCGGCCTACCGTATCCTGGGGTATAGGGGGTAATCATACGTCTTCCTGCGGTCCTTGAACCCTCGTACAGTACACGAGTTCAGCATCCTGCACTCAGCCAATGGGAGGGGTGAATCTCCGATTCTCCGCCATCAGCAATTCAGCATCACATCAACTCCGTCCCAAACTGGTTCCCTGGTAAGTTGAATACATTCTTAACCCACGGTTGACATATAGCTAACCCGTAATAATGGGGTTAATCAATATCCTAATTACGGTACACAGTAATACTAAAACAAATACATATAAAAAATATAGGTTAATATAAACATATAAAAATACATGGATTCCTATTAACGTATAAAAATAGATGAGCTAATATAAGTACAGAAATACAATGACAGATCAAATTATGACATTACAGTACTGTACCGAAATAATCTCTTAAGGCATCCAAAGATCCTCTCATTAAGTACAGGTACATATGTTACTCAGCAGTACTCTACACACAATTGGGAACACATAATTACACAGCATATCTATGGAGTCAAATCAATACAATAATGGCATAAATCAAAGGGAATTGTCATGGTCAAACTTAACAGGTTGGACTGCTCAATGCGGAGGGTGCTATACAAGGCTCAAACAAAGCTAAACGTTATTTCTACTGTAACTCGAGTAACTTATCCCCTGAAATCAGCTGCCCAGAATCTCACTACAGCGTTCCGTCCCTTGCAATGCAACTCTGTACATTAGACCATGTCAAACAAAAATATATCATAGGAATCAATACTCATAATACACTTAAAAAGCACAATAATTAATAATAGCCTACTGTACTTCCAATTAGGTGAAAGTTAGGTAGCCTAATTAAAAATGTAAAATCATATAACCTACCATAATAATTCAGCAAGTACCCATACCTAAACGGCCTTTTCACAAGTTAACTTTAAGTAACAATAGGTAAGAACAAATAATCATCTGAAATAAACCCGACCCAATGGGGGTCCGAAATTTGACAGTACTGGGGTTGGGAAATGAGGACCTCTAAATCAAGATAACAAGTAACTCTTTACACTATAACCCAGTAAAAACATTTAAAATGAACAATAACCAGGCCTAGGAGACGTTAGTTATAAATACTTATCTGAATAGGCCTAACTTTGGAACGTCGGAGACACGAAAGGTAAACAAAACTCAAGGACACGATCTCAAACGAATGTCCTTTCCTGATTTACACGTTAAAATACAACCATAGTTTACCAAAATGCATGGTTTTATAAACTCAAAGTAATGAACAAGTTCTAAACATACAATACAACTGCTACATTAGTAATTTACTCAACCTGGTCGTCTCTCCGAAATGCGAGATGGTCTAAATCCTAAAATGGCGGTCAGGCTTCAAAAGCATTTTAATCAACTTCATCGTCCTCAATTCTACTCTTAACTGGTGTTCTCGCACTACACTACCTCAGGATTATGTAAAACGGTGAAAGACAAACTAGCAAAATAGGCTAGCCTAAGTTTGGTCGGGAATTATGGAAAAACACAAGAATTGGAAGGCCATCAAATGGCGTCCCTCTGACTGAAATTATTACACACGAAGTTAATTTGACGTTAATTTGGAATAACAAAGTCTAAAATATCAGAAAAACACTTAGCAAAGGTGCACAGACTAAGTTTTACTGAACACAATGATAATGGGGGAATTTGTATGGTTGTAGGCACTTGGCAGGTGAGGGGTGCCTGTCGACCAACCCGATGGTAGGCTCGAGTTCACGAATTTGTCAATCATAGTAATATCTCCTACATTACACACCTAGTACTTACTTAACTGAAGAAGCAATACCTTATAATACTATAAACCTTAATTACGAACCTCTGAATGGAGGGAAAGGAAGCCTAAGTCTGGAGAAGAAGCGGGGAATGATGACAGAGACTGGGGGTTAGGTAGGTGTCTCTCTCGTAGGCCTGGGGTCACGACAGTGAGGGGCCGAGGGCCAGTGCCAGGGATCCCGCCAAAAAAGGGGAGGGTGATCACAAAGGGTGGCGTCGCTTGGGTAGGAATTGGCGGTCTTTTTACACAAGGGGGCATTACTCTAAATTCGAAAAGGAAGGATTTTTACATGGGATAACAAAAGGGGGTAAAAGGATAAATTAGGCTTGAAAGTATTTTAGATAGATTTGAGAATATTAGTTCTCCTCCTGATCTAGGCTAAATCCCTCTTTACATAGACAAGGGTTACTTAACCCTTCTTAAATGATACATTTCCCTTAAATATAGGGAAGAGTGAATGAAGGGGAAAAAGTCTTACAGTTAAGTCAAACCTTACAACATATACCAAAAGGGAAAGTACAATTTCTTCCCGTTACACCCCTCCTACAATTCATTCTCAAACAATCAAAGCAAGATACAAAGGGGTGGTTTCGGGGACAGGTACGCATGTTGTGGTCGTTGGACCTGCAGTAGCCACAATACATAGGAGAGGGAGCTCTACGTTGGTTCGACAGTTTGGTGTCAAGGGCTTCAAGTTTCTTCTGAATATGCTCAAATTTTGTATCTAGGCCTGAGGGAGAGGGTTCCGGAGAAGGGCAGGGAGCTACCGGGACTGTCTTGGACCTAACTTCCAATACTCGATGGTCATCCTTGGTCTGGATTACTAACTCTATCCTTCTTTCTACGTCTAGTAGCTCTAGGTACCTATCCAGGGAAGTGAATTTTGACTTGAAAGGGTCCATGGCAGTCTTAACTCTAGGAGGTAAGGCCACATGAAGTCTCTCCTTGATAAAACTATCTCGCTCCTTGATATCCCCTCGGAATTTTTTTCTCAACGCTGAGTGTTTGGTCTTGAGACGGGTACAAAATGTGCGCGGTTCTAACGATATGTCATACCTGTCAAGGTCTAACTGTCGAAGAGCCTGGGTGACGGTGTAGGATGGGGCAAACTGTTTTCTGAGGAAGAGCTTTAAATCCTCCCACTTGGGGATGTTGCCCTCCTCCCTCTCTGTGTCAATCAACCCTGCAATTTCAGGATCCGCCCGGTATTGGGCAAGTTTGATTCGGTCTGCGCTCTCAAAGGCATTCTCCTCAATTTGCCTTATAAAACAAGACAATCCGATCTCTCCCTCTATTCCCTCGAGTTCTGATAACTCAAGTTTGGGGATGTCTTTGGGTTTCAAGAGAAGTGGTCCAAATGGGGTTGTAGGAGGTGGTTTTGAAGGTGGGGGTCGAAGAGGGGGTGGTAATGGTTGTTGTTGAGGATTTAGGTTGGCGGAGGTGGCTGCTGGTAAGGGGGTACTTGTAGGAGGCATTGGTAATGGAGCTGGGATAGGGTTGATGGGAAGGTAGGAAGGATTTTGTGAGGATTGGTCAATATGAGCTAATATCCGGAGCTGAAAATCCATCATCCCATGAACCTTCGTTTCCAGGTCGGTAAACCGTTTGGCGATGGTTCCATGGTCCGATCTCTCCCTAAGGTCATCTACATCCATGTCAGAACCAGTCTCTCTAATCTCTACTTTCCCCAAATGGGTATGGAAGTCAGTTCCAAGAGTTTGGCCAACGCTGCTCTCCTCTTCACCCAGGTGGGTGTTGAGGGCAGGATCACCAAATGCTCCCACCTCTTCACCCATGAGGATGTTGAGAGGATGATGTTCTTCGCTCATATCATTTTTAATAAGTCTCCTAAATAAAATTCCACAAATAAAAATTAAACCAATTTCCACCAAAAGACAGTTTAACATAGGGTAGCAAAAACAAATTCTGTGTTGGGGTAGCGTGGACAGAATTTTTAGATTAGGCTATCAGAGTAAAGGGCACGGATAATCCCGGGAAAAATACAAACAACTTCAACAATTAAACTCTATCTTCCCAGAATTATCCCACCGTTGCATACACCACTGTAACGGTCCGTAAAACGCGGTACGGCATAAACACGACAAAAGGTACTACTGACCCTCAAAAACCCAGTACTGTACCGACCGCTTTCCGCGAAACCGTTAATGGAGGGTATACTCAATTACTACTAGTCCTGCACACCCTCACTGATATGATTTCTCCTTCATGCATAACAATGATTACAAGGAGGATACCCAAACACCTCATCACTTTTAAGATTAAAAAGGAATTAGATTATAAATAAAATGCTGGGTAAGAGATTAGAATTATTGAAGACAAGTAGGTTACAAAATCTTCTTCCTTACACCAGTAACCAGTTCCCACATAACCTAACCCCAGACCACCCGTAGCATCGGTACAGCGGTACATTATAATTGATCCTCGTTAAACATTTTTGTTATCCAAACTTGTTAGAAGATTCGGCCCGATGGGCGGAAGGCCTACAGCATATCTGGAGTCCATTTCCTCTTCAGTCGCTTTCCCTAGCCTTCTTTAGGCTCCAGGTGAATGTTGGTCTCCAACCGGGTCACCGGGTCCCTCATCTGAGGGCGCACTAAACTTCCCCACACGGAGCACAAAGGGAGGGGCCGAAGGAGTCGGCCTAGGGGGTGGTGTGAATAAGTGCCAGGTAGGACACGGAGTGCCCACGGACGCGGCTTGGGGGCCAAACTCGTGAAAAAACGCTGACAATGAAATTTATGACCTATTCCGCAGTAGGATAAGTAGTTGATTGGGAATTTATTGAGATACCAGATTTTTGCAGGAGATTGCTATTATAAAAAGAATGTCCTTGTAAATTTTCTGTTTTCTAACTATGTTTAGTTACTGAATAAAAGGCAAATACAGGTAATGATGTCATGGGGTTCACCTTAATTATTTAAAGGAATCCGCTCTCAGTTGCGCAGTTAGATTTAATGTAGGAATAGGTATTTATTGAACTATTAGATTATAGTGGGAGTTAGGCATCTAGAAAAGGGTATTGTATTAATTTTTCGGTCTACTCAAATGGGTTGAGGACGGAATTAAAGGTAAGAAAAAGGGTAGTGACGTCAGGAGCTTCTCGAGGGGAACTATGACACGTTAATGACGTCATGAGGGGAGGGAAGTTTGATTTTCAGGTTAAGGAGTTCGCAATTAATTATCTGAGGATTCGGAGTTAGTGTGTCCTCAGTGAGTACAACAACCTTATAATAACTACTGGATACCATTATAGGACTGGAAGTGAGTGAAAAGTAACAAGTCTTGGTGAATTGATTGCCAAAATCAAGCACAGCTTTTTTTGCTACCTTACACTCCAGCCACGACAACGCCCTCGCTGACGACCACCACCAAGATGCGGATTGACATGATAACCCTGGCGCGGAAGGACTCCACCAAAGTAATCAATTCACCTCACCAACTCCTGGACCATTTGAGGTACTGTGACTGCTCTTCTCTCCTCACCCTCACCGGAGACAAGATGGCCACCCCTAACAACCAGGGAGTCATTTATTACCACTTCCTCCAGCACCTGACCCCTGTCTACGAAGATAATACTTCAAGACATTACCATCTCCAGTCCCGGGGTCGGGACTTTTCTCTACCAGACGGTAGTGAGATGCGGTCTCAGGATGATAAGACCGCATCTCTAGCTGCCACTAAACCTGCAGCCAACCCTACTCCTGCCAGGCAACCTGCTCCTGCCCGCATCGCCTGCATATCGAGACAGGTGGGACACATAAGACCTGAGTGGACTACACTAGCATACCCTGCCCAGCCAGCTTCTATGGCCCCTACCACCAGAGAGAAAAGTCAGAGGGGTAACTACGCTAAACACCCAGCTAACCATCCTAGACTTCCCCAGCCTGATCAACCAGCTACAGGTGGTACTCCTTTATTTACCAACTTACCTTTCATCAAGGACTGCCAAACTGCTCCAGACTTTCACTCTCTATTCCCTAGTCAGCCATTTATATCACCCATCAAAACCCCTCAGGATCTTGCAGCCATCCAAGTCATGTCCTTTTCCCGGGCTAGGATAGCGCATAAACCAGCAGTTCAACCCATGCAGCAGTTCTAAACCTTTTCTTATATAAATCATCCTGCACATGCCATTTCTCATCCACTTCCTCTCCCACCAGGAAGTGATCACCCCCATCTTATAACAGAATCTGCCCGGGGGCATCTAGCTACAAGGTACAGCCAGAGTCCAGGCGTGCCACCCCCAGAGCTACAAGGACATAACCACCACGCGCCAACCAGCGCCTTTGATCCTCTCAAGCCGGGCGCCTTAAGTAGGGGCAAGAAGATTGCCTTATACTCACCCAGCCTGGACATCAGTAACTAAGCTTGCCATTTGGTATTCTTTAGTTCAGGGTAAGAACAGCCAGAGATAGCTGGTGTTCAACTTGTCAGTTGTGTGCTGTGATCGAAGATCTACCAGGTCGGGTTCCCCCCATCAGGAAGAGGACTAGCTTGGGCATCCCACTTTGGGCTCCCCCTTTCTGGCCTTCGATGCGGTGCACAAACCAAGTACCAAAGGATTCCTACCTTGTTTTGTTCAAGGGATTATGAGGATAGTGTAGTAACTTTAGATCTACCAGATTGGGTTCCCCCCATCAGGAAGAGGACTAATTTTGGGCAACCCACTTTGGGCTCCCCTTTCTGGATTCTCTTTTTACTACATGGTTCTGATAGTTCCACAAACTAGCAAGGAAGGAAGACACTTACCCTGACCCCCCTTAGACTACCTATAATGTCACTATCTAGACTGCTTGCAACTCTAGGTAGATCATTATGCTAGTCACCCTAACCCCCCAAACCTTGTAGCAGAACTCCAGCATATCCTTTGGGGATCACTGCACTGTGGGAGTGCAAGAGGAACCCGGTTGTCCCGTGGTAGGTGCCAAGGTCTAAGGAATCATCTTGTGACTCACCCTGGACCAGTAGCTGGAGTCATCACGCCCAGCTCCCCCCTGGACCAACTTCCGGAGTCATCATGCCCAGCCGCCCTCCGGACTACTGGATCCTCCCTCGATCTACGGGCCCACCTCTTCACTACAGCTCTCCTTTAAGTGCTTTTGTATAGTTTATGGGTATAGAGTTGACTCAGGGTTGTGGTAGAAGTTATCTTCAGGGGTTCTCATTAACATTACGTCTTGCGAGAGGTCTTTCTTCTCCCTACTTAAATTGACGTTAATTAGCCCACTTGCCGGGACACATTATACATACCTATCAGGGGATCCTTATATACGCACCTTCCCGGGTTACTGGTCTCCCATAGCCCGACAGAGGGGGCGTGCCTATATAAGACCCATAGCATCAAACACAAACACATATTTACACGTAATCTAGTTCCTTTGTATAACTTCTAGCCTAATTCATTTAACATTCTGTCAGGTTCATAACTCGAATAGATTTCACTCTATCTCAGCTCCCGACGATTGTTGCCTCAGCCTTCAGCACCTTGCTAGTACACAATTAGAGTTAAGGATTAATCTTTGCCAGGTGAGATCTAGCACACCTATAGTATTAATATCATTTGTGAGCCTTTCTGAGCCCACTTCATTGTTGATGACCACTTGGCCATTATTGCTTTAGAGTCAGTTAACGTCACTATATGCCGGGGACATCATTGCATGATCCAGACGGCATTTGCCATTACTGCACTCTTGTCTTTTGTTGAGATCCTCTCTGAGATCTATTGGGGTAGGAGGTGTACCTCCACCATTTTGGATACCTTATAATTGTATCCTAGGAGTATTATTATTACCTTGAGTCCGGACCCATTGTCCGACTCCTATTGCTTACTTGATAACCTTATTATTGTATGTCTTAATTATTCTTATTGTTGTTGATGATCTCCAGGTTACAGGTATAAAATATATGTCTTGCTCCTCCATGAACCAGGTGTTAAACTGAATAAAACCCATGTTAACTTGTTACCTGTGTGCTTATTATCCTGCCGTGTTGTCTCTTTATTTAAAGTTTAAGGTATACAAAGGAGTAACCTATCCAGTTAGAGAGCTGCTCATTGTACAAAGAATATCTCGCGTTCCAATTTGGACCGGTCATAACACAAAGAATGTTCGAGCCAAAATGTCTGGACACACGGAGTTTGAAGCAATTTCAGTCATAGGATGAGGGAAATATGGACTCAGGGAGAGAGTTCCAGAGCTCAGCTGTTGAATAGAAGAAAGATTGGGAATAGCCTATCGTTTCACTCTTGAGTTGGAGAGTTGTACAGAATAGGGGTGGGATTGTGTTGCAAGACGGGTAGCCTACTACATAACCTATGTAGTACACACTGAGAGGGTTATGAGGAACACTGATTATTGTAGTAGCGGTGTGGAGGATCAGCAAGAGGCACGAGAAAGGAAACAGAGGTGACAGGAGAACACATATAACAGTTCGCCCACATAAAGCAAGCATACAAGCATTCAGAAGCACCAATCACTCATCAGATCCCGAAATCAGTGGTTTCACCTCAGACATGTTATGGATGGATTCCATTAATGTAAGGTAACCTATATTTGGACCCATAACTTAGGGTACAGGAGCATTTCAAATTTGAAGAAGAGGCTTTTTTTCAGCTTCTTTTCTGAGATGAATAAAAACGACAATCCACAATAAACCCCTAACTTTAAAATGTTCATTATAAGGGGTCCACAGAAAACCCGACCCAGACCTCTCATAACTTAAAAACGACTTGAGTAATCGAGTGAATATTTCTACCATTTGGGAAGAGTCAGCCAGGGAATAGGTGTGGATGTTTTCAGCCCATTTGCTCTAGCCCTTTTTTTAGTTACAGAGGATAGAGGTCATGATTTCTGGTCTACCTATAATGAATAGACTTACAGTATGGTGGTTCCAGTTGGTTGTAGAGTAGGGCCTACTTGTTCAAAATAAAGTTGGGCTTATTCCATACATTATTTCATAACAATCGGAAAATTACATAAAATGTTCATGCATGTTCCAAGAAAATTTGGAAACAATTTGGCCACTTGCGAGTTTCGTTATATAAGGAAGTTTGCGCTGTAGACATTGGTACTTAACATAATTACGAGCTAAAATGCAGTTGATGTACATTTTAGATACATAAAACCCAATTCAGCAGACTTTTTATCTATCAGAAACCTACATTATTATTGCATTTCTGCTTAATAGCGATGCTTATGGCTCCAACTTCCTTATAGCCTGAATAGGCTATATTTTGCATCCTTACACCATGGGGAGTAGGCTACATTGATATATAGTCGATGGATGAAATTATTTTGGGCCCACATCTTAACATTTCAACATTAAAAAGTTGATTGTTCGGCCTCTTTTCTGAGATGGGTTATGGGTAAATATAAATTTTCCACAAACAAGGACGCAGTTCAAATTTCGATCCTACCAATGGATCCATGAATTTGTAGTGTAGGTCTACAGTACTTCGGAAACAATAGATGGGCTTGATCTTATGTAACATTTATTTGGACCCGTATATTAGGACACAGGAACATCTGAAAATTTAAAACAAATATATATAAATTTGTTAGCCTCTTTTATGAGATGAGTAGCCTAAACCCCGATTGTCCACAATAAAGCCCCAATTTATGTGATGCTACTAATGGATCCAAAGGGTAGTTGTGTATTTGGGAAAAATAGTTCCTAGGAAAATAGATACTCAGAACATTATCGAAAATTATCATCAATTTCGCAAGGCCTTCAAACACAATCACGAGTCGTCGAATTAGAAGACAATCAACAAAACAACCATGATTGCAACTCCATATAACCCCTTCAGCACGATGACGTAATTTTCATTATATTCTGGTTACCATTAGACGATTTTCAATAGCTTAATGTACCTCTAGGACTCAAAGGGGTAAATTCGATATCGATAAACCCTTTGAATAGCACAGGTTCTTCTTAAGCTGCATAACATTAATATTTAATTCTAGCCAGGATCCAAGGTAAAAAGCCGTCATCGTGCTGAAGGGGTTAAAATCGTCCATAGTTAGATCATTAGCATATCTATATATAGGCCTACATATGAGATTCCTACTGAGATAAAAACCGTATAATACAAGCGATAACGCGGATAAAACGTTCGGGGAAAATATATGTACAGTATTTGTGCTAGTCTATTCGCTGTAAGTAGGCGAGAAACCATGACCTCTATCCTCTATAACTTGTTACGACCGGGACTCGTATAAAACAAGGGCTCTTAACCCGGGAGCTGCGGGGAGACTCATAAGAGTTCCCCCGGCGCACTGCGGGGAGACTCTTAAGAGCAGAGACTTTGAACACGTACCAAAACCGCGCGTTTATAGCCAGGCGGCTGAAAATTGGTGTGGGTATAGTACTATATGTCAACTCTCGATACCACCCCGCCAAACGCTCGCCCCGCACTCGTGCAAGCACCACCGCGCCAGTAACCACGCACTAGTCATGGAGCCCACACGTCCCTCACGCTCGCTCCCTGATGACACAACCAGCCCTCCTTCTGGTGGTGTTAGCCGCCGTGGAAGGCAGAGGGTGGCTGCCAAAGACCCTAGCTACCAGTACGACACGCCCTACAGCTCAGAGGACGAAGCACCAGCACCCAAAGCACGAAAAACACGTGTAAGCAGGGCAATGGCACAGAGGTCATTGGTCTTTCGGGACACTGCCACCACGACCCAGGTCACTGCAACAACCACTACCACCACCACTGCCACCACTGCCACCCCTGCCACCTCTGCCACCGGTACCAGCGACGCAGGAGGCCGCCCTAGGGCTGCATTACCTGCGGGGGCAGGAAAAATGAAAGGCACGGGCGTAGGGAAGAGAACCCGTACGCCAGCCACAGTGCCCCTACCACCACCACCACCACCAGCCGCCCCTGGCCCGGCTGCCCCTGCCGCCCCTGCTTCCCCTGCCGCCCCTGCCGCCCCTGTTGCCCCTGCCGCCCCTGCCCAAGGAACAGGGTAGGGGAAGGGGAAAGGGAGAGGGAAAGCAACTGGGAAAGCGACTGCTGGCCCTGGTGTCCCTGCCGGCCCTGCTGCCCCTGTTGCCCCTGCCGCCCATGCCGCCCCTGCCGCCCCTGCCCAAGGAACAGAGAGAAGGGCGACAGGCACCACCATCATCTTGCCATCAAGGCCACGCACCACTGCTGCCCCTGCCGCCTCTGCCCAAGGAACAGAGAGAAGGGCGACAGGCACCACCATCATCTTGCCATCAAGGCCACGCACCACTGCTGCCCCTGTCGCCGCCGCTGCCGCCGCCCCTGCCGCCGCCCCTGCCACCGCCTCTGCTGTCCCTGTCCATAAGACTCCCGCACGTGCCAAAGTGACCCGAAAAACTCTGACACCATCTAAGTATGCCGCCCTGCTGTTTGATGGTGATTCGCAGGACATTGGCAGCCCGGGTTTCGACGACGAAGCCCTAGCACGGGACCAAGGGTGGGGGGATTTGGGAGTGGACAGTGGGAGTGAGTCCGACGTCGGTGACGAAAATGAGGAAGGGCATCGTCTGTCAAGTGAAGAGGAGGGTAATGATGATGAAGTGCTGTATCGCGACCATGGAAGCGATATTTCAGACGCAGAAGAAGACGCAGACGACATTCCGATCCCTGAGCTGCCTTCGTTCGATTGGTCTGACGGGGTCAATTTTGTACCTGACGTGCCCCAGTTCAATCCTGGGACGTCAGGAACAACTGACGACTGGCCCTGTGATGATCAAGCGAACGAAAGCGACTTCTTCCTCGCTTTTTTCGACATGGAGGTAATGACGTACATCGTTGCCCAAACAAACGCCTACTACAGGTGGGTGTTTGGCAGATTGGACGTCCTTTCTCCAAAAGCGAGAATACGAGGCTGGGTGGATACGACTGTGGAAGAATTTATGACGTTCTTTGCCTTGTTGTTCCTCATGCCTCTGATCAAGAAGCATGTGTTGCAACACTATTGGAAGCACGACCCTCTCATCACCACCCCAACTTTCAATAAGTTCATGACTCGTGACAGATTTTTGTTGCTGCTAAGATTTATGCACTTTGCAGACAACGAAAATCCTAACAGGATTGACAGGATATGGAAAGTTCGGGATGTGTTCACCATGTTGTTGGAGAGGTATAGGAAATACTTTTACCCCTTCCTCAATTTGGTGATTGATGAGTCGCTCGTGCTCTTCAAAGGACGTCTTGTTTTCAAGCAGTATATCCCCTTGAAGAGGCATAGGTTCGGAATCAAGCTCTTCGTGTTGTGCGACTGTGAAACTGGAATAGTGCTTGACATGATCGTGTATACAGGAACTGACATTGACGTACCGAAAGCCGCTGCCAATGACCCCATGGGCATGTCAGGTGCCATCGTCAGGAAAATGTTGGCACCTTACCTGGGCAAAGGCCACATCATCTACACTGACAACTGGTATACTTCTCCTGCTCTCTGCCAGTTTCTTTATGACAACCAAACGGGGTCATGTGGGACTGTCAGAAAGACAAGAAAGTTTATGCCAAAGTTCACAGGTGATGTCATTCCTCTCACAGATGCCTCCTCCAGTGACACACCTTCAGAAGACGACCTGGCCCAGGAACACCGCGAGAGGCATGTGCGAAGAAGGCGACGAAAGGGGCAGAAATACAAGCAGCTCGAGAAGTGTGGGAAACTGATAGCCCTGAAGTGGAAGGATAAGCGAGACGTCCACCTGCTTTCCACCGTCCACACAGGTGCCCAGGTGGATTCTGGCAAAATCCACTACCGAACCAGGAAGACAATCTACAAGCCCGACATGGTAGTGGACTACACAAAAAACATGCGCCTGGTGGACAAGTCTGACTGTCAGCTGTCAGCGGTTGAGTGTCTGAGGAAGACTGTGAAGTGGTATCACAAGCTCTTCCTCCACCTAGTTGACATAACGATGCTGAACGCCTACAACTTGTGGTTGGTGAAAAAAGGATATGGCCCCAAACCAGAAGCTGAAATTCCGGGAGTTCGTGTACAACGTCTCCTACCAACTCCTGGAGAAGTATGGCACCACCACTCACAGACGTACGGCATGGCGTGGGGATCACGTTCCTGACCGCATCCAGCTGGGTGTCGAAAGACACTACCCCATCAACACTGAGATGCTTGGCACTCGCCACAGGCAGGCGCAGTGCACCGTCTGCAGCTCCAGTGTCAGGAAACCCCATGTCACGAAAAGAGTCACCTCAATGTGCGCCGAGTGCAAAGTTCCACTCTGCCTGGATGACTGCTTCAGGGACTACCACACCTTCAAGAACTACTGAGTGTCGGCCCCTGCCCTGCCCTGCCCTGGACTCGCCCCGTGCCCTGCCCTGGACTCGCCACCTGCCCTGCCCTGGACTCGCCCCCTGCCCTGCCCTGCCCTGGACTCGCGCCCTACCTTACCTGACCTGACCTAATTGATCACGCTACCTCATAATGTAACATATATATTATATAATGTATAAGTTCCAAAGATGTCCCTGTGATATAGCTTTTACATTATATAATTGTATGTTTCATTATTTAGTTTATAAGTTTCAAAGATTTACATGTAATATGCCTTATTTGTTTAGTATATCAATATATATGTTTGTTATTAGCCAAAGTAATGTGTATATAATTATTTTCTTACCTCAAATGAATTGTACAAAAATAAATATGTTTCAATAAATCCTGTCAAACCTACTAAGATAATAAAATAAAATAAAAAAAACAAAAAAAAAACAAGGTCATGTCATTGTATTCTTACAATATGATATATTCTATGAATATTTCATATTGTTTGAATACAATGGCATGATCTTGTAAAAAAAAAAAATTATCAAAAATGTTCTAGACAATATAAAACCTTCCCCATAACCCCCTCCTGGATTCGATCCCACTACCCCTCCTGGATTCGATCCCACTACCCTACGACACTTTGAGTTTTCCAGTCCGCGACCTTACCAACCATGCCACAGGAGCTCATACCAAGTATCACTCAAAACTTCGTGTCTACAATCGAAATGACAATATACAAAAAAAAATGAATTATCCAACCAATTTACGTTTATAAATTGATGGGATTATCAATTATATCATGCCAAGGTTTATAAAAGTTTGTCTCTGTCAAGAATTAGTAATTATATAACTTTATTCTGTCAAAAATTGCCCAAACACTCAGCAAAATTGCCCCTCTCAGTGTGACTCCACTCATTTTCACACGGTCAAGCGGTCACGAGGTGACCCTTGCCGCTCCTTGATGCTCCAGCTACAGCAGCTCTGTCTGGGAACAAAATTGGTATAAATACAATAATGGATAAAATACTCTTCACAAATACATTTGTATTGTATAATATTGTAAATAAAAATGAATAATAACTGTGTGATGTCGAAAATTGCTCAACCAGCTTTCTTATGTCTCGCCTACGCGCGTATATTGGATTATACATAGTCATGACTGTCATACAAATAATTGCAGTAGGTCTCGAATATACATTTAGATTGCATATTACTTCGAAATAAATAAGTAAACGTTTCTCTGGTGGCAATCTACCCTTTCGCAAGTGTAAGGAGACACCAGTCTATATTTAGCCCTCTATCACAAAAGGCAATCTGCCTGTGTTGACTCAGCACCATCGCTGGTGGTCTATAATATAGTACTTTATTTACAGTCAATGGCCTACATGTTTCTGTGGTACTTCACATGTGTCTAAAATGCAATGTCTGCTTGCATAAAAATGCAATTCTGAAGTCCATTTATACGTACGACATATGCATGTCTCAGTTTCTCTCTCTCTCTCTCCATTCCTGACTCATGTTATTGTAGACCTGTTGATGGCAACGAACACCAGCCATCTGGTAGACATAAGGTTCAAAATACCAAACATCAATACGCCTGGGGCGCCTCCACAATTATCACAAAGCTGGTTATCTATCTAGAGATCTGCCTGACTTCCATCTCTCCACGACTCACTCACTCACTGCACCCCTGCATGCCTCCCTCCCACCCACCCACCCCCAACCCACCCTTTCAGGCTTCCGTCTGCTAGAAACACATTCACAATTTGCGTAAATATCGCATCAATTGGGCTATATGCGGTATATTCCTTGTTATATGGGACGCCTACATATGTACACGTCTTTATTATAGCATGAGAGTGCTCTAAATACAAGATTTACGTGATATTTATGGCGTAACACACCCTCTCCCCCTTTTCATTCCCACCACAACTCACTCACACCTTGGTTCACGCATAGAAACTCATTGATAATGTGCGTAAATATCGCATGAATTGGTCTATATGCGGTATATATTTTGATATATGGCACGTATACATACGTACAAGTCTGTATTATAGCATGACAGTGCTCTAAATACAAGATTTACGTGATATTTATGGCGTAACACACCCTCTCCCCCTTTCATTCCCAGGACAACTCACTCACACCTTGGTTCACGCATAGAAACTCATTGATAATGTGCGTAAATATCGCATGAATTGGTCTATATGCGGTATATATTTTGATATATGGCACGTATACATACGTACAAGTCTGTATTATAGCATGACAGTGCTCTACGTACAAGATATACGTGATATGTATGGCGTAAACCACACTCTCAGCTCATAAATTGCCGCCAAACCTCCAACACATCTTCATTCCCGCCTAAAAATTCTCTTATAATTCCCTTATATATTGCAATTTTTGGTCACTATGAGGCATATTCATTGTTATATGGGTGCCCTACACACGTATACATACTCTACATAGCCTAAATGGCTCAAAAAAATACGTGATAATACGCGGTAACCCACCCCCTCCTCCCTCTCCTTCTATCCCCTGCGCGCGTAAATATTCGGCAGGGAAATCTCGCCGCTCGATGACAATCTAGCCGCGCGGTGCCATTCGCTCCACATTTTTCAACTACGGACCGTTCCCCTACCCCCCCCAGACATTTTTTGGGGGGTCAAATATATATGGGCCGATGCACGCAAACATTCCCTACACGATGATGTACTTTTTATCGAAATTGGCAATAGGTCCCAAAATCATCATAGGTGCGCACAGTCTTACCCTGTAGAAAACCCCCTGTGCGCCGCGGAGAGGTTAATCATTGGACTAGAAAGGCACACAGCCACAACGGTAACACTAGATCCAACCCTCGAACTTATAATGCCGGCGCACAAAAACACCTATACCCTCCAGAGTTAAATCTGCGATAGCGGGGTATCCTATAACTCGGTATAATTGCACTACTACTACAGGCTGATGATCTCTGATACAGCCTGATCACAACAACATACAATTACGTTAATAATGTATACAAGGAAAAAGATAGAGCTTAATTAAATCACTGGAATGATTTAATGCAAACAAGAAGAAGGTTCTTTTGCCGTAACCAATGGTGTTAGGCAGGGGGGGATATTGTCTCCGTATCTTTTCAACGTTTACATGGATGATCTTAGTCTGGAGCTGAACAAGACTCGCACTGGGTGCTGTATTGGCAGCACCATTGTAAATCATCTCATGTATGCTGATGACCTAGCCTTAATCGCGCCCTCTGGAGCAGGACTGGATAAATTATTAAGAGTATGTGAAAAATTTGGAATCGAACATTCAGTCAAATTTAATCCTATAAAGAGCAATATCATAATATTTAAATCTAACCTTATATTGAAATCATCAAAGCTACCTAAATTCCATTTGTATGAAGAAATTATAGAAGAAGTAAGTAAAGTAAAGTATCTAGGACACTATATTTCAGTGATCGCTCAGATGATGAGGATATGGGTCGTCAGCGAAGGCAACTTTACATGCAGGGAAATTCAATATTAAGAAAATTTCATATGTGCACATGGGATACAAAAATAACATTGTTCAACTCCTACTGCTCACCAATGTATACAGCACAACTATGGTGGAACTATAAGAAAATGACAGTGAATAGACTAAGTATCTCATATCACAATATCATGAAAATGTTTCTGGGGCTCTCAAAATATGAGAGTACAAGTACGCTGTGTGCCTATATGAACTTACACTGTTACCAATCACTCATTAGAAAGCTAACATATAAATTCATTCAGCGCCTTAACACTTCTGAGAACAGTATCATTAAAATGCTACAAACTCCAAGCATAGTGTACACCTCTAGGATCCAGGCACACTGGAGGAAGTTGCTCTATATTTAACCTTAAGTAATGATTTCAGATCTGCTACTCTACAGAATTAGCATACCGGTACTGAACCTCATAGTGCAGTACAGTACCGATATTCCTATACTGTACTGTAGCAACATACTGTACCGGAAGCTAAATGATGTGAGGCATGGTACTGTACACAATTAGGACAGTGGTTTTGGTAACACAGTAGTTTGATGACCACTGTTTTTGGTTGAGGCAGTGCTGTGAACTACATGATAGCAAGCTGGGTATTATTTAATTTCTTTTTATTTTATGTAGCCTATGTACAGTAGCTTATATATATTTATGTTACTGTAAGGTATATATGGACCCCAGTATGGTCCCCTCTGTACTGTGTGAGTCTGAAATAAAGTATTATTATTATTATTATTATTATTATTATTATTATTATTATGATTAAAGTTACTCTAAACAATAATAAACTGTCACTCCTATATTAAAGAAAGTGAATGAAAGTCCTAAAGCATCGAACAGGAATCTTCTGAAGAAAGTCGGATGCTGCTTAAGATGATCGAATCGGATTTTGAACTGTTATATAAAGCAGGAACAAGATATGACAGTGTAGGGACATACAGTGTTAACTGGCACGGGAATAACGATAAATGCACAATAGTATTATCTCCAACAACAAAAGAAGTACTTCCTCAGGCAACGCAAAAGCCTGCTCGGGTTGTGCAACTCAACAACAACCAAGGCTTACAATCAACGTGAATAAAAATGCTGCATACATAACATAAGAGTTTATAATCCTAATCGGGTGTCTGCTAGGCGAATAAAGTCTAGCTGGGATGTCGTAGGCTAGGAAACAATGGCTGAGCAAGCGGCTCGTAGCCTAGCGAGGTCCTTAAGACTGTACGGCCAAATTACGTTAAATGACGGGGTGCTCTCTTGAGAGATCCAGATCGCTAGTATCTGGTTCTCTCCTGGCGACCCTCTCAAAGTCAAAGCAAAACGAGTTAGCACAGTGTTGGGTGGCAGAGGCAAAAGCCCTCACTCGCAACACAGTGCTAAACTCACAAGGTACACAGTCAGAAAGACAACCTAGGCTTCCCACGTCTCCGTTGCGATTGTACAAGTTCAACAAAACCTGGTACACATCGGAAATCACAACATCAATAGCCTTACCCCAGTCTAGCATTAAATAGCCCAGCAGACAACCAAGCAAAAGGTAGGGAGACAACGCGATTGTGTCGAACCTCTACAGACAAAATGTTAACCCCTCCAAAATGTCTAACTAAACATGGAATATCTGAGAGCTTCAGCATATAATACGATGGCCGATGTATGAAATCGTGCAGAACCAAAGGGAAGTTATGATGTTAAATAGATTGGAAGAATGAGAGGTAAGAAGTTGAGAGAGAGAGAAAGTGTTCTATAGGTAGAAGTCGGGGACAGGTTGCAAGGGAGGTGTGAAGGGTATGCTGGTCAGGCAAGCTCTGAGCAAGGAAGACACAAAGGCAGCAGGGAGTGCGGGGGGACCACTTCCTGACGCGGCAGGAGGGTGGTAAGGCGGCCAGCCACTCAGAGGGCCCGGCCGTGGCATGACGTCACCGAGACAACGTGTAACACTACGCACACTACCCTCTGCCTCCTGCACTTACTCACTCACACTCTCTAGCTGTATCATTCAGTCTTATACATTAAACTTGTAACTGATGATATAAAATATAATGCATTGTCACAGGCGAAAATAAAGACCACTTCTGTACTGCCTGTGACATGACGATTCACAAGAAAGAAAGTACAACATTGTAGATAGACTGTAGCCAAATTCATTGCCCTGGCGAGTGTTAGCGAGTGGCTAAGCGAGCGGCTGAGCCCACGTGGCGTTCTGCTAAGCTGCAGGCGTCACAAACTCAAAAAGAGATAGAGATAATGGGCTGTAAATTTCCACACCTATTCTCTGCCTGACCTTTCCCAAATGGTAGAAAAATTAGCTCTATTACTCCAGTGGTTTTTGAGTAACAGAGGTTATGTAATGATTTATCGCCTACTTACAGCGAATAGACTAGTCCCCCATTTTTTAGTAAGAGAAAACGAACAGCTGATTTTTTTTTTTACATAAATAGTCTACGGGATTCACACACCAGGTTACAGACCATCCACCATCTCCTCATCTGCTGCCCAAGACCAGTATATTATTGGTCTTGCGGGCACTGACAACTTGGGTGATGATTTTTAACGTAAAGCATAGCGACCTGGGACATTGGAAATAGCTTTACTGGTGGAAGTGTCAGAATGAGAGGTGGTGTTTATTTTCTGGGGTGGTGTGACACCTGGTGAGATTACTAAGGGATGGGGCGTTCTAGGTGTGTGTTGGCGGAAGGTTATGGGTGGCGGTTTGTTTGATTTTGTTGTTGGTATTGAGGTTTGACTGACTGAAGGGTAGGAGATGATTGGGGCTGGTATTTTGTTGTCTTGTGCTTCAGGGGTTTGTGGCGAAAAGAAAAGAGGTACTGCATTAGTGTCGTCCGTGCATTTGTCCGGTTTGTCATATAGCTTGGTAATGGGCTTATCCTGACAAAACGGTTCCTATAGGTTCTGGTTTCTCCATGATAATTAATGGATGTCTGATCGGGATTAGGGATATGCGATCCGGTGTAAGGACCTACATATCGAGGTCCTAATTTATTGACTACAGGAAGCTTGGCTACCATAACTGTATCATTAATGGCGAAGGGATTTTGTACATTTGTTGCGTCATGTTTAGTGTCCTGACAGATTTGCGCGTAATGAAGGATTTTTTAATTGTAAGGGATCAAGGTTGAATTTCGTGGTAGAGGGGTGAGCTAAGTGGTGGAAAGGTAATAAAAGAGGAGCTACCCCATAGAGTCATAGACTCTTTCATGTGGAGAAAATACCATCTTCCTTTGGACAGGTGTTCATCCCCCATTGGATCATTTTCACCTGCGATGGCCAGTCAGAGGTGTTCAATGCTATCATTCTGGTGCGTAGCTGATTGTTGATGGTGCGGTGACTTCTTTCACAGACTGCATTACCTTGGGGCCAGTATGGGGATGAATGCTTAATTTTAATACCACATTGTTTGGTGAAGGCTTCCCAAACTTGTCCCCTGAATTCTGGGGCGTTATCTGATAATTGTGATATCGGTAACCCGAACACAGGAAAAATCTCGGTGGCTAATAAGGTTGCAACTGTGGAAGCACTGTGGTCTTTAGTGGGACAAGCTACAAATTTTTTTAATACACATGGTGAGGGTGAGGGGTAAGTTTGGGGGATGTTATGGGAAGGGGGATAGGCCATAATTGTGGTCGATGGCTGGGGAGGAATTGGGGGGGACTGTAGAATGCAGGAGGGGGGGGGGCGTGAATGAAAAGGGGTTGTAGGAGGTACAGGTGGGGAATAAATATTTGTTGGTAACTCACTATCAGTGGGGCGTGGTGAGGGCTTCGTCGAGGGTATTGTGGTAGGGGGCTGGTTGGTCCAGAAGTTTTCTTCATCCTTAATTAGGGGGCGATAAATCCTCACAAAACGGTTTCGGTATACCCTAGTCACTCCGTGATAATTAATGATGACTTGATAGGGATTTGGCACTTTGATGATCTTATAGGGGCCCACATATCTAGGTCCTAGTTTGTTGATCACTGGTAACTTGGCAACCATCACTTGATCGTCGATGGCATAGGGGTTTTGAGGTGGGGAGACGTCCTTGGCGGTATCTTGGCTTACTTGTGCAGTGTTGAGGACGTTCTTGAGGTGTTGCAAATGGTCGATGTCCAAAGTAGGGGTTGAAGGTTTAGCTAGCGTCCTGAAAGGTAGGAGTAGGGGGGCCACACCATAAATCCTTTCGTGGGGCGTGATGCCATCTTCTCGAGGACAGGAATTCATACCCCACTGGATCATTTTCATTTGAGCTGGCCAGTCTTGAATTTGGAGGGCGATGAATCTTGTTCTTAGTTGGTTGTTGATTGTCTTGTGGCTTCTCTCACAGATGGAATTTCCTTGAGGCCAGTAGGGGGAAGAATGGGACACTTTCATGCCGCATAGTTGAGAAAAACTTTTCCACACTTTACTGGTAAATACCGGGGCGTTGTCGGAGAGAATGGTTTCTGGCAGACCAAAGACTGCCAATACTTCAGTGGTTAAGACTTCTGCCACAGAAAGTGCGCTATGATCTCTGACAGGGCAGGCTATGATGAACTTGGAATATACGTCGACGAAAATGACGACAAAAAAAAATCCATTTACTGAGGGGAAAGGACCCATCACATCCAGGGACAGAGTTTGCCAGGGTTTAGCAGCGGCAAGTTTACCTGCAGGCCCGGGTGTCCTTGTTCGGTCTTTTCCTAGGTTGCAGAGTTTACATGCTTCTGTGATTTTCTTCGTCAGGGCGGTGGGGCCTGTGGTCCAATAAATCTGTTGAAAGACTTTGAGCATCTTTGCTTGTCCAAGATGTATCCCATTTCCTTTGTGTATTATTAACAAAATTTCTTGGGCTGTTTGGGGGTCCACTGCAATGTGACCAGACTCGGTGTACAGCTGATCACCGACGCGCTGCAAGTTGTAGAAAATCTCTCTAGGAATCCACTTGGGTTTCTTCTTGTTGAGCCAAGAATGTAATAGGGAGAGTTGATTTCCCTCTGTCGATGAATGAATCAGCTGGGGCGAACGTAAAGTTGGAGGGGTTACTATGGTATCATCTTGGCCATAGAAAACGTTGGAGGGAGGAGTAACTTGATTAATTTGTTGGTGAGGGTTACTTGTGCCATTTGCACAGCAGCTTTGAGCGACGTTCACAGTGTTGACAGGTAAACGTGACAGAGCGTCTGCATTTGTGTTTAACTTCCCGGGGCGATAATGGATTTCGAAATCAAATTCTTCTAAGGTTTCTCGCCAGCGGACAAGTAGGGCAGAGTTGGTTTCTGATTTCCTGAGCCATTGCAGAGATTGGTGGTCCGTGATTATGTCGACTGTAGTGCCGATCAAAAAGGAGCGGAAGTGATCACACCCAGGCAATCTCTTTTGGTGGCTGCATAATTACGTTGGGCTGGGTTGAGGGTGGAGCTGGCGTAAGCGATGACGTGTTCTCTGCCGTCTTGCATTTGGGCTAGCACTGCGCCTATTGCATACAAGGATACGTCCTTATATAGGCGGAATGGCTGCCTGTAGTCTGGAAAAGCCACGGTTGGGGCTTGCACCAGGTGAGTCTTTAAAGTGTTGAAGGCGGTGTCTCTTTCTTTGGTCCACACGAACGGTTCTTCTTTCTTGGTTAATTCGTGTAGGGGGCGTGCAATTTCAGCAAACCCGTTGACAAATCTCCTGTAGTAGGTGGCTAAGCCCAAGAAGGAGCGAACGCCCTTGACGGTGGTCAGAGGAGTTTGTGCTTGAACTGCAGATATATATATATAGTTTCTTTGGGTCAGGGGAGATGCCTTCGGCTGAGATCACATGGCCTAGGAAATCCACTGATGTCCTAGCTACTGAGCATTTAGATCAGGGGTGTCAAACACGCGGGCCGCATGCGGCCCCCCTCCCTCGAGTATGCGGTTCGCAAACCAGGTTGGCCAAGTAGTGTAAAATATTTTATTTTTATACTAGATATAATTATTATTTCTTAAATATATTATATGTTGGTACTATATTAACTTAAGTTCTAATTCTAGGAAGTATTTGTGAGAGTAAGAAGCTTACAGGAGATTAAATACTCTTTCACCATTAGACATTCTTCTTAAGCTGAATAAAGTCGTCAACCGGTTTATGATATGCTCAATTCGGGGCCAGTGAGACGGTTCTTGCAATCATGGTCAGTATGAGGCCCAAGGCTACGGAGATAATACACAACTACCTATAACTAACTAACTAACTAACTCTCTCTCTCCTCTACCTTTATTTCATTTACTTCTCATTATCAATTATTTTAATACAGTGACGACAGCCAGGTGATTTTATTCAAATTATGAAGGACCTCAGAGAGAGAGAGAGAAGGGTAGGAAAAAGAGAGGAGACAACAAAAATAATACAAGTCTAAGAGAATCTTAATTCAAACATTGACTTTATAGAATGTGGAAAACCCATCCAAACAATAAGCAATATAATAGTTTACTCATACTTCTGAATTGCATACTCTCCCTCTCTCTCTCTCACACACACTGTGTCTGTCTGTCTGTCTCTGTCTCTTTCTCCCTCTCTGTCTGTCTGGTCTGGTCTGTCGGTCTCTCTCTCTCTCTCTCTCTCTCTCTGAGGTCCTTCCTAATTTGAACAAAATCACCTGGCGGTTGGCACTGTATTAAAATAGTTGATAATGAGAAGTAAATGGAATAAAGGAAGAGAGAGAGAGAGGTCACTGGTCTATCTCCTGTACTAACAAATTACGCCTGATAAGTCTTGGGAAAATGGCAAACCAGTGTTGTCAGTTCATGGTCAGTGAGGGCTCTTCGTAAATTAGTGCGACAGGTGGCACAGTTGCCGTAAATTCATATTTAAATAGTATATATTTATGTGTTTTGAATATATTCTGAAATTGTTAAATCTGGATAATATGAAGCATTTATTTTAATTTATATTAGGACGGGTGGAGGCATTACCGGTATATTATATTTGGCCTGCTACAATAACCCCTTCTGTACCGGCAACGTTCTTTTAACTAATTTTGCTACTATTTGACGATTTTATTCAGTTTCAAAAGGGCCTCCAGCAATTGATAGGCTTCGAACAATCTCACTTATTCCTTTTTACTACCATAGATCCTTCTTAAATTGCACAAAATCCTCCAAACATAGCTACAATAAAATATAAAAGACGTCGCCGGTACAGAAGGGGTTAATGCGGACCTACAATATTGTACCGTGTAAAATTTGGCCCGCCAGAGCAAATGAGTTTGACACCCCTGATTTAGATGGTTTGAGTTTGAGACGTACTGCTCCTCGTATTCTGAGCAACACCTGACGAAGGCGCTGAAGATGTTCTTCCCAGGTCTTACCGTAGACTATGACGTTGTCCAAGTAGGCTAGGCATGTTTCCCAGGTGAGGCCCTTGAGGACTGATTCCATCAGGCGTGAGAAAGTGGCTGGACCATTGCAGAGACCGAATGGAAGTACATTGAATTTGTACAGGTTTCCGCCACTGGTGGAAAATGCAGTCTTTTGTTGTTGGCTGGTCTTGATGGGTAATTGACAAAAAAAATCTATCTCAATTACCTTATTTTATATGAATATTTATATGCGGTGTGCCATTTGTGGTACTACAAGACCCACATCGAAACCCGATTCTGACGAAACCTGGATAGGTTTCGTCAGAATCGGGTTTCGATGTGGGTCTTGTAGTACCACAAATGGCACACTTCATATAAAATAAGGTAATTGAGATAGATTTTTTTTGTCAATTGCTACCATTAATTTAAAGATTCCTTAACATTGTGGAGTGTAATTGAAAATCAGAGTGGTTTATATTTTTTAACACTTTGAAGGCGGGACCAACTTGGGTGCGCGGCACACTAAAATCGATTTCTGCACATGCCGGTATAGCCACGCCCTGTGTCAGTCCCTGGTCCTCCCGTCGTCCTAGTACGAAAAAAGGACGGATCCACAAGATTCTGTGTGGATTACAGACGTCTGAACGACGCCACCATCAAAGACGCCACGCCCTTGCCTAGAATCGATGACTCTCTCGATTTCCTGCATGGATCGAAATGGTTCACTACTCTAGACCTCCAGGCAGGGTACTGGCAGGTACCCATCAAGACCAGCCACCAACAAAAGACTGCATTTTCGACCAGTGGCGGAAACCTGTACAAATTCAATGTACTTCCATTCGGTCTCTGCAATGGTCCAGCCACTTTCTCACGCCTGATGGAATCAGTCCTCAAGGGCCTCACCTGGGAAACATGCCTAGCCTACTTGGACAACGTCATAGTCTACAGTAAGACCTGGGAAGAACATCTTCAGCGCCTTCGTCAGGTGTTGCTCAGAATACGAGGAGCAGTACGTCTCAAACTCAAACCATCTAAATGCTCAGTAGCTAGGACATCAGTGGATTTCCTAGGCCATGTGATCTCAGCCGAAGGCATCTCCCCTGACCCAAAGAAACTATATATCTGCAGTTCAAGCACAAACTCCTCTGACCACCGTCAAGGGCGTTCGCTCCTTCTTGGGCTTAGCCACCTACTACAGGAGATTTATCAACGGGTTTGCTGAAATCGCACGCCCCCTACACGAATTAACCAAGAAAGAAGAACCGTTCGTGTGGACCAAAGAAAGAGACACCGCCTTCAACACTTTAAAGACTCACCTGGTGCAAGCCCCAACCGTGGCTTTTCCAGACTACAGGCAGCCATTCCGCCTATATAAGGACGTATCCTTGTATGCAATAGGCGCAGTGCTAGCCCAAATGCAAGACGGAAGAGAACACGTCATCGCTTATGCCAGCTCCACCCTCAACCCAGCCCAACGTAATTATGCAGCCACCAAAAGAGATTGCCTGGGTGTGATCTGGGCATTAAATCACTTCCGCTCCTTTTTGATCGGCACTACAGTCGACATAATCACGGACCACCAATCTCTGCAATGGCTCAGGAAATCAGAAACCAACTCTGCCCTACTTGTCCGCTGGCGAGAAACCTTAGAAGAATTTGATTTCGAAATCCATTATCGCCCCGGGAAGTTAAACACAAATGCAGACGCTCTGTCACGTATACCTGTCAACACTGTGAACGTCGCCCAAAGCTGCTGTGCAAATGGCACAAGTAACCCTCACCAACAAATTAATCAAGTTACTCCTCCCTCCAACGTTTTCTATGGCCAAGATGATACCATAGTAACCCCTCCAACCTTACGTTCGCCCCAGCTGATTCATTCATCGACAGAGGGAAATCAACTCTCCCTATTACATTCCTGGCTCAACAAGAAATAACCCAAGTGGATTCCTAGAGATATTTTCTACAACTTGCAGCGCGTCGGTGATCAGCTGTACACCGAGTCTGGTCACATTGCAGTGGACCCCCAAACAGCCCAAGAAATTTTGTTAATAATACACGAAGGAAATGGGATACATCTTGGACAAGCAAAGATGCTCAAAGTCTTTCAACAGATTTATTGGACCACAGGCCCCACCGCCCTGACGAAGAAAATCACAGAAGCATGTAAACCCTGCAACCTAGGAAAAGACCGAACAAGGACACCCGGGCCTGCAGGTAAACTTGCCGCTGCTAAACCCTGGCAAACTCTGTCCCTGGACGTGATGGGTCCTTTCCCCTCAGTAAATGGAAAGAAAAAAAATTGTCACTTTCGTCGACGTATATTCCAAGTTCATCATAGCCTGCCCTGTCAAAGATCATAGCGCACTTTCTGTGGCAGAAGTCTTAACCACTGAAGTATTGGCAGTCTTTGGTCTGCCAGAAACCATTCTCTCCGACAACGCCCCAGAATTTACCAGTAAAGTGTGGAAAAGTTTTTCTCAACTATATGGCATCAAAGTGTCCCATTCTTCCCCCTACTGGCCTCAAGGAAATTCCATCTGTGAGAGAAGCCACAAGACAATCAACAACTAACTAAGAACAAGACTCATCGCCCTCCAAACTCAAGACTGGCCAGCTCAAATGAAAATGATCCAGTGGGGTATGAATTCCTGTCCTCGAGAAGATGGCATCATGCCCCACAAAAGGATTTATGGTGTGGCCCCCCTACTCCTACCTTTCAGGACGATAGCTAAACCTTCAACCCCTACTTTGGACATCGACCATTTGCAACACCTCAAGAACGTCCTCAACACTGCACAAGTAAGCCAAGATACCGCCAAGGACGTCTCCCCACCTCAAAACCCCTATGCCATCGACGATCATGTGATGGTTGCCAAGTTACCAGTGATCAACAAACTAGGACCTAGATATGTGGGCCCCTATAAGATCGTCAAAGTGCCACATCCCTATCAAGTCATCATTAACCTCTGAACTGCGCATGGGGGTAATTAGAAACGTCTGCCTGTGCGCATGTATTTGAGCTGTTTACATCACTAAAATATTCATTTTACCATAAATGGCATTAATACTTATCCATATGTGCCTATTATAGGTTGATTATAAAGGTATTAACCTGTTACAACAATAAAACGAGTGAAAACAGCGTTTGGATGGTCAAAATCGGCGATACAGGCCGCGAGTTACATAATGTATGGGTGAGGCAACCTCCTTTCCCGCCAATTTCCCCCAAGGCCACTGAGACACTGTCGATCGATACTTTCTCTCTCTCTCTCTTGCACTCGCTTGCTAACAGTGATGACAATGCCCTGCTTGCAACTCGCTAATGTTAGCACGAAAATATACCTCAGAATAAGGGAATAACAGGGAAAATAGGTGATAACTGAAGGAGGGGAGGAAAGTGGGGAAGGAGGGGAGGTAGAGGACTGATATTTTGCATGGCCCAAGGGCAAAAAAAATAAAAACAAATTATTATTATTTTTTTTTTCGATGTTTAAATTTTTTTTTTTTTTTCTCTGACTCTTAAGAGTCTTCCCGCAGTCCGCCGGGGGAACTCTTAAGAATCTTCCCGCAGTTCCCGGGTTAATTATCACAGAGTGACTAGGGTATACCGAAACCGTTTTGTGAGGATTTATCGCCCCCTAATTAAGGATGAAGAAAACTTCTGGACCAACCAGCCCCTTACCACAATACCCTCGACGAAGCCCTCACCACGCCCCACTGATAGTGAGTTACCAACAAATATTTATTCCCCACCTGTACTTCCTACAACCCCTTTTCATTCACGCCCCCCCTCCCCCTGCATTCTACAGTTCCCCCCAATTCCTCCCCAGCCATCGACCACAATTATGGCCTATCCCCCCTCCCATAACATCTCCCAAACTTACCCCTCACCCTCACCATGTGTATTCAAAATTTGTTGTAGCTTGTCCCACTAAAGACCACAGTGCTTCCACAGTTGCAACCTTATTAGCCACCGAGATTTTTCCTGTGTTCGGGTTACCGATATCACTATTATCAGATAACGTCCCAGAATTCAGGGGACAAGTTTGGGAAGCCTTCACCAAACAATGTGGTATTAAAATTAAGCATTCATCCCCATACTGGCCCCAGGGTAACGCAGTCTGTGAAAGAAGTCACCGCACCATCAACAATCAGTTACGCACCAGAATGATAGCATTGAATACCTCTGACTGGCCATCGCAGGTGAAAATGATCCAATGGGGGATGAACACCTGTCCAAAGGAAGATGGTATTTCTCCACATGAAAGAGTCTATGACTCTATGGGGTAGCTCCTCTTTTATTACCTTTCCACCACTTAGCTCACCCCTCTACCACGAAATTCAACCTTGATCCCTTACAACAATTAAAAAACACCCTTCATTACGCGCAAATCTGTCAGGACACTAAACATGACGCAACAAATGTACAAAATCCCTTCGCCATTAATGATACAGTTATGGTAGCCAAGCTTCCTGTAGTCAATAAATTAGGACCTCGATATGTAGGTCCTTACACCGTATCGCATATCCCTAATCCCGATCAAACATCCATTAATTATCATGGAGAAACCAGAACCTATAGGAACCGTTTTGTCAGGATAAGCCCATTACCAATCTATATGACTGGGATGCGGTCTCAGGATGATAAGACCGCATCTCTAGCTGCCACTAAACCTGCAGCCAACCCTACCCTGCACATGCCATTTCTCATCCACTTCCTCTCCCACCAGGAAGTGATCACCCCCATCTTATAACAGAATCTGCCCGGGGGCATCTAGCTACAAGGTACAGCCAGAGTCAAGGCGCGCCACCCCCAGAGCTACAAGGACATAACCACCACACGCCAACACCACCCCAGCGCCCTTGATCCTCTCAAGCCGGGCGCCTTAAGTAGGGGCAAGAAGATTGCCTTATACTCACCCAGCCTGGACATCATTAAGATTAAACAAATACACAGTGCTCTCTGAGCTTCCACCGAGAGCACACCTGTGACGACCTGCCCCCCCAGACAGCCCCGCGATTTACCCTCGCAGCTACACCACCTTCTTGCCGAATTTAAGCTCTTTCATGTTTGCTTGCAAGCACTGTATAGAGTGATTAAAATCGTGCATGAGATGTAGTTCTCACCTGTCTTCTAGCCGCTTCTTAGCCTCTCTCTCATATCTACCTGTAGATACTGAATAGAGGGACTGAAAAACGCTAACAGTGCTCTCTGAACACTATAAATAACAATCTCACGCTCAGTGAGACTAACCTGAAAAGTTAGACAAGGCTTTAGCCATCTTAGAAAAAGAATAATTATACTGACAAGAAAGTGTTACATGCAGGCTCTCAAGAGTAGCCAGGCTTCCCCACGAACTCAGGCACACGCTGGAGGCATTTCTGAGTTTGCTGGAAGATCTGGTTAGTTGTAGAGGGTAGGCATGTATTTTGCGCTTCTCTTTCTCTCTCTCTAAAAACCTTTCATTTTTCCTGTGCTGGTGGACAAGAAAGATTTGGCAGCCTACCACTGCGAAACCGGACTCTGAAACCTCTTGAGGTTCTCTCTGATTGGCTAGAGCATCAGAGATAACCTTCTTGATTGGCGCTCCCTTTGAAACGCTGAGCTGGAAATCCTATGATCACATTATATTTAGATCAAAATTACTGTATAAAAGTAAACTGCCAAATTTCTCACTCAATAATCAAATTATTCAAGAAGTAAACAAAATAAAATACCTGGGGCACATTATCTCAAACGATTGCTCAGATGATGCAGATATCGGCCGTCAGCGCAGACAGCTATATTTACGTGGTAACACCATCTTGAGAAAATTCCACATGTGTAATTGGGAAACTAAAGTCACTTTGTTCCGGACATATTGTTCCTCTATGTACACGGCCCATTTGTGGTGGAAGTATAAGAGAGCCACCATAAATGGTCTGTGTACATCCTATCATAATATACTCAAGATGTTCATTGGTCTCTCTAAATATGAAAGCACTAGTATGGTGTGCACACTGTTGGATGTGCAGTGCTGTCGGGCTGTCATCAGGAGACTGGTGTACAGCTTTTCGCAGCGACTGCAATCCTCCAGTAACACGCTGATTGTAGCTCTTTGGTCTAGTGATCATATCTATGAATCCCGTATTATATCTCACTGGCAGAAGCTGCTGCACACATAGTATGTACTGTAATGTAATATAGTCTAATTGAACTATGAGCAATGATCTGTGCAATAGGTGTTAACCAACATTGAGCAATAGCCTTAGTTAGCCTATCTGTGTTATATTGTGACAAAATGTGATATGTGCTCTATTCTGTAAATAGGCCTACTGTATTTTTTATTTTATTGTGTCTTTATTAATATATCTTTGTGTATAATTATTATCTGTGCTCTGACGAGAAGTGTATGTGATATGGACCACTAGGTCGTACTGTATTTATACTGTATCTATCTTATGTGTCTGGAATAAAGAATTATTATTATTATTATTATTATAGGCACAACCAAGCTCTGGGCAAGGGTAAAAATTGTTAGCTCCCACCCCTAACATCATTACCTAATAAAATATAAACTTCATACATACTCTCTCAAACATTATCAACCCACCCATCTCTCACCACTCATATATCAACCTCTCCACTCACTTAACTACCTACATACCTACCGGTCTATATATACCTACCTAACTACCCATCTATCTGCATACCTACCTATCTAGCTATCTATCTATCTAACTACATACCTATATCTCTGTCTGTCTACATACATAGATACCTACCTGCCTATCCACCTACCTATTTAGCTATTTATCTATCTACCTAACCACCTATCTATCTATCTAGCCGCATACCTTTCTATCTAACCATCTATCTACCCACCTATCTACATCTACCTACCTAAATATCTATATATAGCTACATACCTATTTATCTATCTACCTAACCACCTACCTATCCATCTACCCACCTAGCTATCGATTCATCTACCTACCAACCTACCTACTCATCGACCTATCCATATCTACCTACCCATCTATATCTACCTACTTATCTATCTATTTACCTACTTACCTACCTTTCTTAGCTCCCCCAATTGCTTAAATAAATGTTAACCTCACCCTCACTCTCTACCTACCCCTCTATTTACCTACTTATCGACCTATCTATCTATATATACCCACCTACCTATCTATATCTACCTACCTTCCTTCCTATCTATCCACTTACAGATCTACTTATTGATCTACCTAACAATTCATCTACCTATCTATCTACCTACCTAAATATCTATATATAGCTACATACCTATTTATCTATCTACCTAACCACCTACCTATCCATCTACCCACCTAGCTATCGATTCATCTACCTACCAACCTACCTACTCATCGACCTATCCATATCTACCTACTTATCTATCTATTTACCTACTTACCTACCTTTCTTAGCTCCCCCCAATTGCTTAAATAAATTTTAACCTCACCCACTCTCTACCTACCTATCTATCTATATATCTACCTACTTATCGACCTATCTATCTATATATACCCACCTATATCTACCTACCTTCCTTCCTATCTATCCACTTACAGATCTACTTATTGATCTACCTAACAATCCATCTACCTATCTATCTACCTACCTAAACAACCCAACTCCACCTCAGCCTACCTGCAAATCTTACCTACTATCCACTCCACCAACCTCCTTTAATAAACTCTCCCTACCTCGCATGACCTTACCCTAAAAAAAACCCAACTGAACCTTAGCCAACCTGCAAACATTACCTACTCTCAAACTGCTCATCCCAACTCCTACCTCTCCTCACCATGCCTACCTCTGTCCGCCTGCTTGTCGACCGGGGTCGGCAGAAGGCGGCAGACCTTGCCTCCTTTGTCTATTCCCTGACCTTGATCTACCAAATCAGGACTTTCATCAGAGACGGTATGATGACGGTACTAGTGAACAGTACCGAAGATGCTGATCAGTTCTTCTCGGCCAACATCCAGAAGAAACTGAATAGCAATGGGATCACACCCATAAGGACTGCTGAACACCTGGCCTTGTGTACGCTGGTGGTACGCCGAGTTGATCCCCTCCTGATAGGCCTGCCTGAAGAGGAACGCGTCAGGAGGATCAACAGAGCGAACAACTGCCAAGTATCCAGGGCGACTCAAATTCGGAACTTCCCGATGCTGAAGATCAATTGTTCGTCACACACCGAAGCAGACCGTCTCTTGAAAGCCGGCTTGAAGATCACTCCCATCTTTATCCGAACCGATGACATCGAATTCCAAAAGTTTGTGAAGGTCACCCAATGTCTCAAGTGTTATGGTTTTAATCACAAGCAGTATGCCTGTGACCAACCAAAGAGGTGTTCTAAATGTGCTAGGACCGGACACCATCACACAGAATGCAACACCACATTGCTAAAGTGCTGCAACTGTGGCGGAGCTCACGTCGCCATCAGTAACCAATGTAAAGTCAGAGAGGCACATGCCAACGGGCAGACCCCAACCCCACAAACACGGAATTCGAACTCACCCCTACTTCCAACCCCACCTACCTATTCCCATCCCAAACCCCACACCCTCACTCAACCTGCCACCCTAACCAAACCTCACCCATCCACCTCCTCAATCCTCATCCAACATCCTACCCTCACCAACCCTTCCAACGACAGCCAGCAACCAGACAACGTAGAGGAACTTAACGACATGATGATCACCTCAATTGTGAAGGTATCACTAGTCGTTTCCCGCGGGGACCGTAGGGAATTCCTCTGGACAGTGAACGACGGCCTTAAGTTCAACGGTTTCCCTGAAATCAAAATCCCGCTGCAATGGAGTGAAGGACCCCCGCTGAACTGGGCATTCGAGAATGCCCTCAACCCCAAAGAAAAACCCCAACGACACCAGCCTGAAGAACCTACCACCCAGCACCAACAGGATCCCGCAGAACAGCCCCCCAGGACATCGATGACAGGAGCAACTCCCAAGAGGAAAAGATACTCCCCCCAGACCAGGAACACCAAGCAGCACCACGGATCGCCGCAGCTACGTCTAGGTCCCGGCTGGATGGCAAACAAGAACGCCCCACCCAACTTTCCCTTCTCATCCTCAACCACCATCCCCACCTCGTTCCAAGTAAACCCTGAAACCCAACCCCAAGCTCCTAACCCCGCACCAGAACCTCAAAACCAAACTCCCCCAACACCCGAACCCCAACACCCAACCTCGTCTCCCACAAATCCTTCTCCTCTCACAGCCGCCCCCACCTCTAAACCCACAAACCCAACCTACCTCGAAACCTGCATCTCTGACTCCCTTCCTGACCTCAACATGTCCCAATACCTCTCTGACCCTGAACCTCTCTCCCAAACCCCCTCCTCTCCTTCTCCCACACCCAACCCACCACCAGCCTCAACACCCCCTTCCTCTACCACTCCTACCTCCCGTGACCCCCGGTTATCCTCTAAGAGCAGGGAACGCTCCGGCCGCAGGAACCTCTCCGACTCACCCTCATTCTCATCTAGTGACTAAAAACTTTCACCCTAAAAAACCCATAAAATGCTAAAAATAACACAATTCAACTGCAGATCATACCACTCCAACAGACACCTTATCTCACTACTTCTAGAACAAGAAAAACCCGACATTCTTCTACTAAACTCCACCCTCGCCAACACAGCTATAAAACACTTAGGCTACACATCCAGACAATCCCCTTACGAACAGAATGAAGGAATCGCAATCCTTGTAAAATCATCCATAAAACACGAATTTATCAAACATCCTACCTTCCAACACTTCATGGCAGTAAAAATCTATACACAACTAGGAGAAATCATAATATGCACCACATATGCTAGACCTAACACGTACATCCCATTCACCGACCTGAACAATATCTTCAACAACACCCACACACCAGTAATACTCATGGCAGACCTAAATGCCAAACACCAAGCATTTCAACACCAAACAAATAACAACCACGGCCAACAGCTTCACACACTCATGTATCACAAAAATTTACACCACATAGGCCCACACTTTCCAACATTCCACAATAATCGAGGAAACGGCACACCAGACATTGTCATCACAAACACCTTAGCCCTCCAATTTCAACACCACATCACCCCAGGACCCCACTCGGGCTCCGACCATATCCCCATCACACTACACCTCTCAACAAACCCAATACTTATCCCTGTCCCCGTACCCCAATACCAATACAAACAAGCAGACTGGGAAACATTCACAAAAACCCTCGCCGAAAAAACTTACATACTAGACCTAGAAAATCACCCCACTACAATAATAGACAAATACTGGAACCAACTCTTTCAAGCCATCACCGACACGGCAAAAGCCAACATACCCAAACAGCGATACAAAAAAAATACTCCTTCACACCCTCTATCAAAACACAAAGACTACTCCACTGCTACAGAAATAGATTTGAAACAAACAAACACAACCTCGCCCCCGTGCTCAGAGACTTAACAATACTCAGAAGACACATTATAAACAGCCTAAATACAGATCACAACAAACACTGGGAAAAACTAATTCACGAAGCCGAGACCCACAGATCAAACAACCCAAGTAAATTCTGGCAAAAAATTTCCCGCCTCCGAGGCACAGAAAAAAACAAATTTGAATCCCTACAAATAAACGGCAGAAAAATGACAGACCCCGCCCAAGTAACACAAATTATGAAACAACACTGGGAAACTATATTCTGCCCACAACCTCCTTCTCAACACCCACCCATCTTAAACCACATAAACAATATAACTAACGAAACACTAAGACTTCAACCACACACCTCTCCCCTCCCGACAATAAACACAAACAACCTCAACCACAACAACATCCTCACTACACCAATCACCACCGAAGAAGTAAAACAAACTATCAAAAACACCAAAAAACGAGCACCAGGAGACAGCGAAATCGGACACCTCATACTAAAACACCTCCCACCACAGACAATCGCAGCCATCACTTGCATCTTCAATGCACAACTAGCAACAGGATACTTCCCCCAAAAATTTAAAACAGCAACAGCCATACTCATTCCAAAACCAGGAAAGACCACACTGACCCCCAAAACTACAGACCTATCAGCCTACTCGAGACACTAGGGAAAGTATTCGAAAGAATATACAACCACAGACTCAGATTACACCTAGACGAACATGAACTACTCTCACACAAACAGTTTGGCTTCCGAGCAAGACACTCAACCCAAGACGCACTCAATATAATCACAAACTACATACACACCAACAAGCTTGCCAGATACAAAACAGCTCTAATCACTAAAGATGTACAAAAAGCATTCGACACTGTATGGCACGATGGCTTAAAATACAAAATATGCAACAATTTCAACCTCCCATCACTATCGCAACGCCTACTATGCAGCTTCCTCACAGACAGAAAAATGCGGATTAAGTTCAACAACCACTTCTCAGACTATTTCCAACTTCAAGCAGGAGTACCTCAGGGCTCCGTCCTATCTCCAACCCTATACATCCTATACACTAACGATTTACCCAATCCATACCACAACGACTCTCTCACCATACAATATGCTGACGACGTAACACACCTAGTGCGGGATTTTAACTCCCTCGACAGACTCACAGACAAAGCTAACACTGAAACACAACGAGTAACCACCTGGGAACAAAAATGGCGTATCACCACAAACCCCACCAAATCACAAGTAACCTACTTTGGGACCAAGAGAGAACAACCACGACACATCATCCTCAACCAATACAACCAAAACCGTACACCAATACCAATCAAACACTGTAACAAAGTCCTCGGAATTAACTTTGACAAAACTTTCACAATGTCAAAACATATAACCTCAAAAAAAGACCAAGCAGCCAATGCACTAAGATCCCTGTACAGATTCCGATCAGCCTCAACCAAGACAAAAACACACCTATACAAAGCTCTAATCAGACCATTACTAACATATGCACCAAACACACTCCAACTAGCAGCCCAAACTAACACGAAAAAACTACAAGTCATACAAAATAAAGCACTAAGATTCATACATAACACACACTGGACAGAATTCGCTAGAAACGAAACACTACACATCAGAAGCAACATACCCCCACTAAACATATACTGGAGGCAACTAGGCGATAAACAATTAAATAAACTAAATGAGACCAACCCCCACTGGCAACAATTCTTCAACAACACACTCCCTCACAGACTAAGAAACAACAACCCGGCCATCTTCAACAGGCCACAAACCCCTTACCCCCCTCCTGCATATTAAACAATACTCAACAAGCTACTCCTACTTCTCCCTATGACTCCTACTACCACTTTAACCACTACCTATCCCTATGTCTAAAAAATATCTTCCCCTATCTCTACTACTAAAAATATCTTCTATTCCGAACTCTCCCTACCACAACAATACCTCCTACTATACCTCAAGACCAAATTACAGCTTCACTAAGACTAAACAACATCACAACTTTCTCTACAACTAAAACACATCTCACCACTACTTATCCCTAAGACTAAAATGTTTTCCCTTTCTCTACCACTAAAAATTACTCCCTATATCAAACTTTCTCTACTACAATCAACCTCTTACTATTCCTCCTAGATCACTTAACCTCTATATAAAAACAAAAATTTCACAACTCTTTCCCTCTGACTAAAAGAGCCCTCACCACTACTTATCCCTACCACTAAATTTGTTTTCTCTTTTCTACCACTAAAAATACCTTCATTCTTCAAAACTTTCTCTACTACTATCATCCTCCTACTATTATTTCTAGGTTGTGTGTTCTTGACCCCATAGCCGTGCAGCGGCGCCCCTGGCGATTGGGGGGGAGGGCCCCTTCCAGTGGCGGCACCACGTCTCGCGTCTCATGGGTTCACCACGCAGCCTCACGGGTCTCACATGACGAAAACATATCAAATCCATGAGGCTCACAACCCCCCCCCCGAACAGACATGTCGGAATGGCATGGCATGTGATACCCAAGCAAGCAAGGAGTCACCCCCAACGCACCCCTGTCGACCTTGCCCTGGCCAGTCTCTTTAGCAGCTAAATCAGGAAAACCCTCAGGCAGCTCCAGTTAAGCCTGGACACCTTTTTCTCCTGCTAAAATTCACTTCATCAACTAATTCTTGTCCTATCCCCACTTCCCCCTAACCCCCTGTCACTACTCAATTTGACTTGACTGACATCATTAACATGACGAAAACATATCAAATCCATGAGGCTCACAACCCCCCCCCCCCCCCCCGAACAGACATGTCGGAATGGCATGGCATGTGATACCCAAGCTAGCAAGGAGTCACCCCCAACGCGCCCCTGTCGACCTTGCCCTGGCCAGTCTCTTTAGCAGCTAAATCAGGAAAACCCTCAGGCAGCTCCAGTTAAGCCTGGACACCTTTTTCTCCTGCTAAAATTCACTTCATCCAACTAATTCTTGTCCTATCCCCACTTCCCCCTAACCCCCTGTCACTACTCAATTTGACTTGACTTGACATCATTAACTAAGCTTGCCATTTGGTATTATTTAGTTCAGGGTAAGAACAGCCAGAGATAGCTGGTGTTCAACTTGTCAGTTGTGTGCTGTGATCGAAGATCTACCAGGTCGGGTTCCCCCCATCAGGAAGAGGACTAGCTTGGGCAACCCACTTTGGGCTCCCCCTTTCTGGCCTTCAATGCGGTGCACAAACCAAGTACCAAAGGATTCCTACCTTGTTTTGTTCAAGGGATTATGAGGATAGTGTAGTAACTTGAGATCTACCAGATCGGGTTCCCCCCATCAGGAAGAGGACTAATTTTGGGCACCCACTTTGGGCTCCCCTTTCTGGATTCTCTTTTTGCTACATGGTTCTGATAGTTCCACGAACTAGCAAGGAAGGAAGACACTTACCTTGACCCCCCTTAGACTACCTATAATGTCACTATCTAGACTGCTTGCCACTCTAAGTAGATCATTATGCTAGTCACCCTAACCCCCCAAACCTTGTAGCAGAACTCCAGCATATCCTTTGGGGATCACTGCACTGTGGGAGTGCAAGAGGAACCCGGTTGTCCCGTGGTAGGCGCCAAGGTCTAAGGAATCATCTTGTGACTCACCCTGGACCAGTAGCTGGAGTCATCACGCCCAGCCGCTCCCCCCTGGACCAACTTCCGGAGTCATCACGCCCAGCCGCCCTCCGGACTACTGGATCCTCCCTCGATCTGCGGGCCCTCCTCTTCACTACAGCTCTCCTTTAAGTGCTTTTGTACCGTTTATGGGTATAGAGTTGACTCAGGGTTGTGGTAGAAGTTATCTTCAGGGGTTCTCATTAACATTACGTCTTGCGAGAGGTCTTTCTTCTCCCTACTTAAATTGACGTTAATTAGCCCACTTGCCGGGACCCATTATACATACCTATCAGGGGATCCTTATATATGCACCTTCCCGGGTTATTGGTCTCCCATAGCCCGACAGAGGGGGCGTGCTTATATAAGACCCATAGCATCAAACACAAACACATATTTGCACGTAATCTAGTCCCTTTGTATAACTTCTAGCCTAATTCATTTAACATTCTGTCAGGTTCATAACTCAAATAGATTTCACTCTATCTCAGCTCCCGACGATTGTTGCCTCAGCCTTCAGCACCTTGCTAGTACACAATTAGAGTTAAGGACTAATCTTTGCCAGGTGAGATCTAGCACACCTATAGTATCAATATCATTTGTGAGCCTTTCCGAGCCCACTTCATTGTTGATGACCACTTGGCCATTATTGCTTTAGAGTCAGTTAACGTCACTATATGCCGGGGACATCATTGCATGATCCAGACGGCATTTGCCATTACTGCACTCTTGTCTTTTGTTGAGATCCTCTCTGAGATCTATTGGGGTAGGAGGTGTACCTCCACCATTTTGGATACCTTATAATTGTATCCTAGTAGTATTATTATTACCTTGAGTCCGGACCCATTGTCCGACTCCTATTGCTTACTTGATAACCTGAGTATTGTATGTCTTAATTATTCTTATTGTTGTTGATGATCTCCAGGTTACAGGTATAAAATATATGTCTTGCTCCTCCATGAACCAGGTGTTAAACTGAATAAAACCCATGTTAACTTGTTACCTGTGTGCTTACTATCCTGCCGTGTTGTCTCTTTATTTAAAGTTTAAGGTATACCTATCCAGTTAGAGAGCTGCTCATTGTACAAAGAATATCTCGCGTTCCAATTTGGACCGGGCATAACAATGACAAACCGGACAAATGCACAGACGACACCAATGCAGTACCTCTTTTCTTTTCGCCACAAACCCCTGAAGCACAAGACAACAAAATACCAGCCCCAATCATCTCCTACCCTTCAGTCAGTCAAACCTCAATACCAACAACAAAATCAAACAAACCGCCGCCCATAACCTTCCGCCAACACACACCTAGAACGCCCCATCCCTTAGTAATCTCACCAGGTGTCACACCACCCCAGAAAATAAACACCACCTCTCATTCTGACACTTCCACCAGTAAAGCTATTTCCAATGTCCCAGGTCGCTATGCTTTACGTTAAAAATCATCACCCAAGTTGTCAGTGCCCGCACCTCACCGTACGAAATGTCTAAAAAAACAAGTTACCACCTCACGAAAAGTCATACTCATTCTATTCCCCCTACCACCCGTAAAATGTCTCATAGTCGACGCTTATCCACCTCCTCAAATGTTTCTCCGACCACCTCACCACCGCTTAAAATAACCCAACCACCTACTCCTTTGTCCACATCTCCACCTCAATCCACCCCCAGTCCTCATGTCACCCCCGATAGTTCCTCATCCCCAACTTCTTCAAGTCCGGAATCATTACCTCACCATAATGCTCCTAATCCCTCTATAAAATCTCCCACTAACACCCAAAAGTCATCAATCCGTGTCACAACTCCTTCTCATCTCTCCTTACCCACTACATTCAGAGTGTCCACCAAACCTATCCCATCAACGTCTTCAACTAACACTATTCCTTTTTCTCTTCCTACCCGTCTTGCTCCCCCTACTTTATTTCCGTTTCCCTCTACTGTATCCCCACAATCTTTACCCAATTAAAAAAAAAAAAAAAAAACACTCACATCATATTATAAACAAGATGTCAATCAAACAAAATTATATCAAAGTAATAACTAAAAGAATATATAATTCTAGTATATAAAATAAAGAAAAGAGGATGGGCCGTTTTCAAGGTTATTGGTACGAGTTGACTAGGCAACATAAAGGTATTGATGGATTATAAGGTTCATCCTCAGGTAATTGCAAGCAGTGATAGCGGAAATGTACGAGGGAGATAAAACTAAAGTGAGACTAGATGAAGAAGAAGAATTAATAATACCAGTTACTAGTGGAATAAGACAGGGGTGTACGGGTTCAACAACGTTATTCAAGTTGGTAACTTTTATGATAATGCAGAAGCTGGAGGAACTAGATTATAGGTTTGACTCCTGTAAGGAGATAAAGAAAACCTAATATTTAGTAGTGGCCCCGTAATCATTGACGAACATGCCTATTACATAAGGCATCCTCTTCAAACACTAATCCGCCGTAGTTTGAATCTACCGCGCAGAGCATTTAAAAACTGAGGAGCCTTCATCATGAGCGCACGCGACCTCACTCATGGCTTCAGTCATTATGAAATGGGTTCTCACTACGAAAAAACTTCGTAAAAAATAAAAACAAAAACAAAATAAGAATAACTATCCAATAAGCTTTCCATCATATCGTGGATGTACTTGTGTGGATCTTTGACCAGACGCTGATTCAGGCGTCATTCTTCCTTCACTGACATATCAAGTAAACCAAAATCCTTAATACATCAACGAATGGGAAGGGGATGGTCGGGAGGGCCCCAGTCGTCAATGATTACGGGGCCACTACTAAATATTAGGTTTTCTTTATCTCCTTACAGGAGTCAAACCTATAATTTATTAGTGGCCCCTCCATCATTGACGAACATGCCTGATTTATAAGACTGGAGGGGGACATTCGTAATCATATCATAACTCTAGCAAAGCAGATAATCAAACAACCACATAGTATTCTTACTTTGAAAATATATTTAAATACGGCGCAGACCATATAAATACAAAAAAGGGGTTCAAGCAGGTGTGTGCTTCAAAGAAGCCTGCTTGACAAAAAAGGGTAACTCTGGAGATTCTGTGAACAGATCTGTAGTTACAAAGGCACCCCACTCAACGAGTGGTGACAAAAATAACAAGTTATAAGTTTACATGTGCACATAATAAACCCCATAATATTCGTGAAAATAATTTGAAAAAGATCTCCACTGTTTAATACTAAATTGCTTTCACAGCTAAAACTACTATAACAACCCCGTTGTTTTGTACTACATTGTACTAGCACAATTTCTCGCAGAGAAATTTTCATATCACATTAACCATAAATTGTATCACAGCCCTTACACTCCGGCGGGGTCTAGAGTGTCCTATGTTACACTGACTGCACCCCCCCCCCCCCCCCTTTTCCTTGAAAGTAAACAAAAGTGACTGAAGGGCCACCTGACCCTCTGCCTTACAGCTATACATGGTAAGGAAGGTTTGTCTAGAACAACTGACAAGTATCTAGTCAAAAACGTATGATTAGACGCCCACAACTGTGTGGACGAAATATCTTCTACTGAAAAATTCTTCAGGAAACGTAAAGAGGCTGCCCATTTGCGTAAATCGTGGGCCCTACCCACAACGCCGGGATTACTCTCTTTAATGACTTCGACCAGAAGAGAAGCTAATCTCCGTTTCAGTAAGCGTTTACCCGTACTCGCTACCCATAAAGCACCTTGGGGGTTTAGAGGAGCCACTCTCAAATATTTGGTTAGAGCTTGCACTGGACATAGATTATGGTGCACCTTTCCCCTTTTTAACGCCGGCACCGTGAACTCAGAAAACACGTGTGCACTGTGCTCATTCTTGGCTACAAATCCCGGGGAAGGTGCAATGTGAATACATTCATTAAGTCTACCAAACCTAAGGCAATTAGGTGTGTTGCTCATCGCCGCCAGCTCAGACACTCTGTTCCCGGTGGCCAAAGCCAAAAGGAATACAGCCTTTCTTAAGAGTAATGCAAAATCTGCAGTATTTTGGTACAAACGAGAGTGAAGTAAAGACAATGCCTTGTCCAGAGACCAAGTAGGCATGAGCTGACGGGGAGGTGGGCGGAGTTTAAAACATGCCCTCATAAAACCTGTTTCCTCTGCTACCGGTATGGAGAGACCTGTAAGGTCTAAAAAGGGCACTCTAATCGCAGTAAAGTGATTTTTTAACGTTACCACAGATAAACGTTTCTGCTCAAACAGATAATTTAAATAATTGAAAACTAATGCTACTGAGGGCACAGTCTGTTCTGTTCTAATGATCCAAGAAGTAAAGGTTTGCCAATGTGATTGATACTGTCATTTCGTAGACTGAGTATATTGATTTAATAATTTATTGGTCACATCTCTACCGTATGGTGCTAGCCACTTGGCCTCCTGAATGTCCATAATGCAAAAGTCAGCGAGGTCGCTAGGTTGCCAATCGTGTCTAAGTGGAAATACCCGACCAGGAGCGACACCGGGTGCGGGCACCACGTCTTTAATTGCTGGTACCACAACTGCGCCGGCCACAGGGGCGCGGCGAGACTAAGCCTCGATAATCTCGTAGTTTGTTCACTACGTGGCACATTAGTGACGCGTCTGGCGGCGGAAACAGATAGATGGAGCTCCATCTGTTCCAGTCTGTCACTAGGGCGTCTGGCCCCCCTGCCGGCGTTTTCGTCCGGCGGGTGAGGTATAGAGGGAGTTTGTGAGTCTCCTCGGACGCAAACAGATCCACTTGTGGATGGTAGAGCTCTGCAATCATTTGGTTGAAAATGGGTTGCTTGAGCTCCCATTCTACTGTCGTGCTCTATCTCCGGGACAGAGCGTCTGCCCAGACGTTTGCTACGCCTGGGAGATAAGATGCGTGAAGATAAATGTCTAGTCTGTTGGCTAGAGTAAAAATCTCTTCCGACACGTTTAGCAACTTCCTTGACCTCGTTGACCCCTATTTCTGAATACAGTGAACTGCGTTCAGATTGTCCATTCTGAAGGCCACCGACTTGCCCCTTAAAGCAGGGCCGTGAGCCTGAAGGAAATACAAGGGGACTAGTAATTCTTTGACATTGATGTGGGAGATTTCTAAGTGGGACCAAAGACCCTGACCCTGGTGCCCCTGATTTGACTGAAATCCCCAACCTATTGTGCCTGACGCATCCGTGTCTACCCATACTGTTGGCGGAGGAGAGGTCCATGACATTATTGAGTGCAACGTTTCCCTCTTCGCCCAGACCGCTAGTAAGGTGTGGATTAATTTTGGGATGGGCCATAACTTTCCCGCCGGTAAGAGTGGGAAATATTTGTTGCCTTCCAATATTAAATGTTTTACTTTCAACCGGCCCAACATTACAGTTAGTTGAATCCAGTTGAGAGAGCCGACCAGAGACTCCCAGACCCTCCGTGTCGTAGTCAGACTGTGAAGAAACATGAACAGTTTCCTGCGAAACCTGTTGTGATTGTCCACACTCTGACTCAGAGTGAGAGCAGCTATGTCCCAGACCAGCCCTATCCACTGAATTACTCGTGAGGGAACAAGGTTTGACTTTACCAGATTTACCTTGAACCCTAGAGTTTTGACATGATTTAAAATTATGTTGACATGTTTGATGCATAATTGCTCTGTCTCTGCCACCACCAGCCAGTCGTCTAGGTACCACAAAACTCTGATTCCTTGCTTTAACAACGGCATCAGGACTTGCCGGACTAATTTCGTGAATAATCGAGGTGCCAGGTTCAAACCGAATGGCATCCTTTGAAAAACAAAATTTTGGTGCCTGATCCGTAAGGCCAGAAACCTTTGAAATCTTTTGTTTACCGATACGTGCCAATAAGCGTCTGTCAGGTCTAGGGAACACATCCAACCTCCCGGCGGAAGTGTTAGCCTGATTTGGTGTACTGTTAACATTCGGAATGACTCGTTGTGAATGTGAAGGTTCAGATAAGACAGGTCTACGACCGGTCTCATCTGAACACTGTCCCTTTTGGGAACCAAAAATAGCTTGGACGTGAATACAGGGTAATTTGGGGGGACCGGGACGATGACATTCTTGGCAATCATTTCCTGGACCAGTGACTCCACCTCTAAAGAAACAAAATTCGCCGTTGTCGGCTGACGTAAGCGAGGTCGCCGGAGCCACTGCCAAGTGATGCCTTTGCGTGCCACCATACGTGCCCAAGTGTTTAACGGCCATGCTTGGTGACACGTTCGGAACGACCCAGTTAGCAGACAAGGGTTCGCCGGCTGTACTACCCTCGGATCCGCCGGCCTTAAGACTGGCACCGGGAGTGAGAGAGACTTTAGTTTTTTGATGGTGGTGGAGTTGGTGGTGGTGGACGCTTCGCCGGCTGGCTGGCGTTGGCCGAAGATGGGCCCTGACCTGGCTTATTATGGCCGCGTCCTCTCTGACCTGAAAACCTACTCTGTCTATGCTTGTACTGACCTTGAGGGGAGGAGGAGGACTTAGGTGGAAGAAAGGGCTTAGATCCCCCCGGCTGAGCCTTAGCGACTGGCCTGGGTTTGGGGAAGTTAAAGGCAGGTTTCTTAGAAGGGGTGGGACTGTGTTTAAAGGCCTGAGCCATATTAAACACCGTTCGCCACACGTCAGGGGACATTAAAGAGGGAGTGAGCACTGGTGACATGACCACCTGATTCGCAATGCGATCAGGCAGTTTTCGGATAAGGACATTCTGAGGTCTTGTCTCGCTCGTACCGCCTCAAGCAAGGCGGTGCGGATGTCACCCAAAGATTGGATTGACGATTGAAGAAGCAGTCGCCGGGACAATTCAACCTATCTTCTGGCATCCGCGTCTGCGATTGCCTGAGTGGACCGGAGCAAAGACTTTGCTACCTGTTGAGACACTATGTATTGAGAGAACAGGCGAAAAGCTTTCCCCCTTAGCCTAAATTCTCAGTCTAGGTGAGTTGGGGTAGGGGTAGTGAAAGGGTCTTTTAGCTCACAAAGATTAATTTTAGGGGCAGCTAAGAAAGCAAACACAGCTGAAGGGACTCCGCCGGCAGAACACACTGGCATGGAGAACCAAGAATGAGTATCTTGAGGGATCTGGTGGGAAGTTTTGGAAGTAAATGTGGTCACAAAGTTTTGAGCCTCTGTCTCCCATTCCACCCAAGGTCCTGGACCCAACTGCCCCACCTTCAAGACTGGATTAGCTGCTGTGTCTGTGACGGTTTGCAACTCGAGTTCTGGAGTGAGAGCTGACAGAGTCTTAATGTCATTAAACCCATCATGCTTAGACCAGTCTGAAAACAATTTTGAAGCTGAGGCAGAGGGTAAAGCCGGCTTAGCAGCATAAACAAAATAGTCCTGGTGATAATAACTAGGTATAGCCTTTATGTTGACATCTAGTACATTTCCCAAAGTATCCAAGGCCCTTAATTTCTTAGATTTATTGCCCTGGATGACCCACTCACGCGGTACTGGGAGTTCCCCTGACAAGGTGGGTTGGGCGAGCTCTGGTTTAGTGGGGGTCAAAAGGACCCATGACTCATCTGGTCCGTAAAGCAAGGGCATAGCTACCTTTCTGAGAGGCGCTCTGTCTAGAGGGGGCGGATTGACATCCGTTATAACCCTTACATTCGAAGTGGTCAATGCCGCCGTAGCGGGCCTAGTTACCACTGATGGTGACAGAGGGGGAGGGTGGGGGATCTGAGTCAAAGCAATAGAAGTCATCAGAGGCCGTACTGTAGAGCTTGTCGTGGGAGCTCCCAAGTCCACTGTGGGAGTTTCCTGCTGTTGGCTAAAAAATTTAGATAAAGCATTACTAAGTAGCCCATCAATTTCCTGTGCAGTGACAAATTGACTTGATGATGTACTCACTGGTGAATCATTACGATCTTGTGCGGCGTCTAAGCCTGAACCTGACTCTTGCCCTTCCATATCCGATATAATTGAGACCTCGTCTTTATCATCCTGTTCCTCCTGAGAAGATCCCGCCGAAGCTGGGGTACCACCTTGTTGCCAAGATAAGTCAGGAATAGAGGATGGGATCGCCGCGTCCCGGTGGACGTCAGCCACTGTGTGAATAGTTTGAGCCGGTAGTGGGTGGTCAGGTCCTGGCCGAGAATATCGCCAAACACCTAGGCCTTGGCCTACACTCCCTTGGGAGTCCGAAACACTCTCAACCACTGAGCCCCCTGAACTCTCCAATTCCAGGGTTAAAATGTTAATGGGTAAATCATCTATAGGTACAGGCACTATACTGGACCCTTGAGACCGAACACAAACTCTGTCTGGGGTAGAGGTACGATGAGAAGCACTAGAAACTGGCGAATGTCGGGAGGCCTTTCTATCATGGGAATCCTTTTTTGAAGATTTATGGCTGCGGTGTGACCGTGAACTACACTTCGATTTGGAGGATTTATCGCCGTGACCACTGGTGGAACTTTCTGTCTTACTCTTCTTACTTGATGGTGAAGAGGCAAGACTAGGTGGCTGGTGTCTGAGAGGTGACCTAGACCGAGATCTAGACCTAGACCGAGGAGGCTGCCGCCGGGGGTGTAGGCTCTCGTTGACGTTTCGCCGTAGCAGTAGGAGAAGACACAGAACCCTGACCAGTCTCCGCCGGCTTACGACTAGTTACTCGAGAGGGACGTTTAGGGGGAGGGTGCTCAAAAAGAAGCCTATCCCAAAGAGGGACGTTGTCACATTGAAGTGACTTATGAGCCACAATCGTAGTATACGCTGACATCTGTTGCCTAACCTCTCGTAAGGCGACCGCTGCGGTCTTATCATTATCGCGGAGGACTTTGACACTTAATTGGGAGCAAAAGGAACAGTTGCGCATCACCCACAGACCCCTTGAACAGTCTAGACATTTAACACACTTGATGCAAAGAGTGTGCGCAAAAATAGGGATACCGGCACAGGTAGGGGTAATGCATAAAGCAAAAACTGGGGCAAAGGTAGCCATGGCAGAGACTGGTGGGAAAACTACTGCAGGGTCTGTATTTGTCCGCCGGGGCCCAGCTCTGGAAAAAAAAAAAATTCCAGGAATTAATGCTCATAAGGTTAACCCAACATGTTCGCACACACGTGTTAATAATCCGCCGGGTAACGAGACGTAATGTCACAACGATCACAGCTCGCTACGCGGCAGGATTCTATAAAGATTTCCGAATATCTAAACATGTCCTAAGAAAGTTAAGAATACCCTCTGACATAATATAAAGGACCAGTATGGCGTTTATAAACATAGTCTTTCCGGTGGTGACTGTTTCAAGATTCAATTTTGGAAAACAACCCCCCACAAAGACGCCGGCACCTGAATTATTTAGCAGAATAACACAGGGCAGGCTGATACGAGATCTGATTTCTAACGAATTGTCACAAAGGATCGCCGTAAGTTTGAAGGCGGCGATACATTAACGTATCTCTCAATTAACTGGTTAACTATATGGAATTGTAAATTCCTTATTTCCTCCTCCCAGGAGCACCCGCCGGGTGTGAAAAATTTGTGAAAAAGATGTTAACCCCAATTGAGCCTTCGATCGCCGTAAGTCTGAAGGCGGTGATACATAAAGTATCACTAAAATGGATTGGTTAACTAAACTGAATGACCAAGATGTTCATCCCACCCTACCAAGGTGCACCCGCCGGGTGAGATGTAAACAACGTTAACCCCATAAGTTCCTGTCCCCACTTCTTTGTAAAAGATCGCCGGGGAGGAAAGCCCTCAACAACAGCTAGGTTTTTCCTTTGGTTTGTAAAACCGGGTAGAAAAACTTCATAACATATGTCCGCATTAACAATGTTAGATGGGTACAGCCAGTCCGCCGGGGATCATAGGGAGCCTGAAACAGGCACCAACACAGAGACGCAGTCCTGGAGAGCCACAGACACCTCAACGCCGGGGACACAAGCCTGTGTTGAAACCACGCGTGGCTCAACACGGCTCTCGGCTGGGTTTTTCTTGGTGTAACCGAGAAAAACCCGCCGGAAAGTAACCCACCCCGTTCAGAAACCATCTGAACGCACAAAGGACCCGAGAGCAAGCCAAGCACGACTAGCCTAGGGCCCACACAATAATCCGTGGAATTAGCCAATACACAACTAATCCAGGAAACAAACATAGTCCGTGGAATTAGCCAATACACAACTAAACCAGGATACACATGACACAGTAGGACATATTTATAAAATAAACAATAACACTTGTACATGTGGCAAAGCTACGAGCGGCTGGCTAGGCCTAAGCAGACGGCATAAGAAATTTTGAAATATAAACAAAAAACACTGGAAATATAACAACAGGAACCACCGCCAACACACCACTGTAGTAAATACTTCCGACAAAGGGAAGACTGACTCGGGACCCAGAAAAAACTTCACTAAGTGAAGAAAAATACGCTGGGAACGTCAGAAGCAACGCTTACCTCATCAGAAAGATAAAAGGCAGCATAAAATAACGCGTAATGAAAGCCGCCTGCATCACAAGCTAACTCAACTGTGAAAAGATCAAATGTCCACAACAGGACCACGAGGGTACATCCGAAATAGATGCCCCAAACACACGACCCAAAATACACTGCACTGCGGGCAACCAGCCCAGGACACTCCTGCTACACATATCCTAACCTTACTCGATACATCCCGGAGTAAACAAATGAGAAAAAACTCACTAGGGACGCAGCAAATGCGGAACCAGCGGAGCGTGGGGAGACACGTCCGGGCAGGCTAAGCGCAGAGCAGAGAAGGAAGAATGACACCTGAATCAGCGTCTGGTCAAAGATCCACACAAGTACATTCACGATATGATGGAAAGCTTATTGGATAGTTATTCTTATTTTCTTTTTGTTTTTATTTTTTACAAAGTTTTTTCGTAGTGAGAACCCAATTCATAATGACTGAAGCCATGAGTGAGGTCGCGTGCGCTCATGATGAAGGCTCCTCAGTTTTTAAATGCTCTGCGCGGTAGATTCAAACTACGGCGGATTAGTGTTTGAAGAGGATGCCTTTATGTAATAGGCATGTTCGTCAATGATGGAGGGGCCACTAATAAATATAGGTTTTAAGGATGAATCGTTTAAGATAACATCGTTATTTTTCGCAGACGATGGGATGTTGTTGGCAGAAAGTATAGAAGACGCAGAGAGAGAGTGATAGGAACGGTAATGAATAGGCCTACCAGTAGAGAGTGTGGACTGGAAATAAACAAACAAAAGAGTATTATAATAATATTTAACATGAAGGAAAATCCACAGGAAATAGCAGGAATAAGAGTCAGTAATAAGATCAAGTACTTGGGAATTACAATAAATGATAGTAAGAATTGTTTTAAGTTACAGAAAGGTATGATGATGGAGAAGGCAGTAAAAATGGCTAATATGACTTACTCAATAATTGCAAGGAGCTGCTCTAGATTATTAATAGGTAAGGCATACTAGCTAGAAAAGTGTAGTCCTCCCTGCAATACTGTATGGAGCAAATATACTAGATCTAAATAAACAGGAGATACAACGACTGCAAAGGATAGAGAATTAATAGCGTAAGCAGACAAATATTGGGAGCTCCGAGGTATGCAGGTATGCGCAAGAGGGAGCAATAAGAGGAGAGATAGGAATTTCAAGTATGAAAGCAAGGATAATGGAGGGACAGTTAAAGTATTTACAATATATTTTGAGAGAAGAAGGGAACAAATTGCTTGGAAGAATAGTGGAAGAGATGAAAGAGCGAAAGAAGAATAAATGGATAAAAGGATTAATAGAGGATAGAAAAATGGTAGGGATAAGAGGAGGGAAAGTGACAAATGAAGAGATAAAGATGAAGGTGAGAGAGTGGGATACTAAAGTATGGAAGCAAGAAATGGAAGAAAAACCAAGTCTGAAAATGTATAGAGAATGGAGAAGAGAGATAGGTGGCCAGGAGAATGTGTATGATAGTAGGGAGGCTTCGGTGATCCTGTTTAAATGCAGGAGTAACAACATGAACCTGGGGAACAGACGAAGATTTAGTAACGAGACGACAGAGTGCATCATGTGTGGCTATGAGTATGAGGACCTGAACCACTTTGTGCTGCACTGCCCGGCGTACAGCGAAGAGAGGAGGAACAACCCTGCACTGCAGCAGCCCTACCAGGAGGATGAGGAGTTGACTATTGGCCGCCTACTATTCAACAGCAATACAACAGCAATACAACAGAAGAGGCAAAAACAACGGTGTATAGACTTTGGCAAATAAGAAATAAGAAAATAAAGGAATTATTAAGATAAAATAGACCCGGACCCAGACCGCAAGAAGAACCCTACATCAGGGAGTGCCACTTTAAAGGCATTAGCCGCATTACTCCCGCCAATCAACTGAACTGAACTACAGTAGGCAAGAGACTACGGCAAGAGAGTTGACTCGTTCCGCCAGGTACGAGTTGGTGAGGTACGAGTTATCCAGCACCCGTTCCAAATAACTCCCACTCATCAGGGTGGGTGCCCAACCCCGAAAGGGGTTGAAATAGGGGAGCTATCCCCCCGCCAAAGGCGGCTTTCTAGGGCTTTTCCTAGCTGATGCTGAGAGGATTGGGTTCTAGTCATGTGGTGATGGGCTGGTCTATCAGAGTGAGAGCTGAGCAATCTCTGCCATACCCATAGCTTACTCTGACTTTTCCTTTAACTTATATATTTTCTAGATCTCAAGTGACGGCGTCTCTTCCGTGGATTGACCTCCCAATCTACCAAGATTGGAAGCCAAAGCGTCACATTTTTCCCTTGCCCCTCAACTTTCTCTTCATATAATTGCTGAGGGGCACAGGGCCCTGGGTGGGGCTTTGGTTTCCCGGGCGTTTCCGCACCCTCCTCAGCCCCCCGCCATGGAGTGGCTTCGGTCACCCAGGCTTTATTGTGGTCGGCGGGGAGGGTTCTGTGGGGGCACTCGGTTATGGCCTTTGAATTGCTCGGGGCCTTGTAGTCCTGGGGCTGAGGGGGGTCCTGTGTGCAATCATATGTCCCCTAATTTTGACTCTTGAACCTTGTAGGGGACCCCTAGGAGGTTGAAAAAAACTTTGGTAGACATTCCAGATATGGGGCAGAAAGGTGTAATTCAAGATGGCGTCCAAGATGGCCGCCGCATTATAATACCCGGTATAACTTCATGTGGAAGTGTCCTAGAGTGATAAATTGTGTGTCTTTACCTAGGTTTTCGGGGTCAAGGAATCCATTAAAATAATTTATAGGGTAAAAGAAGTAATGGTTAAATGGTGAAATCCAATATGGCCGCCGTGTCCTTTCATGTAGCCTGTCAGGGTTCGTTATTTACCTAGAGCAATAAATTTGGTGTCTTTATATGGGTTATAGGGGTCAAGCATTTCACTCAAACCAATCAATTTGCACAAAAAGCAATGGATAATTGTTAATTTCAAAACAGGGCCTCTAATTGACCAGGGTACAGGACCCTTACAAAGATCAAGAGTCAAAATTTACATTGAATGGGACTTTAATAACCTTGAAATTTATACTATTAAATCCTGAGCACCGTTATTTATCATGCACAATGCAGAACACATTATTCATAAATCAACTAATGTCTAAATAACTCGATCAGTTTGGTATACAGTGGGCATCAAACCTCTGACTATTAACGTTTATTAGAATTTTCACAAAACACATCTACTTAATTGAAATAACCCTGTTAGGGTTTTTGCATTGGCTGCTCTGATTGTATATGTTTGCCTGGCATTTACAGAATATGCAACATTGAACTTTTTTTTCTCTACAAGGACAGGAGCGAGTGGCACATTTCACACAATTACATTTTAAAGCTATGTCTTCAGGCAAAACACGCTGGCATTTAATTGGCACAAGACATTCATTTTCCATCATAAACCCATACTCTTGTGGGTTTAGCGAAAAATCTCCTAAGCAGTTGACTTGCATATAGGTCACATAGAATGCCCTAAGAATATGACCTTGCGTAGCATAGCTGGTTGGGGGAAGGTCAGTTATTGTTATCGACTTTCTGTGATAGTACATGTTGTAACGTAAACAATCCATCGTTTCAATGCCATGATTTCCTCGGTTTAACACTTGGACCAGATACTTCTCGGCATTATGCACACAGTCCTGCACATTTGCCTGTGCCCTTCCAAAGTCCTTTAGGTACAGAACAGGTTCTGCCTTGATACCAGCAGCCTTCGTGCCAAATTTGCTCGTCATGTCACAGCCAGTTAGTGCATGCATCGCGGGGAGTACCTCACACATTGGTCTTCCTACCTTGTCAGCTATTACATGGAGAGGGATAAATCGTGTCCTGTCTCCAACTCCCCCTCTGAGCCAAAGTTCACGCAGTCCATTTGCTGTGAAAATATGACAGAAATGCATTGCAACTACGAACACATCAGTATCGCTAGAGAGAATTACAATCCGTGTGCAATTACTTCTGATGGCATGAAGAGCATGTTGGATGATACGGATATCAGCCTCTTCATGATCCGAGTCCAGTTCTGGGTGTTGGGATACTATTCCATTCCTGATCGACTGAGTTTGTGTTGAGGTTTCGTCTCCCATTATCCGACTCAATACAATTTGAACATCTACGGATTCAGCAGTAAAGTGATCAATCAGCCATCCTTTAATGAGTTGTTCTAGTTTGGCTTTGTTTGCTGCAGATGGCCAGAAACTATCCATATCTCTCGGTAACTTGCTTTCTAGTGTGATGTTACTGTACAAGACTGGGGGTTTCCGAGTTCGTCTAAGTCGTTCACTGTCTTTCACTGATCCTTCTAAGTATGAATCGAAGATGAAGTCAATGCGAGAAGCCTTTTTGCAAACCCCAAGGATCATGATCAGGAATTGATTGCACAATTCTTTGAAGGTATTCATGGAGGATGTTTTCAGCTTCCGCACATAAGCCATAACATCGACAATGTATCCGGTTGGCATATCCGTCCAATGCGTAGGAGCTATGTAGTCACCTGCTGTAATATTTGATTCAAGTTCTTTCACAAGCTCATGTTTTGCTGTTTTTTCATGAGTCCATCCTCATCATTAAATAAGTAGCTAGTATTGATCAGATCATATGTGAAAACCTCTTGAGCATCATGTCCACGGATCATGGCAATGTCCAGTTGCTTCAGCGCAACACCTAACTCCTTGTCCTGCTTCTTTTTCGCTTTTGGGGCTGATGCTTTGTTTTCCTCGGTATTTGCGAATGTCTTAACATTGTTCCTGTTGATTGTGTCACTCAGTCGTTTTGTCTTCTCCACCAAGTGCTCCTTTCTAAACTTGTTGTATAAATCCAGACCGGTTTCTTGAACAGACAATAGACTATCTTGAATTTCGTCTCGCATGATAGCTCTGGTAAGAAGGTTATGCAGTTTCAGTTCAGTCGTTTGCTTCACCTCGAATGGATTTTCATAGTTAAGGATGTACGCGATCATCTTGTCTACTTTTCTTTCATTTTCTTGTGTTTGCCGACGACTGAATGAATGATTGACTGTAAGTTCTGTATTGTTCAACTGTACACCTGTAACTTCATGAAAGGTTTGATTTACTGCTGTCAATTCATGGTGAATGATGTTCCATCTTGTTACGAATTCTTTCCGTTTCGTATTGCCAATGATTCCCCCACTTGTCTTAGATGCGCGGTTGATGGTCTGTTCCAGACACATGTCGGCAGCAACAGCAGAGAATGGGGCGGAAGAACGTTTCACTACAAAATGCCTAGTCATGAAATTGTCATGAACAACTGGTGCGGTTTCTGGTAGCTTCTTCATGTCCTCCAAGTAGAGAGAACACCACCGGAGATAGTTGGTCGAGTCAAAGACCGCAAAATATGGCAATACTGCTTCAACTGATTGCAGGTGCAGATGCCAGTCACCTTCTCTGTCAGCCCTCACAAGGTCCTTTGCCAACCGAACCATTTCAATGAACCTATCCCAGTAGATGAATGTTTTGCTTTCTGCCTTACTTTCCCTTTTAAACTCCTCGAAATCCTTGAACAGGTCTCCTGATAGTCCAAGAAAAGCGTTAAGAAGCTCCTTACTTCTCAACTTGTTCTTTGCAGATACCTCTTGCTTCATTTCTCTAAGCAACTTGAGCGACTCCACATATTTCTCTATGCCATGCTTTTCAAAGAATGCGCTCCATTGGAGTCTCTCCATAGCCTCTGAAAGGAGAGTCATGCCTTCTAGAGATCTGACATAATGTGAACCACCCAAGACGGCCTGGGTAGTATTTTGACCAAATATTTCATTTTCGATCCATATACTCTCAGCACCACTACCACGAAGATACTTTCCTATGCAACCAAGGTAAATCTTAATTAAATGAAATGATCCTAGGCAAAGAGTCAAGTCCTTGAATTCTTCTTGGCGCCACAGCATAATCTCTCGTGCGATTCTGTAGACACCTTCATCACATGCTATAGCTAAGTGGTTCTGATCTAGCTGTCCCAAGACGTTCTGAATTTTTTTAAGAGCAGTATACACTGTGTTGTATTGTGTGACTGGGAATGGTAGAACTGGCAAGAAGCCTACAATCATTTCAGGAAGTTTCTCATCTGTGACAACTGAGTTGAAGCCACTCCAGCATGGCATTTGTTGTTCTTTGCAGTCTTGTTTGATTAAGCCTTCTTCTATATTTGACAAATTCATCCGGGCTAGTGACCAAGCAAGGTCTTTTCCTTCCGTACTACATCCTTCACTTAATGTCGAGCTGCTTACTGAATAGTCACTGGGTATGTCTCCCCTCTTTGTAGGTTTGAAGAAGTCCTTTAGCTCTTGACATTTTAGGGACTTCTGAAATGACTTGGGACCATGAACTACAAAAGTTTCCGAAATTCGTGGCTTCCTTTGAACACCATCTGCTTTGTCCTGATATAAAACCGAAACAGTGTCATGAGTGCCCCCTAGACCCGATAGTGTCGCCTCATTGTGATCAAAATTATCAAATGCGGCAGTGGTGAATTTCTCTGGATTAAGATGGCTTGGCAAAGGAACATCATCATTTTCATTTGTGCAAACTAAGTCTGCCAAATCATTCTGATACCGGAGAATTTCATCGTAACTCACTGATAATCCTAAATGGTTTAGAGAGGTGATGAGTGTTTTGCTTTTGCATGTTGCATGGATTCCTTCTGCACACATCAGATGGAGTGGTGTCCTGCGTCTACCATTATGGACCATGAAGTACAAAACCTGGAAAAGTGACTTTAGTTTCCTCAGTTTTGGTGAATGAGCACTGCTGTTACCACAAGTTTCTTCATCAGATGTGTCGTCATCATCGCTCAATAGAGAGTTGTTATTGCTACCCATGCTGCATTCAAGATCATTTCTATTACAATTTAGTAACACACACAAAAAAGTTAGTAACTCATCTGGGATATCCGTATTATCCCAGGAGTCCTGCAGATCAGCAGAATCACAAAACTTGCCTTCCAAATAAAAATTATAGTCCAAAAGTGCATGTCTAATAGCTGATGCGCATTGAGTGATGGGATTGCTTGACCGAATGACGTCAGCCATTTCTGCAGGACTGGCATTTAAGAAAACCATGGCACTCTTATTTGCTTCTGTAGGTCTGGAAATGTTCAAGTCTGGGCCATAGTGACTTTCAAGAAAAAGTCGAATGTCTCTGTTTGAAAATGTTTCCTGGGAATCGATGAAGCCATTAACATTGTCACGGAGGTTACTTAAGGCAAAACCTTATCCACCTTTCAATGCGAATTCAATGTTCTCTAACAACCTTGCAAAATATTTATTTTTTTCTAAACTATGGGATGGTGCATCACATTGACTTTTCGCACGGTCGTACCTAATAAGATAATTTCGGATGCAGTTTTTGTGGCAATATATATCTGACCCAAAGACGGAGTGAACATCTTGCAGGTCACTTGTCCTATAGTATACTTCATCTTGAAAGAATACCACAGCCTTTAGGAACTTTTCTGCACGTACATCTTCACAAATCCTGAATTTCTGCCTGTCGCCCTTTAACTTTACATTGGCACACACCGTACATTTCTTTTCTGAAGCCGGTATGTCAGTAGATGGAGGAGCTCGAGGTGCAATTCTAGCTCGGGTTGCTCGTCTCACAGATGGGTTTGTGACCAGTTCAGTTTCTTCCGGCTCTTTCACCACTTTGGACGGCTGTTCTTCGAGTTTATTCAGTGTCTTTTTCAGGGTGTACGATTTATAACATTTGTTGCTCACATGATAACAAACTCTTCATGATTGACTTGCTCTAGCCTCCTTGCAACCAAGTCATTACGTATTCTAGCTGCCTCTAGGACTTTCAGCCGTGCCTCTGCGTTGCTGCATGTTGATTCGTTGGTGTCAATCTGACAAATAATACACTTCTTGATGACGACATCAGCCAATTCTGACCGGCGCCTCTTCAGTGGAATCCCTGCCATTTCATTCGATGCCTGAAAAAGAGAGAACAGAGAGAAGTATTAGTTAATCTGTTACGAATTAAATGTGACTATACACCAAATTCAACTTCTCAGGCACTATCTCAGGGTGCAAAAGCAACTTTTACATTACATTTCAACAATGAAAGAGTGAATTTACAGTAGCCAAATGGGGAAATAATCTATACTCGCTTATTATCTGTTTATTAAGGATTTAATGTTATAGTTAACAGACTGTTGTCTTAGTTGCATCATTTTATGAATTGATGGATAATTAATCAAATTAGAGCCCCTGCTTTGAAATTAACATTGTTTTTTGCACAAATTGATTAATCTGAGTGAAATGCTTGACCCCTATAACCCATATAAAGACACCAAATTTATTGCTCTAAGTAAATAACGAACCCTGACAGGCTACATGAAAGGACACGGCGGCCATATTGGATTTCACCATTTATCCATTACTTTTTTACCCTATAAATGATTTTAATGGATTCCTTGACCCCGAAAACCTAGGTAAAGACACAATTTATCACTCTAGGACACTTTCACATGAAGTTATACCGGGTATTATAATGCGGCGGCCATCTTGGACGCCATCTTGAATTACACCTTTCTGCCCCATATCTGGAATGTCTACCCAAGTTTTTTTCAACCTCCTAGGGGTCCCCTACAAGGTTCAAGAGTCAAAATTAGGGGACATATGATTGCACACAGGACCCCCCTCAGCCCCCGGACTATTGGGGCTGTTCGGCCAGGCAGCTTGGGGAACAACAACAACAACAACAACTCCCACTCATCATAATCATAACTGTTTCGTCAGCAAACAGAAGTACAGGCAACTTCCACTCAATTCCTTCCCTTATCAGCGGTACACCAACATCCACTGTTCTTCATTGAAATTCTTTCATGGATCCATCCATATAAATATAAATATTGGACAACTATGGGGCATCACACACTCTTGCATTAACCCAATATTCATATCAAAGGGCTTGTTCTGTTCATTCTCCACACACACTGCCGCATTTGCACCCTCATACATGCTCGCCACCGTGTTTAATGATGAATTAAATTAAATAGTTTATCATGAAACGTTTTCTATTATTATAAGGTGACACTGGAGTTGCAGTGTTAACAAAATAACGTAACCGACCTTTAAACATGATTTGCTCTAGACGTCGATACGGTGTTTAGGCTAATATTTGGCTGTGTATCGTCATTAGAAGTTGGTATGTACTATTATTGCCTTTTAAGTTTGTTACTATGCTTGCAGAAGTCTTTATCCATGAGAAATATTGTTGATAACTCCCAAAGTAGGCCTAGGCTATAGGCCTAACCTAGTCACAACGTGACAACAAACCAGCCGATCCCCCTCTCTTCAGGCCCCTAGCTATTTGGATATTTGTCTAGGCCTAGTAGGCTTAGGCCGCGGCCTAAATGTATTGTAGCCTACTGGGTTTTTTTGGCGAGAGTTGTGTTATCGGGCGTATCACCTAGCCTATCTCAGACCTCTGTCTGCCCCCACACCCCCGCTAAATCCATTGCCAAGAACCTAACCTAACCTATCACAACTAGCCTACTATCACAACGACTTAGGCTATAACGTGTGAACAGTAGGTTAAAACAACCGGTCTTCCCGCGACGGTCTAAACCCAGCTCACGTTCCCTGTTTAAGGGTGTGCGACGGTCTAAACCCAGCTCACGTTCCCTGTTTAAGGGTGCGCGACGGTCTAAACCCAGCTCCCGTTCCTTGTTTGCTTACTTACCTAGTGATTGTTTATGGGTGAACAGTTTCTCGTATTTCACTTAGGCCTAGGCCTATAGTGAATTTGCGACGGTAATTACATGTACACCAACAAAGTATCGTCCATGAAACTTCTAGAACACTGGTTAATATCGATGGGGCTCGTATCCGGGTATACCTATAGGCTAGTAGGCTAAACACTAGGATATACCCGGTCAGAGGTCCCTCTGACGGTCTGACCGGGTATAGCCTATCCTAGTGTTTAGCCTACTAGCCTATAGGCCTACCCAGATAATGGTTTGGTAGTTCTCACAGGTAAGCCACGGTAGCCTTGTCCGTTTCTTAGTCATTAATGTGTGACTTTAACCCTCCAGCCCCGGCTATGTATTATATATGTATTCCTCGAAACCCGGGTGTTTTGGCCGAAAAACGTCTAGGCTAGGCTACCGTATACTCGTTAATCAGACTGCTTCCCGCATTCCCGCGCATCCCCAAGCGTAGCTGTGTTATTTACCTGTAGAATGGCATTAAGTAGAGCTCTCTAAGTCAACTGGTTGAGTTGTGATGATGATTTCATTGGAGATAACTTTATGGCCAAAACAGCCACTTTACACTACTTTTCGATACTTAACAACAACATACAGGCACACACGAACAAGCGACGCTCTCCTTCTTGTCGCCGGAGATGCGGGGCGTCGGTCCAGCCGGCTGTTGTTTACATGCGTCGGACCGACGCCTCGCACACCAAGCTCACAGGCTTTGACCTCATGGGTGTTTAAGAGCCCTTCCGGGCAGCTCGTGTATGCTTTTTTATGGGCGTTCAAGAGCCCTTCCGGGACCAGAGGGTTAACCTCATGACACAGGGACAAGTGGCTTATTTCTACACTTTTGGTAATGCACTAGCCTATATTGACGAAAATTAGGCTAGGGGACGGTGTGAAACAAGCTCTGGCAAAATATCATACTGATCCAACTGTTTGTACAGTTTCTTAATAAGTTATTCCCGAAAAACGATAAGCTTTAGTTGCAATATTAAAACAGAGAGGGATAATAGAAGCAATAAAAAAATATACATGTATGATAGAGCAGATTATGAGCTGCTGAGCCTGCTGAGACGGTGTTTGGACATTGACTGGGGGGAATACTTGAACGGTGAAGACGCTGAAGGAATGTGGAGGAAAATTAGAGTTAAACTGGAGAATGCGGTATCCAAAAGTGTACCAGTAAGGGAATATAAGGATAAAACAAAATTGAGGAAAAGAACAAACCCAGAATTGCCAATGAAAAGAAAGCTTTGGACATTGATTAGAAGAAAGAAACGATTGTGGGAAAGACTAAAATTGTTAAAAAAGAACAGGGGGTCTAGTATAGAAGCTAAAGAAGTAGATCTGGAACGCAAACAAATAAACAATAAAATAAGGTGGGAGACAAGGAGGGGGGTGAAGGAGAGGGAGAGAGAGATTGCTAGAAATGTGAAGGATAGCGATAGCCTAATCCAAAAATATTCTGGAAGTATATTCAGGAAAAGTTAACAAGAAGAGTAGGTATCCCAGAACTGATAGGAGACTTGGTCCTTGGATGATGGGAATAGAGCAGAAACTGATAAGGAGAAAGCAGAGGTGCTGGGGAAATACTTTGGGGTGCCTACTATTCCCATCAAACAGGCACCAGCACTAGAAGTAATAGAGTTTTCCCATGCTAGAATAAGGAGGGCTATAGAAAAAATGAACAGAAGTAAGTCCCCGGGACTGGATGGGATACATCCAAGAATCATAAAGGAAGGAGGTGAGATGTTAGTAGAGCCATTAAAAATGTTATTTGAGGTATCTTTTAACCCTTGTCTAGCGGGGTGTTTTGGGCTCATTTGGGCATATTCAGGCCCTCCTGCATGATAAATCAAGCATCTGCATGAATTTTTTTTTATTTAGCAAAAAACTAGGCACTAAAAGCTTCAAAATGATACCAGAACGAGCTACGTAGCACTCGTGGTTCTCTTGCATTAGTGCCACGAACATGGAAGTTTAGCATATATCGGTATATTTTTCCCAGCTATGCTCACTACTGGCTACACTGCCGGCCTCTCGAAAACACAGGGAACATGAGTTAATGGGCGGCGGTAAGCCCTGGGAGTCGGCTGTCTGGCCCGCTGCTCTCCCGGCCATTTGCACTCGATTTAAACCTTTAAAAGCCTTAATAATGCTCCTAACTTGCTGCAAATTGGTGCACGACTTAAGTCGAGTGCCGCTCTTTAAGGGTTAGCCTAATACAGGACAAATCCCGACGGACTGGAGAGAGGTGAACATAACAGCTATATTTAAGAAGGGAAAGAGAAATGACCCAGGAAATTATAGACCAGTCAGTTTGACAAGTGTTGTGTGTAAACTAATGGAAACGGTAATTAGAGAAGGAATAATGGAGCATATGAAATCAAACCAACTTTTCAGTGGGAGACAGTTCGGATTCTTGCCGGGGAGGTCGACGGTACTACAGCTAATTAAGGTGGTAGATGATTGGATGCAAACTCTGGAGGATGGTGATGTAATAGAAGTGGTATATTGCGATTTTATGAAGGCCTTCGATAAGGTCCCACATAAAAGGTTAATAGAGAAAGTTAGAAGCTATAGTATAGGGGAGAAATGTGTGAAATGGATAGAAGCCTTCCTGAAACTGAAAGATCGGAGACAGAGGGTACTGGTGAATGGAATAGGCTCGGGGTGGAGGGAAATTACAAGTGGGGTACCTCAGGGATCTGTGTTGGGACCACTAGGCTACTGTTTGTAATATTTATCAACGACTTACCTGAAGTTATAACCAATGGAAGTGAGATATACCTGTATGCGGATGACACTAAGCTGTATAGAAGAGTGAGGAGTAAGGAATATGTGGGTTTGCTTTAAGGAGATGTGGAGGGCATGAAGGGATGGTCTGAACATTGGTTAATGCCTTTTCATCCAAAAAAATGCAAGTACAGTACATGGGGATTGGGACTAGCTAGATAGACAAGGTAGGATACAGCATGTATGAAGCGATGGAGGAAGTGAATGCAAAAAAGGATGTAGGAGTAGTGATAGACAATAAGTTAAATTTCTCAGAACATTTAGCGGAAAAGACACACAAAGCTAATAGAATTGTAGGGCTGATAAGGAGGACATTTGTGTCACTTGACGAAGAAATATTCAGGAATCTCTATACAGCGTTGGTTAGGCTGCACTTGGAATATGCGAACCAGGTGTGGGCTCCATATATGGTAAAGGATATAGAAGCAGTGGAGAAAGTGCAGAGGAGAGCTAGCAAGCTAGTACCAACGTTGAAGAACGCGGGCTATGAGCAGAGGCTGAGGACACTGGGACTTCCGACACTGACATATAGGAGAAAGAGAGAGGATATGATAGAGACTTTTAAGATAGTGTCAGGAAAGTATGATGAGGATGTGTGTGAAGGTATCTTCTTGATGCGGGAGGGAACAAGAACGAAAGGACACTAAGAAAATTTACAAAGAAAGAAATAGGCTTGAAAAGGCAAAGAACTCATTTTGTGATAGAGTGGTAAATGAGTGGAACGCGCTGCCCCAGTATGTAATCGATTCCGAATCAATAAGGAAGTTTGAAAATAATCTTGATAAAGCATGGGGAAGACAAGATTTGAAGTTTGATTATAAAGCAAAAATACAGAATAGTAAAAATGTTGCGTCTGCTGCCGCCGCCGCCAACACAGTGAACGACCGCAGTAGTGCAAGTACTGGCACTGAGCTGGATACACAGGCCTAGTTTGCCTTTTTCCAGAGGATCTACTGTAAAAAACTGTAAGAATACCAGAGGCAGTACTCGGTGTTATTTTGCGATGGGTGAAGACTAGAACACTGTACATTAAACGGTTATTGTGTGAGTAAAGGTAAAAAAAAGTATAACTGGGAAAATCGGACGGTGGATATACAATTTCCTCGTAAACCGAAAACAATCGGTAGCAGTAAACCAAGTCACTTCTGAGCCTTCGGATGTCAAAAGCTCAGTGCCCCAAGGAACAGTGCTAGCGCCCCTTCTGTTCCTCATACTAATTTGCGACATAGATACCAACACCAGACACAGTACGGTGTCGTCTTTTGCTGATGACACAAAATTAAGCAAGATAGTAAACACACAAGAGGACACGGGCCGACTGCAGGAAGACATGAATGTAGTGTTCCAGTGGACCAGGGAAAACAACATGCAATTCAATGAGGAAAAATTCCAATTAATACGGTACAGAGATAATAATGGTGTTAAAGAAATTACAAATTACTTAACAGAATCTAACCACATAATAGAACGGAAAGACAGTGTGAAAGACCTTGGGGTATTAATGTCTGAAAATATGGGTTTCAAAGTACATAACCAGGTCAAAGTGGCGGCTGCGAAACGTCTAACGGGTTGGATTCTGCGTACTTTTAAAACACGCGGTGAATTGCCTATGATAACGCTCTTCAAATCTCTAGTGCTACCGCGGCTTGAATACTGTAGCGTATTAACATCCCCATACAAAGCAGGTGAAATAAATGACGTAGAGAGTGTACAAAGAAATTTCACTTCGCATATAAGTTCGATAAAACATCTACACTATTGGGAGCGTTTAAGAGCACTGAATCTGTACTCACTGGAACGTAGAAGAGAACGTTACCTAATAATATACACATGGAAAATCGCAGAGGGTTTAGTACCAAACCTACATACTCCGATAGTCATGAAATTCAGTGATAAGAGAGGCTGGGAATGCGAAATCCCCCGGATGAATAACAGGGGTGCTATGGGCTCTCTGCGAGAGGGCTGGTTATCACACAGAGGCCCACGTCTCTTCAACAAACTCCCACGGCGAGTAAGAGACATGAGGGGCATCTCGTTAGACAACTTCAAGAGAGCCCTAGATGTCGAACTGCAAAAAGTGCCAGACGAGCCCATCCTCGCAAGGGAGCGAGCTGTCGCTTCAAACAGTCTACTGCACCAAATCACCACCCATAACGAGGGGCGTCGCGCTCCTTGGTGCCGCTAGAGGAGCGGCGAACACATTCCAAAGGTATCCAAAGGTAAGGTGGGAAATATAAAAGTGTTTTGGCTTGCCACTGAGAACTGTTCGAGTGCGGCCATGCAGTATCGGCGGCCACTGCTACGGTCTATTTACATTCGTTCAACAAATTATTATTGATTATGTATTATGTATGTTGTTGTTGTTGCTGTTCCCCAAGCTGCCTGGCCGAACAGCCCCAAGGCCCCGAGCAAGGCCTAGGCCATAACCGAGCGCCTCCACAGAACCCTCCCTGCCGACCACAATAAAGCCTGGGTGACCGAAGCCACTCCATGGCGGGGAGCTGAGGAGGGTGCAGAAACGCCCGGGAAACCAAAGCCCAACCCAGGGCCCTGTGCCCCTCAGCAATTATGAAGAGAAAGTTGAGGGGCAAAGGAAAAATGTGACGCTTTGGCTTCCAATCTTGGTAGATTGGGAGGTCAATCCACGGAAGAGACGCCGTCACTCGAGATCTAGAAAATATATAAGTAAAAGAAACAGTCAGAGTAAGCTATGGGTATGGCAGAGTAAGCTCAGTTCTCACTCTGATAGACCAGCCGATCACCACATGACTAGAACCCAATCCTCTTAGCATCAGCTAGGAAAGGCCCTAGAAAGCCACCTTTGGCGGGGGGATAGCTCCCCTATCTCAACCCCTTTCGGGGTTGGGCACCCGCCGTATTATGTATTATATTGATTACCGTATTGATATATTTCACCATTGTAACCATTCCTAAGTCACTGTCGACTGCTTTCTTTTGGGACTAAGGAAATTCATTACAAACTTTGGTAAATTGATACGGTGTGACAGTCACAAGTTTTAGCATGTGTTTTTTTTTTTGCATTTTTTCTTTGATATACAGTGTTGTTTTATACCAAGGACTGTCGCAAATGAGTATTTACCCATTATCCAACAATCTAAAAACACGGCCCCCACTAGTGGGGAGGGCTATGAAGATCAGGGAAAAATAGGGGTAATATGGGAAGAACTACTGAAAATAAAATATAGAAAAGGAAGAAAACGTTAAAATGTGAAAATCCGGGCCAAGTTTTGGCAAAAGTTGGCTCGGATTTGGGTATTTTACAGAGTACAAAAAAAAACCCAAATTGGAAAAAAAGTTGGCTCGGCTTTTGGCATTTTTCAAAGTAAAACAACCCAGTAATTGAATTTTGAGAGTTGGCTTGAGTTTTCATGTTTTTTTAAACCCATTAACCCTTTTAAACCCCAAAATTTGAAAACCCGAGCCAACATTTGCCAAAACCTGGCTCGGGTTTAGCGATTTTTTGAAGTAAAAAAACACAGTAACCTAACCTAGAACGTTGGATACAAGAATAACCCTTACCTACCAGTTAGTATGTGTCCCTAGTTTATCCCATACCTACCAGCTGATACCTTGTCATGAACCCAACTAAGAAACCTAACCTAAAAACTAGTTTTTGTTGCGGGAAAAGTGTAATCCGGCAGAGAGAACATAAACAAAGTGACAGTGGCTTTGTGCAGTGGGGACTCTGAAAATTTTATAGGGGAGGGAAAATAAAATGTACGCAATTACCAAAGCAGCACTGGATCGCGCAACTGTAAGGTCCCCCGAGTAATGTAGGAGGGGAAAAAAAAAATCTATAAAGCAGAAATCCCGTAAAACAGGACTTGTCATTATGCAGACAAGACTCTGTGTTTTACCCTATATCTCCCTTATAATACATTTGTGAAGGGAAGGACATATATAGGACTGAAGACTATTATATAACATACTTATAGGCTACACAAACATCGATGGGGCTTGTAACTGTCACACCGTAAAATCTTACCCAAACTTTCATTAGGCCTGCATGCAAGCAAGAGTCACCTGACTAATTGGCTATGTGTTTTTGTTCTTGTTGGTTATACGGACCATCCGCTAAGACAACAAAACATTCTCTAGTATGGTTTTAAGTGGGTTTAACCCTTCCTACCCGGCCTGTCTTACCTAAGGACGGTCGCCCGTACCCGGGCGAAATGGCTGAAAAACGTCTAGGCCTAGGCTACCATATTTATGATTATTTTCACTGCTAGAACTTTCCCACTCATCCATAATCGTAGTGCGGTTTTCAATCTGTATTTTGGCGTTGAGTAGAGCTCTGTAAGTCAACTGGTTCAGTTGTGATGACGATTTCAGTGGAGCAAATATTGCAGAGATGTTGCCAATATGGGGGCTTTTCAGACACTAATTTCGTCTGACGTCAGAACAATAACATTGAAGAGTCTTCTCCTTCTTGTTTTCAGAGGTGCGGTGACGCAACGCTTGGGTTTGTTGACATACGTCGTACGCACGGCGTTCAGACCAAGCTTAATTAGGCTATTAACCCAGTGAGACCCAGCGTCGCACGTGATGCGTCGGCAGTGTTTGATCACCAACTCCCAGCGACGCATCATGTGCGTCCGACATATTAAAATCAGTTACGTGGCTCGTAAGGTAGGAAATGGCGGGAGAATAGGAGGGGGAGGTACCGTAGTGTGTGTGGGAGTCGGGCCGGTAGGTGTGAGCGGGCCAAGACAGCCGCGCGGCTGGTGGTGGTGGGCTTAGTGGGGATGCTTTACACCCTTAGGTCACCGCCACTTTGAACCTTCATTACTCCGGTCGTATGGGAGCTAGAGGCTTGAGATTTATGTGAGACACTCCTTAGGATGTATGCCATACAATGCCATACTCAGTTTTCACCCTAGTGCTCCCGGGCGGGTGGTCATGCGGGGGGAGGCAAACTTTCGACCCCGCCCCCCAAATGACCAAGGTGAGTTTTTTTTTATTTTTTTCTTCATTTCTCACCATTCTCTTCCATTTTGGCTCAACAAATTTTTTTAAGGCCCCCCCCCCCCAAAAAAAAATATCCGAGGTGATTTTTTTTTTTTTTTCATTTCTCATCCTTGTCTTCCATTTTAGCAAACAAAAATAAGAAGTGAAAATGGCTTGGGACTGGGGTGAACAAAATATTATAACTAGCCGGGGCTCAACGGGTTAAGCTGCTGTCTTAGGTAAGGACAGCCGGGTAGCTGCCCTTCTGCCGAGCTGTCCTTACCTAAGGCAGCCCGGGTAGGAAGGGTTAAGCCATGAAATAATGCAATGGAGCTATGTAGGCTAACCGGGTGGCATGGGGCAACCTCAATATGGAGCTATGGAGTCCAGCCGGGCGAGGAGGGTTAAGTATTGTTAGTACAGTAACTGTTCAGTACTGTATTGATTTCGGCAGTGTAATGCTGGAGTGTGTGAATAAATTCTGCTGGAGGTGGTGCTGAAGCTGGCTCCATTGCAGGATTCAGAAGTGGCTGAGGGTAGTTTAAAGAGTTGCCATCTTGACTAAGAGAGGACTCCCACTTCACCTTAAAGGGAAGGTGTATGCCTCGTATCTTAAGAGTGCGATGATCTATGCCTCGAAGGCGTGGCTGGTTAAAGTGGAGGATATTAATAGAATGAGAAGAGAATGGTGAGATGGATATGTGGTGTAACAAGTGAAGAATTAAGAAGGCGTCTGGGCATTAGGAGTATCAGTAAAGTGATGCGCACAAGCCGACTTGGTTGGTATGGACACTTGGAGAGAATGGATGATCAGAACTGGGTGAAGAAATGTCGGACTGTCAAAGTGGGGAGAGCAGCACGTAGGCCCTACGTGCTGCTCTCCCCACCTCGTAAGGGTAGACCTAGCAAGCCGTGGAATAAAGTACAGTACTTCGGTCCGATATCAAAACAAAGAATTTGACAACAAAGGCAGCCCATGACAGGGTCGCCTGGAATGCTGCCATTTAGGATGCGAGACTGTAACCATACTCTCTGTGGACGAAATCGTCTTCAATCCTTTATGTATGTACTGTATGTAATTACCCTCTAAACTATGGAAGTTTTTATGTATTTTGTAATTTTTACAGTATCAGGTACCGTAGTCCATTTTTTATCTCTAAAGGAATGGGATGGCGGAAGTACTAAGTACCCTATGATTAACCCTTAACTGGCGGCGCGCATCATATGTCGAGTGAAAGAAATTTGGACTATGTGGCGGCTCACAACATAAGTCGTGTGGCAATTTCAGCACGTAATGTTGCTGAGAGAGAGAGACAAGTGGTGGCAGGAGAGTAGCGAGCGTATGACTGCTCCAGACCACCGCGGTGGACCAACTGACATGAATCCCACCCTCCTCCACCCTCTCACACTCGCTACATAGTGAAATGTATGGGGAAAGTACCGAATTACATGGTTTTTGCACTCGTGTTGCGCGGTTGTTGCAAGAAAACTAGCGGTCATACAAGGATCGTTGTGGTGTCATGGGAAAGCTCTTGTTTATGCCCTTTCAGGGATAGATACTTGTTTTACGCTCTGGGTCTTATTTAGGCATGAAAATGATCACGTAAACAGCCCTATTTTGGGTAAAAACACCCCGATGGTGGCTACATATTATTTACCGCCTAGGCCGCTCGTTAGGTGTTAAGCATGGTATTATTACTCAATAAAGACCCCAAAAACTCCTGTAGCTTTCTCCATGTTCCCATGGCGACGAGTTGAATACTGGTATATGGTACTGTGTTCTTTTGTGGTGTTGAAAATGGTCAATGAAGCATTGATGATGCCTAGTGAGGATGTAAGTCATTAGAGAGTGTCAGGGAATATCTCCCTTGACTGTGAACATAACCACACTAAAGCTGTGTGAATAAGTCCCTCCCTCTTGGACTGATGCCACTCAGAAAAATTTAATTAATAGGCATGTGTATGATGTGTCCTGGCATTTAAGGGTTAATCCCAGTGTTTGTTGTTGTTGTTGCTGTTCCCCAGGCTGCCTGGCCAAACAGCCCCAAGGCCCCGAGCAAGGCCAAGGCCATAACCGAGTGCCCCCACATAACCCTCCCTGCCTAACACAATAAAGCCTGGGTGACCGAAGCCACTCCATGGCGGGGAGCTGAGGAGGGTGCGGAAACGCCCTGGAAACCAAAGCCCCACCCAGGGCCCTGTGCCCCTCAGCAATTATGAAGAGAAAGTTGAGGGGCAAAGGAAAAATGTGACGCTTTGGCTTCCAATCTTCCAACCTCTAGGTTGGCAGATTGGGAGGTCAATCCACGGAAGAGACGCCGTCACTTAAGATCTAGAAAATATATAAGTAAAAGGAACAGTCAGAGTAAGCTATGGGTATGGCAGAGATCGCTCAGTTCTTTATCTAATAGACCAGCCCATCACCACATGACTAGAACCCAATCCTCTCAGCATCAGCTAGGAAAGGCCCTAGAAAGCCGCCTTTGGCGGGGGGATAGCTCCCCTATTTCAACCCCTTTCGGGGTTGGGCACCCGCCAGTGTTGTACTATATTTATTATACATTATATTTTGATAGTGTTATTCTAATTAATAAGTCTGATTCCAGGTTGTGAATACTGTACTGTACATCTCCAAGATGTCTGGGCGTTGTCATCACTGTGGTTGCCAAGAGATAGATGTGGACCCAGCCCGAGGAGATGCTGTGTGTACCTCCTGCGGCACAGTCCTTTCTGAACACAACATCGTCAGTGAGGTACAGTTCCTTGAAAATTCTCATGGAAGTAGTTCGGCAGTTGGCAAATTCATTCATGCGGATGCAAAGCGCCCAGTGATTAAAGGTAATTATGGGTCGTTTGGAAGGGAAAGTAAAGAAATTACACTGAATAATGCAAAAAAGAAAATCAGTGCTTTGGCGCAGCAGTTACGTCTCAATCAGCACAGTATTGATACATCGTTCAACTTTTTCAAGCTAGGACTAAATAAGGGACTTACTCGTGGTAGAAAAACTGACCATGTCATTGGTGCTTGTGTGTACATAACCTGTAGAACAGAACAAACAGCCCACTTACTCATTGATGTTAGTGATGCACTTCAAATTGATGTGTATGAGCTAGGACGAACATACCTACGATTGTCAACAGCTTTGTGTATCAACATTCCAGTTATGGATCCTTGTCTGTACATTTGGAGATTTTCTTACAAACTATCTTTTGGTGATAAAGCACATGATGTATCAAACACAGCTCTGAGACTAGTAACTCGAATGAAACGTGACTGGATGCACACTGGTAGGAGACCATCGGGGGTTTGTGGCGCAGCTCTTGTGATTGCTGCTCGACTTCACAACTTCAACCGTACTATAACTGACGTCATTAAAGTTGTCAAGGTCCATGAGTCAACCCTGAGGAAGCGTTTGACAGAGTTCGGCGAGACTCCCTCAAGTGCACTAACTCCAGAGGAATTCATGAAGGTAGATTTAGCAGAAGAGCAAGATCCTCCAGCATTCAGGGCAGCAAGAAAACGTGAGAAGGAACGAGTGCAGATACTTTTGGACCAGCAGGATGACTTGCAATCAGAATTGTCGGAACTTCAGCAGGTAATTGAGAAGCACCTGGAAGAGAGGAAACGAAAGTTACGTGGGATATGGGCAAAGTACGACAAAGAAGAAGCGCCAGCAGAAGAGGAAGTGGAACAAGAAAATGTTGACACTCAGAAATTTATCACTGAGGCTACCTTGGAAACTATCAACGACTGCCTGGGTGAGAAGTCCGAAGACGATGTAAAAAAGGAAGTGAAGCCACAAGGAATTCGACCATCTGCAGCGAGTCTAGGGTTGAAGGAGACGATCGAGGAGTGTATGGAGATCAGACCAAATGATCCAGAACCTGAGGACACTGGGGAATTAGATTTGGCGGGCATTGATGACGACGAAATATCATCTTACATTCTGTCGAGTAGAGAAGTTAATTTAAAAACAGACCTTTGGATGAAGTTGAACAAAGATTATTTAGAAGAAATGAAGGAAAAGGAGGAGAGAGAGCGAATAGAAGCTGAGGAGAGAGAAAAGGAAGGAAAACCCCCCAAGAAAAAGAAAACCTACACAAAAAAATCCAAGAACAACACTCCCGCGAACACAGCAGGGGAAGCCATCGAGAAACTGCTGGTGGAGAGGAAGCTATCCAACAAGATCAACTACGACGTTCTGCGCAGCCTGAACGGGGAAGGTGAGAAGGAGGAAACGGACATCAAAGAAGAGAAACCCGCCGTGAAGAACCTGGCTCCTGTGGAGACCCCCGAGGCCATCACGTCCGTCCTCGAGTCTTTGACAGGGAAGCGGATCCGTGATACAACCAAGGAAGAGGAGAAAGAGCAGGAGAAGAAGCTAACAACCCATGCTGCCATTCACAGTGTCAAGGTGAAGCCTGACCAAGATGCAGAGGAGCCAGATGAGGAAGAAGAGGAGGAAGAAGAGGAAGAACCAGAGGAAGATGAAGGTACCCTGTCAACCATGGAATTGCTGCGTAGAAGAAGGGGCGTTAATGACGATGACTATTATGATGACGACTATGATTAGCTGTACATATGTTTTGCCCCTGCAATCAGAACTTATTTTCTATATATAATTAATGTTACTGCTGTATGATTTTATTTAACTTTGAAAGGACCTCTAGGGATGAAAGGGTTAGTTACCGTACAGTACTATTGCAAATAACCCTGGGCTGCTCGGTCAGGCAGCCTAGGGAACGACTATTACTACAGTACTACCCTCTAATTCGTGCAGATTCATACTAAGTTGGATAAATCTGTGTGGAGGTTGCTAAAATAAATATATACCAAAAGGGCTCTGATGGAAGGGGTCTGGAAGCGGGGCGTCGGATTGGTGATGATGATATGGTATATACAGTATGTGTGTGCATATGTACAGTATGTGTGTGTATGTATGTATATTTGTATATATACAGAGTATGTGTATGTGTGGATGTATTGAGGTGAGGGAGAGATGTGAATTGATTAGATAGATATAGATGTGTAGATAGATCAATAGATAGAGATTAAATTTGTTGTATGTTATTTGTAAGGCAAATATAAGTACAGTACAAATATTCATAGGTTTACTTATGTTGCAGATTATCTAATTTATATAAATTTAGTGAGATCTAATGGATAATTATTTAAATAGTAAATATAAGGCAGTCGGATTACAAACTTATAAAAGTTAATAATGTAGTACTGTATGCAACTAATAATGCATATTATATTTGCATGCTTAATATATATATTTATTCAAAATTATGTTTATCAAAACTCTATTGGTTATTTATACATTAACAGTATTACTGTCTAGTAGCTTACTTGGTTTTCGTTATTGAATAAATAGGGATAGTACCATAAAATTTTATAAGTTAAATACAGGCAATGTGTGCTTTATAAAAGACCAGATAATTTTGTTGTACAGAGGGCCCATGCTAGTAGCGATCGTATTAGTCTGGCATAACCACCACTAAATGCAAGGCCTAGTGTCTCTAGGAAAAAGGAAAAAACAGTCTAGGCCCATCGACGAAGTCCCCCTTGCTTTCTCCTTTAAATAGTTGCAAGCCATCAAAAATATATACAGTAAAAGTTCGATAATCCGACGACCGATAATTGGAATCTCCCAATAATCCGAATGTTTGAAAATGAGGCCAAATCCGAATTCACCCGATAGTCCAAATTTCAAGCAGTCCCAAAGTCCCCTTTTTGAGGCATTAGACCACCCAAAACCCACCCAAATAACACATTGTGGTACACACACATATCATATGTTCATCTATCTATTGCCTGACGCCGTGATCCCCGAAGGGGTGGCCACGAACGAACCGCCCCATGCACCTCTGTCCCCTGTCAGTCGACGCCCCTCCCCCCAACCAGCACCGCCTTCGTTCATGTAGTTCCTCACTCCATCCTTCCACCTCATATTCGGTCTACCTCTCCCCCTCTGTCCCTCCACCTCGCTCTCGTACACCCTCTTAGTCATTCTCTCGCTTTCTATACGTTCCATATGGCCGAACCATCTCAAGTTGTTCCTTTTCACACTTTCCAGCACATCTACCTCCACACCACACCTCCTTCTTACTTCCTCATTAGTCTGTCTATCCCTCCATGTAACTCCGCACGCACTCCTTAAGTAATTCATTTCCACTGCTCTCACTCTTGGTCTGAGTCTCTCAACCAACGTCCATGCTTCGCTTCCGTAAGTCAGTGTCGGGATTACCACACTGTCATGCAAGGACTTCTTCACTTCCATACTGACCACCCTATTTCTTGTTACTGCTTTTAGCGTTCCTACAACCCTCTTCCCCTGTTGTACCCTCTCCCGCACCTCTTCATCCATAGTCCCATCTTTACTCAACACACTGCCCAGATACTTAAAAGAGTTGACGATCTCCATAGCCTGACCGTTCAGCTTCACCTCACACTCTGTGACTTCACCCCTTTCGAAGACCATAACCTTGCTCTTCCCCGTATTTACCTTCAAATTCCGTTTTTCGCACACTGTTCCAAACTCATTTACCAGACCCTGCAACTCCCATTCATTATCACTCATCAGAACTGTATCATCCGCAAACAGCAGTATAGGTAGCTTCCACTCTCAATTCCCTCCCTTTTCAGCGATACACCAACATCCACTGCTCTTGATAGTATTTCTTTCATAACTCCATCCATATATACAGTAAACAACCACGGGGACATCACACACCCCTGTTTCAAACCAACATTCAGGTCAAAGAACTCGCTCTGCTCACTCTCCACACGTACTGCCGCCTTTGCACCCTCATACATGCTCTTCACTGCTTTCAGCAACTTGCCCTCTACTCCGTATATTCTAAGTACTTTCCACAAACCTTCTCTATCCACTCTGTCATAGGCCTTCTCCAAGTCCATAAAGGCAACATACACCTTTTGTTTCTTCTCCAGATACTTCTCCACAACACAATTCAGGGTAAAAATCTGATCTACACATCCTCTTCCCTTCCTAAAACCTCACCCAAGTACCCATTTATCCCCTTAAATAAGCCTACATCCAATAAATATATATTGAAAATATTTAAAAATACATATTATGAGGACATTACTTGCCACATAGACTTTATTTGAAAACATAATCATATTTAGCATAGGCCTAGGCCCTATCCTAACCCATCGTCGTTTCCGTGGCTTTCGTCAGGCACTTGACTTGACTCGACTGTGTTTTGATGGTCCTGGGCTTTCAATTCCTACATCATTACCACCAGGCCCAACATCCTTATCACTGAATGCACTAGAGGTCATAATAAATGCAAGAGATAAGAGGTTCAGGCACAAATAAGCAAGTAAAACGCGGGTGGACTAAGAAGCATCTGGCTAATGTTGACGACATCAAAGATGGCGGCCGTAAATTGCGTAAGTGACGCTCTGATTTCGATAATTTCGAATTAATTGGATTCACTTGTTTGTTTGTGTTTTCTAGATTGATGTCGAGTCTTTCATTATTATTGTTCTTGTTTTCGGTACTCCACTGTATGATACATGATTAATAAATATAAGAACAGAAAAAAACAGCCAATGAGAGCCCCACCTTGCTCTGACGTCAAACCAATCAGCTGCTGAATCACCCCATGCTTGGCGGTGACGTAGACAGGCGGGATTTTCGAGTTTTCCCGTCAAAGAGGGACCGCGATAACGGCTCTAGGACTCGTGGTAACAGAATAGTTGGGTTTTTTAGGTATGCGCGATAACGGTGAAACGCTATAACAAAACCCGCGATAACGGAGGGTTGAGTGTATAGCATTATATTGTGTACTGTATATGCATAGTCTATATTGTGTTCAGGTTTTCGTCAGGCCATTAACCCTTTCAAGTCCAATATGCGTTTCTGTTCTGTTTCTGGCTACTATTAGACGATTTTATTCAGATTAGTAACGGTATATAGAAATCAATGGGTTGATTGAGATAGTTTTTTCCCTTTCAATACCCACAGATACTTCCTAAGCTGCATAAAATCATCTAATGATAGCCAAAATAAACTGCTAAAATGCATCAGAGCTTCAAAGGGTTAACACACAGGTTCATAGGGATAAATTCCAATAATCCGAAAAATTCGGTAATCGGAACGAGGCCCGGTCCCCTGCTATTCGGATTACAGGACTTTTACTGTATTAAATATTTTAAGCAAAACATACATTGGAATTAAATTAGTTATTCTTTACTAGTGACCACATAATTATTGTTTGATCTCTATAAATTCTGGGAGTAATTTCTGATGTGATGGATTTAAAAAAGTATTTATTCCACCAACTCATAATGGGTAAAAATTAGACAAGTCAGTTATAAATATATACAGTATATGTGTATACAGTATATATATATATATATATATATGTATAGGGTCTATCTATTGCCTGACGCCGTGATCCCCAAAGGGGTGACCATGAACGAACCGCCCCCATGCACCTCTGTCCCCAGTCAGTCGACGCCCCTCCCCCCAACCAGCACCGCCTTCGTTCATATACTTCCTCACTCCATCTTTCCACCTCTCTTTCGGTCTACCTCTCCCTCTCTGTCCCTCCACCTCACTCTCGTATAGGGTAAGACAATATCTCGTATAGGATAATTTTGCTGAAAATTGTGTTTTTTGACGAATAAAAACTGCCACAAATGGAATTTTTATTTATTTTTATTTTTTATCTATACATTCAGCCTTTCTGCTATAGATGCCAAAAAAACAAATATGTTTTGGTCATGCTGCCGATTTTTTTTTTAAAGTTACTCTCGCGGCGAAATTACCCCGTTTCACCGCGACCTATTTTACGCGTCATATTGCTAGTTAACTAGATAATATTATATGATTAATGGCCAGACAAAACACTAGCGCATAGGTAAAACCAATGAAAACATGCACAAACCCAAACTGCCACTAAACATGCCAATAGAAAAACGTCGCACGCACGCACACACACACAACTGAACGGGGCGGGCAGAGATGCAGGTGTCTCACACGTGTAGGCCTAGGCGCCACTGTGTCTAGTGCGGGTGTGGAGTTGTGGACATGTAGTGCGGGTGTGGACGTGTCTAGTGCGGTTGTGGACGTATTTATTAGGTCTACGGGTGTGGACGTGTCTCGTGAGTGTGCGGCGTGTAGGGTGCTAGTGCAAAGTACCAGGCAGCAGCTGACGGCTACTGCCAACACTGTGTCACACGCACCACCACAGTGGACGCACCCACATACAAACACACCCACACACTCGACCATACCGTTAGACGCGCCGCTAGCCCCGGCGCCAGGCCCCGCGAAACTGCAACACAACCTAAGCCAAACTAGCTCTACAACCTAAGCCAAACTAGCTCTACAACCTAAGCCAAACTAGCTATACAACCTAAGCCAAACTAGCTCTACAACTTAAGCCAAAACTGCTCTACAACCTAAGCCAAACTGCAGCCGAATCCATGCAATAGTTTCGGAGATATCGGCGTTTGAATGCAAATTATTAGCGTCGCGGCGAAATTACCCCGTCTTAGCCTATAATTATATACTGTATATATTATTCTTACAGTTTCTTACAGTTTCTTACAGTAGATCCTCTGGAAAAAGGCAAACTATGCCTGTGTATCCAGCTCAGTACCAGTACTTGCACTGCTGCGGTCGTTCACGGTGTTGGCGGCGGCGGTAGCAGACGCAACAATTTTACTATTCTGTATTTTTGTTTTATAATCAAACTTCAAATCTTGTCTTCCCCATGCTTTATCAAGATTACTTTCAAACTCCCTTATTGATTCGGAATCGACTACATACTGGGGCAGTGCGTTCCACTCATTTACCACTCTATCACAAAATGAGTTCTTTGCCTTCTCAAGCCTATTTCTTTCTTTGTAAATTTTCTTAGAGTGTCCTCTCGTTCTTGTTCCCTCCCGCATCAAGAAGATACCTTCACACACATCCTCATCGTACTTTCCTGACACTATCTTAAAAGTCTCTATCATATCCCCTCTCTTTCTCCTATATGCCAGTGTCCTCAACCTCTGTTCATAGCCCGCGTTCTTCAACGTTGGTACCAGCTTGCTAGCTCTCCTCTGCACTTTCTCCACTGCTTCTATATCCTTTACCATATATGGAGCCCACACCTGGTTCGCATATTCCAGGTGCAGCCTAACCAGCGCTGTATAGAGATTCCTGAAGATTTCTTCGTCAAGTGACACAAATGTCCTCCTTATCAGCTCTACAATTCTATTGGCTTTGTTTATCTTTTCCGCTAAATGTTCTGAGAAATTTAACTTATTGTCTATCACTACTCCTATATCCTTTTCTGCATTCACTTCCTCCATCGCTTCATACATACTGTATCCTACCTTGTCTATCTTGCTGGTCCCAATCCGCATGTACTTGCATTTTTTTGGATGAAAAGGCATTAACCAATGCTCAGACCATCCCTTCATGCCCTCCACATCTCCTTGAAGCAAACCCATATCTTCCTTACTCCTCACTCTTCTATACAGTTTAGTGTCATCCGCATACAGGTATACCTCACTTCCATTAGTTATAACTTCAGGCAAGTCGTTGATAAATATAACGAACAGCAGTGGTCCCAACACAGATCCCTGAGGTACCCCACTTGTAATTTCCCTCCACCCCGAGCCTATTCCATTCACCAGTACCCTCTGTCTCCGATCTTTCAGGAAGGCTTCTATCCATTTCACACATTTCTCCCTATATTATAGCTTCTAACTTTCTCTATTAACCTTTTATGTGGGACCTTATCGAAGGCCTTCATAAAATCGCAATATACCACATCTATTACATCACCATCTTCTAGAATTTGCATCCAATCATCTACCACCTTAATTAGCTGTAGTACCGTCGACCTCCCCGGCAAGAATCCGAACTGTCTCCCACTGAAAAGTTGGTTTGACTTCATATGATCCATTATTCCTTCTCTAATTACCGTTTCCATTAGTTTACACACAACAGTTGTCAAACTGACTGGTCTATAATTCCCTGGGTAATTTCTCTTTCCCTTCTTAAATATAGCTGTTATGTTCGCCTCTCTCCAGTCCATCGGGATTTGCCCTGTATTAAACGATACCTCAAATAACATTTTCAATGGCTCTACTAACATCTCCCCTACTTCCTTTATGATTCTTAGGTGTATCCCATCCGGTCCCGGTGACTTACTTCTGTTCATTTTTTCTATAGCCCTTCTTATTCTAGCATGGGAAAACTCTATTAGTTCTAGTGCCGGTGCCTGTTTGATGGGAATAGTAGGCACTGCATCCTCCGACTCCACTGTAAGTACCCTCCCAAAGTATTTCCCCAGCACCTCTGCTTTCTCCTTATCATTCTCCGCTCTACTCCCATCATTCAACCCCCCTACCAGCTCTGGGATCCCTACTCTTCTTGTTAACTTTTCCTGAATGTACTTCCAGAATATTTTTGGATTATCCTTCACATTTCTAGCTATCTCTCTCTCCCTCACCCCCCTCCTTGTTTCCCACCTTATTTTATTGTTTATTTGTCTGCGTTCCAGATCCACTTCCTTAGCCTATATATATTATAGGTTTGATTCCCGAAGGGAAGTAGAAAAAAGCTAATATTTAGTAGGGACCCGTAATCATTGACGACTTCGCCTATTAACATTAATAGTCTCCATTCAACATCCTGCGCCAGCAATTTGAATAACCCGCGCGGAAGATCATGGAGTACTCATCACAAGTGCACGCCTAATTCCTTTATGGGATCGTCATTTTGATTGGGTACCCTACAGAAAAAAACTCCATAAAAAAAAAAAAAAAAAAATTAATATTTATTAGTGGCCCCTCCATCATTGACGAACATGCCTATTACATAAGGCATCCTCTTCAAACACTAATCCGCCGTAGTTTTGAATCTACCGCGCAGAGCATTTAAAAACTGAGGAGCCTTCATCATGAGCGCACGCGACCTCACTCATGGCTTCAGTCATTATGAATTGGGTTCTCACTACGAAAAAACTTCGTAAAAAATAAAAACAAAAAGAAAATAAGAATAACTATCCAATAAGCTTTCCATCATATCGTGGATGTACTTGTGTGGATTTCTGACCAGACGCTGATTCAGGCGTCATTCTTCCTACTCTGCTCTGCGCTCAGCCCGCCCGGACGTGTCTCCCCACGCTCCGCTGGTTCCGCATTCGTTGCGTCCCTAGTGAGTTTTTTCTCATTTGTTTACTCCAGGATGTATCGAGTAAGGTTAGGATAGGCGTAGCAGGAGTGTCCTGGGCTGGTTGCCCGCAGTGCAGTGTATTTTGGGTCGAGTGTATGGGGCATCTATTTTGGATGTACCCTCGTGGTCACGTTGTGGACATGTGAACTTTTTCACAGTTGAGTTAGTTTGTGATGCAGGCGGCTTTCACTACGCGTTAATTATTGCTGCCTTTTATCTTTCTGATGAGGTAAGCTGTGTTTTCTGACGTTCCCAGCGTATTTTTCTTCACTTAGTGAAGTTTTTTCTGGGTCCCGAGTCAGTCTTCCCTGGGTTGGAAGTTATTGCTCGGTGGTGTGTTGGCGGTGGTTCCTGTTGTGATATTTCCAGTGTGTGTATATTTCAACTGTTTTTTATGCCGTCTGCCTAGGCCTAGCCAGCCGCTCGTAGCTTTGCCACATGTACTAGTGTTATTATTTATTATTTATAAATATGCCCTACTGTGTCATGTGTATCCGGGTTTTAGTTGTGTATTGGCTAATTCCTCGGACTATAATTGTTTCCTGGTTTAGTTGTGTATTGGCTAATTCCACGGATTATGTTGTGACCTTGGGTTAGCCGTGCGTGGCTATCCTCGTGTGTCGTGTTTGTTCAGATGGTATCTGTTCAGGGTGGGTTTCCTTCCGGCGGGTTTTTTCTCGGTTTCACCGTGAAAAAATCCTGGCCGAGAGCAGTGTTGGGCCACACGTGGTTGTTGACACTGGCTTGTATCCCCGGCGGGTGGGGTGTCTGTGGCTCTCCAGGACTGCGGCTCTGTGGGTGCCTGGTTTCAGGCCTCCTTTGATTCCCGGCGGGATGGCTGTACCCATCCATATAAAACGGCGTCCTTGTGGACATACGTTTTAGGAGTTTTTCTACCTGGTTTTACGACAACCACATGAAAAAACCTAGCTGTTGTTTAGGCTTTCTTCCCCGGCGATCTTTTACAAAGAAGCGGGGACAGGAACTTATGGGGTTAACTTTTAAAACTTCTCACCCGGCGGGTGCACCTAGGTAGGGTGAGATGAACGACTTAGGTCTTCCAGTTAGTTAACCGATCCATTATAGTGATACTCTGTGTATCGCTGCCTTTACTATTTACGGCGATTGAAGGTTCATGCTGGACCATTATATCAGAGGGTATTCTTCACTTTCTTTAGCAAAAGATTTGTTTAGACTTTACACCCCGCCGCGTGGCGAGATGTGTTAGTTGTGTCTTTGCATCGCGTTACCCGGCGGGTTATTAACACTGGTGTGCGATCATGTTGGATTACCCTTATGAGCATTAATTCCTGGAAATTTTCTTGTTTTTTCCAGAGCTGAGCTCCGGCGGACCAATACAGACCCGGCGGTAGTTTTCACCCACCAGTCTCTGTCATGGCTACCGTGGCCCCAGTTTTTGCCCTGTGCATTAGCCCTACTTGTGCTGGTATCCCTATTTTTGCACACACCCTTTGCATAAGGTGTGTTAAATGTCTAGACCGTTCAAGGGGTCTCTGGGTGATGCATAATTGTTCCTTTTGTTCTCAATTAGCTGCTAAAGTCCTTTGTGATAACGATAAGACCGCGGCGGTAGCGTTGAGAGATGTTCGACAACAAATGTCGGCCTACACTACCATTGTCGCACATAAGTCACTTCAATGTGACAACGTCCCACTTTGGGATAGATTGCTGTCAGAACACCCTCCCCCTAAACGTTCCTCTAGAGTCACGAGTGTTAAGCCGATGGAGACTAGTCAGGGTTCTGTATCGTCTGCGACTACAACTAAATGCCCGAGAGAGCCTACACCCCCGGCATCCGCCTCCTCGTCGCAGGCGAGATCTAGGTCAAGGTCACCTCTCAGACAACAGTCTTCTAGTCGGGCCTCTTCCGGAGAGTAAGAAGAGTAAGACGGAAGATTCCACCAGTGGTCACGGCGGAGATTCTTCCAGATCTAAGACTAGTTCGCGGTCACACCGCAGCCATAAATCCTCAAAAAAGGATTCACATCGGAAGTCCTCTCGACATTCCCCTAAGTCTAGTGCATCTCATCGTACCTCTACACCTGACAAAGTTTGTGTTAGGGCCTCTGAGTCCAGTGCAGCACCTGTCCCTAAAGAGGAGTTGCCAATTAATATTTTAACCCTGGAAATGGAAAGTTCAGGAGGGTCAATAATTGAGAATGTTTCAGACTCTCAAGAGAGCGTAGGCCAGGGCCTTGGTGTTTGGCGGTTTGCCCAACCACGGTCTGACCACCCACGTCCGACTCATACGAGTCACACAGTAGCCGACGTCCACAGGGACGCGGCGACCCCATCCTCTATCCCAGACTTATCTTGGAAACAAGGTACCCCTGCCTCGGCGGGGTCTTCTCAGGAGGATCGGGAGGAAAAAGACGAAGTTTCAATAATTTCGGATATGGAAAGACAAGGGTCAGGCTCAGGCTTGGACGCCGCAAGAGATAATAATGATTCTCCTATAAGTTCTTCATCTAACCAGTTTGTTACAGCACAAGAAATTGATGGGTTGCTTACTCATGCTTTATCTAAATTTTTTGGTCAGCAACAAGAAAACCCCACAATGGACTTGGGGGCTCCCTCGACAAGCTCTACGGTACGGCCTCTGATGACGTCAATTGATTTATCTAAGATTCCTAACCCTCCTACTCTGTCACCTGCAAGGAGCACTAAGCCTGCCACGGCGGCATTGACAACTTCAAATGTCAGGGTCATAACGGATGTTAATCCACCCCCTCTAGACAAAGCACCTCTTAGAAAGTTAGCTATGCCCCTCCTTTATGGGCCAGACGAGTCATGGGTTCCTTGAACCCCTCTAAACCAGAGCTTGCCCAACCTACCTTGTCAGGGGAACTCCCGGTACCGCGTGAGTGGTTTATCCAGGGCAACAAGTCAAAGAAATTAAGGGCCATGGATGCCTTAGGTAATGTTCTGGACGTAAACATTAAGGCTATACCTAGTTATTATCACCAGGATTATTTTGTGTATGCTTCTAAGCCTGCTTTACCCCCTGCCTCAGCTTTAAAACTATTTTCAGACTGGTCTAAGCTGGATGGGTTTAATGATATTAAGACTCTGTCAGCTCTTACTCCTGAACTAGATTTACGGACCGTCACAGACGACGCAGCTAATCCAGTTTTGAAGGTGGGACAGTTGGGTCCAGGACCTTGGGTGGATTGGGAGGTAGAGGCTCAAAACTTTGCAACCACTTTCACTTCTAAATCTTCCCACCAGATCCCTCAGGACTCACATTCATGGTTTTCCATGCCGGTGGGTTCTGCCGGCGGAGTCCCGGCGGCTTTGTTTGCATTCCTAGCTGCCCCTAAGATTAATCTTTGTGAACTGAAGGACCCGTTCACTACCCCTACCCCTACTCACCTAGACAGAGAATTTAGGCTACGAGGAAAAGCTTTTCGCCTGTTTCACAGTACATAGTATCTCAGCAGGTGGCTAAGTCTTTACTACGATCTACTCAGGCAATCGCAGACGCGGATGCTCGAAGATCGGTTGAGTTATCCCGGCGACTGATTCTTCAGTCGTCAATCCAATCCTTAGGTGACATACGCACCGCCTTGCTTGAGGCGGTGCGAGCACGACAAGATCTTAGGATGTCGTTAGTTCGCAAGCTACCTGAGCGCATTGCTAACCAGGTGGTGATGTCACCAGTACTTACCCCTTCTTTAATGTCCCCTGAAGTATGGCGAACGGTGTTCAATATGGCACAGGCCGTTAAGCACAGTCCCACCCCTTCTAAGAAACCTGCATTTAACTTCCCCAAACCCAGGCCTACTACTAAAGCCCAGCCAGGGGGATCTAAACCATTTCTTCCGCCTAAGTCCTCCCACTCCCCCAGGGTCAGTACAGGCATAGACAGAATAGGTTTTCAGGTCAGAGAGGACGCGGCCAAAATAAACCAGGTCAGGGCCAGTCTTCGACCAACACCAGCCAGCCGGCGAAGCGGCCAGCACCAACCCCACCATCAAAAAATAAAGTCTCTCTCACTCCCGGCGCCTACCTTAAGGCCGGAGGAACCGAGGGTAGTACAGCCGGCGAACCCTTGTCTGCTAACTGGGTCGTTCCGAACGTGTCACCAAGCATGGCCGTTAAACACTTGGGCACGGATGGTGGCACGCAAAGGTATCACTTGGCAGTGGCTCCGGCGACCTCGATTACGTCAGCCGACAACGGCGAATTTTGTTTCTTTAGAGGTGGAGTCACTAGCCCAGGAAATGATTGCCAAGAATGTCATCATCCCGGTCCCCCAAATTACCCTGTATTCACGTCCAAACTATTTTTGGTTCCCAAAAGGGACAGTGTTCAGATGAGGCCGGTCGTAGACCTGTCTTATCTGAATCTTCACATTCACAACGAATCTTTCAGAATGTTAACAGTACACCAAATCAGGCTAACACTTCCGCCGGGAGGTTGGATGTGTTCACTAGACCTGACAGACGCCTATTGGCACGTATCGGTCAACAAAAGATTTCAAAGGTTTTTGGCCTTACGGATCAGGCACCAAAATGTTGTTTTTCAGAGGATGCCGTTCGGTTTGAACCTAGCACCTCGATTATTCACAAAACTAGTCCGGCAAGCCCTGATGCCATTGTTAAAACAAGGGATCAGAGTGTTGTGGTATCTGGACGACTGGCTGGTGGTGGCAGAGACACAACAATTATGCATAAAACATGTCAATATCATTTTGATTCATGTCAAAACTCTAGGCTTCAAGGTAAATCTGGTAAAGTCAAACCTTGTTCCCTCACGAGTAATTCAGTGGATAGGGCTGGTCTGGGACACCGCCGCTCTCACTCTGAGTCAGAGTGTGGACAATCGCAACAGGTTTCGCAGGAAACTGTTCAGGTTTCTTCACAGTCTGACTACGACACGGAGGGTCTGGGAGTCTCTGGTCGGCTCTCTCAACTGGATTCAACTAACTGTCAAGTTGGGCCGGTTGAAAGTAAAACGATTAATATTGGAAGGCAACAAATATTTCCCGCTCTTACCGGCGGGAAAATTATGGCCCATCCCGAAATTAATCCACACCTTGCTAGCGGTCTGGGCGAAGAGGGAAACATTGCACTCAATAATGTCATGGACCTCTCCTCCACCAACGGTATGGGTAGACACGGATGCGTCAGGCACAATAGGTTGGGGATTTCAGTCAAATCAGGGGCACCAGGGTCAGGGACTTTGGTCCCACTTAGAAATCTCGCACATCAATGTCAAAGAATTACTAGTCCCCTTATATTTCCTTCAGGCTCACGGCCCGGCGTTACGGGACAAGTCGGTGGCCTTCAGAATGGACAATCTGAATGCAGTCCACTGTATTCAGAAACAAGGGTCAACGAGGTCAAGGAAGTTGCTAAACGTGTCAGAAGAGATTTTTGCTCTAGCCAACAGTCTAGATATTTATCTGCACGCTTCTTATCTCCCAGGCGTAGCGAACGTCTGGGCAGACGCTCTATCCCGGCGACAGAGCACGATAGTAGAATGGGAGCTCAAGCAACCCATTTTCAACCTAATGATTGCAGAGCTCTCCCATCCACAAGTGGATCTTTTTGCGTCCGAGGAGACTCACAAACTCCATCTATACCTCACCCGCCGGGCGAAAAACGCCGGCAGGGGGGCCAGACGCCCTAGTGACAGACTGGAACAGATGGAGCTCCATCTATCTGTTTCCGCCGCCAGATGCGTCACTAATGTGCCACGTAGTGAACAAACTACGAGATTATCGAGGCTTAGTCTCGCTAATCGCGCCACTGTGGCCGGCGCAGTTGTGGTACCAGCAATTGAAAATGTGGTGCCCGGACCCGGTATCGCTCCCGGTCGGGTATTTCCACTTAGACGCGATTGGCAACCTCGCGACCTCGCTGACTTTTGCATTATGGACATTCAGGAGGCCAAGTGGCTAGCACCATACGGTAGAGATGTGACAAATAAATTACTTAATCAATATACTCAGTCTACAAAACGACAGTATCAATCACATTGGCAAGCCTTTACTTCTTGGATCGTTAGGACAGAACAAACTGTACCCTCAGTGGCATTAGTTTTTAATTATTTAAATTATCTGTTTGAGCAGAAACGTTTATCTGTGGTAACATTAAAAAATCACTTAACTGTGATTAGAGTGCCCTTTTTAGACCTTACAGGTCTCTCCATACCGGTGGCGGAGGAAACAGGTTTTATGAGAGCATGTTTTAAACTCCGCCCACCTCCCCGTCAGCTCATCCCTACTTGGTCTCTGGACAAAGCTTTGTCTTTGCTTCACTCTCGTCTGTACCAAAATACTGCAGACTTTGCATTAATCTTAAAAAAGGCGGTTTTCCTTTTGGCTTTAGCCACCAGAAACAGAGTGTCTGAGCTGGCGGCGATGAGCAACACACCTAATTGTCTTAGGTTTGGTAGACTTAATGAATGTATTTCCATTGCACCCTCCCCAGGTTTTGTAGCCAAGAATGAGCATAGTGCACACGTGTTTTCTGAGTTCACGGTGCCGGCGTTAAAAAGGGGAAAGGTGCATCATAATTTATGTCCAGTACAAGCTCTAACCAAATATTTGAGAGTAGCTCCTCACAACCCCCAAGGTGCTTTATGGGTAGCAAGTACGGGTAAACGCTTACTTAAACGGCGATTAGCCTTTCTTCTGGTAGAAGTCATTAAAGAAAGTAATCCCGGCGTTGTGGGTCGGGCCCACGATTTACGCAAATGGGCAGCCTCTTTACGTTTCCTGAAATTTTTTTCAGTTGAAGACATAGCGTCCACGCAGTTGTGGGCGTCTAATCATACGTTTCTGTCTAGATACTTGTCAGTTGCTCTAGACAAACCTTCCTTACCATGTATAGCTTTAAGGCAGAGGGTCTAGGCGGCCCTGCAGTCACTTTTGTTTACTTTCATGGGAAAGGGGGGGGGGGGGGGTGCAGTCAGTGACACAGGACACCCTAGACCCCGCCGGAGTATGAGAGCTGTGATACAATTTAAGGTTAAAATGTGTTATGAAAATTTCTCAGTGAGAAATTGTGCTAGTACAATGTTAAGTACAAAACAACGGTGTTGTTAGAGTAGTTTAGCTGCGAAAGCAATTTAGTTTTAGATTATTGGAGTTCCTTTGCAATTTATCTCCAAGTTTATGTTGGGGTTTATTATGTGCACATGTAAACTTATAACTTGTTATTTTTTTGTCACCACTCGTTGAGTGGGGTGCCTTTGTAACTACAGATCTGTGTTCAGAATCTTCAGGGTTACCAATTTTTTGTCAGGCAGGCTTCTTTGAAGCACGCACCTGCCTGAACCCCCTTTTTCTTGTATTTGTTCGGCTACGCCGTTAATTAAATATATTTTCAAAGTAAGAATACTATGTGGTTGTTTTTATTATCTGCTTTTCTAGAGTTATGATATGATTACGAATGTCCCCCTCCAGTCTTAGAAATCAGGCATGTTCGTCAATGATGGAGGGGCCACTAATAAATTATAGGTTTGACTCCTGTAAGGAGATAAAGAAAACCTAATATTTAGTAGTGGCCCCGTAATCATTGACGACTGGGGCCCTCCCGACCGTCCCCTTCCCATTCGTTGATGTATTAAGGATTTTGGTTTACTTGATATGTCAGTGAAGGAAGAATGACGCCTGAATCAGCGTCTGGTCAGAAATCCACACAAGTACATCCACGATATGATGGAAAGCTTATTGGATAATTATTCTTATTTTCTTTTTGTTTTTATTTTTTACGAAGTTTTTTCGTAGTGAGAACCCAATTCATAATGACTGAAGCCATGAGTGAGGTCGCGTGCGCTCATGATGAAGGCTCCTCAGTTTTTAAATGCTCTGCGCGGTAGATTCAAAACTACGGCGGATTAGTGTTTGAAGAGGATGCCTTATGTAATAGGCATGTTCGTCAATGATTACGGGGCCACTACTAAATATTAGGTTTTCTTTATCTCCTTACAGGAGTCAAACCTATAATCTGTTATTATATGACTTGCCATATACGTGGATTTCTCATGTTTTGCTTCCCTGATACCAGGCCCCCTAGCGGCCATCCTCGTTCTTCACTGATATACCAAGAAAAAACTATGGAAATCAACGAATGGGAAGTGGGATGGTTGGGAGGGCCCGAGTCGTCAATGATTACGGGGCCCTACTAAATATTAAGTTTTCTCTACTTCCCTTCGGGAATCAAACCTATAATTTAATAGGGCCCCTTCATCATTGACAACTTCGCCTGAATATCAAGACTGGAGGCGGGACATTCGTAAAATATCCTAAACTTAGGGAAGAAAATCCGAATAACATTTTTCTTAAGATTTTTATTGTATGCAATACAAAATATAAAAAAGGGTATAAAAGATTTGTTAGCAGTGCGTGGCATTAACCCACTGAGCCCCAGCTAGTTATAAATAAATGTACCACCAGGGACCGGCAGGATTTGATTTTTTTTTTTTCCAGAAACAATAGCGAATGGGTTAGGAATGAAGGAAAAACCACAAAAAAACAATAAAAAAAGGTCAAAAATTGGTCCTACGGAGCCCCCGAAAGTTGATTTTACAAGAGTAAAAAATTGAAGGCAAATACTGTAGACCCAAAATACCGGTTTTTGCGCGCTCACGCGGTTGGACTTTGAGAGTTTTCAACCATTGGCATGGTTGCGTGGGATACTTACACAGTTCCCATACAAATCTGAGCCCTCTAGGTGCCATAGGACCGTAGTAAGTGGGACCGGAGTACCTGTGACGACACGTTGTCGTCGCTGGGGTTTAGCGTTACATACATTGCCGACGACACGTTGTCGTCGCTGAGGTTCAGTGGGTTAAGAAACTGCTTGCTCATGGTAAGGCCGTTGCAGGCGACTTTATGCATGACAGAGTATGATACATCCTTGTCTTACCGAGCGAGACCCAGCAGTAGGTACTCGCTCTGGTCTTAAAACTAATTGTACAGTAATCTCACTGTGCACTTTGGTAAAAAATATAGACATATTTGCAACTATGTGAAACTCTCTTAAAATTAACACGACTAAATACTGGACTGAGAACTCGTCCTATCACAGCTCGTGATATATCACAATCTCCAAGGGTACAGAGGGGATATGGTCTTATTCCGCACAGCCCCCCCCCTTTTTAACAATTAATTAATAAAAACATACTACTCACTGTACCCGTTGCCGTAAAGCTACACAAGTACGCTTTGGTTTATCTAGAGCGACCGACAGGTAGCGTGTCATGAATGTATGGTTGGAAGCCCAAAGCTGGGTCTTAGCAATATCCTAAATTGAATTTTTTTGTAAAAATCTGAGAGACACCGCCCACTACCTAATGTCGTGAGCCCGACCTAACACGCCGGGGTTGCTTTCCTTAATAATGTCTACTATTAAAGAAGCTAACTTCGTTTCGTAGCACGCGTACCTGTTCGGTTCACCCATAAAGCACCTGGTTGGCGAGGTTGCGCAGCCCTCATAAACTTTGTGAGCGCTTGCACAGGACATAACATGTGATGAATGAGGCCCCTCTTGAGGGCCGGGACTGAAAATTCAGAGAAGACATGGTCTGAATGTTCATTTTTTGCAATAAATGAGGGAGACAGCGCGATTTGTACATGGTCGTGCAGCCTCCCAAACCTGAGACAGTTTGGTTCGTTGCTCATCGCCGCCAGCTCTGATACCCGGTGTCCAGTGGCAAGTGCCATGAGAAAAACCGCTTTCTTAAAAAGTGAGTCAAAGTCCGGCGCACGATTATACTTGCGGGATTGTAGCAATTCCAAAGCTTTATCAAGGGACCAGGTGGGCATGAGCTGGCGAGGAGGAGGACGAAGTTTGAAACATGCCCTCATAAAACCTTTCTCCTCCGCCTGCGGTATGGAAAGGCCGGTGAGATCAAGGAAGGGGGTCCTAATGGCCGACAGATGATTCTTTAACGTTATAACCAAATTTTTTTTTTCTCAAACAGATAATCTAAGTACTGTACTTGAATACTAGGGCTGACGAAGCAGTTGTCTGCCTCGATTCCACAATCCAGGTCGTAAAAGTTTTCCAATGTGATTGATATTGTCGCCTGGTAGACGGGGTGTACTGATTCAAGAGCTTTTGAGTGACACTAGGCCCAAATTTATTTAGCCATTTGGCCGAGAAAATATCCATAAGGCAAAACTGAGAGAGGTCCGAAGGTTGCCAATCTCTTCCAAGTGGAAGGCGGAGACCGGGAGGGAGACCGGGGTCCGGCACCACTGTTGCAATTGGTGGTACCATACCTGAGCCGGCCAGAGCGGCGCGATCAGTGCTACTCGGCCCCGGTAATCCCTTAGTTTGTGAATGACCTTGCACATTAACACAGAGTCTGGTGGTGGAAACAGATAGATCGAGGTCCACTTGTTCCAGTCCACCAGCAGTGCATCGGGTCCCCCCGCCGAGGTTACCTCGTGACGGGTCAGAAAGAGTGGCAGTCTGTGGTTCTGCGTTGACGCAAACAAGTCTACTTGTGGACGGGCCGGCTTTGCAATTATCTTGTTGAAGATCGCCTGTTTGATTGTTCATTCTACTAAAGTGCCCCGCCGGCGAGTGAGAGCGTCTGCTCAGACGTTCGCCACGCCGGGGAGGTATGTGGCATGCAGATGAATCCCTAGCGAGTCTGCTAGGGTAAAAATTTGTTCTGAAACTCTCAACAACTCTCGTGACCTCACTGAGCCTTGCTTCTGAATGCAAAAAAATGCAGTTTGATTGTCCATTCTGAATGCTATTGATTTGTTCTCCAACGTCGTGCCGTGAGTTTGGAGAAAAAACAGGGGAACTAAAAGCTCCTGCTTGTTGATATGTGACTGACTGTTTGCCCCCCAAATGCCTTGTCCCTGGTGGCCTAGACTTGACTGATATCCACACCCCAGGGACCCCGAGGCGTCCGTGTCTATCCAAACCGTAGGTGGAGGAGAAACCCATGACATGACTGAGTAGAGGACTTCGTGCTTGGTCCAGGCCGAGAGCAAGTTGTGGATTAATGGAGGAATTGGCCATAAGTCCTTCTCCGGCAAGAGAGGGAACACTTTGTTGCCTTCCAGGATTAATCGCTTGGTTTTCAGTCGGCCTAGTTTGACAGTTAATTGTATCCAGTTGAGAGAACCGATCAGGGAATCCCACGTTTTCCTGGTCGTATCCAGACTGTGGAGGAACCGGAACAGTTTCCTTCGAAATCTGTTGCGGTTGTCCGCACTCTGTGTAAGAGTCAGAGCGGCGGTATCCCAGATCAGCCCTATCCACTGAATCGTCCTTGAGGGAACAAGGCGTGACTTTGCCAAGTTCACCTTGAACCCTAGGGCTTGTACATGAGCGCTAACACTCGGTTGACATGATCCTGACATAATTCTAACGAGTTTGCCACTACTAGCCAATCGTGCAGATACCAAAACACCTGTATGCCTTGAACTAATAGGGATAAAAGGGCTTGCCTGACAAGCTTGGTGAAAACTCTTGGTGGTAGGTTCAGCCCGAATGGCATCCTTTGACAGACGTAAGTCTCTTACCAGATTCTTAAGGTGAGAAACTTTTGGAACCTCTTGTTTATAGGGACATGCCAATAGGCATCTTTGAGATCGATCGAACACATCCAACCTTGCGGTGGGAGTGCGAGTCTGAGTTGCTGTATAGTCAGCATCCTGAAGGGTGAATTCTCTATAAATGTGTTCAGATGCGAGAGATCTAGAACTGGTCGCATTTGCACACTGTCCATTTTTGGCACTAGAAAGAGATGTGACGTGAAAACTAGTTGGGAAGCATTGACTGGAATCAGAACTCGTTTGGCAATCATTTCTTGTACTACGGCCTCCTCCTCCTGAGAAACTGGGGTATACTCCTGCGGCTGACGCAGTCGGGGCCGCCGGAGCCATCGCCAGGCAATTCCTTTGCTCACTACTTTTCTGGCCCAGGTAAACTTGGGCCAGGCTGAGCGGAATGAACGGGGCGACCCCAGGTGCAACCGGGGATCGTCCGTCACAGCAACTTCCCAATCCCGGGTCTTTGAGCTCGACTCCAGGATGTGGGGAGTGGCTAGTTTTTTGGAGGGGGAGGTGTGTTGGCATCGGACGCTTGACTAGTTTTGGCTTGTGTAGTGTTCGGATTACCTTTATATGGGGCCTTACCTTTATACCCATGAGGCTTACCTTGTTTGGTTTTGTACTGAGAACCTCCCTGCTGAGGGGGTAGTCTAGGGTCTCGAGATGACTGTTTCGGATGTGGTTGGTACTGCTTGTGACCGCCCTTTGATTTATGAAAGGGTTTCTTGGGGGGGTCCTTCCTCGCTTGGGAGGTAACCTGTTTCCAACCACTTACCAAATTAAAGACTAAGCTCCAAGTTTCAGTGTTAAGAAGGGTAGCCGTAAGCACCGGGGATAGAGTTACCCGGCGACCTATGTCCGCCGGCAACTTCTTTATCAGATGCACTCTCAAATCTTGGCGAGCTCGTACCGCCTCCAAAATCGCGATTCTAATGTCGCCTAGGGACTGAATGGCATTTTGAAGTGACAGTCTACGAGACAGCTCAATGGTTCTCCGAATTTGGGGGTCAGTGACTGCCGAGATCGTACGTGCTAGAGAGGCGGCTACTTGATGGCTCACCAAGTGTTGAGAGAACATTCAGTAAGCCTTATTTCGTAACCTAAAATCTCGCTCCAAGTGAGCAGGTGGTGGTGGAGAAAAGGGGTCATCTAAGGCATTCAAAGATACTTTGGGGGCCACCAGAAAAGTTAGTAAGGCTGGTGGTACCCCTTCTGCTTTGGACACTGGTAGACAAAATGTGATTCTCTTGAGGAATTTGGTGTGACACTTTGGATGTAATAGTAGTGGCAAATACCTGGGCCTCAAGTTCCCAATCCAACCACGGGCCGGCGCCCACCTGCCGCATCTGCAGGACCGGGTTCTGAGCTTGGTCCAGAGCCGGAGTTGTAGCCAACTCCGGCGTAATAACATTTAAGGCCTTGACATCATTGATGCCATCAGCCTTCGACCAGTCAGCGAAAAGTCGTGCAGAAGCGGCGGAAGGGACTGCCGGAGCAGGTGAATACAGTCCACCCTTCGATAATGCGGGTATATCGTACTGGCCCAAGGCCGTGTTAGGCAAACACGCGTTACATAAAGCAAAGGTTATATGGGAAAAATTCTATTGGTTCTGGCCACTTCCCCAAAGTCCCCTTTTTTACCCATTTACCACCCGATTTATCTATTTATTTGTCAGTATTATTACGTTGGCAACATACCTTCATACTAGGGGTCAATAATATATCCAATTAAGACCATTGGTACTATGAAATACCATTTATTTGACACAAAAACAATGCTGCTCAGCTGTAGTACAACAATAACAAACCACATGTCGTCTGCGTGAGAGGCAGGCGGCGGCAGCTGGGCTAAACTTGCCAACAATCTACCGCCTTCATTAGAGTTATAGTTTAATGTATTTTTCTTTGGCTTTTACTATTATAAATATTATTTGGTAAAATGAAATTCAATTCCATAGAGTAAATTATAATAAAATTTTATTGCATACAGAAATAACTCGGGTTTAGACATAGCCACACAAGAACAACACACACACACACACACACAAACTGACTCAACAATAACACACGGAAAATCAGCTGACGAATCTCGGTGTTTCAAATTAACTTGCATTGAAAGTACAGTATATTCATAGTATAAGGCCATCCATGGTTTTGGAGGTTTATAAATGTGTCTTATACACGCCGGTTATATATGGGTCTGACGAGTCTGCCGTCACAGGCCGACAGATGCCGAGAGATGCCGACCAGCCGCCACGAGCGCTACATAAACAAAGCGTGTTAGATGCTGACTCGGCACATTTGGGGTACCCGTGTTAGAGCAAAAACGCGGAACCTAAAGCCGCGTTACCCGAGGGCCGACTGTACACAAAATATGCTGGATTAAGGGGACTAGGTACACCTTTAATTATAACATCTAGCACCCTCCCTGTCTCGTCTTTAGCCCTAAATTTACGATTCTTATTAATCTCTATGGACCATTCCATGGGGACTGGAGGGTCTCCTGACACAGATGGTTGAGCTATAAGAGGATTCTCTGGTACTACAGGTACCCACGAGTAATCAGCACCATAGAGGAGAGGCATAGGGCCTTATCTGACGAGGCAGGGAGTTGGTACTGCTGTAATACCGTATGTCATTTACCTGGTCCGAAGTCATCCATTGTCGTGAGGTATCTTTGGATGAATTTGAACTAGCTTCAGAATAATTACTTGGAAGCGACTGAGGAGCCGGGGAGAACATAGGATCCGCCGGCTCCTCACTCTGCTCCAAGAGTTCATGTGATAATAACTCTTGCGAGTCCTCGTGATCCCTCTGGGGCCAAGACAAATCAGGCACCGAAAATGGCAACACGTTGGTGTTGCTATCCTCAGTCTATTCTAGAGATGGTTCTGGATGGCGCCAGTAACCTCCTGCCGCCAAGGGCTGGGGGTCCTGGTCCCTCGGATATATAACTTGTGCCCCCGCCGGACGACCTCTAAAGTGATCGGCCAGTAGCCTACTATGGCCTGTTGATTTCACATCCCGGGAACTAGAGCTAATTTTGGTATTGCAAACGTTACATCCGAAGTTACATGCCTAGAATGTTCCTCACTAGTAGTGGGAGTCTGAGAGTCAGAGGGCGGTGACAGTTGTGGGGTCTCCCGCCGGCTGCTTGAAGAGGTATACTCTTCTCGTCGGCGTTTGTGGGACCTCGAAGAGTCCGAGGTAGAGTGGTGAACGCGGTGTCGTGGAGACTTTGACCTGGACTTCGACCTCCGCCGTGTGGCCCGGGTCGAGGAGGGGACCTCTGTGACGTCGCTCTCACTACTACTATTGACATATTCTTTGCTTATGGCTTTAGTTTTGACCTTAGGTCTGACCGATTTAGAGGGACTGGGTTTTACTAAAGGTGACTTTATAATAAGCTTCTCCCATAGGACCTCGTCATCACATTGGAGGGCCTTATGGGCAACATCTTTAGCATATGTATTGAATGTCGCTTTAACTTCATGTAAAGCCGCCAAACATGAAAGGTCTGTTTTAGCTAACAATGCGGACTTTAATTCTGAGCAAATGTCTCACTTTTTTGACAACCACACGCCGCGTGAGCGATCGAGGCACTTGACACATTTCGTGCAGAAAGTATGAGCAAACACTGGTAAGAGGGAACAAGTGGGGATAGCACAAAGATCAAATCTGGGCATAGTGCCGTTCAAAGAGAGGGTCCCCTCCTCCGTCGGGATCCGATGGCCAACTCTGCCGGAAGGGAAGTCTGGGGGCCTGGAAAGAAAATTTCCAGGAATCAATGCTGATAAGGATAACCTGCGAGGTATTATACATCCTATCTCAAATCCGCCGGAAACTTAGTGAAAAGTGCACACTTATTTTAACCTTCCGCCGGATCTGTCTAGCTAAATTTCTCACAATTTTACCTGTGACAAGCGTCGCAGGTCCTTGACCTTATTAAGTTGTGACTGTATCTAACCAGTTTGCAAAACTAATATATTGGGCGGGTGCCCAACCCCGAAAGGGGTTGAAATAGGGGAGCTATCCCCCCGCCAAAGGTGGCTTTCTAGGGCCTTTCCTAGCTGATGCTAAGAGGATTGGGTTCTAGTCATGTGGTGATGGGCTGGTCTATCAGAGTGAGAACTGAGCGATCTCTGCCATACCCATAGCTTACTCTGACTGTTCCTTTTACTTATATATTTTCTAGATCTCGAGTGACGGCGTCTCTTCCGTGGATTGACCTCCTAATCTACCAAGATTGGAAGCCAAAGCGTCACATTTTTCCTTTGCCCCTCAACTTTCTCTTCATAATTGCTGAGGGGCACAGGGCCCTGGGTTGGGCTTTGGTTTCCCGGGCGTTTCTGCACCCTCCTCAGCTCCCCGCCATGGAGTGGCTTCGGTCACCCAGGCTTTATTGTGGTCGGCAGGGAGGGTTCTGTGGAGGCGCTCGGTTATGGCCTTGCTCGGGGCCTTGGGGCTGTTCGGCCAGGCAGCTTGGGGAACAGCAACAACAACAACAACAACTAATATATCACGTAGTGAACACTTGACTGATGTTCCCGCGGGCGATGAAGTCGTTACGTGTCACTAGGCCAGACAGAGTGAGTTCCCTCGGCGAGCCGAGATGGTGGCCCTGGTAGGAATGCAATTCCGCCGGGAGAGTGGTTCAGCCAAACCACGCCGGGATCTTCTGAATGTTCCTATCCACCAGAGGCGGACACTTGCTATTAGAGCAGAGGTCAGAAGAGGACTGATTATTTATGTAAGAAAAGAGCTCAAGGTTAATGAGGTGGATATGAGACAGCAGTATTGTGAGTATTTGTGTATTGAAGTAAAATGTGCAAGAGGATCAATTCTAATTGCCTCTATATATAGAAGCCCAAATAATAGCAGGGGAGAGGATGATAACCTACTGAAAGCAATGGAGGAGATAGATAATAGAGAGAACAAATATAAAATTTTGATTGGCGATTTCAATTTGCCAAGGATCAACTGGGCAAATTGTACTACTCCAGCGGGACAGGGTAGCCTGGAAAATAAGTTTATAGAGAAAGTGAGAGATTGTTTTTTAACGCAACATATTGTAGAGATGACAAGATATAGAGATGGGACGCAGGGGAGTGTACTTGATTTGATTTTTAGCAATGAAGAGGATATAGTGGAACATGTTAATGAGGATAGCCCTATAGGTCGTAGTGACCATGCCTGGTATAAGCTTTAGTTGTAACATTAAATCAGAGAGGGATAATAGAAGCAATAGAAAAATTTACATGTATGATAGAGCAGATTATGAGCTGCTGAGACGGTGTTTGGACATTGACTGGGGGGAATACTTGAACGGTGAAGACGCTGAAGGAATGTGGAGGAAAATTAGAGTCAAACTGGAGAATGCTGTATCCAAAAGTGTACCAGTAAGGGAATATAAGGATAAAACAAAATTGAGGAAAAGAACTAACCCAGAATTGCCAATGAAAAGAAAGCTTTGGATATTGATTAGAAGAAAGAAACGATTGTGGGAAAGATTAAAATTGTTAAAAAAGAACAGGGGGTCTAGTATAGAAGCTAAAGAAGTGGATCTGGAACGCAGACAAATAAACAATAAAATAAGGTGGGAAACAAGGAGGGGGGTGAAGGAGAGGGAGAGAGAGATAGCTAGAAATGAGAAGGATAATCCAAAAATATTCTGGAAGTACATTCAGGAAAAGTTAACAAGACGAGTAGGGATCCCAGAGCTGGTAGGGGGATTGCATGATGGGAGTAGAGCGGAGACTGATAAGGAGAAAGCAGAGGTGCTGGGGAAATACTTTGGGGGGGGGGGGGGTACTAACAGTGGAGTCGGATGATGCAGTGCCTACTATTCCCATCAAAAAGGCACCGGCACTAGAACTAATAGAGTTTTCCCATGCTAGAATAAGAAGGGCTATAGAAAAAATTAACAGAAGTAAGTCACCGGGACCGGATGGGATACACCCAAGAATCATAAAGGAAGGAGGGGAGATGTTAGTAGAGCCATTGAAAATGTTATTTGAGGTATCGTTTAATACAGGACAAATCCCGATGGACTGGAGAGAGGCGAACATAACAGCTATATTTAAGAAGGGAAAGAGAAATGACCCAGGGAATTATAGACCAGTCAGTTTGACAAGTGTTGTGTGTAAACTAATGGAAACGGTAATTAGAGAAGGAATAATGGATCATATGAAGTCAAACCAACTTTTCAGTGGGAGACCGTTCGGATTCTTGCCGGGGAGGTCGACGGTACTACAGCTAATTAAGGTAGTAGATGATTGGATGCAAATTCTAGAAAATGGTGATGTAATAGATGTGGTATATTGCGATTTTATGAAGGCCTTCGATAAGGTCCCACATAAAAGGTTAATAGAGAAAGTTAGAAGCTATAATATAGGGGAGAAATGTGTGAAATGGATAGAAGCCTTCCTGAAAGATCGGAGACAGAGGGTACTGGTGAATGGAATAGGCTCGGGGTGGAGGGAAATTACAAGTGGGGTACCTCAGGGATCTGTGTTGGGACCACTGCTGTTCGTTATATTTATCAACGACTTACCTGAAGTTATAACTAATGGAAGTGAGGTATACCTGTATGCAGATGACACTAAGCTGTATAGAAGAGTGAGGAGTAAGGAAGATATGGGTTTGCTTCAAGGAGATGTGGAGGGCTTGAAGGGATGGTCTGAGCATTGGTTAATGCCTTTTCATCCAAAAAATGCAAGTACATGCGGATTGGGACCAGCAAGATAGACAAGGTAGGATACAGTATGTATGAAGCGATGGAGGAAGTGAATGCAGAAAAGGATATAGGAGTAGTGATAGACAATAAGTTAAATTTCTCAGAACATTTAGCGGAAAAGATAAACAAAGCCAATATAGTTGTAGGGCTGATAAGGAGGACATTTGTGTCACTTGACGAAGAAATCTTCAGGAATCTATATACAGCGCTGGTTAGGCCGCACCTGGAATATGCGAACCAGGTGTGGGCTCCATATATGGTAAAGGATATAGAAGCAGTGGAGAAAGTGCAGAGGAGAGCTAGCAAGCTGGTACCAACGTTGAAGAACGCGGGCTATGAGCAGAGATTGAGGACACTGGGGCTTCCGACACTGGCATAGGAGAAAGAGAGGGGATATGATAGAGACTTTTAAGATAGTGTCAGGAAAGTACGATGAGGATGTGTGTGAAGGTATCTTCTTGATGCGGGAGGGAACAAGAACGAGAGGACACTCTAAGAAAATTTACAAAGAAAGAAATAGGCTTGAGAAGGCAAAGAACTCATTTTGTGATAGAGTGGTAAATGAGTGGAACGCACTGCCCCAGTATGTAGTCGATTCCGAATCAATAAGGGAGTTTGAAAGTAATCTTGATAAAGCATGGGAAGACAAGATTTGAAGTTTGATTATAAAACAAAAATACAGAATAGTAAAAATGTTGCGTCTGCTACCGCCGCCGCCAACACCGTGAACGACCGCAGCAGTGCAAGTACTGGTACTGAGCTGGATACACAGGCATAGTTTGCCTTTTTCCAGAGGATCTACTGTAAGAAACTAAGAAACTTGGCCCACCGCACTGGCCGCCGGAACAAACAAAAACTGCCGGGAAACAGGGATGGCACAGCCCTTTTCCTGCAGTTCCACACACATATAATAAAATGCATCATGACATATAGGGACGTCTCCCAAGCTCCAAAGGATCGAGCTAGCATGCTAGAACCAAGACAGGGGGAAACAAACGTAATCAATAACAACAGAAAAATTTAGACACCTAAATTACCTGTGGCCTATGACGGAGACCCCTAATTATGACGACCACGTAAACCGAAAACATCCCAGCCGAAGACGCTCGAGAACCCGCAGCCGCACCAAGTAGAGGGAGGCCTTCATCAAGGGGCCTTAGAAGCAAAACACGAACCCTGGAAGGTGGAGCACCACGTGCAGACACCCTTAAACCAGAGCATTTGCTGATAAATGTAGAATGTGGCAAATACTATCCTCAATAATGACAGTCTGTATCATACCTTGTAGCGTGGTCGCCTTCTAGCTAAGTAAACACAACAGCTAAGGCGTCATACATAAATAAAACACACACGCGGTCCACCCATCCGGGACTCCTGGACGCCTGTGACAATGGTACCCTATTTGAACACACTCCTCCTGCGGACCGACCAATCTGGCAGCCGTTCTAGCTAATCTGAACCTTGTTACTGCAACACAGATATATACAAATGAGTAAGGACTCACTAGAAGCTCTGCGAACGTCGAATGAAGCGAACACGGCGCAAGCCCTGTGATCGGGAGGGACGCGGAAGAAGGAAGAACGAGGATGGCCGCTAGGGGGCCTGGTATCGGGGAAGCAAAACATGAGATATCCACGTATATGGCAAGTCATATAATAACACATATTTATTTATCTTTTTCTTTTTTCTTTTTTACAGAGTTTTTTTCTATAGGGTACCCAATCAAAATGACGATCTCATAAGGGAATTAAGCGTGCACTTGTGATGAGTACTCCATGATCTTCCGTGCGGGTTATTCAAATTGCTGGCGCAGGATGTTGAATGGAGACTATTAATGTTAATAGGCGAAGTCGTCAATGATGAAGGGGCCCTATTAAATATATACGTATACATACAGTACAGTATACAGCATATACTCTATATATATATATATATATATATATATATATATATATATATATATTTGTTTATTTATTTATTTTTAACACGCTTTTACAGCAAAAATTCCCAGGAAGATCCTATGCTCCCTCACGCCCGCTTGCGCATTGTCTAGCTAGAAAAAATAGGGTGAGGCTTTTTGTGAACTCTTTGTATGTGTATGTGTGTATATACTCAGGCACATACCCAATAGCTGGGGGTGACCGACTCGAGACAGAGCCCGAATAAGGACAACACAATACTACACACAAAAAACTAAATTCAAATTCACACACATCTGGGTTGCCCAGATGATTTTGTATACAGTATTTATATGTTGGAAGTACAGTATAAATATTTGTTTTCAATTCCTTCGCATTAGAAATTATTCATAGATTTAAATGAAGACTAAACAACAATTATTTCTGTTGAATACTGCAATAAGGGGAGATGGATTTGTTAGGTCCAAGTGTGCAAAAGTATATGAGATAGAAATAGTACAGTATATGAGATAGACCTTACTTTCTGAAAAGACAAAGGATGAATTTTTATCGACTTTTAATTTTGTTTATGTATCTGTTCGAAGGATAATATTTGTTCAATGCCATCATGTTAAAAATTATTCATGCATTAAATAAAAAACAAACAAAAACTATTTCAGTTAATTAATAAGGGAGATAGATAACTAGATAGATAAGGGATGAGGGGGAAAGGTTGTTAGGTCCATTAGATCAATGATGTGTGCAAACATGTATTAGATAGTCCTAAATTTCTGAATCAGGAGGATACTTGTGAAAGAGGAATGCAGTAATTTGATCGTTAACCGCGCGGTTTTACTCGCTAATGGCATGACCCGGGAAAGTTTGTATGCTGCCGCTAAACTTAAAATTGTTAATTGCACGTCCGCTACTGGCAAGGGCCCACTGTAATGGGTACAGTATGTTTGAAATATATGGGCATTTGATTTAGTAGAATTGTGTATTAATGAATAGTTTCTCATGGAATTATTCTAAATAGCTAATCATAAATAACCAGTTTTATAACTATATACCTGTACTACCACTGACATTTCTGATACAAATAATTTTCTTTGGTTGTACTATTTGATCTGGTGATCAATTATTTCAGATATTTTTTCTGCCATTTACATTTTCTATATCCTTGATTTTTAGGTTTTGAAATGTCATGACCTTCCCAAGATTTTAACCCCCCCCCCCCCTTCGACCTCCTTGTCAATTAATTTGGGACAGGTGTTTGCAAGTTTTGTCCTAGAGCTCAGTGGTCTGTTTAATTATTTACTATAATAATAAATCAGTATGGTAACTTTTCTTATCATATATATTCAGTTTTACGCTCGTTCAACTGTATTCAAGTTACCAAATTTTTTTTTTTTTTTTTTTTACCTAAAAGCTGGTCTCTGCCTATTCAAGATGGCACACAGAAAAATATATAAATAGAAAATTGATAACAAAACAAAAAGGACATTCACAGTTTCTGCCACTAGGAAAAGCAATTACCAGACCAAATAGGCCTTCAGTAGGATCTCACATCTAACGAATATTAGGTGCCAAAAAAAAACGCGTTAGATCCAGATTCGTTATATGTAAATACATAAACTTGGGGAAAAATGGTAATTGATGCCAAAACTTAGGCAAGTCCCCATTTTTCACCTATTTTTGCCCTTCCGAGTGCTATTTTGAGACATAAAATAAATACAAAGTATCGGTATGTAATAAATTAATTATTAGAAGAATTAATAATAAACCAACCTATAAGTGAATAATGAGGTGTGTAGGTTAGACGACGTCTAAGGTATCCGAGGCAGGGAGGCGAGGCTACTGGGAAGCGCTGCGCACCTCCTCCCCTCCACCACCTCCTCCCTCTCTCTCTTCCCTTTCTGCCCGTGCCTCCGCCGACTTCTCGCGACTTTCTTTGTCTCTTAAAGTTACGCACTGTCCCCTCAGGAAACCCAGTTATCTTCACTATCTCACAGTTCTTGAGGCCTTTTTCAATTAGTTCAATCACTTTCGCTTTGTCCTCTGCCGTATATTTATTCAATTTATTTTCCAACACGTGTAGCCCTCTTCACTGGTACTTTTCTCTTCCTTGCTTGCATGTTTCCATTCTCACCACTCCCCGCTCCAGTACCTGAGGCTTGGGTTGACATCATGAAAGGCGTAACACACCGCCAGACAATTGTTAGATGGGACGGAACTTCGGAAGGCAAATAAAAAGGTTGGGGCGAGACGAGCACTTTAGAACACGGTTCGAGTATGGCGCAGACTGACGATAGTGGCGGGGAGGGAGGGACGCCAGGTAGCGTTAAACATTTAGCAATTGGGGAGAAATTTCTGGTAATGTAAAACATTCAGCGATCAGCGGGAAATTTGAAAATTTGATCCCGGGCACCCGGAGTAATTGCCGTTAGATATGGATTTTGGATCGTTTGCTACGAGATCGGGTAGGGCTTCAAAAGGGTCGTTAGATGCAGATTCGTTATATCAAAATGCGTTAGATGCGAGACTCCACTGTACTTGTAACAAACCTATACAGTAAAATGAAAAACAAAATTAATCTCATCAATCACTTCTCACATGTCAGCCACCTAAAACCTCACAAAGACGACCGACGTGTCATCCGACGTAAGAGACAATTCCCTACAGACCCTGACTATACACCCTTCACCAATCACCAGACAAAGCATATCATCAACAATCTCAAGCACTCACCCGCCTGTGGCCTAGACAACATAAGCAACATACACCTCAGACACCTGGGACCACAAGGCATACAAGCACTCACTAACATATCAAACTACAGCTATTCACACAACACAATACCAGACATTTGGAAGCATGGTATCATCATCACATTCCCCAAACCCAACAAAGACCCCACACTACCCTCCTCGCACCGCCCCATCACACTCCTTTGCTCCCCATCCAAAGTCATGGAACGCCTAGTATTACAACTAATTACACCTGACCTACCCCTAGCTCCAACACAACATGGCTTTAGGCCACTGCACTCCACAAACACTCTTCTCACAGACCTTACACAAAGAGCTTTTGACGGCATCAACTCAGCTAGACCACCACACAGATCACTATTAGCCACACTCGACATTAGTAAAGCCTTCGATGCCATCCCCCGCCACAACCTAACATACAAAACCTACAACACAAACATGCACAACAACACAAAAAGATGGCTGGCCAACTTCCTAGCAGGCAGATGTGCACACGTATCTTTTGCCGGTCAGTCATCTAAAATCAGAAACTTTCCAAACGGAGTCCCACAAGGATCCGTCCTATCGCCCGCACTCTTCAATCTGTACATGCACGATATAACTACACCCAATACGCCCCAAATAAACTTAGCCTCCTATGCAGATGACATAACACTCACATGCACACACCATGACCCAAAAAGAGCAACAGATCTCCTTCAACCCTATCTCAACACACTACATGGCTGGTGCACTACAAACAGACTTAATCTAGCCCCAGTCAAATCCACCGCAACCCTGCTCACAAGCTGGACAGGAGAACACGAATACATCCCTCAACTCACCATAAACAACACACCCCTAACACATACACACACACCCAAAATCCTAGGAGTAACATATGATACTCATATGACATTCAAACAGCACACCACAAACATTAAAAAGAAACTGACACCCAGACTTAACGCCCTCAGGTCACTTGCTCACACAAAATTTGGACACAACAAGGAAACTACCACCACAGTATATAAACAATACATAAGATCAGTGATGGACTACGCAAGCCCAGCCTGGGCTTCTAACCTAGCTGAAACACATCATAAGACCTTACAGACTATTCAAAACAAAGCCCTGAAGATCATTACAGGCTGCACAGCTACTGCACCCACAGATCACCTACATCAAGAAACCAAAATCCTCAAAGTCAAAGACCATCTGGACATGAGAGGCACTCAATTCCTGGCAGCAGCCTCCACGAACCAAGACCACCCACTAAACTACATGGCAACACACCCACAGACACCAAGAAATATCAAAACAACACCCAGCACACGGTATCACACAATTATTGTCCTCTCTCCCTCCCTGCCCACCCCGAACCAACTTCCAGAAGCACATCCATACTCATATCTCTCACCGATCCATCCACTCACTCACAGACAACACGCAGCTGCATGCACGACCTCCCGAAATCCATCCTTCCGAATCCTCCCTTCCTCGCGAGGACAGAGTCCACCTGGCCAGGCTGAGATGCGGACACCATCCAGCTCTCCTGAGCTATCAGAAGAGACTGGATGACTCTGTTGTCGACGCCTGCCCGGGATGTAACACAGCACCCCATACCATTAAACACATCATAGAAGACTGCATTTCACACAACCACTTACGCCAACAACACAATCTACATTCAATGAGAGCTCTGTGGGAAAGCCCGATCGTGGCCATGGCCTTCCTCAGGGACTCGGGGCTGTTCGGCCAGGCAGCTTAGGGAAACAACAACAACAACAACAACAAAATTAAGCCCAGTACAGTACTTCAAAATAACTTATTTCTTAATGGCATCACAATATAACCTGTATTAATCCTTTGGGCGTGGGTGACATTCTGGAATGTTTTGGCAAGTTACAGCAATTTCCAGGCTATTAAAGCCTGTAAAAATCGTAAAAATCGAGTGTCAGTGGGCGGGAGCGTGAGGGGCCCACCTCCGTTCCTCAGAGCACTGAGCGGCTCACTGAGCTAGGCTGTGTCTCGTGCGGGTATCTCTCTCTCAACAGTGTAGCCAAGCGAGCGAGTGCTACCAAATAGCAGGTTTCCCGCGTTTTACTGGCACCACTGCGGGTGAACTAGACCATGTACGGGGCCCGTTCTGGTCTCATTTTGAAGCTATTTTCGCCTAGTTTTCGGCAGAATACAGTTAATTTAATGCAGATGCTTGATTTATCATTCAGGAGTGCCTGAATATGCCCTAAATAGCCCAAACATAGCCACAGCCAATGGGTTAATGTAACTAAAGTAATTCCTCACTTAACCCTTGTCTGACGGGGGTGGACTTAAGTCGGGCTAGAGAACACCAGCCCAAAGAGCGGGGCCCGACTTAAGTCTGTAGCAATTTTGAGCACGTAATGTGCTCTTAGAGAGAGACGAGCGGTGGGAGGAGCATAGGTTCCCTCTGACCGATTGGCATGGCTCACGCGCGACGACTGAGGCCCCCTCCACACTCATCCATACTCTCTACCTCACTACACAGGGATTTATGTAAGGAAATTACCGTATTTTAGGGATTTTGCACTCGTCTTGCAAGAGAACAGTGGTCGTAGAAGGATGGTTGTGTCATTGGAAAGCTCAATTAACGCCCTTTCAGGGATACATAATTGTATTACGCTCTGGCTCTTGTTTATGCATGAAAAAGAGCACGAAACAAGGTCATTTAGGGTAAAAAAAAAACCCGCTTGGCGGGTAGTAGAAGTTACTGACGGGCCCTCTCGTAAGGCGTTTAAGTTGTAGTTACTTTCCTGAACAATTAAAATGAGGTGACTAAGTGAGGAGTCCCTGTAACTTTGTGATTGACTATCTGAAGGGTATCGACGCAAATTATGACAATACATGTAAATTAAGCAACTTATACATACAGTAGATGTCATTTGGTGATTACTGAAAACTTTGCCAACAAATTGGATATTGACATTTTAATTGACCATTTGCGAGTTTTGAGCTATAACGAAGTTGGTGCTTCTGATGTTAATAACAGCCACAAGACAGTTGTTGTGTGTATATGAATACATATCAAATTCAGTAAGCTTTCAATGCATCAAAAACTTAAATAATTTATATAGTTTTGTGAAATAATGATGTTGTGGGGTTTAACTTATAAACCGAAACTCACAAGTGGTCAATTATGAAATCCTGTATATTTATTTCCTTTATCTTAATTTTTGTTGTTGATTGGTAATGTAAATATAAATTGGTAATACAGTACAGCGCCGTACAGTATAAGTAAAGCCTGTATCACATGAGTGCTTCTCCCTCAAAATTTAGTGGCAACTCTGGTCTGGGAATTAATGAGTTGGTGATATTACAAATTTTATATAAGATATTTGTCACCTAAATTAATCTATTTTTAGTTTCATTACTGACACCAATCCAAAGGTCGCAGAAATATTGCCAGAAAAATGTGGCTATTATGATATTGAAAGCTCTTGCAATGCCCCTTTTGAATCATAATACAGTACTGTATGATACTGTATTTACAATCTGTTTTTACAAACTGTATTCCCCTATTTTATTAACAACTTCCTCAAACTACTGAAATTCTATGATGGTTACAAAATGATGAAGAATGAATGATACAAGGATTAACAGGAATATCTTTATTTTCAAAAGTAACATTAGCTTCTCTTTTACATAAAAAACTAATATATAAGATTACCTACACAAGTAAGGACCAGTATTTATATTGTAATAAGTTATTGAAGTTATGTGTGTATAGTACTGTGACGTATAAAGCCATTGTTCTTTCCCGCCTTTCCTCTGAGTAAAGTTTTGAGCAAGGCTATGGAATGCTTGAACACAGATCCGGGGCTGTTCGGCCAGGCAGCTTAGGGAACGACAACAACAACAGGTGGATTAAGTTCTTCAGCCATTTTGGTTGGTTTTCTATATGTGTTTGTATGTATGCATATAAGATACTGTACTATGTTACATATCAGTTTGAAATTTGACCATGTTAATGTAATTTTTAAGAATGTTCAGTTTTCACCAGCATTTTTTTTTTTAAATTATAGCCTAGCCTAGATGATAAATGAAATTGGTAGCCCTAAATATTTTATTGATCCATTTTTATCTACAGTAAAGATCCTTTAATCTGAATGGCAGCGGACTGACAGTGCTTCGGATTAGTGGATTATTCGGACTGTTGGGAGGGACCCCTGAAAACACTATAAATATTCACATTGAGAGCGTAACATGCTTCCTTTTCTCTTTTTTTTTTCCCCCGCCACCCCACCACTTGTAGACGGTGTGGGAGTCATCACTAGGGAGTTACAAGCACTATGAGGTCCGAAAATTGAGTGAAATTAGCGAATGTGACCACCGATCAGAGCACTGGTAGACGGAAAATGGCTAACTATGCCATTTCGGCGCCAATTTTGAAACTCCGTCAGCCGCCTTAAAAAATTTGAAACATTGGGATTTTCGGACTATCCGTGTTCGGATTACAGGACTTTTACTGTATTTTGATACAGTTGTTGAAGCATACACTCTAAATAGCCTCGGCTTTGACTTCAATCAGAGCAAAGGTGGGAGGGAACTTTGATGTTTGACTGTACAGTTTACAGACACAAGCAAATGTTGTGACCCATCTTCGCAACTCCAAGTACTGTACTGGCATATTTTCCTTTCTTGATAAAAAAGGAAAATACAGATGGAAAATGTATGCTTTGCTTGTATGTTAATGCTATTAATATGGATGATGTCTTACTATTTTATTATGACAAACATTAGCAATTTTATTCAGATTAGGGAAGATCTGTCATAGTTGAAGTTTAAAACTACAGTATTCTCCTTTACTAATTATGTGAATGAAATTCTTTGGTATCTTGTAATCTGACTAACACAAGATAAATTTAATATGCTCAAGAAAGGCCCATAGTGAAAAGGTTAAGGACTTTATATTTTATGCAAGAGATAACCAGAGTTGATATAATGACATAGAACATGACTTTTGAGGGTAACTGTACAATCGGACATAATTATGAGAAAAACAAAAATATATGCAAAATTTGGACATTCATCTTTAAATATATACAAGCATATCAGAGATATAATTAATAAAGTACCTACTGCACATATACAGTATTTGTTTTTATTACTTAGGGTTAGTCCTAACTTCTTATTAGTTCAGTGTGCAGCAGTGTGTCTGACTGAGACAATTTGGAATGAATATGCGAAGGAAAGCAGGAAAATTCATGTTGATTTTGTATTTTTTTTCTGGTCATATTATCACTACAAAGACAATAAGAACTGTCAATAACTGTAACTTTGCATATTTATTACATAGTGGCTAAAAAGGATGGACTTGGTTTTTGGACTGGGTTTGATTAGGTTCTCATTTGCCAGTCTGGTGTACAGTACACTAGTAATGGCTCAGAAGAACTTTATATTTTATTTGTTTAGGAATACAGTAACAATGTCTTAAACTATCGTCACCCACATTATTTCTTTCCATCTGATTTTATTTATTGAAGTCAATTTGTAAGATAGAATTTTGCATACAGTAGTTTGTTATGTAGTAATTTATAAATAAAATCAATATACCACTTCACAACAAATCACACTCGAGTCATGCTATATTTATTTCCGTGCACTAAATAGTAGAAAGATAAAGAAGTCATGTGAGTGACTATGCAGCACGTTACTGTACTGTACAGTACAGTAAACCCTCGCTATCTCGGACTAATTGGGGGGAGACCACTTCCGAGATGTCCGAAGTCCGACTTATGTCCGACTTAAGAGAGGGAAAATTCCGAATTAGAAGAGGAAAGTCCGCATCACCAGAGAAATTGAGATTTTTTTTTTTTTTTTTTTATCTATCTATTTAATGCATCTATCTCCCTTATACATATATATAACTATGTCTTATTTGGTATTTTTTTAATCTATGAATCAATTCTAATACGATGGAATTGAAAACAATATTACCCTTCTAACACACAAATAATAAAATGAAAAAGAGAGTAAATAAAAATGTCTCCTTTGTCTTTCAGAAACATAAGTCCGTCTCGTATATGTTATTTTATCGCTCGCTCGCCCCTAGCCACTCTCTCTCTATCTATTTATCTCTCTAATGCATCTAACTAACTCCCTTATACATGAACATAACTATGTCTTATTTGGACTTTTTATAATCTATAAATAATTTCTAATGTGATGGAATTGAAAACAATATTATCCTTCTAGCACACAAATAATAACATGAAAAAGAGTCAATATAAAAGTCTCCTTTGTCTTTTCAGAACCAATTAAGTCTGTCTCATAATAGTTCGTGTTTATCGCTCACTCCCCCTCTGCAACTCTCTCTTTCTATCTATCTATCTCTCTAATGCATCTACGTAACTCCCTTATACATTAACATAACCATGTCTTATTTGGACTTTTTGTAATCTATAAATAATTTCTAATGCGATGGAATTGAAAACAATATTATCCTTCTAGCACACAAATAATACCATGAAAAAGAGTCAATATAAGTCTCCTTTGTCTTTTCAGAACCAATTAAGTCCGTCTCATAATAGTTCGTGTTTATCGCTCACTTCCCCTCTGTAACTCTCTCTTTCTATCTATCTATCTCTCTAATGCATCTACGTAACTCCCTTATACATTAACATAACTATGTCTTATTTGGACTTTTTGTAATCTTTGAATCATTTCTAATGCAATGGAATTGAATACAATATTATCCTTCTAGCACACAAATAATAACATGAAAAAGAGTCAATACAGTATAAAAGTCTCCTTTGTCTTTTCAGAACCAATTAAGTCCGTCTCATAATAGTTCGTGTTTATCGCTCACTCCCCCTCTGTAACTCTCTCTTTCTATCTATCTATCTCTCTAATGCATCTACGTAACTCCCTTATACATTAACATACTATGTCTTATTTGGACTTTTTGTAATCTTTGAATCATTTCTAATGCAATGGAATTGAAAAATATAATATCGGACATTTTCCGAATACTTATATAAAGTCCGACAACGTCAGAGACTGTCGGAACGATGACGGAAATGTCAAATGTCCGAAATACGGAAGTGCATGTCCGAGAGGCCGTAGCCAGTCCGACTAGTACGGGTTTCCGACTTCTAGAGGTCCGAGATGGCGAGGGTTTACTGTACTTCTCTTTTCTTTTACAGAACTTACAAAAATCAGTACAGTATTGCTACCAGGTTATTTTCTCTCAGTATGGCCAATTTAGTCAAGTCACAGTTGTCCTTAAGGTTGACTCGCTGTGTATTGTAGTCATGCACTTGTTGAACGTTGAGTAAGGTGTGTAGATTTGTTCTTATTTTATGTGTATGAAAAAGACAAAAGGCAAGCTGCCTGTAACAAATTCCCCCCCCCCCCCCCCCCCCTCCAAGCTAAAAGAGTGACAGAGAGCCTAATTCAAGGTACGTTAGGGCACACAGTTTGAAGCAGTCTAAGTCATAGAATTAAGGGAGAGAGATCCAGAGTTTATTTGTTGAGTAAAAGGAAGACTGAAAAAATGTGTTAATTCTTAGGTTGGAGAGCTGGACACAATAGGGGTGAGATTGTGTTGAAATGCGGGTGCCTTCCACTCACCGTAAGGGTGGAGGTATGCACTGAGAGAGTTCTGAAGAACACTGATTGTTGTAATAGCGATAGAAGAGTTAAATAGATGCAACATTGCAACATATAGAATGAGATTGTAGGGAGTTAGTAAGAGGTTGTAGTTGTCAGATTCTCTCTTTATTGAAAGGTTAGAGGATAACCATGACAATGAGCATATGAGTGGATAAGGCTAGAGGTACAGTTGTGAAGATCTTTAATGAAAATTAGAAATAGGACTGGGGATAGGACAGAATCCTGAGTAATACCAGAGTTGATAGAGTGAGGAAGTGAACGATGGCCATCCACTTCCACAACTATGGAACGGCCAGAAAGGAAATTTGAGATAAAGGCACAGATATAGGGATAGAAGCCACAAGATATATGTGATTTGTGCCAGACTCTTATAAAAAAAACTTTTGATATAGCTAGAGGAATTGAAAAAGTCTCACTGAAGTCCCGAAGAGAGGATGACCAAGAGTAAGTAAGGTATAAAAGAAGATCACAAGTAGAACAGCCTTTAAGGAAGCCATACTGGCAATTTGAAAAAAGGTTATGGGAAGTTAGATGCTCAAGAAATATTTAATTAAGAATGGATTTAAAAACTTTAGAGATACAAGATGTGAAAGCAATTGGACGATAGTTAGAGGGTTGAGAGCGGTTACCCTTCTTTGGGACAGGATAAAAGAGCAAAATTCCAGCAAGAAGGAAAGGTCTTAGATGAAAGACAGAGGCAGAAGAGTTTACCTAGACAAGGTGTCAGTACAGATTTTTAGTACTGTATAACAGAAGTAACACCATCTGGTCCGTACACCTTCTTTGAATGAAGGGCAGAAAGTACATACCGGTATTTATTAGTGGCCCCTCCATCATTGACGATATGCCTATTATATAATAGCTCTCTTTCTAACACCTGCGGCAGCCTGTTTAAAACACCCGCCACAGGGGAAAGAGTGCCGACATCATAAGTGCAACACTCATTCTCTTATGGAATCGTCTTTATGATTGGGTACCGGTACTCACTACGAAAAAACTTTGTAAATATATATATTTTTTTGTGTGTAAACTACGGGTTTGACAACCCGTAGGGAAGGAAGCAAAACCTTCTATTTAGGAGTGGTTCCGTAGTCAATGACGAAGAGCCTATACTATATATAGGCTGAGATTCCGGGACCCGTTCGGGATTCCCGGAGTTCTTATCACAACCGTTGCGTATATAGCATAATAAACAATCCTTGGTTAATACCCATTAAATCTTACCAAGGGCTCGTCATTGAAAATGAATACCACTAGAAATAAGAATTTAAAGAAGAATCTATCATTTCGAACCTCCCGGTGCCTCTGCCCTCCAGCTATGCTGTCGTCATGCTTCCCTTGCACGTGATGCCAGATTTTCTAGCGTGTTTATCTGCCTCAAATGTTATATCAAGTTGGGCATGTGCATGGGAAGGGGAAGGTGGGAGGGAACCTTTGCGTCATTGACTACGGAACCACTCCTAAATAAAAGGTTTTCCTTCCTTCCCTACGGGTTGTCAAACCCGTAATTTAGTATTGGTTCCTTCGTCAATGACGAAGAGCCTAGAATATCAAGACCGGAGGTGGGACATCAGATGCTCAACGTATATCGAGAGAACCAATTAACAGATAGGCTGACACCGGGAAAAATTTAAATTTAATTATAAAAGAAGAGGCGGGTACATTGGGAAGCCTCAGAAAGAAGGAAAGATGTAGGAATAGTTATAACTTAGAATGTTGTGGACGAGGAGAATTAGATGTAAAATCTTTTATGAAAGTATGCTTTAATTCCATAAAACTCTCTCAAATTATAAGCTCCCTGAGCTGTACAGAATAGTAATAAAATCTCTTGTGTGCATTGGTGTACGATAAACTATTCGTTCCCAATTATACAACATATACAACTCCTCCTTAGTCGTTCTAGAAGAGGATTCTTCGTCCTCTTATTTAATCAAACTTGTTGATGAGAATGAGATGCACCATTATACAAATTATACAAATGACATTATGTTGTCAGGTCACAAAATATTCTTATATCATGATGCTCCTAGAGCTTGGACAAACAATAGTATAACAAGAAAATTGTTCTCGTATTTGTATAAAACGGAAATCATGTATGTCATACTTATAACGTATGCTTATTCATTATAGAAGACGACCCTTTGTCTTTCTACTTGATCACTCTATGGTGATGAGAACAAGACGTAAAATTATAATAAACATTGCCAAGCTATAATGCTCCTTAACCCTCCAGCCCCGGGCACTCTAGCTCGCGACTGTGCTGTGGTACCGGGGGTTTTGACGATCTTTGGGCTATGTTAATTCATCTGTAATTCAATGAATATGGCATGTAATGTTATGAATAAAAAAGTAAAATGTTCCACAAACCTTCCTCTGTAGAATGCCGTTGAGTAGAGGTCTCTAGCCCCACTGGTTGCATAATGGTGAGCGCGGGAAGATGAGTGCTTTTCGGCGGAAAATTCTTCCCGCGTTCGGATGCGTTGCCCCGGCCACGGCTACCACGCACCTAGCCGCTCGTCGCGCCAAAGTGTTTATCTCCCTTAGACGATTTTAGTGTTTGATATTGAGAATGTGATGTTTATTTGATATTTTTATAGTTATTTTGAGGCCAATTATATAAAGTATGTTTATTAGGGTATCACTGTTACTAATATTGCTCATTTTCACTCGATACCGTACATTTTATTAGTAATTGAGGTAGGTTATTGTTATATTAGGCACTGATTATTCGTTATCACAGGTGTTTATTATACTTTGGCCATCAAGTATTGGGTCTTGTGTCACTTTCACTTTGATAAATATGCTTTAGAGAGTGTCACTGTCACTGATAATGCTCATTTTCACTCGATACGGTACATTTTATTAGTAATTGAGGTAGGTTATTGTTATATTAGGCACTGATTATTCGTTATCACAGGTGTTTATTATACTTTGGCCATCAAGTATTGGGTCTTGTGTCACTCACTTTGATAAATATGCTTTAGAGAGTGTCACTGTCACTGATAATGCTCATTTTCACTCGATACGGTACATTTCATTAGTAATTGAGGTAGGTTATTGTTATATTAGGCACTGATTATTCGTTATCACAGGTGTTTATTATACTTTGGCCATCAAATATTAGGTCTTGTGTCACTTTCACTTAGTTATATGCTTTGTAAACGTTTTATATACAATTTATTGTCTTTTTTCACTGATTTCTATATTTCTATAGGTTGTAATCATATGAATGTCACTTATTATATACATATGTGTCACTTTCACATATTATTATGGTGTAATTGTATTTGTATAAATGTTCTCATAATACATGACTTTTGTATAACAATAAATTGGTTTACTTCCACTTTTTGCCTATATATATACTGTACATATTGTCATTATCTTTGGCACTTTCACTATGATTATTAGAACTCCTGCTTGGAGTGGTAATCAAAGAAGCACCCTACAGCACAGAGTGCCACCTTGCACTCCACACACTCCAGGGTGGACTTTTTACCTGACCTCGCCCTCAGCCTGGTGTTGTAGCAGACATGGCACCGCTTCTGCTGCGTTCTTCCTGATTCATTCTGAGGCAGGGAAACAAGCCTGTGCATATTCATGTAATATGCACAGTGCAAGCGGTCAGTAGCGGCGGGCCCAGCATGTGCCACTGCCCTCTGTGGCGTAGCATACTTCTCCAGGAGCTCCGTCAACACCTGCTTTTGGAACCTCCGCAGGCTATTGAACTTCATGGGTGTGTTCACATTCCGAAGCTTCAGAATTGACATGTCCACCATATGCAGAAAGAACTTTTTGTACCATCTGCACGAGGTACGCAGGCAGTCAATGAAGCCTATCTGCATGTCGGACTTGTCCACCAGCCTCATGTTGATGTTGTAGTCCAGGACAGCATCGGGCTTGGTCACCCTGGCCTGGGTGCGGCGATCCACCTTGCCAGTCTCCACCATTTCCCCCTTGTGGATGGTGCTCAGGAGGTTGACCTTCCGCTGGTCGTGCCAGTGGATAGCCAGAATGGGCCCCAACTTCTTCCTGAACACAATCACCTTTTTTGGTCTTTGGAGGGAAAGCTGGCATGCCCTTCCTTTTCCCTCGTACTGTGCCTACAGTCCCCGTCTTGCGCTCATGCAGCTACTTTGAGAGAGTGGGGGACGTGTAGTAATTGTCCGTGAAGAGGACGTGATTCTTGTGGAAATAGCGGTCCATCATGGCTTGCACCACTGCTCCGCCAAAGCCAATGAGGGGGTCCACAAGCACGTCCCCTTCCTTCCCGCTGTAGACCAGTAAGTCCAGGACATAGCCAATTTGGCAGTCGCACAGCACAAAGAATTTTATGCCAAAGCGATGTCTTTTTGAGGGGATGTACTGCCGGAAGCTGAGTTTTCCCCGGAACAGCACAAGAGACTCGTCAATGACGACCTTGCGGAAGGGCTTGAAGTAGGAGGTGAAGCGTTCTCGCATCATCTCGTACAACGTCCTAATCTTCCACAGCTTGTCACCGAGGTGGACGTCGGTCACGGTCGGTGTTGGTGACAAGATGGAGCACTGCGAGGATATCAAGGTACCGGTCGCGAGACATATATTTCCCGAAGGCAGGGGTGGATATGAGATCATTGGTGATCCAATAGTCAGGCAACCTATGCTTCTTGACATGAGGCATTAGCATGGTGAGTGCCAGGAACACCATGAACTCTTGATGAGTCACGTCAGTCCACTGCCTCATGTGGCCCTTGGTCACCTTGCCCAAAAAGTGGACCTGGAATTGGTGCTGCTTATTTGTCTCTTTGACAACATACCCTACCACCTCCTCATCAAAGAAGGCCTCAAATAGTTCGTGTGGTGGAGCATTGGGGCCTGCGGGAAAATTGGGGGTAATGCCTGAACCCTCCAGTACCTCATCAAAAGCTGGCACATCAGGGTTGTACCCATCCCCGTCAACTACGTCTTGCCACTGAAAAACGTAGAATGGGTCTTGTCTACGCTGACGAGGAGCTCCAGCTGGTGGCCCAGCACGCCCACGGCCAACTCGGGAGGCCAGGGCGGCGGCCAGCACGACGGGCAGCACGACGCCGGGCCAAGCGGATGGGTCGAGGGTCGTCGATGTCCATATAGTCATCGTCAGAGTGGTCATCTTGCCCTGACGGTGGACCTATGTAATCATGGCCAGAGTCTTCTGAGAGGTGCCCTTCATCAGAAGGACAGAAAGCAATGCTTCACTGTCACTAGGCCCAGGTATTGGTGATGCGAGCTCAAAGACTTCGTCAGGAACATATGTTGACGGCTGGAGAGGTGGGGAGGACCGTGGGGAAAGTTGCGGGGGCGTATGGCTGGGGCGGGCAGGGGTGGACGCCGCAGGAGCCTCGAACAAAACCCGCTTACTTTTCTTTCCTTTTTTGGTATATTTCCTGCCTTTCCCCTTTTCGGCAGCAGTATGTCTCCTGTCGGGGGACCTAGGAGGCAAATAGGCCGAAAGTGGGGGGGTCCTCAACCCTTGGCAGTGGTGGGAGTGGTGGGGAAGAATGCGGGGCACCCGGGTCATCTTGGGTGGCTTGGGTAGATAAGGGAGACAATGGCGGGCGAGATGAGTCACCACGCTCACCCTCACTCACAGCCTCATCCTCACCAAGTATTTTGGCTTGTTCCCTAGCTGCTGCGGCCGCCTTTTCAAGTATTTTCTTCTTATATAAGTGTAGCTTGAAAGGCGATTTAGCTGGCGAAGGGCTTGGGGTCGTGTCACTCATGCAAAACTTGGAGAGTGATCTTGAACTCTCCCACTCACTCACTCTCTCAAGTTCACCGTCTTGAGGTAAAACAGCTTCCTCAAAAGCTGGTACATCACCTTCATCACTCTCATCACTCTCATGTTCTCTCGCAAATCCCAGGAATTGCTCTTCTTTGTCACTCTCATCGCCATAATCACTCGACTTATAATTAGTGGAGTGATCACTGCCTTCATCATCAACATTATGCTTGGCATCAGCACGCTCATAAAGTCTCAATGTCGTCTCAATACCTCCGGGAGATAACACATTTAGGCGATGGCGTCGGGGTAAGGCGCGACGAACTAGGACGGGCGTCGTAGGAAGCACGGTATCGGACACAGCGGAATCACTATTTGGCGTACTATCCATGATGGCGTCGGGGTAGATACTGTTGCTGTGGCGTAGTTTACGTCTGGTGGCGCCACCTACCCTCCCACGATACCAAAAATTTACGCGCGGCATTCGAAAGCACGTACGCAAGCAATGGGCGTTCAAGAGCCCTTCCGGGTTGCGCGGGCTGAGTTTGTTATGGGCATTCAAGAGCCCTTCCGGGATGGAAGGGTTAAGCCTGTACAAAAGTAGTATGATACAAGGAAATTCTGTGCTTGTATGGTAGCCAGTATAACATAAACTATTTGTCTATACTTGTTCCCCACATACAGTGTATATTTATTCATTATGTAAGGAAAAACCATTGTCTTCCTACTTCTTTTTGTTCTACCTTCCCCCCCTATCCCTTTTGGAGACTAGAAGAAGGAAGGCATAACCATGCACCGTAAGAACCGTCATCTTATGGGCCTGAATGTAAGAGTGCAATACCCGAACAGGACAAAGGGGTTGGTGCCGATTGCCCTGTTCCAAGGCAGGAATAGTAAAAGGAGTAAAAATGTGTCTCTCGTGTTCGTTGTTTGCTATGAAATCCGGAGCTGGGGCTATAGGTACACTTTGGTTTTGGGGCTGGAATTGCAAACAATTGGGGGATGCCTCCGTATATTGGGCTTTGAGTTTAGGATGTAACATAGGATCGTACTTTTCTCTCAGCCATTTGGCCCGGAAAACGTCCATAATGCAAAATTTAGACAAGTCTCAGGCTTCCAATTTGGTCCAAATGGAATTGAGAGATTGGAATTTCCACTGGAGATGGGCACCACATTTATTTGAACTCCTAGATTTATTACATGTTGACATACTCGGAGCGTTGTTGTTGTTATTCCTGCTGGGGAGGCTTATTAGACTGACCCCGGTGTTGGTGTTGGTAGTATGGCTGTCGTGTTTGTTGTTGTTGGTAGGGCTGTCGTGTTTGTTGTTGTTGGTAGGGCTGTCGTGTTTGTTGTTGTTGGTAGGGCGGATCCTGGCTAGGCTGGCTTCGGCCTGCCTGGGGTTGGTCAACATATGTGGAGCCTGAAGGCGTGAAGCCTCTAACCCGACTTTGTTGCCCATAGTTACCCCTGCCTCTGGCTTGCCCTCTACTTCGAAAGGGCATCTGGCTCGCCCCTCGGGGAGTCTCAACGGAAGCCAAGGGTTTCCATCCACTACTGTGTGGGGGCCAGTCCCGCTAATGTTTCCGAGGTTGATATTTACTGAAGTTATCTCTGAAAGCAGCAGAAGAGGGGGACATGAGGAGTGTACTAACTGCCTGCCATGTGTGACGTCTACCAGCGTTGGCAGAATCGCCTCTCGTTAGCCACTAGCGCTCGCCAGGGACATCGAAATGGGCTACAGTTATCAGAGAATGTTGTTCTTTCTTTCCTAGTAATCGCATTGTCACAGACAGTCCAGTGGTGGTCTTTGTTTTCGTCTGTGACAACGGGTTATATTTTATATCAACAGTAGTGATAATAGTACCAGCATGTGAATGAGAAAGACTTTCAGAGCGAGGAGGTAGTAAGTGTCTGTATGTACGGGTGCATTCCTGCCTCTCGCTCGCCATTGGACGGCGTGTCTTGCTGTGTCATATGACGCCTGCTGTCTTGTGACATCTCGGCCCGTGATTGGCCGACCATCGCGCCTTTGCGGTCTCCTGTGTAACTTACCTCCTCCATGAGGGACCCCAGGAGCTGTCCTCGTCAGGACAGGCTTGGCGCGCGTGCTTCTAACATCCCTTTGCATACTCTCTCCCGATCACCACCTTTATCACTGTTTCTCTCACTCGATTCTCTCTTTCCATACTCTAACCTTTATTAACTGCACAACACTCCCCTTGGGTTCTGCATACGGTTTTCATAGCCGGCCCATTGTATTGCATGCGCCGTCCTCAGAGATACTTACATGTACTTAGTTAGTATAGGTTAAGAACTTTGTGTGTCTCCATTATTGATTTAGTGTTTCTGCTCTTTTATTTAATGCTAGACTGGGATAAGGTAACTGTAGTCGTTGTCTCCGATGTGTGTACGGTTTGCTTATACCTACACGACTTCGACCGGTCCTGTGGTAGCCGGGGTTGTCTTTTCGGTTGCTTCCTTTGCGAGTGCAGCATTGTGTTGACTGAGGGTTTTGGCCTGTACCAGTTCCACACTTTGCTGCCTCTTTGCTTGTCTTTAGAGGGTCGCCAGGATAGAACCAGATACTTGTGATCTGGATCTATCGAGAGAGCCCCCTAGTCAATTAACGTAACTTAAAGGATGCAGTCTTAAGGACATCGCTAGGCTACGAGCCTGTCTTGCTCAACCCCAGTTCCTTACCTAGAGTATCCCAGCTAGACATTATTAATCGAGTAGACACTTGTTAGTATTTAATATAAGCTCTTTGATATGTGCGCATTATTATTCACAGCATTTATTAGTCTAGGTTGTTGCTGAGCCGCACAACCATAGCAGACTGTTTCGTTGATGAGGAAGTACAGTACTTCTTTTAGTGTCGAGCATTGCTACCGTTGCGCATTTATAGTATTCTCGTGTCAGTTAACATTATATGTCCTATCTTTTAGTGTACCGGTATTCGATTTACACGTGTGGTGTCCTGCCTCCTGCCTTTATATAGTTCTAAATCAGTACGAGCATCTTATGAGCATCAGACTTTCTTCAGAAGTTTCCAGGTCTATGCTGTAGGACTATACTTCACTTTCTTTCAGATAGGAGTGAAGAGTTTATTGTTGTTTAGAGTAACTGTATTGAAGCATCTTTTTATTGTATTAAATCTTGCAGTGATTTTATTGATCTTTCCATAGATTCCTTTTTATGCATTTTAACGTAACTTGCATCTTGTTTGTTATCAGGCTATACCAGTGCAGGTTAGCCTGAAGTAGAGTACATTTATGCCCAGTTAACCTGACAAGCGCGATATACACCTAGGGGCTAGGGTAGTTATTTGTGCATTTCTAGCCTTGGATTCTGACAGAATTCGTTATATTTACAATATAGAGCATTATTTGTTTTCGGTATGCTTTTATTTTACATATATGATGTATATATGAACCTTCAAGAGTGCTAAAATAAGTTGGAAAAGCATTTGGGTGGTGAAAAACGAAGATATTGGCCACCCGGTCATAATCTCAGGCGAGAGAGAGCCACAGGCAAACCTCCCCTCTCCCTGTCTGTGAGTCAACTGAGGCGAGCGGGGCGGTGTGGGCCAGTGTCTGGGTGTTACATAACGATCTTTTATGCAACCTACTTGTGCTACATTGTCGCGGGAGAGAAAAATAACCGATAAATGATGAAAATAAGAGGAAAAATAGGTGATAATTGAGGAGGTGGGAATAAGGTGGGGAAGGAGGGGAGGGGGAGGGGTGAGAAACACATGGATGAGTACTGGAGGGGAATTATCTCACCTAGAGACAAATTCCTTTGTTTTGATAGGCCCTTTTTTTTTTGGGAAGGCTTTTTTTATGGTCTTGCTTCCATGAGGCCTATCGCGTTCCCTATAGGAAGCCTTCGATGAGGCCCATTGCGCTTAAGGGGTTAAGGATACCCCGCTATCGCAGATTAACCCTGGAGGGTATAGGTGTTTTGTTCGCCGGCATATAAGTTCGAGGGTTTGGATCTAGCATACCGTTGTTGCATAGTGCCCTATTACTAGTCCAATCATTGAGTGCCCTTGTTTTATTCGTAGTCCCGGTCGTAACAAATGGCGACCTTAGTCTAGGATTTAGTGAACTAAGAAATAATTGCAGGATTTTTTTTGTGGAGAATTTTCTTTTTTTAATCACCGTTTGGGGGTCGATTGTTATTTCTCACAGTTTGGCAGTGGACATTTGTTTTTGAGGAATATTTTGGACACGTTGGAATTTTTTGTTGGCAACGTAGTATAGCACTTGAGTTGTCTTCAAGCTTTTTTTGAGTGAATAGTGCTACATGAGAGTTTAGGTACTTTTTTTATTTTATAAACGTTTAGGATTTCCGGTGGACACTATGTCGAACGACGGATCAGTGCACAGTGAGGACACAGTACGGGAAGCAGGCGAGGAGGTGGAGAAGGTGGAGTTGTCTAACGGCGTTCGGGTGGTGAACAATGAGGAGGATGCTCGGATTTTTTTTGGAGGAGCCTGTGTCAGCGGATCGGGTGTCGGGGCTAGACCGGTACGGACTGCAGTGTGTAGCCACGGTCTTAGGGTTGTCCGGTACTAGCGGTTTGTCGAGAGGTGAGCTGGTTGCCTGGGTGCTCGGTGGGGTGCATGGGGCTTCGGGTAGGGCGGGAGCTGGGGCACCTTCTGCCCAGCCTCCATTCCACTCGACTCCTATCATGGCGCCCCCTCGGGCTCCGGAACCGGGTACGTTCCCGCAGGCCGATGCCCGCTGGCGGTTGGGTATGCCTCTAGGTGTTTCACGGGGTGGGTCCCCAATATTAGCACCCCCTCCTCAGTGTTTGTCTTCCGAGATGTTGTTTCAGCTCGAACTCGCCAAACTCGAGCAGCGAAAGCATGAGGCTGAGCTCGAGCAACGAAAGTATGAGGCTGACCTCGAGCAGCGAAAGCATGAAGCTGAGCTCAGGCAGCAGCAGCAGCAGCGGGAATCTGAGCTTAGGATTCAGGCTGAGGAGAGAAAGGCCATACGTGAGGCTGAGCTTCAGGTTGAGGCTACGAAGTACTGTGCAGACATAGAGCTTGAGAAGTCTCGGGTGGAGTCGACAGGGCAGCGTCTCGGTTCTGGGAATCGAGGTCTTGATCAGTCTTTATCGCACCTTCTTAAGTTAGTCCCTGCATTTGACAAGTCGGGTGTCACCGAGTTTTTCCTGCGTTTTGAGAAGAAGTGCCGGGAGCACCAATGGGCCGAGGTTAAGTGGGCAGCCCTTGTTTCCTCTAGGTTGGTTGGCAAAGGACTCAAGGCATATGATGCGTTGCCCTTGGAGTCTTGCATCGATTATGAGGTATTGAAGGAAGCTGTTCTGCGGGCGTACGAGTTACAACAAGAGACATATAGGTTGAAGTTTTGGGGTGTTACGAAGGGTCGTGAGTGCACTTTTCTAGAACATGCCCGGGAACTGTCTGATGCTTTGAGAAATTGGCTGAGGTCAGAGAAGGTGACGACGTTCAAAGAGCTTGAGCAGTTATTCCTTCTAGAGCAATTTTTTAAATGCACAGGCGGCGACCTGACTTTGAACCTCAAAGAGAAACATCCTAAAACTCTACAAGAGGCAGCTGAGTTGGCTGACCTGAGATTATCGCTGATTCGTGGGTGCGGGTCTGCACAACGGACCGATGCAGTTAACAAGGGGCGCAACACTCCACCCCCCCCGAGTCAGTGATGCAACATTAAATAACAAAAGTAAGAGCAATGATACTAATTTTGATGACAAACCAAAAACCATCCCGTTTAAGAAAGGTCAGGGCCCTTCCCCACCTCAGGGGAAGTCCAAGGGTGAAGTAGAGTGTTTTAAGTGTCATAAAAAGGGGCATTTTGCACATTCCTTCCCTAGTAACCAACCTGCAGCAGTCGTGTCTTTGGCTAGCAACATTGGGGTGTCTCTGAGGTCTTCTGCGTTTACCCGGGGTGATATGTCAGATGCGGGGGCACAGCCAGTGAAGGAGTGTCCGGAAGTCTCGAAACCTGTCTGCGATGCTTTTTGTGACCATAGAGGGCGTGGCTGCGTGAGTTGGGCTGGTTGCAAGCATGGGTTGGAGTTGTTGCGTGATACAGGTGCATCCCAGACTCTGATGAAAAACTTTACAGGCCAACCTATAAACGCAGCACGGGTAGTTGTGGTGCAGGGTATTAATGCTACACGGTCATACCCGTTGGTTCGAGTGGAGCTGGAGGTTGATGGTGTGACACGAGAGATAGATGTTGGAATCGTAGAGAAACTGCCAGTAGAGGGCGTCGACCTTCTTCTCGGCAACGACTTTGCGGTGCCTACTTCTGAGGTTCCACCCTTAGTCGTTGCCGAGAGGGCGGCCGACGTGAGTAGGGAGGGGCAGGAGTTGGTCGAGAGGTGTCAATTACAGCAGATGGCGTGTGTTGTCACCCGATCTCGTGCATCTAAGGTGTCACAGCCTATTCCTCAGTCTCTAGACCAGCGGAGGAATGGTCGGAAGGAGAAAGCTAAAGTTGGGAGAAGTTTTGTGAGTTTTGATCCAGCGGCTCTTCTTGGCGACTCAGTATTAGCACCAATGTTTAGGTCCGGAGTGGCCCCAGAACCTGTCACACTTGGTGAGGAGGTAGGGGGTGAGAAAACTCCGAGACAGCAACGTTACACACTTAAGCAAGATAGGATCGAACAGTCCAGTATCGGGGGAGGCCATAAGTTGCTCCGGGAGCACTTAGATAGATTGGCTCCTTCGGATATCTGTTGGCTGCAGATAGATGATCCCGAGCTTCAGAAGTGTAGTAACGGTGCGATTGAACTTGATGAGGACGGGGATGCAAAGCCGGGGGACTTCTTTCGTGTGGAGGGCATATTGTACAGGCGTTTTCTAGATCCCAGACGGAGTTGGGAGGGTGGGTTGAGAGTGGTTGACCAGTTGGTAGTGCCTAGTGTGTGCCGTGATAGCCTACTGAGGTTGGCGCATGATGTACCATTGTCAGGGCATTTGGGTGTACGTAAGACAGTAGCAGCATTGGCGAAATTGTTTTGGTGGCCAGGTATGAAGGCACATGTGGCGTCATGGGCGGCAATGTGCAGACGAGAAATCTCGGAGTGAAAGTAAAAAGTGCACTGTATCAAGGAATTGTTGTGCCAACAGTGATGTATGGGGCTGAGACATGGGCTCTGAAGAAAAAGGAGAAAAGAGAGCTGGATGTGATGGAGATGAGCTGCTTGAGGAGTATGTGTGGAGTTACTCGTAGAGACAGATTGAGAAATGAAGAGATACGTAGGAGAGTGGGGCAGCAGGAACATTTGTCAGCCAGAGTGGACAGAAGGGTGCTGAGCTGGTATGGTCATGTTGAACGAATGGGAGATGAAAGGCTTACAATGAGAATATGTGAGTCAGGTACAAGGGGAGATAGAAGGGCAGGAAGACCCCCATTGAGATGGAGAGACTGTGTAAGAAAGGCTTTGGATGATAGAGGAATGACTATAGATCAGGCAGGGGAAGTGGTGGTGGACAGGAGTGAATGGAGAATGCTTGTGAATAGTTGAGTGAACACGTGGTCATTTGGAGTAAGGGGTCGGGCGCAAGTTGGACTAGATAATAGTCCATCAGGCGCCTGGCCCGGGGAGACGATTAATCTGAGCTATAGCCTATTGGCGACTTCCGCGCTCATTCATTGAAAAATGAAGTAAATCCCTCAAAAAAAACTCCTAATATACTGTCAATATTTGGTTTATAATCGGGATAGTACCCGGAGGAAACGGTGTTTCTTATAGTTCGATAATAGCGGAACCATTGGCCCCCAGCTTATCTATTGACAAATGAAGTAAATCCACCGAAAAACTTCATATAATACTTATATCTAGGAAGATACCAATCTATCTCTTGTGCTGTAACTTTCAGTAGAGTGAGGCTCTGAGCTATAGCCTATTGGCCACTTTCGCGCTCATTCATTGAAAAATGAAGTAAATCCCTCGAAAAACTCCTAATATACTGTCAATATTTGGTTTATAATAGGGATAGTACCCGGAGGAAACGGTGTTTCTTATAGTTCGATAATAGCGGAACCATTGGCCCCCAGCTTATCTATTGACAAATGAAGTAAATCCACCGAAAAACTTCATATAATACTTATATCTAGGAAGATACCAATCTATCTCTTGTGCTGTAACTTTCAGTAGAGTGAGGCTCTGAGCTATAGCCTATTGGCCACTTCCGCGCTCGATGTGACGAGCGTGAGAAAACTTCATAATATCGAGTCAATATTTGGCTTAAAAATAGGAATAGTATCCGGAGGAACATTGTTCCTTATAGGTCAACAATATCGGAACCATTGGCCCCCCGCTTATATGTTGAAAAATGAAGTAAATCCCTCGAAAACCTTCATAATATAATATTTATATATCTATATATCTATATAGGAAGAGATCATCTATCTCTTATATTATAAAATTCAGCAGTGATGCTCGAGCTAGGCCTATTGGCCGCTTCCGTGATCGCGCGCTCGCGTGAGAATATCCCGATATAAGAATTCATAAGTAGAGTCCAGATCATATCCGCTCAAATTAATGTTACCAGTGTGTAACTATGAAAGTGTAGAATTATAGGTTTGACTCCTGTAAGGAGATAAAGAAAACCTAATATTTAGTAGTGGCCCCGTAATCATTGACGAACATGCCTATTACATAAGGCATCCTCTTCAAACACTAATCCGCCGTAGTTTGAATCTACCGCGCAGAGCATTTAAAATCTGAGGAGCCTTCATCATGAGCGCACGCGACCTCACTCATGGCTTCAGTCATTATGAATTGGGTTCTCACTACGAAAAAACTTCGTAAAAAATAAAAATAAAAATAAAATAAGAATAACTATCCAATAAGCTTTCCATCATATCGTGGATGTACTTGTGTGGATCTTTGACCAGATGCTGATTCAGGCGTCATTCTTCCTTCACTGACATATCAAGTAAACCAAAATCCTTAATACATCAACAAATGGGACTGTTCCTTTTACTTATATATTTTCTAGATCTCAAGTGACGGCGTCTCTTCCGTGGATTGACCTCCCAATCTACCAAGATTGGAAGCCAAAGCGTCACATTTTTCCTTTGCCCTTCATCTTTCTCTTCATAATTGCTGAGGGGCACAGGGCCCTGGGTGGGGCTTTGGTTTCCCGGGCGTTTCCGCACCCTCTTCAGCTCCCCGCCATGGAGTGGCTTCTGTCACCCAGGCATTATTGTGGTCGGTAGAGAGGGTTCTGTGGGGGCGCTCGGTTATGGCCTTGGCCTTGCTCGGGGCCTTGGGGCTGTTCGGCCAGGCAGCTTGGGGAACAACAACAACAACAACAACAACGAATGGGAAGGGGATGGTCGGGAGGGCCCCAGTCGTCAATGATTACGGGGCCACTACTAAATATTAGGTTTTCTTTATCTCCTTACAGGAGTCAAACCTATAATTTATTAGTGGCCCCTCCATCATTGACGAACATGCCTGATTTATAAGACTGGAGGGGGACATTCGTAATCATATCATAACTCTAGCAAAGCAGATAATCAAACAACCACATAGTATTCTTACTTTGAAAAATATATTTAAATACGGCGCAGACCATATAAATACAAAAAAGGGGTTCAAGCAGGTGCGTGCTTCAAAGAAGCCTGCTTGACAAAAAAGGGTAACTCTGGAGATTCTGTGAACAGATCTGTAGTTACAAAGGCACCCCACTCAACGAGTGGTGACAAAAATAACAAGTTATAAGTTTACATGTGCACATAATAAACCCCATAATATTCGTGAAAATAATTTGCAAAAGATCTCCACTGTTCAATACTAAATTGCTTTCACAGCTAAAACTACTATAACAACCCCGTTGTTTTGTACTAACATTGTACTAGCACAATTTCTCGCAGAGAAATTTTCATATCACATTAACCATAAATTGTATCACAGCTCTTATACTCCGGCGGGGTCTAGGGTGTCCTACGTTACACTGACTGCACCCCCCCCCCCCCTTTTTCCTTGAAAATAAACAAAAGTGACTGAAGGGTCACCTAGACCCTCTGCCTTAAAGCTATACATGGTAAGGAAGGTTTGTCTAGAACAACTGACAAGTATCTAGTCAAAAACGTATGATTAGACGCCCACAACTGTGTGGACGAAATATCTTCTACTGAAAAATTCTTCAGGAAACGTAAAGAGGCTGCCCATTTGCGTAAATCGTGGGCCCTACCCACAACGCCGGGATTACTCTCTTTAATGACTTCGACCAGAAGAGAAGCTAATCTCCGTTTCAGTAAGCGTTTACCCGTACTCGCTACCCATAAAGCACCTTGGGGGTTTAGAGGAGCCACTCTCAAATATTTGGTTAGAGCTTGCACTGGACATAGATTATGGTGCACCTTTCCCCTTTTTAACGCCGGCACCGTGAACTCAGAAAACACGTGTGCACTGTGCTCATTCTTGGCTACAAATCCCGGGGAAGGTGCAATGTGAATACATTCATTAAGTCTACCAAACCTAAGGCAATTAGGTGTGTTGCTCATCGCCGCCAGCTCAGACACTCTGTTCCCGGTGGCCAAAGCCAAAAGGAATACAGCCTTTTTTAGGAGTAATGCAAAATCTGCAGTATTTTGGTACAGACGAGAGTGAAGTAAAGACAATGCCTTGTCCAGAGACCAAGTAGGCATGAGCTGACGGAGAGGTGGGCGGAGTTTAAAACATGCCCTCATAAAACCTGTTTCCTCCGCTACCGGTATGGAGAGACCTGTAAGGTCTAAAAAGGGCACTCTAATCGCAGTTAAGTGATTTTTTAACGTTACCACAGATAAACGTTTCTGCTCAAACAGATAATTTAAATAATTGAAAACTAATGCTACTGAGGGCACAGTCTGTTCTGTTCTAATGATCCAAGAAGTAAAGGTTTGCCAATGTGATTGATACTGTCGTTTCGTAGACTGAGTATATTGATTTAATAATTTATTGGTCACATCTCTACCGTATGGTGTTAGCCACTTGGCCTCCTGAATATCCATAATGCAAAAGTCAGCGAGGTCGCTAGGTTGCCAATCGTGTCTAAGTGGAAATACCCGACCGGGAGCGACACCGGGTGCGGGCACCACGTCTTTAATTGCTGGTACCACAACTGCGCCGGCCACAGGGGCGCGACTAGCGAGACTAAGCCTCGATAATCTCGTAGTTTGTTCACTACGTGGCACATTAGTGACGCGTCTGGCGGCGGAAACAGATAGATGGAGCTCCATCTGTTCCAGTCTGTCACTAGGGCGTCTGGCCCCCCTGCCGGCGTTTTCGTCCGGCGGGTGAGGTATAGAGGGAGTTTGTGAGTCTCCTCGGATGCAAACAGATCCACTTGTGGATGGTAGAGCTCTGCAATCATTTGGTTGAAAATGGGTTGCTTGAGCTCCCATTCTACTGTCGTGCTCTGTCTCCGGGACAGAGGTAGAGACGTTTGCTACGCCTGGGAGATAAGATGCATGAAGATAAATGTCTAGTATGTTGGCTAGAGTAAAAATCTCTTCCGACATGTTTAGCAACTTCCTTGACCTCGTTGACCCCTGTTTCTGAATACAGTGAACTGCGTTCAGATTGTCCATTCTGAAGGCCACCGACTTGCCCCTTAAAGCAGGGCCGTGAGCCTGAAGGAAATACAAGGGGACTAGTAATTCTTTGACATTGATGTGGGAGATTTCTAAGTGGGACCAAAGCCCCTGACCCTGACCCTGACCCTGCCCCTGATTTGACTGAAATCCCCAACCTATTGTGCCTGACGCATCCGTGTCTACCCATACTGTTGGCGGAGGAGAGGTCCATGACATTATTGAGTGCAACGTTTCCCTCTTCGCCCAGACCGCTAGTAAGGTATGGATTAATTTTGGGATGGGCCATAACTTTCCCGCCGGTAAGAGTGGGAAATATTTGTTGCCTTCCAATATTAAACGTTTTACTTTCAACCGGCCCAACCTTACAGTTAGTTGAATCCAGTTGAGAGAGCCGACCAGAGACTCCCAGACCCTCCGTGTCGTAGTCAGACTGTGAAGAAACATGAACATTTTCCTGCGAAACCTGTTGCGATTGTCCACACTCTGACTCAGAGTGAGAGCAGCTGTGTCCCAGACCAGCCCTATCCACTGAATTACTCGTGAGGGAACAAGGTTTGACTTTACCAGATTTACCTTGAACCCTAGAGTTTTGACATGATTTAAAATTATGTTGACATGTTTGATGCATAATTGCTCTGTCTCTGCCACCACCAGCCAGTCGTCTAGGTACCACAAAACTCTGATTCCTTGCTTTAACAACGGCATCAGGGCTTGCCGGACTAATTTCGTGAATAATCGAGGTGCCAGGTTCAAACCGAATGGCATCCTTTGAAAAACAAAATTTTGGTGCCTGATCCGTAAGGCCAGAAACCTTTTGTTTACCGATACGTGCCAATAAGCGTCTATCAGGTCTAGGGAACACATCCAACCTCCCGGCGGAAGTGTTAGCCTGATTTGGTGTACTGTTAACATTCGGAATGACTCGTTGTGAATGTGAAGGTTCAGATAAGACAGGTCTACGACCGGTCTCATTTGAACACTGTCCCTTTTGGGAACCAAAAATAGCTTGGACGTGAATACAGGGTAATTTGGGGGGACCGGGATGATGACATTCTTGGCAATCATTTCCTGGACCAGTGACTCCACCTCTAATGAAACAAAATTCTCCGTTGTCGGCTGACGTAAGCGAGGTCGCCGGAGCCACTGCCAAGTGATGCCTTTGCGTGCCACCATCCGTGCCCAAGTGTTTAACGGCCATGCTTGGTGACACGTTCGGAACGACCCAGTTAGCAGACAAGGGTTCGCCAGCTGTACTACCCTCGGATCCGCCGGCCTTAAGACTGGTACCGGGAGTGAGAGAGACTTTAGCTTTTTGATGGTGGTGGAGTTGGTGGTGGTGGACGCTTCGCCGGCTGGCTGGCGTTGGCCGAAGACGGGCCCTGACCTGGCTTATTATGGCCGCGTCCTCTCTGACCTGAAAACCTACTCTGTCTATGCCTGTACTGACCTTGAGGGGAGGAGGAGGACTTAGGCGGAAGAAAGGTCTTAGATCCCCCCGGCTGAGCCTTAGCGACTGGCCTGGGTTTGGGGAAGTTAAAGGCAGGTTTCTTAGAAGGGGTGGGACTGTGTTTAAAGGCCTGAGCCATATTAAACACCGTTCGCCACACGTCAGGGGACATTAAAGAGGGAGTGAGCACTGGTGACATGACCACCTGATTCGCAATGCGATCAGGCAGTTTTCGGACTAAGGACATTCTGAGGTCTTGTCTCGCTCGTACCGCCTCAAGCAAGGCGGTGCGGATGTCACCCAAAGATTGGATTGACGACTGAAGAAGCAGTCGCCGAGACAATTCAACCGATCGTCTGGCATCCGCGTCTGCGATTGCCTGAGTGGACCGGAGCAAAGACTTTGCTATCTGTTGAGACACTATGTATTGGGAGAACAGGCGAAAAGCTTTCCCCCTTAGCCTAAATTCTCGGTCTAGGTGAGTTGGGGTAGGGGTAGTGAAAGGGTCTTTGAGGTCACAAAGATTAATTTTAGGGGCAGCTAAGAAAGCAAACAAAGCTGAAGGGACTCCGCCGGCAGAACACACTGGCATGGAGAACCAAGAATGAGTATCTTGAGGGATCTGGTGGGAAGTTTTGGAAGTAAATGTGGTCGCAAAGTTTTGAGCCTCTGCCTCCCATTCCACCCAAGGTCCTGGACCCAACTGCCCCACCTGCAAGACTGGATTAGCTGCTGTGTCTGTGACGGTTTGCAAATCGAGTTCTGGAGTGAGAGCTGACAGAGTCTTAATGTCATTAAATCCATCATGCTTAGACCAGTCTGAAAACAATTTTGAAGCTGAGGCAGAGGGTAAAGCCGGCTTAGCAGCATAAACAAAATAATCCTGGTGATAATAACTAGGTATAGCCTTTATGTTGACATCTAGTACATTTCCCAAAGTATCCAAGGCCCTTAATTTCCTAGATTTATTGCCCTGGATGACCCACTCATGCGGTACTGGGAGTTCCCCTGACAAGGTAGGTTGGGCGATCTCTGGTTTAGTGGGGGTCAAAAGGACCCATGACTCGTCTGGTCCGTAAAGCAAGGGCATAGCTACCTTTCTGAGAGGCGCTCTGTCTAGAGGGGGCGGATTGACATCCGTTATAACCCTTACATTCGAAGTGGTCAATGCCGCCGTAGCAGGCCTAGTAACCACTGATGGTGACAGAGGGGGAGGGTGAGGGATCTGAGTCAAAGCAATAGAAGTCATCAGAGGCCGTACCGTAGAGCTTGTCGTGGGAGCTCCCAAGTCCACTGTGGGAGTTTCCTGCTGTTGGCTAAAAAAATTAGATAAAGCATTACTAAGTAGCCCATCAATTTCCTGTGCAGTGACAAATTGACTTGATGATGTACTCACTAGTGAATCATTAATATCTTGCGCGGCGTCTAAGCCTGAACCTGACTCTTGCCCTTCCATATCCGATATAATTGAAACCTCGTCTTTATCATCCTGTTCCTCCTGAGAAGATCCCGCCGAAGCTGGGGTACCACCTTGTTGCCAAGATAAGTCAGGAATAGAGGATGGGATCGCCGCGTCCCGGTGGACGTCAGCCACTGTGTGAATAGTTTGAGCCGGAAGTGGGTGGTCAGGTCCTGGCCGAGAATATCGCCAAACACCTAGGCCTTGGCCTACACTCCCTTGGGAGTCCGAAACACTCTCAACCACTGAGCCCCTAAACTCTCCAACTCCAGGGTTAAAATGTTAATGGGTAAATCATCTTTAGGTACAGGCACTATACTGGACCCCTGAGACCGAACACAAACTCTGTCTGGGGTAGAGGTACGATGAGAAGCACTAGAAACTGGCGAATGTCGGGAGGCCTTTCTATCATGGGAATCCTTCTTTGAAGATTTATGGCTGCGGTGTGACCGTGAACTACTCTTCGATTTAGAGGATTTATCGCCGTGACCACTGGTGGAACTTTCTGTCTTACTCGATGGTGAAGAGGCAAGACTAGGTGGCTGGTGTCTGAGAGGTGACCTAGACCGAGATCTCTCCCGAGACGAGGAGGCTGCCGCCGGGGGTGTAGGCTCTCGTTGACGTTTCGCCGTAGCAGTAGGAGAAGACACAGAACCCTGACCAGTCTCCGCCGGCTTACGACTAGTTACTCGAGAGGGACGTTTAGGGGGAGGGTGCTAAAAAAGAAGCCTATCCCAAAGAGGGACGTTGTCACATTGAAGTGACTTATGAGCCACAATCGTAGTATACGCTGACATCTGTTGCCTAACCTCTCGTAAGGCGACCGCTGCGGTCTTATCATTATCGCGGAGGACTTTGACACTTAATTGGGAGCAAAAGGAACAGTTGCGCATCACCCACAGACCCCTTTAACGGTCTATACATTTAACACACTTGATGCAAAGAGTGTGCGCAAAAATAGGGATACCGGCACAGGTAGGGGTAATGCTTAAAGCAAAAACTGGGGCAAAGGTAGCCATGACAGAGACTGGTGGGAAAACTAGTGCAGGGTCTGTATTGGTCCGCCGGGGCCCAGCTCTGGAAAAAAATAAAATTTCCAGGAATTAATGCTCATAAGGTTAACCCAACATGTTCGCACACACGTGGTAATAACCCGCCGGGTAACGAGACGTAATGTCACAACGATCACAGCTCGCTACGCGGCGGGATTCTATAAAGATTTCCGAATATCTAAACATGTCCTAAGAAAGTTAAGAATACCCTCTGACATAATATAAAGGACCAGTATGGCGTTTATAACATAGTCTTTCTGGTGGTGACTGTTTCAAGATTCAATTTTGGAAAACAACCCCCCACAAAGACGCCGGCACCAGAATTATTTAGCAGAATAACACAGGGCAGGCTGATACGAGATCTGATTTCTAACGAATTGTCACAAAGGATCGCCGTAAGTTTGAAGGCGGCGATACATTAACGTATCTCTCAATTAACTGGTTAACTATATGGAATTGTAAATTCCTTATTTCCTCCTCCCAGGAGCACCCGCCGGGTGTGAACAATTTGTGAAAAAGATGTTAACCCCAATTGAGCCTTCGATCGCCGTAAGTCTGAAGGCGGCGATACCTGAAGGAATGGTAGATGGATTAAGGATTATGTTTAGTAATGTGGATGTGTTTACTCAGGACAAAAAAAGAGAACTGATATGTAGGTTGCAGGATGAAGAGGAAAACCCTGATGTCATAGCCCTACAGGAAGTAAGACCAAAAAATGTTAGAATTGAAAGGGAACTGGTGGAATATAGTTTGGAGGGTTTTGAGTTATATGAGAGAAATGCCATTAGAGCAGAGGTTGGAAGAGGACTGTTTATTTATGTAAGAAAAGAGCTCAAGGTTAATGAGGTGGATATGAGACAGCAGTATTGTGAGTATTTGTGTATTGAAGTAAAATGTGTAAGAGGATCAATTCTAATTGCCTCTATATATAGAAGCCCAAATAATAGCAGGGGAGAGGATGATAACCTACTGAAAGCAATGGAGGAGATAGATAATAGAGAGAACAAATATAAAATTTTGATTGGAGATTTCAATTTGCCAAGGATCAACTGGGCAAATTGTACTACTCCAGCGGGACAGGGTAGCCTGGAAAATAAGTTTATAGAGAAAGTGAGAGATTGTTTTTTAACGCAACATATTGTAGAGATGACAAGATATAGAGATGGGACGCAGGGGAGTGTACTTGATTTGATTTTTAGCAATGAAGAGGATATAGTGGAACATGTTAATGTGGATAGCCCTATAGGTCGTAGTGACCATGCCTGTATAAGCTTTAGTTGTAACATTAAATCGGAGAGGGATAATAGAAGCAATAGAAAAAATATACATGTATGATAGAGCAGATTATGAGCTGCTGAGACGGTGTTTGGACATTGACTGGGGGGAATATTTGAACGGTGAAGACGCTGAAGGAATGTGGAGGAAAATTAGAGTCAAACTGGAGAATGCTGTATCCAAAAGTGTACCAGTACGGGAATATAAGGATAAAACAAAATTGAGGAAAAGAACTAACCCAGAATTGCCAATGAAAAGAAAGCTTTGGATATTGATTAGAAGAAAGAAACGATTGTGGGAAAGATTAAAATTGTTAAAAAAGAACAGGGGGTCTAGTATAGAGGCTAAGGAAGTGGATCTGGAACGCAGACAAATAAACAATAAAATAAGGTGGGAAACAAGGAGGGGGGTGAAGGAGAGGGAGAGAGAGATAGCTAGAAATGTGAAGGATAATCCAAAAATATTCTGGAAGTACATTCAGGAAAAGTTAACAAGAAGAGTAGGGATCCCAGAGCTGGTGGGGGGGTTGAATGATGGGAGTAGAGCGGAGACTGATAAGGAGAAAGCAGAGGTGCTGGGGAAATACTTTGGGGGGTGTTACGGCTGGATCGGCAATACATATTCGGGATTCTTGATCGTAGGACAGAAATGGCTTAAGTGACAACGACACGCTCGATTCCAGTCCCAAATACTATATGCTCCAGACATCAAAAGCACCAACGCCCTACAGAGTTATCGTCTACGGTAACGAGGTACCTTAACTCGGCGAAAGTGTACAACAGGGGTAGGCTATGAGGCTAAACTCCCTCAGACATTTATAGGTTACGTTATTACTAAAGAAATGCAATACTCAAGAAACTACGTTAATATTAAGCCTCTAATAATGTAGAATAGAAGCAGGCTAAAGGTATGACAGTGAAATGCTAAATGACAAATGTACACGCCTACTTGAAAGCGCGTGCACTACACTAACTGTCCCCTACTAACATGCACTAGCATGTAGCATACAAGATGTTCATGATCCAGTAGATACCTAATAATACACATGGGAGGAACATAAACAGTAGTCACTTATTATAATAATGAATCTATACTTGGAATAACTAAAAGGTTGCAGGCAACAGTACTGCGCCGGTAGCCTACTACCGCATAGGCTACTTCGCTTCTCTCACTCTGTCTCCCCTCCGAGTCCGTATGCGCCCTACGCAACAGAACTCCGGACACAGCAGCAAAACGACAGTGCAGTTAATTGATACATGAAAGTATTAATAGTGTTGTCTTGTGTGTGAGTAATGTGTATTGTAAAGTGTTATAGATATATACTTAAAGAGAGCTGCAATGCATAGTAAAATAAAGATATATCCCACTCATCATCCCCATGTGTTCTAGCTAGCAGGCCAAGTCACAGGAACAACGAGTCCCAGCACCGAAAGCGAGAACCCAGGAGAAGACTGTAGAGAACACAAGGACAGATAAATTACGTTACTCTACTATACCGGCACTACGAGCGAGCTGTAGTCTCGGGTGCTACACTCGCTCCTGGCTCGGTATGCAAATCAAGGCTAAGTCCTCGTCCCTCCACAGACAACTCCTGGGCATGGTCGGGCTCTTACACATGGCACCAGTCTAGTCACAAATGGGATGATGAGCAGGGCATATAACTCGTGAACATGTAGAACGTTCACCAACTATCCTCATCAAGAAGATCGCTGTTCACATTAACCCCTTAAATCTAATACATGTAAATATATGCTTGTCCTAAGAGTAATACGAGAGGTGAGTGCTGAAACTCCTTTAGGACCTCAAGGGAAGGTTATGCATTTAAATAGAGAGAAGAATGAAATGAGAGTAATGTCGTCAGAGAGAAAGAGTGCAACCGTGAGAAGTGGGGAGAGAGAGCAAGGGATGTTAGAATCTCAAAGGTTCTAGGCAACCTAGTCCAGGAACACACAGCCAACCTCCAGGCAGTGTGCTGTACGACAACATGGGCCCAGCCCAGGCAGGCAACAATGGACTACCAACCCTATCGCGCCTAGCTATAAGGGCAAGGCTGCCAACCAGTCCATACGTCTGGCAACCACCCGGCCGGCAGCGCGGCGTGTTGCTACCCTCTTGCTCTGAAGCCCAACTCACTCTCTCTCTCTGAATTCCCATTATCCTATCTATCAACTTCTCTATTGATACTACATATTAAATGGAAGGTCTCGACATGGCTTAAAACAAAACCCACCACTGGTTAGCACATGACGAGACCTTTGCAGAGATACAAAGAACATAGTTATAAGTTGTCACACTCAATATACATAGCGGCTGACGGTAGCCAGATCACGGGCGGTACAGTGGAGTACCAAGGAGTACAATCAGGTTGCGTTGCCCAGCACTGGGGTGCGTCACAGGGGGTACTAACAGTGGAGTCGGAGGATGCAGTGCCTACTATTCCCATCAAACAGGCACCGGCACTAGAACTAATAGAGTTTTCCCATGCTAGAATAAGAAGGGCTATAGAAAAAATGAACAGAAGTAAGTCACCGGGACCGGATGGGATACACCCAAGAATCATAAAGGAAGGAGGGGAGATGTTAGTAGAGCCATTGAAAATGTTATTTGAGGTATCGTTTAATACAGGACAAATCCCGATGGACTGGAGAGAGGCGAACATAACAGCTATATTTAAGAAGGGAAAGAGAAATGACCCAGGGAATTATAGACCAGTCAATTTGACAAGTGTTGTGTGTAAACTAATGGAAACGGTAATTAGAGAAGGAATAATGGATCATATGAAGTCAAACCAACTTTTCAGTGGGAGACAGTTCGGATTCTTGCCGGGGAGGTCGACGGTACTACAGCTAATTAAGGTGGTAGATGATTGGATGCAAATTCTAGAAGATGGTGATGTAATAGACGTGGTATATTGCGATTTTATGAAGGCCTTCGATAAGGTCCCACATAAAAGGTTAATAGAGAAAGTTAGAAGCTATAATATAGGGGAGAAATGTGTGAAATGGATAGAAGCCTTCCTGAAAGATCGGAGACAGAGGGTACTGGTGAATGGAATAGGCTCGGGGTGGAGGGAAATTACAAGTGGGGTACCTCATGGATCTGTGTTGGGACCACTGCTGTTCGTTATATTTATCAACGACTTGCCTGAAGTTATAACTAATGGAAGTGAGGTATACCTGTATGCGGATGACACTAAACTGTATAGAAGAGTGAGGAATAAGGAAGATATGGGTTTGCTTCAAGGAGATGTGGAGGGCATGAAGGGATGGTCTGAGCATTGGTTAATGCCTTTTCATCCAAAAAAATGCAAGTACATGCGGATTGGGACCAGCAAGATAGACAAGGTAGGATACAGTATGTATGAAGCGATGGAGGAAGTGAGTGCAGAAAAGGATATAGGAGTAGTGATAGACAATAAGTTAAATTTCTCAGAACATTTAGCGGAAAAGATAAACAAAGCCAATAAAATTGTAGGGCTGATAAGGAGGACATTTGTGTCACTTGACGAAGAAATCTTCAGGAATCTATATACAGCGCTGGTTAGGCCGCACCTGGAATATGCAAACCAGGTGTGGGCTCCATATATGGTAAAGGATATAGAAGCAGTGGAGAAAGTGCAGAGGAGAGCTAGCAAGCTGGTACCAACGTTGAAGAACGCGGGCTATGAGCAGAGGTTGAGGACACTGGGGCTTCCGACACTGGCATATAGGAGAAAGAGAGGGGATATGATAGAGACTTTTAAGATAGTGTCAGGAAAGTACGATGAGGATGTGTGTGAAGGTATCTTCTTGATGCGGGAGGGAACAAGAACGAGAGGACACTCTAAGAAAATTTACAAAGAAAGAAATAGGCTTGAGAAGGCAAAGAACTCATTTTGTGATAGAGTGGTAAATGAGTGGAACGCACTGCCCCAGTATGTAGTCGATTCCGAATCAATAAGGGAGTTTGAAAGTAATCTTGATAAAGCATGGGGAAGACAAGATTTGAAGTTTGATTATAAAACAAAAATACAGAATAGTAAAAATGTTGCGCCTGCTACCGCCGCCGCCAACACCGTGAACGACCGCAGCAGTGCAAGTACTGGTACTGAGCTGGATACACAGGCATAGTTTGCCTTTTTCCAGAGGATCTACTTTAAGAAACTGTAAGAAATAAAGTATCACTAAAATGGATCGGTTAACTAAACTGAATGACCAAGACGTTCATCACACCCTACCAAGGTGCACCCGCCGGGTGAGATGTAAACAACGTTAACCCCATAAGTTCCTGTCCCCACTTCTTTGTAAAAGATCGCCGGGGAGGAAAGCCCTCAACAACAGCTAGGTTTTTCCTTTGGTTTGTAAAACCGGGTAGAAAAACTTCCTAACATATGTCCGCATGAACAATGTTAGATGGGTACAGCCAGTCCGCCGGGGATCATAGGGAGCCTGAAACAGGCACCAACACAGAGACGCAGTCCTGGCGAGCCACAGACACCTCCACGCCGGGGACACAAGCCTGTGTTGAAACCACGCGTGGCCCAACAAGGCTCTCGGCCGGGTTTTTCATGGTGTAACCCCGCCGGAAAGTAACCCACCCCGTTCAGAAACCATCTGAACCCTCAACGGACCCGAGAGCAAGCCAAGCACGACTAGCCTAGGGCCCACACAATAATCCGTGGAATTAGCCAATACACAACTAATCCAGGAAACAAACATAGTCCGTGGAATTAGCCAATACACAACTAAACCAGGATACACATGACACAGTAGGACATATTTATAAAATAAACAATAACACTTGTACATGTGGCAAAGCTACGAGCGGCTGGCTAGGCCTAAGCAGACGGCATAAAAAATGTTGAAATATAAACAAAAAACACTGGAAATATAACAACAGGAACCACCGCCAACACACCACTGTAGTAAATACTTCCGACAAAGGGAAGACTGACTCGGGACCCAGAAAAAACTTCACTAAGTGAAGAAAAATACGCTGGGAACGTCAGAAGCAACGCTTACCTCATCAGAAAGATAAAAGGCAGCAAAAATAACGCGTAATGAAAGCCGCCTGCATCACAAGCTAACTCAACTGTGAAAAGATCACATGTCCACAACAGGACCACGAGGGTACATCCGAAATAGATGCCCCAAACACACGACCCAAAATACACTGCACTGCGGGCAACCAGCCCAGGACACTCCTGCTACACATATCCTAACCTTACTCGATACATCCCGGAGTAAACAAATGAGAAAAAACTCACTAGGGACGCAGCAAATGCGGAACCAGCGGAGCGTGGGGAGACACGTCCGGGCAGGCTGAGCGCAGAGCAGAGAAGGAAGAATGACGCCTGAATCAGCGTCTGGTCAAAGATCCACACAAGTACATCCACGATATGATGGAAAGCTTATTGGATAGTTATTCTTATTTTCTTTTTGTTTTTATTTTTTACGAAGTTTTTTCGTAGTGAGAACCCAATTCATAATGACTGAAGCCATGAGTGAGGTCGCGTGCGCTCATGATGAAGGCTCCTCAGATTTTAAATGCTCTGCGCGGTAGATTCAAACTACGGCGGATTAGTGTTTGAAGAGGATGCCTTTATGTAATAGGCATGTTCGTCAATGATGGAGGGGCCACTAATAAATACTTTGATATAATTTATGAGCAAATAAGTAGTGATCACGTAAACTGCAGACTATGTATGTAATACGTATCTGCCATAACTTATATAAGAATGGATTCCAGGGGGATATATTCTATCGGCTATCATGAATACGATTAGAGTGCTATCTAATCGGGATAGTATCCTGAGGAAAACATTGTTCCTCATCTTTATCTAGGTCAAGCCTAACAAGTTTGGGGTGAGGACAGTTAGGGGAGGAAGTGCCTTTTAACTCTGTAGGTATAGACCTCTTTTTAGGGGTTTCTGTTGTGGAAGACACAGAGCGTCCAGTAAGAAATAAACATAGTCCCTACTGACCATGTCTGGGACCTTTTTTTTTTTTTTTTTTTTTTTTTTTTTTTTTTAGTTGAGGATATATAAACTTTCACTTCATTCCAAATGTTTAGTAATACCTGAGTCGCCCCCGCTGCTGGTATGTGGCCACTCGGATTGTGGTAGTGTTACACGAAGAGTGCACAATTTGTAAATTTTTTAGGATCCCACTTAGTCATTGTACGATTCACACAAGACATCTGGCGTACATACCTCGTCAGTTGTGGCTCAGGTGAGGGGCGGAGATTACTGAGGAGAGCTATAGCCCACCTGTCAGAAAAAGGCCAAGAATCAATGTTACATAATATAAGAGCAAAGAACCAAAGCATGTACCAGTTCCTTATGTATAAGGCTCATGTAATGTCGAGTAGCCTGCTGGCCCTATGAATGTTTTAAAGAATTTAGAGTAGGGTAGCATATTCGCTACATCATATATAAGAATGGATTTAAGTGGGATAGTCTATAGGCTATCATAAATTTCACTGGAGTACTCTCCTCCCTTCTTTTTCCATTCATTGTTCTACATTGAGAACTCGGAGGGAAACGTTGGTCTTTAATTTAACCGGAACCTTTTCATTGTTCCCCCCCCCCCCCCCCCGGAGTACCCGGAGTACTTGGAGGAAACTCGTTCCTTTATTTAACCTGAACCTCATGGTTCCTTGGTTTTCAGTTTTACCCGGAGTACCCGGAGTACTGTACTTGGAGGAAGCTATCGTTCCTTATTTTAATCTGAACCTCTTTGTTCCTGGGTTGTCAGTGTTTACCCGGAGTACTTGGAGGAAGCTATCGTTCCTTATTTTAATCTGAACCTCTTGGTTCCTGGGTTGTCAGTGTTTACCCGGAGTACTTGGAGGAAGCTCTTGTTCCTTAATTTTAACCTGAACCTCTTGGTTCCTGGGTTTTCAGTATGTACCCGGAGTACCCGGAGTACTTGGAGGAAGCTCTTGTTCCTTAATTTTAACCTGAACCTCTTGGTTCCTGGGTTTTCAGTATGTACCCGGAGTACCCGGATTACTTGGAGGAAGCTCTTGTTCCTAAATTTTAACCTGAACCTCTTGGTTCCTGGGTTTTCAGTATGTACCCGGAGTACTTGGAGGAAGCTCTTGTTCCTTAACTCCTTCAGACATATTATGTTCCAGTAAGTCCAAGGAGGTGGGCGCCCGGTATCATTGCCACTACACCACACAACTGTCAAAACCACACTGCTGGCCGTTAGAATTATCGGAGGAACCTGGGGTTGCCACCAACCGACAGATCTTCATCTAACTTACCGGACTTACTGAGCTCATATGACGCACAATCGCGTCATAAACTTATTGGAGAGGCATGTAGATAAGTCCATATGATGCGATCGCGTCATATGAATTTTTGGGCATAAGTTCCATATGACGCGATGTCGCAAGGAGTTAAATTAACCTGAACCTCTTGGTTCCTTGGTTTTCAGTATTGCTCGGAGTACCCTGAGTACCCCTAGCACCCGGAGTACGTGGAGGAAGCCTTGTTCCTAAATTTAACCTGAACTTCTTGGTTCCCTGGTTTTCAGTAGTACCTGGAGTATTCGGAGGATTCGGAGGAAGCTCTCGTTCCTTAATTTAACCTGAACTTTTGGTTCCTTGGTTTTTGTATTACTCGGAGTACCCGGAGGAAGCACTCGTTCCTTTATGTTAACCTGAACCTTTTGGTTCCTTGGTTTTGTTGGGGTTTTGTGCACCTGGAGGAAAACTTTGTTTCTCCATTTAACCGGAACTTCTTTGTGCATCGTTTTTTTTTTTTTTTAATTGTTCCTCGGTTTCCTTGAAACCATTTAATACCCGGAGGTCTAAAACCTTGAGGCCCGGAGAGAACGGAGGGACACAGGAGCCCCGCCGACTCCGGGACTCGAAGCATGCAATTATGTAGGGTTAGTTGGTGCTTTTGCACTGGAGGAAACTTTGTTGCTCAATTTGTTTACATGCAAACTCTTTCTATTTTAAGAAATTAACACATAATTGTGTTGGTACTCTTGCACTGGAGGAAACTTTGTTGCTCCATTTGGTTTCATGCAAACTCTTTCTATTTCAAGAAATTAACATATAATTGTGTTGGTGCTTATACTTTATTTACTCAAAACCATTTAGTACCTGGAGTTCTAAACCCGGAGACCCGGAGAGAACGGAGGGACACAGGAGCCCCGCCGACTCCGGGACTCGAAGCATGCAAATTGTATAGGTTTAGTTGATGCTCTTGCACTTGGTCATGCAAACTCTTAGGAATCATTGGTATCGAAGCACTTCATAACATATTACTCATATAGGAAGAGAACAATTGGTCCCTCATGTAAAATTCAGTAGAGGGAAGCCGAGCTAGCTAGGCCTATTGGCCGCCCTCGTGGACACTTGCCCGAGGTGGCGAACAAAGCATGGCCTTATAAATAAGTACTGGTACAAGAATGGGACATATAAGGGAATCAATAAGTCTAGCTAAGACCCTATCAGCTCGAAGTTATGCTAGAAGCATGCAAACTATAAAGTGAAGCGACTTTGAAAAATTTAATACTAGTAGAATTTCAGGAAATAATGTAGGCTACTTTACGACAAAGACAACTTTGAATTAATAATATCCTTAGAGTTCAACGTGTATCCTGAGGGCACACGAATAAGATGAATAATAGCCTACGATAAGTAAATAATTAAATGCATGCATTGTGTAGGATATAGCCTAATATAACAATAATCACTTACTACGACGAACAACAAATATTAAGAATGGCGAAGCAGTATCCATATACTTTTGGTGTGGACAGGCGTGGACGGTGGCCCTCTGAAACATACAGGGCGATTACTCAATTCATGTTTGGACCTAACTCAAATAATATATAACAAGGACTCACTAGGAGCGAGAAAGCCAGGCAAATGCTGAGACACCCAGAGCAAGGGGGCACACGTCCGACTCGCCTGGATCACAACCGTAAAGAGGCTGATAAACACGCTAGAAAATCTGGCATCACGTGCAAGGGAAGCATGACGACAGCACAGCTGGAGGGCTGAGGCACCGGGAGGTTTGAAATGATAGATTCTTCTTTAAAATTTTATTTCTAGTGGTATTCATTTTCAATGACGAGCCCTTGGTAAGATTTAATGGGTATTAACCAAGGACTGTTTTTATGCTATATACGCAACGGTTGTGATAAGAACTCCGGGGAATCCCGAACGGGTCCCGGAATCTCGGCCTATATTATAGGTTTGACTCCTGCAAGGAGATAAAGAAAACCTATTATTTAGTAGTGGCCCCGTAATCATTGACGATTATGCCTATTACATAAGGCCTCCTCTTCAAACACTCATTTACCGTAGTTTGAATCTACCGCGCAGAGCATAATAAATTGAGGAGCCTTCATCATGAGCGCACGCAACCTCACTCATGGTTCTGTCATTATGAAATTGGGTTCTCACTACGAAAAAACTTTGTAACAAATAAAAAAGAAAAAGAAAATAAGAATAACTATTCATAAGCTTTCCATATACTCGTGGATGTACTTGTGTGGATATTTGACCAGACGCTGACTTCAGGCGTCATACTTCCTTCACTGACATATCAAGTAAACCAAAATCCTTAATACATCAACGAATGGGAAGGGGATGGTCGGGAGGGCCCCAGTCGTCAATGATTACGGGGCCACTACTAAATATTAGGTTTTCTTTATCTCCTTGCAGGAGTCAAACCTATAATTTATTAGTGGCCCCTCCATCATTGACGATTATGCCTGATATCTAAGACTGGAGGGGGACATTCGTAATCATATCATAACTCTAGCAAAAGCAGATAATCAAACAACCACATAGTATTCTTACTTTGTAAAAAAGATATATATTTGGTGCATAAACCTTATACAGCACATGTATACAAAAAAGGGTACAAGCAGGAGCGTGCTTCGAAGAAGCCTGCTTGATAAAAAGGTTAACTCTGAGACTCTGTACACAGATCTGCCTGTTAAGAAGGCAACCCACTTAAATTAAGTGGTGAAAAAATAAAATCTTATAAGTCTACATGTGCCCATAAAACTAGTGGATATATTCCGAAAAATATATCCAAACTTAAAATTAGATTGCTTCACAGCCAAAAACTACTGACAACACAACTGTTGTTTGTACTACAATTGTACTTAGCAAAATTTCCTGTAATGAATACTACAGAGAAATTTTCATATCACAACACCTACAAACAGTATCACAGCTCGTATGTTTTGTACACATACTCCGGCGGGGGGTCTAGGGTGTCCTATGTTACACTGACTGCACCCCCCCCCCCCTTTTCGGAAACTAAACAATAAGTGACTTAGAGGCCACCTAGACCCTCTGCCTTAAAGCTATACATGGCATGGAAGGTTTGTCTAGAGCTACTGAAAGGTATCGAGTCAAAAACGTATGATTAGAGGACCACAAATGTGTGGACATAATGTCTTCAACAGAAAAATTCTTAAGGAAACGTAAAGAGGCTGCCCACTTGCGTAAATCGTGGGCCCTACCCACAACGCCGGGATTACTCTCTTTAATGACTTCGACCAAGAGAGAAGCTATTTTACGTTTCATTAAGCGTTTGCCCGTACTAGCTACCCATAAAGCACCCTGTTGATGCAGAGGTGCCACCCTCAAATATTTGGTTAGAGCTTGCACTGGACATAAATTATGGTGCACTTTACCCCTTTTCAACGCCGGCACTGTGAACTCCGAAAACACGTGTTCACTGTGCTCATTTTTGGCGATGAACCCTGGGGAAGGTGCAATGTGAATACACTCATTGAGCCTACCAAACCGAATGCAATTAGGTGTGTTGCTCATCGCCGCCAGCTCAGACACCCTGTTTCCGGTAGCCAAAGCCATAAGGAATACTGCCCTTTTTAAAAGTAAGTAATAATCTGCAGTATTTTGGTACCGGCGGGAATGAAGTAAAGACAATGCCTTGTCCAGAGACCAGGTAGGCATGAGCTGACGGGGAGGTGGGCGGAGTTTAAAACACGCTCTCATGAAACCTGTATCCTCTGCTAGTGGTATGGTTAGACCTGTCAGGTCAAAGAATGGTATCCTAATCGCTGTTAAGTGAGTTTTTAACGTTACTACAGATAAACGTTTCTGCTCGAACAGATAGTTTAAATAATTAAAAACCAACGCCACCGAAGGTAAGGCTTGTTCTGTTCTAAGAATCCAAGAAGTAAAGGATTGCCAGTGCGATTGATACTGTCTCTTTGTAGATTGGGTATATTGATTCATGAATTTATTAGTCACGTTTCTACCATACAGTGCTAGCCATTTGGCCTCCTGAATGTCCATAATGCAAAAGTCAGCGAGGTATCTAGGTTGCCAATCGCGTCTAAGTGGAAATACCCGACCGGGAGCGACACCGGGTTCGGGCACCACGTTTTCAATTGCTGGTACCACAACTGCGCCGGCCACAGGGGCGCGATTAACGAGACTACGCCCCGATAATCCTGTAGTTGGTTCACTACGTGGCACATTAGAGACGCGTCTGGTGGCGGAAACAGATAAACGGAACTCCACCTGTTCCAGGCCATCACCAGTGCGTCGGGTCCTCCCGCCGGCGTTATTGTCTGGCGGGTGAGGTACAGTGGGAGTTTGTGAGTCTCCTCGGACGCAAAAAGATCCACTTGTGGACGGTAAGGCTCCGCAATCATTTGGTCGAAAATGGTTTGCTTGAGCGCCCATTCTACTGTTGTGCTCTGTCTCCGAGGCAGAGCATCTGCCCAGACATTTGCTACGCCTGGGAGATAAGATGCGTGAAGATGAATGTTCAGCTTGTTGGCTAGAATAAAAATCTTTTCTGACACGTTTAGCAACTTCCGAGATCTCGTTGACCCTTGTTTCTGAATACAGTGAACCGCGTTCAGATTGTCCATCCTGAAGGCCACCGATTTGCCCTGTAAAGTAGAGCCGTGAGCCTGAAGGAAATACAAGGGGACTAGTAACTCTTTGACATTTATGTGGGAGGTTTCTGAATGGGACCAAAGCCCTTGACCCTGATGCCCTTGGTTTGACTGAAAGCCCCAACCTATCATCCCTGACGCATCCGTGTCCACCCATACCGTCGGCGGAGGAGAGGTCCATGACATGACCGAGTGCAATGTTTCCCTCTTCGCCCAGACCGCTAGTAAGCTGTGGATTAATTTTGGAATGGGCCATAATGTTTCCGCCGGCAATAGTGGAAAAAGTTTGTTGCCCTCCAATATTAAACGTTTGACTTTCAACCGGCCCAACTTTACAGTTAGTTGAATCCAGTTGAGAGAGCCGACCAAAGATTCCCAGACTCTCCGTGTCGTAGTCAGACTGTGAAGAAACAGAAACAGTTTCCTGCGAAACCTGTTCCGATTGTCCACACTCTGACTCAGAGTGAGAGCGGCTGTGTCCCAGACCAGCCCTATCCACTGGACCACTCTTGAGGGAACAAGGTTTGACTTTACCGGGTTTACCTTGAATCCTAGAGATTTGACATGAATTAATGTTATGTTGACATGATTGATGCATAACTGTTCCGTCTCCGCCACCACCAGCCAGTCGTCCAGATACCACAAAATCCTGATCCCTTGTTCTAACAAGGGCATCAGGGCTTGCCGGACTAATTTCGTGAATAAGCGAGGTGCTAGGTTCAACCCAAACGGCATCCTCTGAAAGACATAAGTGATGCATTATTCGTAAGGCGAGAAACCGTTGAAACCTTTTGTTTACCGGGACGTGCCAATACGCGTCTGTCAGGATTTTGAGAACTTTCGACCCATTTCTGTCAAATTTAAGACCTTTTGTGCCATTTAGGTGTCGGTTTTATCCTGGCGAGCGATAGCGAGCCTGTTATTTAACCTAAGAAGTGCGCATGGGGGGTATGAGACACCACACTCCTCTAAAGAACACATCCACCATTCCGGCGGAAGTGTTAGCCTGATTTGATTCACTATCAGCATCCTGAAGGAGACGTTGTGAATGTGAAGGTTCAGATAAGACAGGTCTACGACCGGCCTCATCCGAACACTGTCCTTTTTGGGCACTAGAAAAAGTTTGGACGTAAATACTGGGTAATTTTGAGGGACTGGGATGATAACATTCTTGGCGATCATCTCTTGGATCAGTGACTCCACCTCTAATGAAACAAAATTTGCCTTTGTCGGCTGACGTAAGCGAGGTCGCCGGAGCCACTGCCAGGTGATGCCTTTGCGTGCCACCATCCTCGCCCATGTGTTTACTGGCCATGCGCGATGACACGCCCGGAACGACCCAGTTAGCAGACAAGAGTTCGCCGGCTGGACTACCCTCTGATCCACCCGCCGTAAGACTGGCCCTGGGAGTGAGAGAGACCCTAGTTTTTTGGTGGTGGTGGTGGTGTATGTTTGGATGACTGGCCGGGTTTGGCCGGAGACGGGCCCTGGCTCGGTCTGTGATACTTCTGACCTTTGTGGTTACCTGAAAACTTTCCTTGCTTGTATCTGTACTGAGCCTGACCTTGGGTGGAAGATGACTTAGACAGATGAAAGGGCTTTGCCCCACCAGGTTGAGCTTTTGCGACTGGTTTGGGCTTGGGAAAGTTGAAAGCAGGGTTTTTAGAAGGGGCGGGATTGTGCTTAAAAGCCTGAGCCATGTTGAACACAGTTCTCCACACATCCGGGGACATTAAAGACGCGGTTAGCACAGGGGACATTACCACTTGGTTCGCAATTCTATCCGGAAGTTTCTTCACGAGAGACATCCGAAGATCTTGTCTTGCCCGCACCACCTCTAGCAAGGCTGTACGTATATCTCCTAGCGACTCTATAGAAGTCTGGAGTAGCAAGCGTCTAGACAGTTCGATCGCTTTCTTGACCTCCGCGTCCGCGATGGCCTGAGCAGATCTTAGCATTGACTTTGCAACCTGTTGTGTGACAATATACTGGGAAAACAGTCTATACGCCTTCCCACGTAGCCTAAACTCCCGGTCTAGGTGAGCCGTGGAAGGTGTAGAAAAGGGATCTTTAAGCTCGCATAGGTTAATTTTAGGGGCAGCTAAAAAAGCAAATAGAGCAGAGGGAACTCCGCCGGTAGAGAATACCGGCAGAGAGAACCAAAAATGGCTGTCTTGTGGAATTTGGTGTGAAGCTTTAGATGTAAAAGTAGTCGCAAAGTTCTGAGCCTCCACTTCCCAATCCACCCAAGGTCCCAGACCCAACTGTCCCACCTTCAAAACTGGATTTGCTGCTGTGTCCGTAAATGTCTTTAAATCTAACTCTGGTGTTACAGCTGACAGTGCTTTTATATCATTGAAACCGTCATGCTTAGTCCAGTCCGAAAACAGTTTTGAAGCTGACGCAGGGGGTAGGGCAGGTGTAGAAGTATACACAAAATAATCATGGTGATAATAGTTAGGAATGGCCTTAATATTAACATCAAGTACATTTCCCAGAATATCCAAAGCATGTAACTTTCTAGATTTATTCCCTTGGATTACCCACTCACGTGGTACCGGAAGCTCCCCCGACATAGTGGACTGTGCTACCTCTGGCTTGGCTGGGGACATTGTTACCCATGACTCATCTGGCCCATATAAAAGGGGCATAGCGCCCCTTCTAACCGGCGCTTTATCTAAAGGGGGAGGATTTACATCCGCTACTACTCTCACATTGGAAGTAGTCAGAGCCGCCGAAGGTGGCCTAGTAACCATAGTAGGTGATACAGGGGGAGGGTGCGGAATTTGTGTCAAAGCAATAGAAGTAGCCAGAGGTCGGACAATCGCTGATGTCGTGGAAGCTCCCAAACCAACTGTAGGAGTCTCCGGTTGCTGGCCAAAAAACTTTGTTAGTGCATTTGCTAGTAACCCATTAATCTCATCAGCTGTGACAAATTTAGCAGAGGATGAACTATGTGGTGAATCATTCCTACCCTGAGTCATTTAACAAAGAACCTGACTCCTGAATTTCCATCTCAGAAATTATAGACCCCTCTTCCCTTTCCTCCGGCCCGTCATGAGAGGTGTCCGCCGAAGCCGGGACCCCCTCATGTTGCCATGTTAAGTCCGGGATGGACGATGGGATCTCAGCGTCCCGGTGGACATCTGCCACCACCTGCGTCGCCTGAAAAAGACGTGAGTCTTCACTCCATGGCTGGGAGTATCTCCAAACTCCCTGGCCTTGGCCAGAACTCACTTGTGAGCCATTTACCCCATCAATCACCGAGCCCCCACTCGAGCCCTCTAGAGGGTTATAACCTCCGGCAGAACCCTCTAAACCTAAAGCTGGTACATGTGAAATGGGAATAATATCTAGTGACAACCTGTCCGCCGGTATATCCTCCACCACAGTCTCTGACTCCACTCCCGACCTGTCAGATTGGACATTAGACGTGTCGGGAGTAGAGGCAGAAAGCGAGGTACGAGGCTCCGGCGAACGCCGGGAGGCCTTTCGTACATGATTATCCTTTTTCGAAGACTTGTGACTTCGTCGTGACTTTGACTTTACACTAGGACTGTCCTTGGTCTTCTCCTCCTTACTCTTCTTCCTCGCAGGTGAAGTAGAGTGACTATGTGTCTGCTGCCGGAGGGGAGACCTGGACCTGGACCTCGATCTTGACTTGGGTGTCGTCGCCGGGGGTGTCGGCTCACGAGGTCTCTTAGATGTGCCGGGGGCTGGGAGAATTACTTTAAGCTGCCCAGTCTCTGCCGACTTTCGTACAGTTACTCTACTCTTAGAAGGGGTATGTTTAAGAGGGGGATGCTCAAGAATCAATCGATCCCACAGAATTATGTTATCACACTGAAGGGCTTTATGAGCCACTGACGTAGCATAAGTAGTTAGGAGTTGTCTGACTTCCCGTAATGCAACCGCCGCGGCCTGATTATTGTGCTGTAATACTTTGATACCCAATTGACTACAGAAGGGACAATTCTTTGTGACCCACAAACCCCTTGACCTGTCTAAACATATGACACAACGGATGCAACGTGTATGTGCAAAAATCGGGATTCCTGAACAGGAGGGAGTGACACACAGAGCAAAAACAGGGTCTAGTGTAGCCATGACAGAGACTGGAGGAAAACTAACCCACCCCCGGGCTTACTCCCGGTCTTCTGTTGACCCGCCGGAACTCCGCCCTGGAAAAAAGAAAATTTCCAGGAATTAATGCTCATAAGGTTACCCCAAAATGTTATCACACAAGTGTTAATGAACCGCCGGGCAACGAGACGTAATACACCACCATTACCTCTCATTACCCTGTAGGTTCATAGGTACAGATTTAAGAATATCTGTACTTGTCCAACAGATTTAAGAATATCCTTTGACATGATATAAAGACAAGCAAGTCTAATAATTGACGCAGTCTTCCCAGTGGGTCTAATGATCACTGGAAACCCATATTAAGACGCCGGCCCCCTCATTACATCGCAGATCAACAGGGTAAGCCTGTCTCAAGTCTATAGATCTGACCTCTCCCGAAGCCTTCATAGATCGCCGTATTTTGAAGGCCTCGATACCTAAAAGTATCCCTTAATTGTCAAGCCAACCACACCGAATTGCAAATCCGTTAATCCCACCCTCCCAAGGTTCAACCGCCGGGTGTGAAATTAATTTTAAAGTTAGCCCCAATTGTTCCTATCCCCACTTCTTTGCAAAAGATAGCCGGGGTGGAAAGACCAATCAAACAAAACAGCCTAGTTTTCACTGGCTTTGCAAAAACTGGGAAAAACGTATACTCAACAGGTGTCCGCATGAACACCTAGTTAAATGGGTATAGCCATCCCGCCGGGAAAAACACAGTACGCCTGAACACAGGCTCCAAAACAGAGAAGCAGTCCTGGGGAGCCCTCAGGCCACCACTCGCCGGGAGAAACAAACCTATTTTAACCACGCGTGATTAAAACTCGGCAACCCACACCAACCAGATGCAATCCGATACACATAAATAGTCCCTGGATTAAGCCAAAACACAACCAATCCAGGACACACATGACACAGTAGTACATATTTATACCATAAATCAATAACACTTGTACAGTCAGGACCCCCAATACACGATTCCACAATGCGCGAAAACCCTAATACACGAGTTACCCCTCGAAAATAACATTAATTAATTAAACATTAATTACGCGAGGTGGTACCACAATACACGAATCGAGAGCTAAGAAGGGGCCAAATCCGCTATTCCCGCTTGATACGCGAGCACGTCTACATTTCGCGAGGCCCAGGAGTAGCTCCGAAAAGAGAAGAAGACGGGCATACGCCTGCCTTCCCTCCCGCTTACCCTCCCTCCCTCCCTCCCACAGTCCCGCTCAAGCGCTCATAGTGCGGAGTGACCAAACGTTTGTAGTGCCTGCCACTTTTTTCGCCATGCCACGCCAATATAAGAAGATAACACACAAAATGAAGGTGGAAGTGTTGGATCGCAAGAAAAAAGGAGAAGGAAACTGTGCAATAGGCTTGTCAGAGTAAACTGTTCGTACGATTTGGTCAGGGAGGGAGAAGTTGGAGAAAATCGTGAAGTCCTACGGTCATAGTCCTAGTCCTAGCCTATCTACTACTAATTTTAAGGTAAGGTTTCATATATTTATTCATTGTTCTTCTTATATATAAGATATAGACTGTACTGTAGAGCCAAAAATGTCGAAAATAGGGCCAAAAATTTCGAAAATAGGCCATAATTGAGAGATGTCACCCAATCTAATTATTCCCATTTAAAGTTAGTTCCACAATACACGAATTCACAATACGCGATGCCTCCTGTCACCCCTATTCTCGCGAATTGGGGGTCCTGACTGTACATGTAAAAAATCTACGAGGGGCTGGCTAGGCCTAAGCAGACGGGAACATCACTTAAACACGTCGTAATATAAACAAAAAGCACTTTATCATATCACAACAGGAACAGTCGCCAACACACCACCGTAGAAAAATCCCGGAAAAGGGATGAACTGACCGGGACCTAGAAAGAACTTCACTAAGTGAAGAAAAATACGCTAGGAACGTCAGAAAACAAACAATAAGGCAACTTCATCAGAAAGATAAGAAGAAGCCTGATAACACGTAGTTAAAGCCAACTAAATCACTAGGCTAGCTATCCGCGAAAAACGTTTCACGCGTCCACCACGGGACCACGAGGGTACACCCGAAATAGGCGTCCCAAACACACGACCCAAATACACTGAACTGCGGGAAACCCGCCCCTGACACTCCTGCTACGCATATCCTAACCTTACTTGATTAAATCCCGAGGAACAGAGTAGGCAATAAAAACAAATGAGAAAAAACTCACTAGGGACGCAGCAAATGCGGAACCAGCGGAGAGTGGGGAGACACGTCAGGGCAGGTTGAGCGCAGAGCAGAGAAGGAAGTATGACGCCTGAAGTCGGCGTCTGGTCAAATATCCACACAAGTACATCCACGAGTATATGGAAAGCTTATGAATAGTTATTCTTATTTTCTTTTTGTTTTTTATTTGTTACGAAGTTTTTTCGTAGTGAGAACCCAATTTCATAATGACAGAACCATGAGTGAGGTTGCGTGCGCTCATGATGAAGGCTCCTCAATTTGTTATGCTCTGCGCGGTAGATTCAAACTACGGTAAATGAGTGTTTGAAGAGGAGGCCTTATGTAATAGGCATAATCGTCAATGATGGAGGGGCCACTAATAAATATAGTATTTGACGTCATTGACGAAGGAACCAATACTAAATAAGCCATGTTCAATCCCTAGGGTTCAAGGTCAACTTAGCAAAGTCGAACCTTGTTCCCACACGGGTAATTCAGTGGATAGGGCTGGTCTGAGACACAGCATATCTTACTCTCAGTCAGAGTGTGAACAATCGCAACAGATTTTGAAAGAAATTGTTTTTGTTTCTCCACAGTCTGACTACCACGAGAAGGACATGGGAATCCCTGGTTGGCTCTCTCAACTGGATTCAATTAACTGTAAAGTTGGGCCGGTTGAAAGTAAAGAGATTAATCCTGGAAGGAAACAAAAATTCCCCACTGTTGCCGGCGGGAAAGTTATGGCGAATTCCATCGTTGATTCACAACTTACTATCAGTCTGGGCGAGGAGAGAAACATTGCACTCAATAATGACGTGGACGTCTCCCCCACCTACGGTATGGATAGACACAGATGCTTCAGGGACAATAGGCTGGGGTTATCAGTCAAACCTAGGCCATCAGGGTCAAGGTCTTTGGTCCCAATCCGAGAGTTTTCACATCAATGCGAAAGAACTATTAGTCCCTTTATTTTTCCTTCAGGCTCACGGCTCCACCTTGCTGGGGAAATCAGTAGCTTTTCGAATAGATAATTTGAATGCGGTAGCCTCCATTCAAAAGCAAGGGTCAACGAGGTCTCGGAAGTTGCTAGAGTTGTCGGAAGAGATTTTTGTTCTGGCGGAAGAGCTGAAAATACATCTTCATGCATCATACCTCCCAGGCGTAGCGAACGTCAGAGCACCAAAGTAGAATGGGCTATCAAGCAAAACATCTTCAACCAGATGATTGCAGAGCCATACCGTCCACAAGTGGATTTATTCGCATCCAAGGAAAACCACAGGCTTCCTTTCTACCTAACCCGCCGGGAAGTGTCTTCGGCGGGGGTCCAGATGCATTGATGGAGGACTGGAACAGGTGGAATTCCATCTATCTGTTTCCGCCTCCAGACGCTTCACTCATGTGTCAGGTAGTTCACAAACTACGAGGTTACCGGGGCTTAGTCTCGATGATCGCGCCTCTATGGCCGGCTCAGGTGTGGTATCACCAGTTGCAAATTTGGTGCGAGAACCCGGTGTCACTCCCGATCTCGTATTTCCACTTGGAGACAATTGGCAACCTAGAGACCTCGCTGACTTTTGCCTTTTGGACATTCAGAATGCCAAATGGTTAACCCCGTATGGGGAAAGCGTCACTAATAAATTCCTTAATCAGTATACTCTTTCTACCAGGCGTCAATATCAATCGCATTGGAAGTCTTTTACGACCTGGATAGTAGAAACGGCGCAAACTGACGGCATCAGTAGCTTTGGTCTTCAAGTATTTGGACTACTTATTTGAACAAAAATGCCTTTCTGTAATTACACTGAAAAGTCATTTGTCAGCTATCAGAACTCCCTTTTATGACTTAACAGGGCTATCTATACCGCAGGCAGAGGAGAAAGGGTTCATGAGGGCATGTTTCATGCTTCGCCCACCACCCGTCAGCTCATGCCTACCTGGTCACTTGACAAAGCATTGTCTTTGCTTCATTCGCGCAAGTATAATCATGCGCCGGATTTAGACTCACTGTTAACCTATAAACGGCGAGCAGGGTGTATTGAACACCACTGTTCTGGGCGAGCATATTAGGCTCCATTCATGCCTATAATCGTAATTTTACGATAAATATCGTTATTACTTATTCATATGCGCCTATTTTACCTTCACTATGAAGATAGTAACCTGTAACAACAATAAAACAAGTGGAAATATAATTTTTCTGGTCAAAATTGCGAATATACATGGAGCAGCCCATTCATGAATTATGGAGCAAATTGAGGCATCCCCTCCCTTCACGAAGCCTCAAGCCTGACTGAGCTTACTCATTCACACTCGCTTGTGTAACACACTCGCTAGGCACATAAGCACATCCTTCACACAGTTTGCTAATGTTAGCACAAAAATATACCAACGAATTAGGGAATAAAAGGGAAAATAGGTGATAATTGAAGGGGGAGGGGAAAGGGGGGAAGGAGGGTATGTGGAGGAGTGATATGAGGTACTGTATAAGGAAAAAAAAAAAAAAAAAAACATGTTTAGTGCTACTGGGGCCATTTAAAATGTTTTTTTTAGGCCTTTCCTCTCAACCCACTGAGCCCCAGCTAGTTATTAACCCCTTATTGGCGGCGCACGACATATGTCGAGTGAAATAAATTTGGACTATGTGGCGGTGCACGCCATCTGTCGACCGCCATTTTCAGCACGTAATGTTGCTGAGAGAGAGAGCTGAGCGGTGGGACGAGCGTAGTAACCTTATGACTGCTCCGCACGACCACCGTGGACCAACTGAACTGTATCTCACCTTCTTCCCCCCTCTCTCACTCGCTACACAGGGAATTATTTATTAGTGGCCCCTCCATCATTGACGAACATGCCTATTACATAAGGCATCCTCTTCAAACACTAATCCGCCGTAGTTTGAATCTACCGCGCAGAGCATTTAAAATCTGAGGAGCCTTCATCATGAGCGCACGCGACCTCACTCATGGCTTCAGTCATTATGAATTGGGTTCTCACTACGAAAAAACTTCGTAAAAAATAAAAAACAAAAAGAAAATGAGAATAACTATCCAATAAGCTTTCCATCATATCGTAGATGTACTTGTGTGGATCTTTGACCAGACGCTGATTCAGGCGTAATTCTTCCTTCTCTGCTCTGCGGTCAGCCGGCTCGGACGTGTCTCTCCACGCTCCGCTGGTTCCGCATTTGCTGCGTCCCTAGTGAGTTTTTTCTCATTTGTTTACTCCGGGATGTATCGAGTAAGGTTAGGATATGCGTAGCAGGAGTGTCCTGGGCTGGTTGCCCGCAGTGCAGTGTATTTTGGGTCGTGTGTTTGGGGCATCTATTTCGGATGTACCCTCGTGGTCCGGTTGTGGACAGGCGAACTTTTTCGCAGTTAGCTAGCTTTGTGATGCAGGCGGCTTTCATTACGCGTTATTGCTTCCTTTTATCTTTCTGATGAGGTAGCGTATTTTTGCTGACGTTCCCAGCGTATTTTTCTTCACTTAGTGAAGTTTTTTCTGGGTCCCGAGTCAGTTCTTCCCTTTGCCGGAAGTATTTGCTACAGTGGTGTGTTGGCGGTGGTTCCTGTTGTGATATAATTCAGTGCTTTTTGTTTATATTCCGACATGTTAATGTTATCCGTCTGCCTAGGCCTAGCCAGCCTCTCGTAGCTTTACCACATATACAAGTGTTATTGATTTATTTTCTAAATATGTACTACTGTGTGATGTGTGTCCTGGTTTAGTTGTGTATTGGCTAATTCCACGGACTATTTATGTGTCCTGGGTTAGTTGTGTATTGGCTAATTCCACGGACTATGTTGGGCCCGGCGTTAGTTGTGTTTTGGCTACGCCTCAGTCCTGTGTTGCGTTCAGATGGTATCTGGACGGGGTGGGTTATTTCCGGCGGGTTTTTCTCGGTTACACCATGAAAAAACCCGGCTGGTTGCCGAGTTTTGGCCACGCGTGGTTTAAAAACAGGCTTGTTTCCCCGGCGAGTGGGTGTCTGTGGCTCCCCAGGACTGCGTCTCTGGGGTGCCTGTTTCAGGCTCCTTCTGATTCCCGGCGGGATGGCTGTACCCATTGTGACGCCTCCCGGCGTTAGCAGAATGGTTGCGTGGGACATTGCAGCTCGCTAGCGCTCGCCAGGATGGGGGGATGGGCTACAGTTGTCCTAGAATGATCTGCTTTATTTCGTTAGTGTCGTGTTGCCACAGCCAGTCTAGAAGTGGTCTTTGTTTTGGTCTGTGACCGCGCCTTATATTTTATATTCACTATAATATAAATGTTGCTTGTGTGGGAAGCGAGCGAGAGAGGGTGAGGGAGTACACCTGGCAGCGGGGGGGGAGCTGTGCCGCGGCTCGCTTGGGCGCTGACGGCGTTGGCGGCCGGGTGGTCAACTAGTCCCTTCCCGTCGCTGCCGCGTGTTTTTTTACCAGCTCAGAGCTTGCCTGACACGCGTATCGTCTACATCCTTTGCAATTCTGTCCCCCATACTCGCCACTTTGCATACTATTTCTCTCTCTCGACTTCTCCTTTCTCATTCTCTAATCTTTATTAAACTCAACATCCCTTCTGGTTTCAGCATAGACGTTCACCGTCGGCCAGTCGTATTGTACGCGAAGCTCTCAGATATTTCTATGTATTAGGCTTTAATGAGGTTTGGAGAGACGGACTTTTCCGTGTGTGTCCTCTCTCGGGAAGGTTGTAGACCGGTATATGTCTCCCTGGCAGGGTGTTGAGTGATTCTGCTTAGTTATTTAAAGCTAGACTAGGGGTAAGGTTACTGTGTCGTTGTCTCCGATGTGTGCAGTGTTAGCTAAGCCCTGCACGACATCGACAGGTACTGTGGGAGCCTAGGTTGTCTTCGGGTGGGTTTACTTTGCGAGCACAGCATTGTGGTGTGAGAGGGCCATAGCCTATCCCTCACAACATAGTGCTGCCTCTTTGTGTTGACTTCTGAGGGATCGCCAGGATAGAACTAGGTACTAGAGACCTAGATTTATCAAGAGAGCATCCCCGTCATATAACGTAATCTTCATTATACCACCTTCGGACAACGTTAGGCTACGAGCCGCATGCTCACCCATTGTTGCCCTGCCTTGATACCCCAGCTAGACTTTATTAACTGAGCAGACACTGGTTAGAGATAAGCCCCATTATTATATGTATGCAACCTTATTATTCACTGCACTTTTTGAGCCGAGGTTGTTGTTGAGTTGCACAACCCTAGTAGGCTGTTGCGTTGTGTCACGAAGCATTTCTTTAGTTGTCGAGCATTACTACCTTTGCGCAGTCTTTATTATTCGCCTGCCTATTATTACTATATGTCCTAGTATTTATTGTGACCCGTATTCTGCATTATAATTGTTCAAGATTCTTTACGAACATCTTCCCAGCATCAGACTTATTTCAGAAGTTTCCAGTTGATGTTGCAGGACTAGCATTGCACTTTCTTTAATACAGGAGTGCCAGTTATTTGAGTATCTACCGTAACGTTAATTAATCACGTTAACTATCTTTTCTTTGTGTAACCTAATCGAGTAATCTTATACTGTTTGAGAATAGGCTGTTTCATCGAGCGTCAGCCTAGTGTGTGTGTACCAGTTACCGAGTCATAGGATACCTCGTGGTCCAGGCACGACTCAGGGCGGTAATGGTGTTTTGTTTTCCAGTGTTTAAGGCAGGGGTTGGATCTAGTGTTACCGTTGTTGCATTTTGCCATTATCTAGTCCAATGTTGAAGAGCCCTGTGTCTTTGAGAACCTGGATCGTAACAAATGGCGACCTAGCTCAGGATCTTGTGAACTAAGAGATAATTGCAGGATTGTTGTGGTCATTTGTTTTATTGAGGAATATAGTGGGCACGTTAATTTTTTTTTTGGGCAAAGTAGTATAGCACTTGAGAGTCTTCAGACATTTTTGGCAAGTGAATAGTGCTACATAAGAGTTTGGGTACTTCTTTTCTGAATATTGTGGTGAGAAATTTTTGTGAGCATCATGTCTTATACCGGGTCAGAGGAGAATGGAGACACAGTACGTAATGTCGAAACTGAGGAACAGCAGCATGATGAAAGGGTTAATCGGGTGAACTGTGAGGAGGATGCTAGGATATTTTTGCAATGGCCTGTTACTGCCGAGCGGTTGGAGGGTATGGATCGGTACGGTCTTCAATGCCTGGCCACAGCTATCGGTCATGCGGTTACTAGCAGCATGACCAAGGATAACTTGATAACGTGTGTACTGGGCAGGGTGACTGGTGAGCGAGATGGGTTGAGTGCTCAGAGCCCTTCGGCCATGCTTCCCCTACACTCGACTCCCAGCCATCCCAGTAGTTTGCCGACCCCGGGTACGCTTCCGCAGTTGGGTGGTGACTGGCAGGGTGGGTTGCCCCTGGGGGGACCACCGGTAATTTCAAACATTGTAGCACCTTCACCTCCTCAAGGGTTATCTCCAGAATTATTGCTTCAGCTCGAATTAGCTAAGATCGAAGAGAGAAAGGCTATCAGGGCAGGTGAGCTCCAGCAGCAAATAGAATTAGCCAAGATAGAAGAGAGAAAAACTATCAGTCATGAGCACATAGAGCTAGCAAAAATTCAAGCTGAGTCGACTAGGTACTGTGCCGACATGGACGTAGAGAAGTCGCGAGTAGAGGCAACGGGACAGCGACTTGGGGCTGGTAACCGTGTTCATGAGCAGTCTCTCTCGCACTTATTGAAACTGGTTCCGGTGTTTGATGAGAGTGGTGTAACAGAATTTTTCACACGCTTTGAGAAGTGCCAGGAACACCAGTGGCCAGAGAATAAATGGGCAGCACTTGTATCCTCTAGATTAATAGGCAAGGGTCTTAAAGCCTACGATGCGTTGCCTATAGAGTCTTGTATTATCTATGAGGAACTCAAGGAGGCTATCCTGAGAGCATACGAACTACAACCAGAGACGTACAGGTTGAAGTTCCGGGGTGTTACCAAGGGTCGGGAGAGCACCTTTTTGGAGCATGCCCGGGAGCTGTCCGATGCTTTTGGGAATTGGCTGAGGTCAGAGAAAGCTACTACGTTTGACGACATTAAACAGTTGGTGCTTTTAGAGCAGTTTTTCAAATGCACGGGCGGCGACCTGACGTTAAACCTTAAAGAAAAGCAACCAAAAACTCTACAGGAGGCAGCTGAGATGGCTGACCTCCGGCTATCACTAATTCGTGGGTGCGGGTTTGCCCAGCGTAGTGAGGCAGGTAACAAGGGGCACCCCCCCGAGTTAGTGATATACCGTATGCAAACAAGTACAAGAGCCATGATACCAAGACTGACCACAAGACTAGCACCGTCCCATTTAAGAAGGGGCCGGGCCCTTCCCAGTACCAAGGGAAGCCCAAAGGGGAGTTGGAGTGTTTTCATTGTCATAAAAAGGTGCACTTTGCAAGAGTCTGTCCTAGCAAACCACCTACAGCAGCTGTGTCTTTGGCCTGCAACATTGGTGTGTCTCCGAAGTCATCTGAGTTTGCCCGGGGCAGTTCGTCAGAGGCTGAGGCACAGCCAATGCAGAAGCACCTGGGAGGCTCGAACCCTGCTCAGGAGAGAGAGATAGCTAGAAATGTGAAGGATAATCCAAAAATATTCTGGAAGTACATTCAGGAAAAATTAACAAGAAGAGTAGGGATACCAGAGCTGGTGGGGGGGTTGAATGATGGGAGTAGAGCGGAGACTGATAAGGAGAAAGCAGAGGTGCTGGGGAAATACTTTGGGGGGGTACTAACAGTGGAGTCGGAGGATGCAGTGCCTACTATTCCCATCAAACAGGCACCGGCGCTGGAACTACAGTAGTAGAGTTTTCCCATGCTAGAATAAGAAGGGCTATAGAAAAAAGGAACAGAAGTAAGTCACCGGGACCGGATGGGATACACCCAAGAATCATAAAGGAAGGAGGGGAGATGTTAGTAGAGCCATTGAAAATGTTATTTGAGGTATCGTTTAATACAGGACAAATCCCGATGGACTGGAGAGAGGCGAACATAACAGCTATATTTAAGAAGGGAAAGAGAAATGACCCAGGGAATTATAGACCAGTCAGTTTGACAAGTGTTGTGTGTAAACTAATGGAAACGGTAATTAGAGAAGGAATAATGGATCATATGAAGTCAAACCAACTTTTCAGTGGGAGACAGTTCGGATTCTTGCCGGGGAGGTCGACGGTACTACAGCTAATTAAGGTGGTAGATGATTGGATGCAAATTCTAGAAGATGGTGATGTAATAGACGTGGTATATTGCGATTTTATGAAGGCCTTCGATAAGGTCCCACATAAAAGGTTAATAGAGAAAGTTAGAAGCTATAATATAGGGGAGAAATGTGTGAAATGGATAGAAGCCTTCCTGAAAGATCGGAGACAGAGGGTATTGGTGAATGGAATAGGCTCGGGGTGGAGGGAAATTACAAGTGGGGTACCTCAGGGATCTGTGTTGGGACCACTGCTGTTCGTTATATTTATCAACGACTTGCCTGAAGTTATAACTAATGGAAGTGAGGTATACCTGTATGCGGATGACACTAAACTGTATAGAAGAATGAGGAGTAAGGAAGATATGGGTTTGCTTCAAGGAGATGTGGAGGGCATGAAGGGATGGTCTGAGCATTGGTTAATGCCTTTTCATCCAAAAAAATGCAAGTACATGCGGATTGGGACCAGCAAGATAGACAAGGTAGGATACAGTATGTATGAAGCGATGGAGGAAGTGAGTGCAGAAAAGGATATAGGAGTAGTGATAGACAATAAGTTAAATTTCTCAGAACATTTAGCGGAAAAGATAAACAAAGCCAATAGAATTGTAGGGCTGATAAGGAGGACATTTGTGTCACTTGACGAAGAAATCTTCAGGAATCTATATACAGCGCTGGTTAGGCCGCACCTGGAATATGCAAACCAGGTGTGGGCTCCATATATGGTAAAGGATATAGAAGCAGTGGAGAAAGTGCAGAGGAGAGCTAGCAAGCTGGTACCAACGTTGAAGAACGCGGGCTATGAGCAGAGGTTGAGGACACTGGGGCTTCCGACACTGGCATATAGGAGAAAGAGAGGGGATATGATAGAGACTTTTAAGATAGTGTCAGGAAAGTACGATGAGGATGTGTGTGAAGGTATCTTCTTGATACGGGAGGGAACAAGAACGAGAGGACACTCTAAGAAAATTTACAAAGAAAGAAATAGGCTTGAGAAGGCGAAGAACTCATTTTGTGATAGAGTGGTAAATGAGTGGAACGCACTGCCCCAGTATGTAGTCGATTCCGAATCAATAAGGGAGTTTGAAAGTAATCTTGATAAAGCATGGGGAAGACAAGATTTGAAGTTTGATTATAAAACAAAAATACAGAATAGTAAAAATGTTGCGTCTGCTACCGCCGCCGCCAACACCGTGAACGACCGCAGCAGTGCAAGTACTGGTACTGAGCTGGATACACAGGCATAGTTTGCCTTTTTCCAGAGGATCTACTGTAAGAAACTGTAAGAAACTGTAAGGATGTTTTTTGCGACCATAGAGGGCGGGGTTGCGTGATGTGAGGCAAGCATGGAGTAGAGGTCTTGCATGATACAGGTGCTTCCCAGACTCTGATGAAAAACTTGACTGGCTACCCTATAAACGCGGCTCGGGTGGTGGTGGTGCCGGGTATTAATGCAACTCGGTCATACCCGCTGGTGCGGTTGGAGTTGGAGGTGGATGGTGTGGCACGTGAATTGGATGTCGGGATTGTGGAGAAACTGCCAGTGGAGGGCGTCGACCTTCTTCTCGGCAATGACTTTGCAATGCCCGCTTCTGAGGTTCTACCCTTAGTCGTTGCCGAGAGGCCGGCCGACGTGAGTAGGGAAGAGCAAGAGTGGGTCGAGCGGTGCCAGACACAACCCATGGCGTGTGTTGTCACCCGAGCTCGGGCAGCTAAAGTGTCACAGCCTAGTCCTCCGTCTTCAGACCAGCGGAGGAACGATCAACAGGAGGAGGCTAAAGCTGGAGTTGGTTTTAAGAGTTTTGACTCGGCGGCTCTCCTGGGTGATTCAGTATTAGCACCATTACTTAATTCTGGAGTAGCCCCTGGGCCTGTCATCGAGAGTGACGAGGCTGGGCATGACGAGTCTCCACGACAGCAACGTTATGTACATCGAGAGAGACAGAGGGAGCAGCCCAGTATCGGGGAAGGTCATGCATTGCTCCGGGAGCAGTTAGATCGCTTGGCACCCTCAGATATACGTCGGTTGCAACTAGAGGACCCTGAGCTCCAAACGTGTGCTAATGGAGCTGTAGAGCTCGACGAGGACGGCGAGGCACAGCCAGGAGATTTTTTTTATTTAGAAGGCACCCTCTATAGGCGTTTTCAAGACCCTAAACGTAGTTGGCAAGAGGGGTCTGGAGTAGTGGACCAGTTGGTGGTGCCACGGGAGTGCAGGGATAGCCTACTGAGGTTGGCGCATGACATACCACTGGCAGGACATCTAGGGGTGAGAAAAACGGTGGCGGCTTTAGAAAAATTGTTTTGGTGGCCGGGGTTGAAGGGGCAGGTGGTAACCTGGATAGCAAGGTGTCATACGTGCCAGAGGGTTGGAAAACCTAACCAAACAATTCCGAGAGCCCCGTTGCACCCCATTCCTGTCAGTGGACCGCCCTTCAGTAAGGTCATCATTGATATGGTCGGACCCCTAACCCCTACTAGTGCCGGTAATAAATTTCTATTAACTATCATGGATGTGGCCACTCGTTATCCTGATGCATATCCAATGAGAAATGGCACAGCGAAAACTGTTGTCCGGAACCTGCTCTTGTATTGCTCGCGGTATGGTTACCCGCAAGAGGTTTTTGTTCGCGGCAAGAGAAGTACCTGGAGAGAGTCTCGGTTTGAGCGGGCTAAAGAGGTGTGCGGGTTTGTGGTGGATGGCAGTACTTACCGTTGCAACGTGATGCCATATGGTCTGAAAAATGCACCGGCCACTTTCCAGAGATTAATGAACGACATCGTAGCAGACATCCCAAACTGTACTGTCTACCTTGATGACGTGATCATTTATGACAACGATTTCCAAAGTCACTGTGAGCACATAGAAGCCTTATTTAGTCAACTTAGTAAAGCAGGCTTGGTGGTTAATCTGGGCAAGTGTGACTTTGTGCAAGCCACGGTGCAGTATCTGGGGTTTGTGGTTGGGTTAGGGCAGGTGAGCCCGCCCCAACAGAAGATACAGGCTATCGACTTGTTCCCCAGGCCGACCACCAAGCGGCAGATCATGAGATTTTTGGGCATGATTGGGTATTACCGCCGCTTTATAAGAGGTTATTCTACTGTGTTAGCTCCTTTGACAGATCTACTAGCTAAAGATAAAAAGTTCCGCTGGGCACCTGAGTGTGAGCAGGCGTTTCGAGTAGTTAAAACACCTTTTATGCACTCACCCTATCCTCAGGGCCCCGGACTTTGAACGACCATTTCAGTTGGCGACTGATGCCAGCGGAGTAGGGGCTGGTGCCGTACTTTTGCAGACAGACGAGGAGGGTCTTGAGCATCCAGTCAGTTTCTTTTCAAAGAAATTTAATTCAGCACAGAAAAACTATTCGGTTGTTGAAAAGGAACTGCTGGCAATCGTGTTAGCGCTCAGACAGTTTGAGGTCTATGTTCCTGCCTATGGGCCAGTCGTGGTAGTGTATACCGACCACCACCCGCTTAAATTCCTCAATCAATTCCACAACCGGAATATGAGGCTGACCAGATGGTCGCTCATGTTGCAAGAGTACAACTTAGACATTCGCCATATTGCCGGTTGTGAGAATGTGATTGCGGACTGTTTGTCGCGGGTGGAGGATCCGGGGTAGGCTACCACAGTATGTTGGTATAGCCTCCTGTCTTGGCTCGCGGTGTATTTTTGCGCTGGTGCTTGTTGGCTCGCGTGTGTAGCATCAGCGTAGGGTTGCAGGGCAGGAGTTGTTGGCTTTGATTAGACGAAAATTAGGCTACATCTATAGTAGCCGCCAAAAACAACATTAAAATAAAATATGAAAAATTAAATAAAAACTTTCTTTTTAATAATTAATTTAAGATAATATTGTAGCTGAGTACTGAGTGCAGATGATTTTCTCTCAGTAGGCTGTGCTTCTTAAAGCTCGCTCTGGGAGCACAATGTTATGAATTAATGTATTATGTTTGGGAAGGGTGATAAGATTTTTTTTTTATATAAATGTTGTATTTATTTTTTGGAGACTGAGCTTGCATTCCATGAGTGGCAGAGTGGTTAGGAGTGGCAGATTCTAGCGACATTCTGCCTGTTCAGATATGGGCTCATGGTTGAGTGTCCCATATCTTGGGGGGGGGTGTGACGCCTCCCGGCGTTAGCAGAATGGTTGCGTGGGGCATTGCAGCTCGCTAGCGCTCGCCAGGATGGGGGGATGGGCTACAGTTGTCCTAGAATGATCTGCTTTATTTCGTTAGTGTCGTGTTGCCACAGACAGTCTAGAAGTGGTCTTTGTTTTGGTCTGTGACCGCGCCTTATATTTTATATTCACTATAATATAAATGTTGCTTGTGTGGGATGCGAGCGAGAGAGGGTGAGGGTGTACACCTGGCAGCGGGGGGGGAGCTGTGCTCGCTTGGGCGCTGACGGCGTTGGCGGCCGGGTGGTCAACTAGTCCCTTCCCGTCGCTGCCGCATGTTTTTTACCAGCTCAGAGCTTGCCTGACACGCGTATCGTCTACATCCTTTGCAATTCTGTCCCCCATACTCGCCACTTTGCATACTATTTCTCTCTCTCGACTTCTCCTTTCTCATTCTCTAATCTTTATTAAACTCAACATCCCTTCTGGTTTCAGCATAGACGTTCACCGTCGGCCAGTCGTATTGTACGCGAAGCTCTCAGATATTTCTATGTACAGTATTAGGCTTTAATGAGGTTTGGAGAGACGGACTTTTCCGTGTGTGTCCTCTCTCGGGAAGGTTGTAGACCGGTATATGTCTCCCTGGCAGGGTGTTGAGTGATTCTGCTTAGTTATTTAAAGCTAGACTAGGGGTAAGGTTACTGTGTCGTTGTCTCCGATGTGTGCAGTGTTAGCTAAGCCCTGCACGACATCGACAGGTACTGTGGGAGCCTAGGTTGTCTTCGGGTGGGTTTACTTTGCGAGCACAGCATTGTGGTGTGAGAGGGCCATAGCCTATCCCTCACAACATAGTGCTGCCTCTTTGTGTTGACTTCTGAGGGATCGCCAGGATAGAACTAGGTACTAGAGACCTAGATTTATCAAGAGAGCATCCCCGTCATATAACGTAATCTTCATTATACCACCTTCGGACAACGTTAGGCTACGAGCCGCATGCTCACCCATTGTTGCCCTGCCTTGATACCCCAGCTAGACTTTATTAACTGAGCAGACACTGGTTAGAGATAAGCCCCATTATTATATGTATGCAACCTTATTATTCACTGCACTTTTTGAGCCGAGGTTGTTGTTGAGTTGCACAACCCTAGTAGGCTGTTGCGTTGTGTCACGAAGCATTTCTTTAGTTGTCGAGCATTACTACCTTTGCGCAGTCTTTATTATTCGCCTGCCTATTATTACTATATGTCCTAGTATTTATTGTGACCCGTATTCTGCATTATAATTGTTCAAGATTCTTTACGAACATCTTCCCAGCATCAGACTTATTTCAGAAGTTTCCAGTTGATGTTGCAGGACTAGCATTGCACTTTCTTTAATACAGGAGTGCCAGTTATTTGAGTATCTACCGTAACGTTAATTAATCACGTTAACTATCTTTTCTTTGTGTAACCTAATCGAGTAATCTTTTACTGTTTGAGAATAGGCTGTTTCATCGAGCGTCAGCCTAGTGTGTGTGTACCAGTTACCGAGTCATAGGATACCTCGTGGTCCAGGCACGACTCAGGGCGGTAATGGTGTTTTGTTTTCCAGTGTTTAAGGCAGGGGTTGGATCTAGTGTTACCGTTGTTGCATTTTGCCATTATCTAGTCCAATGTTGAAGAGCCCTGTGTCTTTGAGAACCTGGATCGTAACACCATCTAACAGTGTTCATACGGACACGTGTTGTTTGTAGTTTTTTCGGTTTTGCAAAGCCAATATAAAACTATGCTGTTGTTGTATTTCCTCCCCGGTGATCTTTTACAAAGATGTGGGGTTAGGAACAATTGGGGTTAACTTTTAAACTTTAAATCACCCGGCGGGTGCAACCTGGTAAGGTGGGATGACCGAATTTGCAAAATTCAGTTTAGTTGACCAGACAATTGAGGGATGCATTGTGTATCGCCTCCTTCAACATACGGCAATTTAAGGCACAATTGGGGTTAACGTTTTTTAAACTAATATTCACACCCGGCGGGTGCTCCCTGGAAGGGTGGGAATAACGAATTTACAATTCAGTTAGTTAACCAGACAATTGAGGGATACGTTTTGTATCTCCGCCTTCAACATACGGCGATCTAAAAAGATACTTCGGGAGAAGTTAGATCTCGTATATTTGCCAGGCTTCCCAGTTTTTGATCTACGAGATAATTCGGGGGCCGGCGTCTTTTTTATTTTTTTTTTTTTCCAAAATTGAATCTTGAAACAAACACCACCGGAAAGACTTAATCAGTTATAAACGCCATGCTGGTCTTTATATATTATGTCAGAGGGTATTCATAAATCTTTTGGACAAATTAAGATAATTCTGAAATCTTTTACTTAGGAAACCCCACCGCGTAGCGAGCTGTAGTCGTTGAGTATTACGTCTCGTTACCCGGCGGGTTATTTAACACTTGTGTGCGAACATGTTTGGGTTAACCTTATGAGCATTAATTCCTGGAAATTTTCTTTTTTTCCAGAGCTGGGTCCCGGCGGGTCTATGCAGAACCTGAAGTAAGTATCCCACCAGTCTCTGTCATGGCTACCTTTGCCCCGGTTTTTGCTTTATGCATTATGCCCTCCTGTTCAGGTATCCCTATTTTTGCGCACACCCTTTGTATAAAATGTGTTAAAATGTCTCGTTTGGTGTGGGTTACCTTTCCGGCGTTTTTTCTCGTTGCTCCGAGAACACCGTTTTTGTTTACCGAGTTTTAGTCAGGATGGCTCAAAATAGGTAAGTTACCCCGACGAGTTTGGTCGCTTGAGGGCTCATAAGAAACTGCGTTTTCTGTGGTCGAGCCTAGGATCAGGCTTCCTGTGTTATTCATTGCTTTATGCATTACGCCCTCCTGTAATGTATAGTTTAGTGTGGGTTGCCTTTCCGGCGTTTTTCTCGTTGCTCCGAGAACACCGTTTTTGTTTACCGAGTTTTAGTCAGGATGGCTAAAATAGGTAAGTTACCCCGACGAGTTTGGTCGCTTGAGGGCTCATCAGAAACTGCGTTTTCTATGGTCGAGCCTGGGATCAGGCTTCCCGGTTTATTCCCGTCGTGGGGGGCTCCACACAGTTTTCTAGGTGATCAGGCTGACACCTGTTGGACTTGGTTTTCTCTGCTTTTCAAAGCCATTGAAACAATGCTGTCTGTTTGTTTGGTCTTTACCTCCCGGCGACCGTTTTACAAAGAGGTCTGGGGCAGGTATAATTGGTTTGACATTGCATATAAAACCCGGCGGTTGTACCTTCGGGTGGTTATATTAACAGATTTGCGATTCGAGATAATTTGCCAAACAATTGATTGATACAATAGGGTATCACGGCCTTCAAGACGGCGATCTATGAGGGCTTCTGGGAGAAGCCGGATTAGAGATTAAGATAGGCTTAGACTTTTTATGGGATAAAAAGATGCCTGAATCTTACTAGTATCTCAAGTGTAAAGGGATACTTGAAAGACTTCATCTTTAATAAAGATATGCTTCATCTTTATGAGGATTAAGAAGTTGTTCTTAATTCTTTTGGACAGGTGAAAGATATGCTGAAATCTTTAATAAGCCATTGAAACAACGCCGTTTGTTTGTTTAGTCTTTCCCTCCCGGCGACCTTTTTACAAAGAGGTCTGGGGCAGGTACAATTGGTTTGACATTGCATATAAAACCCGGCGGTTGTACCTTTGGGTGGTTATATTGACTGATTTGCAATTCGCGATCTTTGTATTTCCTCCCCGGCGATCTTTTACAAAGAAGTGGGGTTAGGAACATTTGGGGTTAACTTTTAAACTTTAAATCACCCGGCGGGTGCAACCAGGAAGGGTGGGATGCCCGAATTTGCAAAATTCAGTTTAGTTGACCAGACAATTGAGGGATGCATTGTGTATCGCCTCCTTCAACATACGGCGCTTTAGGGCACAATTGGGGTTAACGTTTTTTAAAACTAATATTCACACCCGGCGGGTGCTCCTTGGAGGGATGGGAATAACGAATTTACGATTCAGTTAGTTAACCAGACAATTGAGGAATACGTTTTGTATCGCCGCCTTCAACATACGGCGATCTAAAAAGATACTTCGGGAGAAGTTAGATCTCGTATATTTGTCAGGCTTCCCAGTTTTTGATCTACGAGATAATTCGGGGGCCGGCGTCATTTTTAGTTTTTTTTTTCTCCAAAATTGAATCTTGAAACAAACACCACCGGAAAGACTTCATCAGTTATAAACGCCATGCTGGTCTTTATATATTATGTCAGAGGGTATTCATAAATCTTTTGGACAAATTAAGATATTCTGAAATCTTTTACTTAGGAAACCCCACCGCGTAGCGAGCTGTCGTCGTTGAGTATTACGTCTCGTTACCCGGCGGGTTATTTAACACTTGTGTGCGAACATGTTGTGGTTAACCTTATGAGCATTAATTCCTGGAAATTTTCTTTTTTTCCAGAGCTGGGTCCCGGCGGGTCTATGCAGAACCTGGAGTAATTATCCCACCAGTCTCTGTCATGGCTACCTTTGCCCCGGTTTTTGCTTTATGCATTACGCCCTCCTGTTCAGGTATCCCTATTTTTGCGCACACCCTTTGTATGAAATGTGTTAAAATGTCTCGTTTGGTGTAGGTTACCTTTCCGGCGTTTTTCTCGTTGCTCCGAGAACACCGTTTTTGTTTACCGAGTTTTAGTCAGGATGGCTAAAATAGGTAAGTTACCCCGACGAGTTTGGTCGCTTGAGGGCTCATCAGAAACTGCGTTTTCTATGGTCGAGCCTGGGATCAGGCTTCCTGAGTTATTCCCGTCGAGGGGGGCTCCACTCAGTTTTCTAGGTGATCAGGCTGACACCTGTTGGCCTTGGTTTTCTCTGCTTTTCAAAGCCATTGAAACAATGCTGTCTGTTTGTTTGGTCTTTACCTCCCGGCGACCTTTTTACAAAGAGGTCTGGGGCAGGTATAATTGGTTTGACATTAATAATAATAATAATAATAATAATAATAATATTAATATTTATTCAGTTAGCAATTTACAGAGTTGGTACCACATAGTATGTTATAAATATGACATGTACCAGCCTTGCATAATTCCAACTAAGGATGGCCCAATAAGGCCGTTAGGCTTATTTCCATTGGGGTCCTTGTATATAAAACCCGGCGGTTGTACCTTCGGGTGGTTATATTAACGGATTTGCGATTCGAGATAATTTGCCAAACAATTGATTGATACAATAGGGTATCACGGCCTTCAAGACGGCGATCTATGAGGGCTTCTGGGAGAAGCCGGATTAGAGATTAAGATAGGCTTAGACTTTTTATGGGATAAAAAGATGCCTGAATCTTACTAGTGTTTCAAGTGTAAAGGGTTACTTGAAAGACTTCATCTTTAATAAAGATATGCTTCATCTTTATGAGGATTAAGAAGTTATGCTTAATTCTTTTGGACAGATAAAAGATATGCTGAAATCTTTAATACGCCATTGAAACAATGCCGTGTTTGTTTAGTCTTTCCCTCCCGGCGACCTTTTTACAAAGAGGTCTGGGGCAGGTACATTTGGTTTGACATTGCATATAAAACCCGGCGGTTGTACCTTTGGGTGGTTATATTAACTGATTTGCAATTTGTGATAATTTGCCAAACAATTGATTGATACAATAGGGTATCACGGCCTTCAAGACGGCGATCTATGAGGGCTTCTGGGTGACGCCAGATTAGAGATTAAGATAGGCTTAGACTTTTTATGGGATAAAAAGATGCCAGAATCTTACTAGTGTTTCAAGTGTAAAGGGATACTTGAAAGACTTCATCTTTAATAAAGATATGCTTCATCTTTATGAGGATTCAGAAGATATGCTTAAATCTTCTGGACAGGTAAAGATATGCTGAAATCTTTAATATGATACTAAAGGACAACGAAAAGTAGTGGTGGAGTGCTACGGTTCGTTGACCGGCGGTTTTGAGGCACATATTTTGTACCGTTTTTTGGGTGTAACCCTATGAGCATTAATCCCCGGAAAATTATCTTTCCAGGGCGGATTACCGGTGTTGCACCAGGTGACCAGGTAGTTCCCGGGGGCGGGGTAGTTTTCCCCCAGTCTCTGTCGTGTCGGCACTTGAACCTCTCATTGCTGTATGTTCAACGCCGTTAAACTCAGGTAGCCCTATCTTATTTTTATTTGTTAATGAAATAATTTAATAGCTGAATCATAATAAACATATATATTTTCTATGATTATATTATGATAATATTGTGTTTATTTATAGTAATTTATTTTAATACAATTAAATATAAATTAAATTAATTAGTATACTTTATGATTTTACTCACCAGCTCTGCTTTCAATGTGTTAATGAGCTATGGGAGCTTTTAATTATCATAAACCTTTACGGGACTCGGACGAGGGCTCCCGTTCAGGGAGTATACCGAGCTCGCAAGCGAGGGACAGCCACAGCCAAGGTGTATGGCGATACTCACAGTCGTACCTCACCCGCCGGACGATAACGCCGGTGGGCGGACCTGACGCTCTGATGACGGACGAGAACAGGTTGAGTTCCATTTATCTCTTTTCCGCCGCCAGACGCATCTCTAATGTGCCACGTAGTCAACAAACTACAGGATTAGCGAGGCGTAGTCCCGCTAATCTCGCCCCTGTGGCCGGCGCAGTGTGGTACCAGCATTTGAACACGTGGTGCCCGCACCCAGTGTCCCTCCTGGTCGGGTTGTTCCACTTAGAACACAATTGGCAACCTAGAAACCTCGCGGACTTGTTCATTTTGGACATTCAGTAGGCCAAGTGGCTAGCACCTTATGGTAGCGACGTGACCAAGATATTCACGAATCAATATACCCAGTCTACAAAGCGACAGTTTCAATCGCATTGGAAAGCTTTTACGTCTCGGATTCTTAGAACAAAACAAACTGTGCCCTCGGTGGCGTTGGTTGTTTATTATTTAATTTATCTGTTCATGCAGAAACATTTATCTGAAAGTGATTTATGTGGGCAGGTTTTAAACTCCGCCCACCTCCCCGTCAGCTCAGGCCTACATGGTCTCTGGACAAAGCATCGTCGTTATTCTCGTTCCCGTATGTACCAAAGACTGCAGATTTTACAAAAGGGCAGTATTCCTTATGGCTTTGGCTACCGGGAACAGAGTATCTGAGCTGGCGGCGATGAGCAACGCACCTAATTGCCTCAGGTTTGATAGGCTTCATGAGTGTATTCACATTGCACCTTCCCCAGGATTCATAGCCGAGATTGAGCACAGTGAACACGTGTTTTCAGAGTTCACGGTGCCGGCGTTAAACAGGGGAAAGGTGCACCATCTTTTTTGCCCAGTGCAAGCTCTAACCAAATATTTAAGAGTGGCACCTCTAAATCACCAGGGTGCTTTATGGGTCGCAAGTCCGGGTGAACGATTGATGGAGCGTACACTGGCTTCTCTCTTGGTCGAGGACTTTAAAGAGAAGCATCCCGGCGTTGTGGGTAAGACCCACGATTTACGCATGGGGACAGCCTCTTTACGTTTCCTTAATAATCTTTCGGTGGAAGTTATTACGTCCACACAGTTGTGGGCCTCTAATCAGGAGTTTTTGCCTCGATACCTTTCAGTAGCTCTGGACAAACCTTCCTTGCCATGTATAGCTTTACGGCAGAGGGTTTAGGTGGCCCTTTTAGTCACGTTTTGTTTAATTTCAAGAAAAGGGGGGGGGGGGGGGAGGGTGCAGTCAGTGTGACATAGGACACCCTAGACCCCTCCGGAGTATGTGTTCGGAACATACGAGCTGTGATACTGGTTGTAGGCATTGTATTATAAAATTTATCTGTAGTATTCATTGCAGGAAATTGTGCTAAAGGCCAATAGTAGTGTTACGACAATTCTTGTTGTAAGTAGCTTTGGCTGTGAAGCAATAGAATTTTGAGAAATCTCGGTAGTGGCAACTACGACTTTTACTTTTGCAGTAATTACTTCTGCATAAGTACACGAGTTCAGTACTTCTACGAATGTACAAGAATTCATTTATGTTTGGTTATATTTTTAGGAATATATCCACTAGTTAATGGGGTTTATATGTGCACATGTAAACTTATAAGTTTTTAGTTTTCACCACTTACTTTAAGTGGGGTGCCTTCTTAACTAGCAGATCTGTGCACAGAGTCTCAGAGTTAACCCTTTTTCAAGCAGGCTTCTTTGAAGCACGCTCCTGCTTGTACCCCTTTTTGAAGATTTAGGCTGTATAAAGTTTATGCACCCGAATATCTCTTTTTTTTTTACAAAAGTAAGAATACTATGTGGTTGTTTGATTATCTGCTTTTCTAGAGTTATGATATGATTACGAATGTCCCCTTCCAGTCTTAGAAATCAGGCATGTTCGTCAATGATGGAGGGGCCACTAATAAATTATAGGTTTGACTCCTGTAAGGAGATAAAGAAAACCTAATATTTAGTAGTGGCCCCGTAATCATTGACGACTGGGGCCCTCCCGACCATCCCCTTCCCATTCGTTGATGTATTTAGGATTTTGGTTTACTTGATATGTCAGTGAAGGAAGAATGACGCCTGAATCAGCGTCTGGTCAAAGATCCACACAAGTACATCTACGATATGATGGAAAGCTTATTGGATAGTTATTCTTATTTTCTTTTTGTTTTTTATTTTTTACGAAGTTTTTTCGTAGTGAGAACCCAATTCATAATGACTGAAGCCATGAGTGAGGTCGCGTGCGCTCATGATGAAGGCTCCTCAGATTTTAAATGCTCTGCGCGGTAGATTCAAACTACGGCGGATTAGTGTTTGAAGAGGATGCCTTATGTAATAGGCATGTTCGTCAATGATTACGGGGCCACTACTAAATATTAGGTTTTCTTTATCTCCTTACAGGAGTCAAACCTATAATGTAAGGAAATTACCTTTTTTTAGGGTTTTTGCACTCGTGTTGCACAATCGTTGCAAGAGAACCAGTGGTCGTACAAGGATGGTTCGGGTGTCATTGGAAAGTTCTGTTTACGCCCTTTCAGGGATAGATACTTGTTTTACACTCTGGGTCTTATTTAGGCATGAAAATGAGCACGGAACAACCCTATTTAGAGTTAAAAAAAAACGCTGTGCGGTACGGTCAAATAGACCGCCTAGGCCGCCAATAAGGTGTTAATAAATGTACCACCAGGGACCAGCCGGTTTGAAATTTTGTTTTTTTCCAGAAACAATAGCGAATGGGTTAGGAATGAAGGAAAACCCACAAAAAAAAACGATCAAAAAGGTAAAAAATTGGTCCTACGGAGCCCCCGAAAACGGATTTTACAAGAGTAAAAAATTGAAGGCAATAACACCCAAAATTCCGGTTTTTGCGCGCTCACGCGCACGCAGTTGGACTTTGAGAGTTTTCAACCATTTTTCTGGTTGCGTGGGATACTTACACAGCTCGCATACAAATCTAAGCCCTCTAGGTGCCATAGGACCGAAGTAATTGGGACCGGAGTAACACTGACGCAACTGTTGCGTCGCTGGGGTTTAGCGTTACATACATTGCTGAAGCAAACGCTGCGTCGCTGGGGCTCAGTGGGTTAAGAGCTTTGCCGCCGTTGCCCAGTAAGACTTCTTAAGAGCTTTCTTGCCGTTGCCGGGTTAAAGAAGGCTGTGTTCCTTATGGCTTTGGCCAAAGGTAACAGGGTGTCTGAGCTGGCGGCGATGAGCAACGAACCTAATTGCCTCAGGTTTGGGAGACGCAATATTAATGTACAAATTGCTCCATCCCCACCTTTGTCGCTAAAAATGAACATAGCGATCATGGTTTCTCTGAGTTTACTGTCCCGGCGTTCAAGCGCGGAGACACACACCATATTTTATGCCCAGTGCAATCTCTGATCAAGTTTTTGAGAGTGTCACAACCTCAACAGCAGGGAGCTTTATGGGTCAATAGTGCAGATAAGTGCGTCATGAGAAGAAAATTAGCATCCTTGCTTGTAGATGTAATCCGAGAAAGTAATCCCGGTATAGTAGGAAGGGCCCACGACATCAGGAAGTGGGCAGTTTCTTTAACCCTTACAGTCCCAGGCCCGAGTATATTCGTCAGTAGATAAGTAACTCCCCAGTCCCAGGCCCGAGTATATGTGTCAGTAATGTACTTTCCTTGTAACTGCCTGTACAACCCTGTAGTTTCTAACACGACTGTTTAAGCACTGCTACCAGTCTGGCAACACTTCTCAGCTTATATAAGACCCACTGAAGCGTGACTGGGCCAGTCTTGCTCCATCTTTTGAGGTGAAAAGGTGGTCTCTCCTGCCATTTTTGCCACAGTGCTTGGGACTGCAGGTGCTTTTATTACTGTATCCTACGGTATGGTATGAGTTAAGATTCTTGCATAATTATTCCATAGATGACATTGCTGACACAAGATTGTGGTCATCCAATCATACTTTCCTGACGCGCTACCTATCTGTGGCCTTGGATAAAACATAACCTCACCTGTGTGTTATTACGTCAGCGGGTCTAATTGGTCTTTGTGCTACTAGATTTAAGAATAATCTTAACCCGGGAACGGCGAGAACACTCTTAAGAGGTTTTGGTGGGCAAGGGCGAGGACCCTCTTAAGAGGTAAGGCCTTAAAAAAAAACTTTTAAAAGGCCCCAGTAGCACTTAAAACATATTTTTTTTCTTTTCCCTCCATACCTCATATCACTCCTCCACATATGTCAAAATCCCCCCTTCATCAATTATCACCTATTTTTTCCCCTTATTACCATCTTTATTGGTGTATTTATCATGCCAATATCTGCAACCCAGTTCCAGGGTGTGGTGTTGTTGGTACTGAGTGTGTTGGGTAAGGTAGGGTGTGGGTGAGTGAGTCCGTCATGCTTGAGGCTTCGCGAGGGGAGGCTCTGGCTCGCTCTGCTTCACAATACATGAACGGACCGGCCGACTATAATTCGTGATTTTGACCATATAAACACTTTTCCCACTTGTTTTATTGTTGTTACATGTTACTATTTTCATATTAAACGTAAAATAGGCGCATATACATACATACATTGTTTTAACGTAATTTTTCCATTACATGCATTGTAACGGCTCAGACGGGGTTGCCTTTCAGTAGTTGGAGTGTACTGTAGTACAATAAAGTCCTGCCACAGCACTGCCCCACCAAGTCATCACTGTGGCTGATGTTGGTATAGTGCTAACCGTGCCTCAGCAAGACTCAACAGAGTCCCCCTGCAGCACTTTCACCTGCAGTATCTGCAACCACACCAGCCTTAACCCGTACAGCCCCAGCGACGCGTCTGACGCGTCGGCGATGTATGTAACGCACAGCCCCAGAGAAGCGCCTGACGCGTCACCCTAATTGCGCTGACCGTAACCTCAGGTGTAGCCACTCGAGAGGGCTCAGATATGTAAGGGAACTGTGTACGTATCCCACGCAACCGTGCCGATGGTTGAAAACTCTCAAAGTCCACGTGCGTGCGCGCGAGCGCGCAATAACCTGTTTTTTTTGGGATAATTGCCTTCAATTTTTTACTCTTGTAAAATCCGTTTTCGGGGGCTCTGTAGGACCATTTTTTAAGCTTTTTGAGCGGTTTTTCGTGGTTTTTCCTTCATTCCTAACCCATTCGCTATTGTTTCTGGAATAAAACTATTTTTTGAAAACCGGCCGGGTTCTGGTGCGCAAACATTACAAAACTAGCCGGGGCTCCACGGGTTAACAGTGTTACAAAAAGACAGCACCATAACAAGACTCTACTTGGACTATAGAACAATTATAGGTTTGACTCCTGCAAGGAGATAAAGAAAACCTAATATTTAGTAGTGGCCCCGTAATCATTGACGATTATGCCTATTACATAAGGCTACCTCTTGAAACGCCCATAAGCGCAGTTTGAAACTACCGCCGCAGAGCTCAGAGGAACCTTCATCATAAGCACACGCTAAATCACTCATGGTTCGTCTTTATGATTGGGTTCTCACTACGAAAAAACTTCATAACAAATAAAAAATAAAAATAAAATAAGAATAACTATTCATAAGCTTTCCATATTCCGTGGATGTACTTCTGTGGATTCTTGGACCAGACGCTTACTAGCGCATTTCTCCGCCTTCACTGACATATCAAGTATAACAAAATCCTTAATACATCAACGAATGGGAAGGGGATGGTCGGGAGGGCCCCAGTCGTCAATGATTACGGGGCCACTACTAAATATTAGGTTTTCTTTATCTCCTTGCAGGAGTCAAACCTATAATTTATTAGTGGCCCCTCCATCATTGACAATTATGCCTGATATCTAAGACTGGAGGGGGACATTCGTAATCATATCATAACCATTGCAAATAGAATAGGCAGATAATCAAACAACCACATAGTTGTTGTTGTTGTTGTTGTTGTTCCCTAAGGTGCCTGGCCGAACAGCCCCGAGTCCCTGAGAAAGGCCATGGCCACGATCGGGCTTTCCCACAGAGCTCTCATTGAGTGTAGATTGTGTTGTTGGCGTAAGTGGTTGTGTGAAATGCAGTCTTCTATGATGTGTTTAATGGTATGGGGTGCTGTGTTACATCCCGGGCAGGCGTCGACAACGGAGTCATCCAGTCTCTTCTGATAGCTCAGGAGAGCTGGATGGTGTCCGCATCTCAGCCTGGCCAGGTGGACTCTGTCCTCGCGAGGAAGGGAGGATTCGGAAGGATGGATTTCGGGAGGTCGTGCATGCAGCTGCGTGTTGTCTGTGAGTGAGTGGATGGATCGGTGAGAGATATGAGTATGGATGTGCTTCTGGAAGTTGGTTCGGGGTGGGCAGGGAGGGAGAGAGGACAATAATTGTGTGTGATACCGTGTGCTGGGTGTTGTTTTGATATTTCTTGGTGTCTGTGGGTGTGTTGCCATGTACAGTAGTTTAGTGGGTGGTCTTGGTTCGTGGAGGCTGCTGCCAGGAATTGAGTGCCTCTCATGTCCAGATGGTCTTTGACTTTGAGAATTTTGGTTTCTTGATGTAGGTGATCTGTGGGTGAAGTAGCTGTGCAGCCTGTAATGATCTTCAGGGCTTTGTTTTGAATAGTCTGTAAGGTCTTATGATGTGTTTCAGCTAGGCTAGAAGCCCAGGCTGGGCTTGCGTATTCCATCACTGATCTTATGTATTGTTTATATACTGTGGTGGTAGTTTCTTTGTTGTGTCCAAATTTTGTGTGAGCAAGTGACCTGAGGGCGTTAAGTCTGGGTGTCAGTTTCTTTTTAATGTTTGTGGTGTGCTGTTTGAATGTCATATGAGTATCATATGTTACTCCTAGGATTTTGGGTGTGTGTGTATGTGTTAGGGGTGTGTTGTTTATGGTGAGTTGAGGGATGTATTCGTGTTCTCCTGTCCAACTTGTGAGCAGGGTTGCGGTGGATTTGGCTGGGGCTAGATTAAGTCTGTTTGTAGTGCACCAACCATGTAGTGTGTTGAGATAGGGTTGAAGGAGATCTGTTGCTCTTTTTGGGTCATGGTGTGTGCATGTGAGTGTTATGTCATCTGCATAGGAGGCTAAGTTTATTTGGGGCGTATTGGGTGTAGTTATATCGTGCATGTACAGATTGAAGAGTGCGGGCGATAGGACGGATCCTTGTGGGACTCCGTTTGGAAAGTTTCTGATTTTAGATGACTGACCGGCAAAAGATACGTGTGCACATCTGCCTGCTAGGAAGTTGGCCAGCCACCTTTTTGTGTTGTTGTGCATGTTTGTGTTGTAGATTTTGTTTGTTAGGTTGTGGCGGGGGATGGCATCGAAGGCTTTACTAATGTCGAGTGTGGCTAATAGTGATCTGTGTGGTGGTCTAGCTGAGTTGATGCCGTCGAAAGCTCTTTGTGTAAGGTCTGTGAGAAGAGTGTTTGTGGAATGCAGTGGCCTAAAGCCATGTTGTGTTGGAGCTAGGGGTAGGTCAGGTGTAATTAGTTGTAATACTAGGCGTTCCATGACTTTGGAGGGGGAGCAAAGAAGTGTGATGGGGCGGTGCGAGGAGGGTAGCGTGGGGTCTTTGTTGGGTTTGGGGAATGTGATGATGATACCATGCTTCCAAATGTCTGGTATTGTGTTGTGAGAATAGCTGTAGTTTGATATGTTAGTGAGTGCTTGTATGCCTTGTGGTCCCAGGTGTCTGAGGTGTATGTTGCTTATGTTGTCTAGGCCACAGGCGGGTGAGTGCTTGAGATTGTTGATGATATGCTTTGTCTGGTGATTGGTGAAGGGTGTATAGTCAGGGTCTGTGGGGAATTGTCTCTTACGTCGGATGACACGTCGGTCGTCTTTGTGAGGTTTTAGGTGGCTGACATGTGAAAAGTGATTGATGAGAGTGTTTGCTTGTTGTTTACATGAAGGAGTAGAGTCTGTTGTTGTGATTGCAGCATGTGATTGTGTTGTGTTGCTGTTGGAAAGTGTGATGCTGTTTAGTGTTTTGTAGAGTTTTTTGGGGTTTGTTTTGTGATCAAGTGTTTGTAGGAAGTTATTCCAATTTAGTTTTTGTTGTTCTTGTATTTTGTTGTTAGTTTGGGTGTTGAGTGCTTGAATTTGTTGTGTGATGTCTTGTGTGTGGGGTGCTGGGGAGTGTTTCAGTATGTCGCGTTGTCTGATGAGGTTTTGAATTTCTGGTGTGAAGTTGGGGTTGTGTCTTTTCCTGTTACCTCTTGGAATGTGTTTCTTGTCAGCGTTTTGGATCGTTTTATTGAGTATGTGTACAGCATTGTTGATGTTAGTGATGGGTGTACTGTTTAGAGTTGTGAAGTGTTGTTCTGTCTCATTTGTGAATGCTTCCCAGTTAGCTCTTTTATAATTGGTGTATGTGTGTTTGTGGCTAGCTGGGGTGAGTCTGGTTTTGGTGGTGATAATGATCGGGAGGTGGTCAGAGCCTAAGGTTCTGACCACCCTCCAGGATGTTGTGGGGGCGAGTTCTGGGGAGCAAAAGGTGATGTCAGGAGATGATGGGTTATAGAGGGCTTGGTGAGGAATATGGGTATGTTGATGGATGTCGTTAAGGATGATGAGGTTATCGGTTTGGTTTTGTAGTACCAGCCCTCTGTCTGTGTCGGGGTTGTCGACAAACCAGGCCGACGTCTTGGCGTTGAAGTCACCACCCAGGATGATGTGTGGGGTGTGGGGTGTTTGTGATGTGTTGTAAGTGTGGTCTGTATTCATTTGGCACTGTAGGGGATGTTTGGGGAGGGATGTATGTGTTTATGATGGTTATGTTGGAGTTGTTGCCAGTGCGTATTTTAATTGATTGTATTTCTGTTGTGTTATCATTTGGGGGGAGGAGGGATTTGGTTTGTACACTGGTTACTATGTATGATATTTCTTTGTGTACCAGGGTGATGAGTCCACCGCCCCCGCCGACAGCCCGGTCTTGTCTGATGGTGGTGAAATTATGAAATGTGGGTGTTTTTTGTGTTGTGCGGAGTTTTGTTTCTTGTAAGATGGCAATGTGTATGTTGTGTTGTTTGATGAAGTGTGAGAGTTCGTGTTTCTTTGTGTTGATGCCATCTATGTTCAGTTGAAGAATGTTAATGTTATGTGCACGATGTATGTTGGGTGCTGCTGCACGAGGATGGGGTGAGTGGGGGTGAGGGAGGGGCTGGGGGTTGGGATGGGTGAGGTGGGGGTGGGGATTGGGGAGCAGGAGATGGGGGTTGGAATGGATTAGGATGGGGTGTGGTGTGTTGAGTTGAGGATGTGGATGGTATGGGAAGGTTAGGTGGGTTAGGGAGGAGAGGTGGACGGGTTTTAGGGGGGGGAGTGGATGATATGGGAAGGTTAGGTGGGCTGGGGAGGAGAGGTGGACGGGTTTTAGGTGAGGGATTTGACTGGGAGAGGGAGGGGCATGAGGAACAGGTCCAGGTGTTTGTGTAGTGTTTCTTGGAGGCAAGTGTTGTGCAGGTGAAGTGGGTCCAGTTCCCGCATGAATTGCAGAGAACTGAACCCTTAGTATGGCGACTCGAAGTGATGGATTTTGAGCAAGTTGGACATATGTATGTACGTGGGTCCTGGGTTGCTCTCAATGTCTCCGGCTAGAAGAAGTCTTCGAGAAATGACAGCCGGAGAGTCATTTCTCGGTGTAGGAAAAACTGTGTGATGTGTGTGGTGTGAGAGGTGTGGAAATTCCCGGCGCGACCGAAGCCGCTCCAAGGACCCGTGCCCCCAGGGAGGGGGCAGGGGATGGTTGTGACGGTTTGGCTCCCGAAACTGCTCCCCGCGGCCGGCATCCGGTTTTCCTCCACTGGTCGTTGATTTTGTCTTCGGCCGTGGAGGGTCGGCAGCCATCCGCGGTTGGCAGCCTCGGGAGGTGGCCCCACGGCGTAGACGCCGCCACATCAGGACCACAATCACATAGTATTCTTACTTTGTAAAAAATTATATATTTATGTATATACTTTATACAACATATAAAAAGGGGTACAAGCAGGGGCGTGCTTAAAGAAGCCTGCTTGAGGAAAAAGGGTAACTATGAGAATCTGTTCACAGATCTGAAAGTTAAAGGCACTCCACTTTTAAATTAAGTGGTGAAAAATAAAACTTTATGTTTACATGTGCACATATAAACCCCATTATTCTAATGTGTATATTCCTCAAAATTAGACACAAAAAATAGAATAAATTCTTGTACTATCGCAGATGTACTTACGAAAATGCTACTCGTAGGTGCAACGACCGAGAACTTTTTGAAAATTAAATTGCTTCAACAGTGTAACCCACTTAAAGAAACAATTGTTGTACTACATTCCTTGTACCACAACAACATTTCCCGTAGTCCTTACTACCGAGAAATTTTAATCACAACACTTATACATTGTATCACAGCTCGTATACTCTGTACATATCCTCCGGCAGGGTCTAGGGTGTCTTATGTTTCACTGACTGCACCCCCCCCCCCCCCTTCTTTCTTAACCTAAACAATTAGTGACTTAGAGACCCATCTAGACCCTTTGCCGTAAAGCTACACATGGCATTGATGGTTTGTCTAGTGCTACCGACAGGTATCGAGTCAAAAACGTATGATGCGAAGCTCATAGTTGAGGAGTAGCTATGTCTTCAACTGAATTTTTTTTGGAGAAAACGTAAAGATACTGCCCATTTGCGTAAAGCGTGGGCCCTACCCACTACGCCGGGATTACTCTCTTTAATGACTTCTACCAGCAGAGAAGCCATTTTACGTTTCATTAATCTTTTACCTGTACTCGATACCCATAAAGCACCTTGTTGGTTAAGAGGTGCCACTCTCATATATTTGGGTAAAGCTTGTACAGGACCCAAATTATGGTGCACTTTACCCCGTTTCAACGCCGGCACCGTGAACTCTGAGAAAACATGTTCACTGTGTTCATTCTTGGCGATGAACCCTGGGGAAGGAGCAATATGAATGCAATCATTTAGTCTACCACATCTTATGCAAGTAGGGGTGTTGCTCATCGCCGCCAGCTCAGACACCCTGTTACCAGTTGCCAAAGCCATAAGGAACACAGCCTCTTTTTAATAGCAATTCAAAATCTGCCGTATTCTGATACAGACGGGAATGAAGCAAAGATAACGCTTTGTCAAGAGACCAGGTAGGCATGAGCTGACGGGGAGGTGGGCGGAGTTTGAAGCATGCTCTCATGAAACCTGTTTCTTCCGCTTGTGGTATGGTTAGACCTGTAAGGTCAAAGAATGGCGCCCTGATAGCTGTTAAGTGATTATCTAGAGTCACTACAGATAGACGTTTCTGTTCAAACAAATAGTTTAAAGAATTAAAAACTAATGCCACTGAAGGTACTGTCTGTTCTGTTCTAACTATCCAAGAAGTAAAGGACTGCCAATGAGATTGATATTGCCTCTTGGTAGATTGTGTGTACTGATTCATAAATTTATCTGTCACGTTTCTACCATACGGCATTAGCCACTTGGCCTCCTGAATGTCCACAATGCAAAAGTCAGCGAGGACTTTCGGTTGCCAATTGTGTCTAAGTGGAAATACCCGACCGGGAGCGACACCGGGTTCGGGCACCACGTTATCAATTGTTGGTACCACAACTGCGCCGGCCACAGGGGCACGATTAACGAGACTACGCCTCGATAATCCTGTAGTTTGTTGACTACGTGGCACATTAGAGAAGCGTCTGGTGGCGGAAACAGATAAATGGAACTCCACATGTTCCAATCCGTCACCAATGCATCGGGCCCCCCCGCCGGCGTTAATGTCCGGCGTGTGAGGTACCGAGGGAGTTTGTGATTCTCCTCTGACGCAAACAGATCCACTTGTGGACGGTAAGGCTCTGCAATCATTTGATCGAAAATGTTCTGCTTGAGTGCCCACTCTACTGTTGTGCTCTGTCTCCGAGACAGAGCGTCTGCCCAGACGTTTGCTACGCCTGGGAGATATGATGCATGAAGATGAATGTGCAGCTTATCGGCTAGAACAAAAATCTTTTCCGACACGTCTAGCAACTTCCGAGACCTCGTTGACCCTTGTTTCTGAATGCAGTGAACTGCATTGAGATTTTCCATCCTGAAGGCCACCGACTTTTCCCGTAAAGTAGAGCCGTGAACTTGAAGGAAATACAAGGGGACTAGTAACTCTCTTACATTTATGTGGGAGGTTTCTGAATGGGACCAAAGCCCTTGACCCTGATGCCTGAGGTTTGACTGAAAGCCCCAACCTATCGTCCCTGACGCATCCGTGTCCACCCATACCGTCGGCGGAGGAGAGGTCCATGATATGACTGAGTGCAACATTTCCCTCTTCGCCCAGACCGCTAGTAAGCTGTGTAATAATGTTGGGATAGGCCATAATATTCCCGCCGGTAATAGTGGGAAATATTTGTTGCTCTCCATGATAAAACGTTTGACTTTCAACCGGCCCAACTTCACAGTTAGTTGAACCCAGTTGAGAGAACCGACTAGATTCCCAGAGTCTCTGTGTCGTAGTCAGACTTGTGGAGAAACATAAAAAAAAATTTGCGAAATCTGTTTCGATTGTCCACACTCTGACTCAGAGTGAGAGATGCTGTATCCCCGACCAGCCCTATCCACTGAAATACTCATGAGGGAACAAGGTTTGACTTTACTAAGTTGACCTTGAATCCTAGAGATTTGACATGGTTTAACGTAATGTTGACATGAGTGTTGCATAACTTTTCTGTCTCTGCCACCACCAGCCAGTCGTCCAGATACCACAAGATCCTGATCCCTTATTCTAACATGGGCATCAGGGCTTGCCGGGACTTTGTTTGAATGCTTGTGCCATATTGAAAACAGTCTTCCAAACTGCTGGTGAAATCAAAGAAGGAGTTAGAACTGAAGACAGAACTACTTGGCTTGCAATACGGTCAGGAAGTTTCTTCACTAAGAAGATCCTCAGATCCTGCCGTGCTCGAACTGCCTCTAATAAGGCCGGCCAAATATCTCCTAAAGACTGAATGGAAGTTTGGAGAAGCAAGCGCCGGGAAAGTTCAACGGCATTCCTGACTTCTGCATCTTCGATCGCCTGAGACGAGCGTACCATAGACTTTGTTACTTGCTGGGTAACAATATATTGCGAAAACAGTCTAAACGCTTTTCCTCTTAACCTAAACTCGCGGTCTAGGTGAGCTGGGGAAGGCGTGCTAAAAGGATCTTTTAATTCGCACAAATTGATTTTAGGGGCAGCCAAGAAATCAAACAAAGCAGAGGGGACTCCTCCAGCACCAAAAACCGGAAGAGAGAACCAAGAATGGTTTTCTTGAGGGATGTGGTGAGAAGATTTTGAAGTGAAAGTAGTGGCAAAATTTTGAGCCTCTGTTTCCCATTCCACCCAAGGTCCCGTACCCAACTGCCCCACCTGCAAGACTGGAGTAGAGGCTGAGTCTGTGATCGGAAACATATCCAACTCCGGCGTCAAAGCAGAAAGTGCATTGATGTCGTTAAAGCCATCATTCTTATTCCAGTCAGAAAATAGCTTTGAAGCTAAGGCAGGGGGTAGGACTGGTGTTGATGCATACACCAAAAAGTCATGGTTATAATAACTTGGAATGGCCTTAATAGGAACATCCAAAACCTTTCCTTGACTATCCAAAGCTCTGAGTTTTCTAGACTTATTGCCTTGGATTACCCACTCATGTGGTACAGGGAGCTCCCCCGACATTATAGGTTTGACTCCTGCAAGGAGATAAAGAAAACCTAATATTTAGTAGTGGCCCCGTAATCATTGACTATTGCCTTGGATTACCCACTCATGTGGTACAGGGAGCTCCCCCGACATAGGAGCTTGTCCTGCCTCAGGCCTAATTGGTAACAATGCTACCCATGACTCATCAGGCCCGTATAAAAGGGGCATAGCTCCTTTTTTCGACTGGTGCCTTGTCTAAAAGGGGGGGGGGGGAGTTATGTCTGAGATGACTCGCACATTGGAAGTAGTGAGAGCTGCTGTGCCTGGCACATTGGAAATTGGATCTGACACAAGAGGAGGGTTAGGTATTTTAGCTAAAGCAATGGATGTAGCCAGAGGTCGCACATTCGTCGACGTCGCGGGAGCTCCCATACCAACTGTAGGAGTTTCCAGCATAGGGCCAAAGAACTTATTAAGTGCATTTAATAGTAATCCATCAATCTCTTCTGTAGTTACATACCTAGCAGATGACGAACTCCATGGAGATTCGACAGTACCCTGAGAGTCGTCTAGAAGGTGACTCGACTCTTCAACTTCCATCTCTGAGACCAGAGAACGCCGTTCTTCATCCCTTAAGTCTGGCCTATCATGGGAAGATCCTGCCGAAGCCGGGACCTCCACATGCCGCCATGTTAAATCTGGGATAGAAGATGGTACATCGGCATCCCGGTGGACGTCAGCCACTACTTGAGTCACAAAAGGATGTACTCCGTCCTGCCAGGGCTGTGAGTATCGCCATACACCTTGGCTGTGGCTGTCACTCGCTTGCAAGCTTGGTATACTCTCCAATTGGGAGCCCTCACCCGAGCACCCTAGAGGTTTATAGTTTCTGTAAGATACTTCTAAATCTGAGGCTGACCCACGTGACCTGGTAGAAAAAGCATGAATATCAGGTGATGCAATGTCCGCCGGAGCATCCTCCACCATATTCTCTGACTCCACCCCCGACCTGTCAGATTGGACGTTAGACTTGGTGGGGGTAGAGGCAGAAAGCGGGGTACCAGGCTCCGGCGATAGCCGTGAGTCCTTTCGCACCGGAGGATCCCTTTTGGAAGATTTATGACTCCTACTTGACTTATGCTGAGTACTAGTTAGGTCTTTAGGTCCCCCACTCTCTTCCTTTTTCTTCTTCTTTGAAGGTGAAGCAGAGTGGCCCGAAGCTGTCACCTGCTTCCTCAGGGGTGACCTTGATGTGGACCTCGTCGCCGTTGCCGATGGTGACGGTGAGCGAGGCCTCTTAGATTTGCCGGGGGAGGGTGTGGCAACCTGTCCCCGCCCGGACTCTGAGGTCTTACGTGCACGTTCTTACACTGAGGGGGGGCATGTTTGATAATTAAAAGCTCCCAAAGCTCAAGGTTATCACATTGCAATGCTTTATGTGCTACATTCGTTGAATAAGTAGCGAGAAGTTGGTTCACTTCTTGAAAAGCAACCGCCGCAGCGTTATCCTTTTGAATTAAAACTTTAACACTTAAGAGGTTACAAATAGTGCAATTCTTTGTCACCCATATCCCTCGTGACCGATCTATGCATTTAACACATTTAATGCAAAGCTTGTGAGCAAAAATAGGGAGACCTGAGCATAACGGCATTGAACATAAAGCAATGAGAGGTTCAAGTGCCGACATGACAGAGACTGGGGAAATCTACCCCACCCCCGGGACCTACCTGGTCACCTGGCGCAACGCCGGTACTCCACCCTGGAAAGAGAACATTTCCAGGAATTAATGCTCATAAGGTTACCCCAAAAAGGTAAAAAACATGTGTCACAAAACAGCTGGTCAACGAACCGTAGCCCTCAACCACTACTTTTCGTTTTCCTTTAGTTTCATATTAAAGATTTCAGCATATCTTTACCTGTCCAAAAGATTTAAGCATATCTTCTGAATCGTCATAAAGATGAAGCATATCTTTATTAAAGATGAAGTCTTTCAAGTATCCCTTTACACTTGAAACACTAGTAAGATTCAGGCATCTTTTTATCCCATAAAAAGTCTAAGCCTATCTGAATCTCTAATCCGACTTCTCCCAGAAGCCCTCATAGATCGCCGTCTTGAAGGCCGTGATACCCTATTGTATCAATCAATCGTTTGGCAAACCATAGCGAATTGCAAATCCGTTAATATAACCACCCGAAGGTACAACCGCCGGGTTTTATATTCAATGTCAAACCAATTGTACCTGCCCCAGACCTCTTTGTAAAAAGGTCGCCGGGAGGGAAAGACCAAACAAACAAACAGCATTGTTTCAATGGCGTTGAAAAGCCGAGAAAACCATATCCAACAGGTGTCAGCATGATCCCCTAGATAAATGTGTGGAGCCCACCTCGCCGGGAATAACACAGGAAGCCTGCTCACATGCTCGTAAGGTTACCCCAAAAAGGTACACAAACATGTGTCACAAAACCGCTGGTCAACGAACCGTAGCCCTCAACCATTACTTTTCGTTTTCCTTTAGTTTCATATTAAAGATTTCAGCATATCTTTACCTGTCCAAAAGAATTAAACATATCTTCTGAATCATCAGAAAGATGAAGCATATCTTGTAAAAGATGAAGTCTTTCAAGTATCCCTTTACACTTGAAACACTAGTAAGATTCAGGCATCTTTTTATCCCATAAAAAGTCTAAGCCTATCTAAATCTCTAATCCGACTAGTTTCATATTAAAGATTTCAGCATATCTTTACCTGTCCAAAAGATTTAAGCATATCTTCTGAATCCTCATAAAGATGAAGCATATCTTTATTAAAGATGAAGTCTTTCAAGTATCCCTTTACACTTGAAACACTAGTAAGATTCAGGCATCTTTTTATCCCATAAAAAGTCTAAGCCTATCTTAATCTCTAATCCGGCTTCTCCCAGAAGCCCTCATAGATCGCCGTCTTGAAGGCCGTGATACCCTATTGTATCAATCAATTGTTTGGCAAATTATAGCGAATTGCAAATCCGTTAATATAACCACCCGAAGGTACAACCGCCGGGTTTTATATGCACTGGCAAACCAATTGTACCTGCCCCAGACCTCTTTGTAAAAAGGTCGCCGGGAGGGAAAGACCAAACAAACAAACAGCATAGTTTTAATGGCTTTGAAAAGCCGAGAAAAGCATATCCAACAGGTGTCAGCATGATCACCTAGATAAATGTGTGGAGCCTACCTCGCCGGGAATAAGACAGGAAGCCTGATCACAGGCTCGACCACAGAAAACGCAGTGTCTGATGAGCCCTCAAGCTACCAAACTCGCCGGGGTAACTTACCGATTTTAACCATCCTGACTAAAACTCGGTAAACAAAACGGCTTTCTCGGAGCAATCGAGAAAAAACGCCGGAAAGGCAACCCACACCAAACAGAACGCAGTCTGATAAACATAATCAGACCCACAGTCCGAAGCTCCTGGATCAGCCAATCACAACTAATCCAGGACACACATGGCACATGAATACATTTTTATTATAATAAACAATGAAAACACTTGCATATGTGAAAAAAACTACGAGTGGCTGGCTAGGCCTGGTGAAAACGGAAAAAACACTTAATGACGTCGAAACACCAACGAAAAGCACTCCATCCCACCAAAACTGGAACAGCCGCCACATCAACATCGTAGAAAAACCCGGGTAAGGGTAACACTGACTCGGGACCCAGAAAGAACTCCACTAAGTGAAGAAAAATACACCAGAAACGTCAGTACAAATAACATAGGCTACTCCATCTGAAAGATAGCTAGAAGCCCGACATCGCGTAGTTACAGCCTCCTAACATGCTAGGACTAAAGATGGCTAAACACAAAAAACGTTTCAGAGCGTCCTCAACTCGGCCACGAGGGACCGTCCGAAATAGACGCCCCAACAAAAACGACCCAAAATACACTTGTTCTGCGAGAAAACCACCCATGACACCCCTGCTAGCTAATCCTAACCTTACTCAAGACATCCCAGAGTAAACAAATGAGAAAAAACTCACTAGGGACGCAAGAATGCGGAATCAAAGCGGAGCACTGTGGGGGACACGTCCGGGTGGTGAGAGCGCAGAGCAAGGAAGGCGGAGAAATGCGCTAGTAAGCGTCTGGTCCAAGAATCCACAGAAGTACATTCACGGAATATGGAAAGCTTATGAATAGTTATTCTTATTTTATTTTTATTTTTTATTTGTTACAAAGTTTTTTCGTAGTGAGAACCCAATCATAAAGACGAACCATGAGTGATTTAGCGTGTGCTTATGATGAAGGTTCCTCTGAGCTCTGCGGCGGTAGTTTCAAACTGCGCTTATGGGCGTTTGAAGAGGTAGCCTTATGTAATAGGCATAATCGTCAATGATGGAGGGGCCACTAATAAATAAAGTCCTGCCCCAACACTGCTCCAACATGCAAACACTGTTGCCGACACAGGTGTGGTGCCAAATGGTGCCTAGGTAAGACTCAGTCCCCTGTGGCACCTATCCGCACCCTACCAGCCTCGGCAGTGCCATACCAAGACAGTGCTAAGATAAAGACATTATTGTCTAGTAATGGCTTTTGGTCCATAAGTCTATCGCCATCCCCCCTATTAGTTGCCTTGTACGACACGCAGTAGGATGCGTGAGGCATATTCTTTTTTTCCTCCATTAGATGAAGGCCCCCTTACCCCCTGGGGGTAATAACGATATTTATCGTAAAATGACGATTTTAGGTGGGAATGGGGCTAATATCGTTGCCCAGTTATAGGGTGTTCATTACACACAGCTCGCCGTTTAACCCTTCTCGCCCGTCCAGCATTTTAAAATGACACCGCGGCAGATGGGCAGGAATCCAGGTGTCCCCTTGAAATCCGTAAGCTTGAAAGCCTATTAACCCTCCAGAGCCTCTAGCTCGCGACTGTACTGTGGTACCGGGTGTTTTGACGATTATTGGGCTATGTTCACTAACCTGTAACTCAATAAATAGGGCATGTAATGTTATGAATAAAAAACTAAAATGTTGCACAAACCTTCCTCTGTAGAATGCCGTTGAGTAGAGGTCTCTAGTCCCAGTGGTTGCATAATGGCGAGCGCGGGATGTAGAGTGATTTTCGGCGGCAAATTCTTGCCGCGTTCGGATGCGTCGCCCCGGCCATGGCTACCACGCACCTAGCCGCTCGTCACGCCAGAGTGTTTACCTCCCATAGACTATTTTAGTCTTTGATATTGAGAATTTGATGTTTATTTTATATTTTTATAGTTATTTTGAGGCCAATTATATAAAGTACTGTATGTGTATTAGGGTATCACTGTCACTAATATTGCTCTTTTTCACTCGATACCGTACGCTTTGTTAGTTGTTGTTGTTCCCCAAGCTGCCTGGCCGAACAGCCCCAAGGCTCCGAGCAAGGCCAAGGCCATAACCGAGCGCCCCCACAGAACCCTCCCTGCCAACCACAATAAAGCCTGGGTGACCGAAGCCACTCCATGGCGGGGAGCTGAGGAGGGTGTAGAAACGCCCGGGAACCAAAGCCCCACCCAGGACCCTGTGCCCCTCAGCAATTATGAAGAGAAAGTTGAGGGGCAAAGGAAAATGTGACACTTTGGCTTCCAATCTTGGTAGATTGGGAGGTCAATCCACGGAAGAGACGCCGTCACTTGAGATCACGCTTTGTTAGTAATTGAGGTAGGTTATTGTTATATTAGGCACTGATTATTCGTTATCACAGGTGTTTATTATACTTTGGCCATCAAATATTAGGTCTTGTGTCACTTTCACTTTGGTAAATATGCTTTAGAGAGTGTCACTGTGACTGATAATGCTCATTTTCACTCGATACCGTACGATACCGTACGCTTTGTTAGTAATTGAGGTAGGTTATTGTTATATTAGGCACTGATTATTCATTATCACAGGTGTTTATTTTACTTTCGCCATCAAATATTAGGTCTTGTGTCACTTTCACTTTGGTAAATATGCTTTAGAGAGTGTCACTGTCACTGATAATGCTCATTTTCACTCGATACCGTACGCTTTGTTAGTAATTGAGGTAGGTTATTGTTATATTAGGCACTGATTATTCGTTATCACAGGTGTTTATTATACTTTGGCCATCAAATATTAGGTCTTGAGTCACTCACTTTGGTAAATATGCTTTAGAGAGTGTCACTGTCACTGATAATGCTCATTTTCACTCGATACCGTACGCTTTATTAGTAATTGACGTAGGTTATTGTTATATTAGGCACTAATTATGCGTTATCACAGGTGTTTATTATACTTTGGCCATCAAATATTAGGTCTTGTGTCACTTTCACTTAGTTATATGCTTTTATAAACATTTTATATACAATTTATTGTGTCTTTTTCACTGATTTATATATTTCTATAGGTTCTAATCATATGAATGTCACTTATTATATACATATGTGTCACTTTCACATATTATTATGGTGTAATTGTATTTGTATCAATTTTCTCATAATACATGACTTTTGTATTACAATAAATTGTTTTACTAACACTTTTTGCCAACAGTATATATATACTGTACATATTGTCACTGTCTTTGGCACTTTCACTATGATTATTAGAACTCCTGCTTGGAGTGGTAATCAAAGAAGCACCCTTCAGCACAGAGTGCCACCTTGCACTCCACACACTCCAGGGTGGACTTTTTATCAGACCTCACCCTCAGCCTGGTGTTGTAGCAGACATGGCACCGCTTCTGCTGCTTTCTTCCTGCTGCTGTCTGAGGCAGGGAAACGAGCCTGTGCATATTCATGTAATATGCACAGTGCAAGCGGTCAGTAGCGGCGGGCCCAGCATGTGTCACTGCCCTCTGTGGCGTAGCATACTTCTCCAGGAGCTCCTTCAACACCTGCTTTTGGAACCTCCGCAGGCTATTGAACTTCCTGGGTGTGTTCTCAGTCCGAAGCTTGTAAATGTTGTAAGCGTTCAGAATGGACATGTCCACCATGTGCAGAAAGAACTTTTTGTACCATCTGCACGAGGTACGCAGACAGTCAATGAAGCCTACCTGCATGTCGGACTTGTCCACCAGCCTCATGTTGATGTTGTAGTCCATGACAGCATCGGGCTTGGTCACCCTGGCCTGGGTGCGGCGATCCACCTTGCCAGTCTCCACCATTTCCCCCTTGTGGACGGTGGTCAGGAGGTTGACCTTCCGCTGGTCGTGCCAGTGGATAGCCAGAATGGGCCCCGACTTCTTCCTGAACACTTTGCCTTTTTTGGTCTTTGGAGGGAAAGGTGGCATGCCTTTCCTTCTCCCTCGTACTGTGCCTACAGTCCCCGTCTTGCGCTCATGGAGGTACTTTGAGAGAGTGGGGGACGTGTAGTAATTGTCCGTGAAGAGGACGTGATTCTTGTGGAAATAGTGGTCCATCATGGCTTGCACCACTGATCCGCCAAAGCCAATGAGGGGGTCCACAAGCACGTCCCCTTCCTTCCCGCTGTAGACCAGGAAGTCCAGGACATAGCCAGTTCGGCAGTCGCACAGCACAAAGAATTTGATGCCAAAGCGATGTCTCTTTTGCCGGAAGCTGAGCTTTCCCCGGAACAGCACAAGAGACTCGTCAATGACGACCTTGCAGAAGGGCTTGAAGTAGGAGGAGAAACGGTGTTGCATTATCTCGTACAACGTCCTAATCTTCCACAGCTTGTCTGGCTTGTGGACGTCGGTGTTTGGTGACAAGATAGAGCGCTGCGAGAATGTCAAGGTGCCGGTCGCGAGACATATATTTCCCGAAGGCAGGGGTGGATATGAGATCATTGGTGATCCAATAGTCAGGCAACCTATGCTTCTTGACATGAGGCATTAGCATGGTGAGTGCCAGGAACACCATGAACTCGTGATGAGTAACGTCAGTCCACTGCCTCATGTGGCCCTTGGTCACCTTGTCAAAAAAGTGGACCTGGAATTGGTGCTGCTTGTTTGTCTCCTTGATGACAAATCCGGTAACCTCCTCATCAAAAAAGGCCTCAAAAAGCTCATGTGGTGGAGCATTGGGGCCTGCGGGAAAATTGGGGGTAATTCCTGAACCCTCCTGTACCTCGTCAAAAGCTTGTACATCAGGGTTGTAATCTTCCCCGTCAGCCACGTCTTGCCACTGAAAAACGTAGAATGGGTCTTGGCGACGCTGACGAGGAGCTCCAGCTGGTGGCCCAGCATGCCCACGGCCAACTTGGGAGGCGCGGCGGCCAGGGCGGACCACAGCACGACGCCCCCAGGCGGAGCGGATGGGTTGAGGGTCGTCCATGTCCATATATTCGTCGTCAGAGTGGTCATCTTGCCCTGACGGTGGACCTATATAGTCATGGCCATAGTCATCTTTGAGGTGCCCTTCATCGTCAGTGTCCCCCACATAATCTGGCGGGGAACGAGTGATGCGTGGGCGGCGTGCGGGGGGGCGAGGTGGGGAAGGAGTGGCAGGTGAGGCTATGTCCCCCTGAGGTCCTGGGCTCCTTGGCCTGCGACGAGTGGCAGAAAGCAATGTTTCACTGTCACTAGGCCCAGGTAATGGTGATGCGAGCTCAAAGACTTTGTCAGGAACATATGTTGACGGCTGGAGAGGTGGGGAGGACCGTGAGGAGAGTTGCGGGGGCGTATGGCAGGGGCCGGCAGGGGTGGACGCTGCGGGAGCCTCAAACAAAGCCCGCCTAGTTTTCTGTCCCTTTTTCACATATTTTCTGCTTTTCCCCTTTTCGGCAGCAGTATGTCTCCTGTCGGGGGACCTAGGAGGCAAATAGGCCGAAAGTGGGGGGTCCTCAACCCTTGGCAGTGGTAGGGGTGGTGGGGAAGAATGCGGGGCGCCCGGGTCATCTTGGGTGGCTTGGGGAGATAAGGGAGACAATGGCGGGCGACGCTCACCCTCACTCACAGTCTCATCCTCACCAAGTCTTTTGGCTTCTTCCCTGGCTGCCGCGGCCGCCTTTTCAAGTACCTGCTTCTTATAAAAGTGTAGCTTGAAAGGCGATTTAGCTGGCGAAGGGTTTGGAGTCGTGTCACTCAACTGAAACTTGGAGAGTGACCTTGAACTCTCCCACTCACTCACTTTCCCCACTTCACTGTCTTCAGCTAAAACAGCTTCCGCGAAAGCTGCTACATCACCTTCATCACTCTCATGTTCACTCGCAAATCCCATGAATTGAGCGTCTTTTGTCACTGTCATCGCCATAATCACTCGACTGATAATTAGCCGATTTATCACTTCCTTCGTCATCAACATTATACTGTGCATCAGCACGCTCATAAATTCTCAATGTCTCCTCAATACCTCCGGGAGATAACACATTTAGGCGGTGGCGTCTGCGTAAGACGCGACGAGCTGTGTGCACGGTATCGGACACAGCGGAATCACTTTTTGGCGTACTATCCATGATGGCGTCGGGGTAGAGACTGTTGTCGTGGCATAGTTCACGTGTGGTGGCGCCATCTACCACCCATGACACCAAAAAATTACGCGCACCATTCGAAAGCACGTACGCAAGCACTCGGAGCCTCAGAGCCCGTCCGGGTTGCGCGGGCCGCGTTTGTTATGGATGCCTCAGAGCCCAACCGGGTCTGGAGGGTTAAGCGTGTTTTGAAAGTCGTGCGTCCGACGTATGTAAACAAAGTCTGTCTTTGCGACACCTCACCTCCGAAAACAAGAAGAAGAGTCGGAGTTTGTTATTGTGTTGAAAAGTGTCTGATATTGCTAACATTACATCGAAACTCTCTCCACGGAAATCGTCACCACAACTGAACCAGGTGACCTAGAGAGCTCTACTCAACGCCAGTCTACAGATACGAAACACACCTACGTTTAGAGATGCATGGAAATTCTCTAGCAGTTAAAATAACAAAGATACGGGTAGCCTATTAAATACTTTTTCGCCCAGATCTCAATACTGTCATTAGGAAGGCGAGCCCGGGCGGGAAGGGTAAAAGGTTAAGTGTGAAAAAGGAGGGGGGTAATGGAGAGCCAAGACCCTCAGACCCTCCGCCGGATAATGTGATAAGTATACGAGCTGTGATACTTGATAAGCCGAACTGGTTATACAGTTCAAATTTTATTTGTTGAATATATATCATTAATCTTAAGGACCAAATATATATAATCAAATGATTTGTTTGCTCCTATAGAACTTTGACGCCTAGGAAGGGTCAAAGACTTCTTTTTGTTTTTTGACAAGAATACAACATTCTCAGAAAATATTTTTATTGAATCTCAATGTGATATTCATTACTGATGTACCTGCCTGGTGATGGGCTGGTCTATCAGAATGAGAACTGAGCGATCTCTGCCATACCCATAGCTTACTCTGACTGTTCCTTTTACTTTTATATTTTCTAGATCTCAAGTGACGGCGTTTCTTCCGTGGATTGATCTCCCAGTCTACCTAGATTGGAAGCCAAAGTGTCACATTTTTTCCTTTGCCCCTCAACTTTCTCTTCATAATTGCTGAGGGGCACAGGGCCCTGGGTAGGGCTTTGGTTTCCTAGGCGTTTCCGCACCCTCCTCAGCTCCCCGCCATGGAGTGGCTTCGGTCACCCAGGCTTTATTGTGGTCGGCAGTGAGGGTTCTGTGGGGGCGCACGGTTATGGCCTTGGCCTGCTCGGGGCCTTGGGGCTGTTCGGCCAGGCAGCTTGGGGAACAACAACAACAACAACAACTGATGTACCTGCAAGGTTACTTATAAGCAGACTTCTTCGAAGCACGCAATCTGCTTTCTTTCCATTTTTTACCAAAAATATTGTTTGTATACAATAAATTTAAGATTGTTATATGGTTGTTGTTGTTCCCAAAGCTGCCTGGCCGAACAGCCCCGAGTCCCTGAGGAAGGCCATGGCCACGATCGGGCTTTCCCACAGAGCTCTCATTGAGTGTAGATTGTGTTGTTGGCGTAAGTGGTTGTGTGAAATGCAGTCTTCTATGAATGTGTTTAATGGTATGGGGTGCTGTGTTACATCCCGGGCAGGTGTCGACAACGGAGTCATCCAGTCTCTTCTGATAGCTCAGGAGAGCTGGATGATGTCCGCATCTCAGCCTGGCCAGGTGGACTTTGTCCTCGCGAGGAAGGGAGGATTCGGAAGGATGGATTTCGGGAGGTCGTGCTTGCAGCTGCGTGTTGTCTTTGAGTGAGTGGATGGATCGGCGAGAGATATGAGTATGGATGTGCTTCTGGAAGTTGGTTCGGGGTGGGCAGGGAGGGAGAGAGGACAGTAATTGTGTGTGATACCGTGTGCTGGGTGTTGTTTTGATATTTCTTGGTGTCTGTAGGTGTGTTGCCATGTAGTTTAGTGGGTGGTCCTGGTTCATGGAGGCTGCTGCCAGGAATTGAGTGCCTCTCATGTCCAGATGGTCTTTGACTTTGAGGATTTGGTTTCTTGATGTAGGTGATCTGTGGGTGCAGTAGCTGTGCAGCCTGTAATGATCTTCAGGGCTTTGTTTTGAATAGTCTGTAAGGTCTTATGATGTGTTTCAGCTAGGTTAGAAGCCCAGGCTGGGCGTGCGTATTCCATCACTGATCTTATGTATTGTTTATATACTGTGGTGGTGGTTTCTTTGTTGTGTCCAAATTTTGTGTGAGCAAGTGACCTGAGGACGTTAAGTCTGGGTGTCAGTTACTTTTTAATGTTTGTGGTGTGCTGTTTGAATGTCATATGAGTATCATATGTTACGCCTAGGATTTTGTGTGTGTGTGTATGTGTTAGGGGTGTGTTGTTTATGGTGAGTTGAGGGATGTATTCGTGTTTTCCTGTCCAGCTTGTGAGCAGGGTTGCAGTGGATTTGGTTGGGGCTAGATTAAGTCTGTTTGTAGTGCACCAGCCATGTAGTGTGTTGAGATAGGGTTGAAGGAGATCTGTTGCTCTTTTTGGGTCATGGTGTGTGCATGTGAGTGTTATGTCATCTGCATAGGAGGCTAAGTTTATTTGGGGCATATTGGGTGTAGTTATATCGTGCATGTACAGATTGAAGAGTGCGGGCGATAGGACGGATCCTTGTGGGACTCCGTTTGGAAAGTTTCTGACTTTAGATGACTGACCGGCAAAAGATACGTGTGCACATCTGTTATATGGTTATATGGTTGTTTTATCTACCTATGGTAATTTGTTAGTGGTTTAGATATTGTCACAAATGTCCCCCTCCAGTCTTGAGATATCAGGCATATCGTCAATGATGGAGGGGCCACTAATAAATAATAGGTTTGAGTCCCAGAGGGAAGAAGGAAAACTTAATATTTAGTAGTGGCCCCGAAATCATTGACGATGTAGGCCCTCCCTTCCATCCCCTTCCCATTCGTTGATGTCTTAAGTTAAATCTTGATATATCATTGAAGGCGGGATGACGCTGTGAGCTTCAGCGTCTCGGATAGAATCCACAGAAAGACATCCACGAAGTTGGAAAGCTTTATTATAACAATTCTTAAGTTATTATTATTTTTTTTTTTTTTTACGAAGTTTTTTCGTAGTGAGTACCCAATCATAAAGACGATTCCATAAGAGAATGAGCGTTGCACTTATGATGTCGGCACTCTTTCCCCTGTAGCGGGTGTTTCAAACAGGCTGACCGCGGGTGAAAGAGAGCTATTATATAATAGGCATATCGTCTATGATTTCGGGGCCACTACTAAATATTAGGTTTTCCTTCTTCCCTCCGGGACTCAAACCTATACTTTGGAAGAGAATATAATATTAGGCATAAGTAAATGAGAGGGTGGTGGCAAAGGAGAAACTACAGTCAACCCTCGAATGTGCGGACTAATAGGGGGGGACCCTTGTCCGCACATTGAAAAAGTCCGGACATTGGAAATACATTGGGGGAAAAAAAAAAAAAAAAAGGATATCCCCGCCGCTGTAGGCCTACTCCCACCCCTCCCCTCCCCGACCCGGCCTCAACCCCGACCCCGTTACTGTGATGATGTTGATAAGCCTTATGTTACACCCTATTGATAATGCAAAACTATTGAACACACTTAAAAGTGTATGTTAATTGGTCTCTATATAATCTGTGAATCATTTCTGATATGATGGAATTAAAGACATTTTTTTTCCACCAACTCATAATCAGCAAAAACGACACAAATGTCAATTAAAAATATGTTACAATATTTCCCCATCATTTTGTGTATACCGTGGGAACAAATAAATAAAAAAATCTATCAAACGTAAGTCTTCGGTCCCTGAACCTCGGCGCCTCGCACAGCAAGAGGGGTTGAAATATTTTGACTATCTTATGTATTGTTTATGTATGTGCTGGAAGGATATTATATTTTTTAATTCCATTGCATTAGAAATGATTCAAAGATTACAAAAAGTCCAAATAAGACATAGTTATGTTAATGTATAAGGGAGTTAGGTAGATGAATTAGAGAGATAGATAGGTAGAAAGAGAGAGTTGCAGAGGGGGAGTGAGCGATAAGATAAACACAAACTATTATGAGAGATAAACACAAACTATTATGAGACGGACTTAATTGGTTCTGAAAAGACAAAGGAGACTTTTTTATTGACTCTTTTTCATGTTATTATTTGTGTGCTAGAAGGATAATATTGTTTTCAATTCCATTCACATTAGAAATGATTTATAGATTACAAAAAGTCCAAATAAGACATAGTTATGTTAATGTATAAGGGAGTTAGGTAGATGCAGTAGAGAGATAAATAGATAGAGAGAGAGTGACTAGGGGCGAGCGAGCAATAAAATACTAACATATATGAGACAGACTTATGTTTCTGAAAGACAAAGGAGACATTTTTATTTACTCTCGTTTTCATTTTATTATTTGTGTTAGAAGGGTAATAATGTTTTCAATTCCATCATATTAGAATTGATTCATAGATTAAAAAAAGACCAAATAAGAGATAGTTATGTTAATGTATAAGGGAGTTAGGTAGATGCATTAGAGAGATAGATAGATAGAAAGAGAGTTGCAGAGGGGTAAGTGCGCGATAGACAAACACAAACTATTAAAATACCGGACAACTTTTAAATTAACGGTCTTTTGCCCGATTTGTCCGGTCTTTTGGGGACTTGTCCGCATCGGCTGTTGGGTCCGCACAAACCGAAGTCCGGTCAACTGGGGTCCGCCCATGCGAGGGTCGGTATCGGAATCGTCCAAGGTTGAGTTTTTAGCGAAAGTTTGAGTAAAAAGTTCAGCTTTGTCAGAGGAAGAAGTGACGGTGGTGCTGTCTGAGCAGAAAAGAGGAGGGAAAGACTAGGAAGATTTGTTTTGGTTTTACAGGTTTACTATAGTAATTTCTGGCAAATGTTGAGTAAGATATATAGATATTAAAAAATATAAAATTACTTGAAACCCTTTCCTTTTAGTAATTGAGTTGACGGAGGTATGTGCAGAATGTCATCAGTTATCAGATCAAAATATACTATAATGATCAAGAGTTGACGATGAAAGATAAGACAGTGGTGGAACGAAAGTCATTGATTGATTATGTATGTGTGGATGAACGAATGAAGAAATCTGTGATGGATGCTAGGGTGTATAGGGGTATTGGAGGGGGTCTGTCTGATCATTATGTAGTGGTAGCTAAGGTTAGGATACAAAAGAAGTGGGTGAGGAGAGCGGGAGGGAGGCGAGAGGAGGGTGGAATGGTGAGGAGGGTGGAGAGGTTGCAGGAGGAGGAAGTCAGGGAGGAGTACAGGAGAGCAGTGGAAAGACGACTAGGTGGGTTCGACCTGGAAGTTATGGAGGAAGTGGAGGAGATGAGCAAGGTGTTTAAGGATGAGATCTGTGCAGCATGTGAGGAGGTGTGTGGAGTGAGGAGAAGAGGGAGGGGAGTGAAAGGTACAGCATGGTGGACAGAAGAGGTAAGAATAGCTGTGGAAGAAAAGAAGAAAGCATATAGAGTGTGGTTGGGTAGTAGAGGGAATGAAGATTCCGAGAGACAGAAACGAGCGAGGTACGTGGAGAGTAAGAGGGTGGTGAAGAGAGTAGTGAAGGAAAGTAAGAGAAGAGTAGATGAGGAATTTGGAAGGAATCTGAGTGTAAAATGGAGGGAGAGTAAGAAACTGTTCTGGAAAGAAGTCAAGAAAGTTAGGGAAGGTAGCAAGGGAAACAGTAAGGGTGTGAAAGATAAGAATGGGAGAATGCTAGCCGAGAAGCAAGAGAGAGTCGAAAGATGGAGGGAGTACTTCAGTGAGTTGCTAAATGAAAGGAATGAAGAGCCAGCAAACATAGCTGGATATGGTATGGGAGGGAGAAGAAGAGAAGTAGTGGAGGAGGAGGTGGGGATCAGGAGGTCAGAAGTGTGGGAAGCCATGAAAAGAGTGAAGTTGGGGAAAGCACCAGGAACAGATGGAGTGTGTGGGGAAATGTTGAGGTATGGTGGTGAGATAGTGATAGAATGGGTATGGAAAATGTGCAAACTAGCATGGGAGAAGGGGAGTGCACCCGATGACTGGAAGACTGGCATAATAGTCCCCCTATATAAGGGCAAAGGGGAAAGAGGAGTGTGTGGTAACCACCGAGGAATATGTCTTCTAAGCGTAGTAGGGAAGGTATACAGTAGGGTAGTGATTGAGAGAGTGAGAGTGAGAACGGAGAAATGGATAGGCGACGAGCAGGGAGGTTTTAGGAAGGGAAGAGGTGTAGATCAGATTTTTACCCTGAATTGTGTTGTGGAGAAGTATCTGGAGAAGAAACAAAAGGTGTATGTTGCCTTTATGGACTTGGAGAAGGCCTATGACAGAGTGGATAGAGAAGGTTTGTGGAAAGTACTTAGAATATACGGAGTAGAGGGCAAGTTGCTGAAAGCAGTGAAGAGCATGTATGAGGGTGCAAAGGCGGCAGTACGTGTGGAGAGTGAGCAGAGCGAGTTCTTTGACCTGAATGTTGGTTTGAAACAGGGGTGTGTGATGTCCCCGTGGTTGTTTACTGTATATATGGATGGAGTCATGAAAGAAATACTATCAAGAGCAGTGAATGTTGGTGTATCGCTGAAAAGGGAGGGAATTGAGTGGAAGCTACCTATACTGCTGTTTGCGGATGATACAGTTCTGATGAGTGATAATGAATGGGAGTTGCAGGGTCTGGTAAATGAGTTTGGAACAGTGTGCGAAAAACGGAATTTGAAGGTAAATACGGGGAAGAGCAAGGTTATGGTCTTCGAAAGGGGTGAAGTCACAGAGTGTGAGGTGAAGCTGAACGGTCAGGCTATGGAGATCGTCAACTCTTTTAAGTATCTGGGCAGTGTGTTGAGTAAAGATGGGACTATGGATGAAGAGGTGCGGGAGAGGGTACAACAGGGGAAGAGGGTTGTAGGAACGCTAAAAGCAGTAACAAGAAATAGGGTGGTCAGTATGGAAGTGAAGAAGTCCTTGCATGACAGTGTGGTAATCCCGACACTGACTTACGGAAGCGAAGCATGGACGTTGGTTGAGAGACTCAGACCAAGAGTGAGAGCAGTGGAAATGAATTACTTAAGGAGTGCGTGCGGAGTTACATGGAGGGATAGACAGACTAATGAGGAAGTAAGAAGGAGGTGTGGTGTGGAGGTAGATGTGCTGGAAAGTGTGAAAAGGAACAACTTGAGATGGTTCGGCCATATGGAACGTATGGAAAGCGAGAGAATGACTAAGAGGGTGTACGAGAGCGAGGTGGAGGGACAGAGGGGGAGAGGTAGACCGAATATGAGGTGGAAGGATGGAGTGAGGAACTACATGAACGAAGGCGGTGCTGGTTGGGGGGAGGGGCGTCGACTGACTGGGGACAGAGGTGCATGGGGGCGGTTCGTTCGTGGCCACCCCTTCGGGGATCACGGCGTCAGGCAATAGATAGATCAAGAGTCACAGTTTCAACTATATTATCTTGTATTAATTTAAGAAAAGATACTTATCAATAAGAGCTGCATAAAGTTTGGATATACTGGCTTGTAAATATGGAGGTAGAGGACATCTTTTGAATGTCAAATTAAGAAGATGGAGAGAGGGCATGGCGAGCAAGGGTTTAAGAGTCAATATTAACAAAACCAAGGTTATGCATTGTAGATTGAGACGAGGCAATGTGGAAAAGAGCGGTGCTTACCCATGTGCAGTGTGTTGAAAGGATGTGGGCGCTAACTCGATTCGGTGTAGCATCTGTCGATGCTGGGTGCACCATGGGAGTAAGCGCTGTAGTAGAATAAAGGGCCCCTTGCCGAAGGATAAGTCAGAAATAGGGAAATTTGAGTGCGTAGTGTGCAAGGGTGAGCTTGTGTTAAGTGATGATCCTGTGGCTGTGAATATTGGAAATAGTCATTGGAGCTGGTGGACAAGTTTTGTTACCTAGGAGATACAGTACCATCTCTGCCGGTGGTGGGGCCGAGGCTGCCACTGTCGCTAGAATTAGATGAGGCTGGGGGAAGTTCAGAGAACTGCTGCCAATTCTGACCATGAAAAGAATGCCTCTCCCCCTGAAGGGAAAGGTGTATGCCTCATGCGTTAGAAGTGCAATGACGTATGCCTCAGAAACATGGGCCATTAAAGTAGAGGATGTCAACAGAATGAAACGTAATGAGATGAGAATGGTGAGATGGATGTGTGGGGCCAGGCTGCAGGATAGAATAACAAATAAGCTGAGGAGACGTTTAGGTATAAAGAGTATTAGCGAGGTGATGCGTACAAGTAGACTGGGATGGTATGGACATGTGGAGAGAATGGATGAACAAAATTGGGTGAAAAAATGCAGGTCTGTGGTTGTACAAAGTACAAAGGAAATCAAGCAACAACAGGTCTAGTGACCCTTCTAGGCTGCTTGCCCTCCAAAACACTGAGGATCAAGTGTCCAAACAGTGGTTTAGAGTGGGTAAGGGAACATTGGAAAGGGAACTAATGTCCGTGGCAGGATTATGAAATTAGTAGGGGACAGATGGGTTAGTAACTGAGGGGAGGATATAATAAAGTTATTCATTTACAAACGCAGTCAGTCGCGGGTTTGATGCGAGATATTTGTCTGATGATGATGATGATGATGATGATGCAGTTTTTACCACCATTCACTCCCAGCTGAATAGCTGGGCTAGGGTGGGTGCCCTGATGAATCAGGGACTTCAGTGAATAGTAGCCACAGATTGCTAGACCGCACCGTTCACCAACAGCACTGACATTTGCCAATAGCTCACTGGCTGGCCCGAGGCTCGAACCGTCAACCTCACGGTCAGCAGGAGAGAGCTCTACCAACTGAGCTACGGCCTGTGGCGGAGTTTAAATGAATCAACGGTGCTGCAGTCTATAACGTCTCGGGGAAGCCCATTCCACAAGTTGACAACTCGATTGAAGAAGAAATTCTTAGATTCGTGTGAGTTAAAAGATTTACCAATCATTTTGCAACCGTTTCCCCGCGTGTAATTATTGGTCGATAGTGAAGTACTTACTACAGTTCATATTGTCGATGCCTTTGATGATTTTGAACACTAGAATTAAGTCACCTCTTAAAGAAGCCTGCTTGAGGACAAAAGGGTAACTATGAGAATCTGTTCCCAGATCTGAAAGTTAAAGGCACCCCACTTAAATTAAGTGGTGAAAAATAAAACTTTATGTTTACATGTGCACATATAAACCCCATTATTCTAATGTGTATATTCCTTAAAATTAGACACAAAAATAGAATAAATTCTTGTACTATCGCAGATGTACTTACTAAAATGCTACTCGTAGTTGCAACTACCGAGAACTCTTAAAATTAAATTGCTTCAACAGTGTATCCCACTGAAAGAAACCATTGTTGTACTACTGTACATCCATTGTACTTCAACAACATTTCCCGTAGGCATTACTACAGAGAAATTTTAATCACAACACTTATACATTGTATCACAGCTCGTATACTATGTACATATCCTCCGGCGGGGTCTAGGGTGTCTTATGTTTCACTGACTGCACCCCCCCCCCCCCCTCTTTCTTAACCTAAACAATTAGTGACTTAGAGACCCATCTAGACCCTTTGCTGTAATGCTATACACGGCATTGATGGTTTGTCTAGTGCTACCGACAGGTATCGAGTCAAAAACGTATGATTTGACCATAGTTGAGTAGTAGCTATGTCTTCAACAGATTTTTTTTTTAGAAAACATAGAGATACTGCCCATTTGCGTAAATCGTGGGCCCTACCCACTACGCCGGGATTACTCTCTTTAATGACTTCGACTAGCAGAGAAGCCATTTTTCGTTTCATTAATCTTTTACCTGTACTCGATACCCATAAAGCACCTTGTTGGTTAAGAGGTGCCACTCTCATATATTTGGTTAAAGCTTGTACAGGACACAAATTATGGTGCACTTTACCCCGTTTCAACGCCGGCACCGTGAACTCTGAGAAAACATGTTCACTATGTTCATTCTTGGCGATGAACCCTGGGGAAGGTGCAATATGAATGCAATCATTTAGTCTACCAAACCTTATGCAATTAGGGGTGTTGCTCATCGCCGCCAGCTCAGTGACACCCTGTTACCCGTTGCCAAAGCCATAAGGAATACAGCCTTTTTTAATAGTACAGTAAACTTCCGTTAATCCGAAGGGCAGCGGACCGGCTCTCGTTCGGATTAGTGGATTTTTCGGATTATCGGACTTTACCCCTATGAACCTGTGTATGACGAAAACATTGAGACATTAGGCCACCCAAATGACACAATGGTGCACACACACATATCATATGTTCATGAAATCACTTCAAAAGTTTACCATTGTCATTGTAGCCTATTAACTACTTCAAAACATTCAGATTAATGGTCAAAGGAATCTGCTGATATAAACGTCTTCTTCTTCTTCCGTCTACTAGCGAGTTTGTCTTGCTCTTGAAGATCAGATGTGGTTCGGGAAGTAATGCCTTAACAACGGCACTTCCCTGAGAGGTTCTTGTAATTTTCCTTTTGTGATTTTCCTTTTGTGACGTGCTCTGTTATATTATATTGTATTGAAAGCACCCTTGTCTTGTTGTCTTGAAAGCACCCTTGGGATGCTCCGATCACTGAACTATAAATAGTAGCGTATCGGAACATCCAAAGGTGCGTTTTCAAGCTCAAGACTAATACGTCCAAAGGTGCGTTTTCAAGCTCAAGACTGAATGCGCTTGCAGAAAATGCGGTGCAAGCCAGTAGCGCATCGGAGCGTCCCAAGGATGCGTTCAAGAGCAAAACAAACTCTCTAGCAGACGATGTGGAAGAAGAAGAAGACGAAGGTGTTTACGATTATATCAGTAGCTTCCTTTGACCATTAATCTGAATGTTTTGAAGTAGATAATAGGCTACAATGACAATGGTAAACTTTTAAAGTGAATTCATGAACATATGATATGTGTGTGCTCCATTATGTGTCATTTGAGTGGCCTAATGCCTCAAAAAGGGGACTTTGGGACTTCTTGAAAGGTGCGTTTTCAAGCTCAAGACTGAATGCGCTTGCAGAAAATGCGGTGCAAGCCAGTAGCGCATCGGAGCGTCCCAAGGATGCATTCAAGAGCAAAACAAACTCTCTAGCAGACGATGTGGAAGAAGAAGAAGACGAAGGTGTTTACGATTATATCAGTAGCTTCCTTTGACCATTAATCTGAATGTTTTGAAGTAGATAATAGGCTACAATGACAATGGTAAACTTTTAAAGTGAATTCATGAACATATGATATGTGTGTGCTCCATTATGTGTCATTTGAGTGGCCTAATGCCTCAAAAAGGGGACTTTGGGACTTCTTGAAATTCGGACCATCGGGTGAATTCGGATTTGGCCTCAAATTGAAAAATTCGGACTATTGGGAGATTCGAATCATCGGTCGTCGGATTAACGGACTTTTACTGTAATTCAAAATCTGCCGTATTCTGATACAGACGGGAATGAAGCAAAGATAACGCCTTGTCAAGAGACCAGGTAGGCATGAGCTGACGGGGAGGTGGGCGGAGTTTGAAGCATGCTCTCATGAAACCTGTTTCTTCCGCTTGTGGTATGGTTAGACCTGTAAGGTCAAAGAATGGCACCCTGATAGCTGTTAAGTGAGTTTTTAGAGTCACTACAGATAGACGTTTCTGTTCAAACAAATAGTTTAAATAATTAAAAACTAATGCCACCGAAGGTACTGTCTGTTCTGTTCTAACTATCCAAGAAGTAAAGGACTGCCAATGAGATTGATATTGCCTCTTGGTAGATTGTGTGTACTGATTCATAAATTTATCTGTCACGGTTCTACCATACGGCGTTAACCACTTGGCCTCCTGAATGTCCACAATGCAAAAGTCAGCGAGGTCTTTAGGTTGCCAATCGTGTCTAAGTGGAAATACCCGACCGGGAGCGACACCGGGTTCGGGTACCACGTTATCAATTGCTGGTACCACAACTGCGCCGGCCACAGGGGCGCGATTAACGAGACTACGCCTCGATAATCTTGTAGTTTGTTGACTACGTGGCACATTAGAGAAGCGTCTGGTGGCGGAAACAGATAAATGGAACTCCACATATTCCAATCCGTCACCAATGCGTCGGGCCCCCCCGCCGGCGTGTGAGGTACCGAGGGAGTTTGTGATTCTCCTCTGACGCAAACAGATCCACTTGTGGACGGTAAGGCTCTGCAATCATTTGATCGAAAATGTTCTGCTTGAGTGCCCACTCTACCGTTGTGCTCTGTCTCCGAGACAGAGCGTCTGCCCAGACGTTTGCTACGCCTGGGAGATATGATGCATAAAGATGAATGTTCAGCTTGTCGGCTAGAACAAAAATCTTTTCTGACACGTCTAGCAACTTCCGAGACCTCGTTGACCCTTGTTTCTGAATGCAGTGAACTGCATTGAGATTGTCCATTCTGAAAGCCACCGATTTTTCCCGTAAAGTAGAGCCGTGAACCTGAAGGAAATACAAGGGGACTAGTAATTCTTTTACATTTATGTGGGAGGTTTCTGAATGGGACCAAAGCCCTTGACCCTGATGCCCGAGGTTTGACTGAAAGCCCCAACCTATCGTCCCTGACGCATCCGTGTCCACCCATACCGTCGGCGGAGGAGAGGTCCATGACATGACTGAGTGCAACACTTCCCTCTTCGCCCAGACCGCTAGTAAGCTGTGTATTAATGTTGGGATAGGCCATAATGTTCCCGCCGGTAATAGTGGGAAATATTTGTTGCCCTCCAAGATTAAACGTTTGACTTTCAACCGGCCCAACTTCACAGTTAGTTGAACCCAGTTGAGAGAACCGACTAGAGATTCCCAGAGTCTCCGTGTTGTAGTCAGACTGTGGAGAAACATAAAAAAAATTTTGCGAAATCTGTTTCGATTGTCCACACTCTGACTCAGAGTGAGAGACGCTGTGTCCCAGACCAGCCCTATCCACTGAATTACTCGTGAGGGAACAAGGTTTGACTTTACCAAGTTGACCTTGAATCCTAGAGATTTGACATGGTTTAACGTAATGTTGACATGAGTGTTGCATAACTTTTCTGTCTCTGCCACCACCAGCCAGTCGTCCAGATACCACAAGATCCTGATCCCCTGTTCTAAAATGGGCATCAGGGCTTGCCGGACTAATTTTGTGAATATGCGTGGCGCTAGGTTCAATCCAAACGGCATCCTTTGAAAGACGTAAGTCTGATGCATTATTCTTAAAGCCAGAAATCGTTGAAATCTCTTGTTTACCGGGACGTGCCAATACGCGTCTGTCAGGTATAATGAAAACATCCACCCTCCCGGCGGAAGTGTTAGCCTGATTTGATTCGCTGTCAGCATCCTGAAGGACACGTTGTGAATGTGGAGATTCAAATAAGACAGGTCTACGACCGGTCTCATCTGAATACTGTCCCTTTTTGGTACTAGAAATAGTTTGGATGTAAACACCAGGTAAGTCGGGGGGACTGGGATAATGACACTCTTGGTAATCATCTCCTGAACTAGTGACTCCACCTCTAAAGAAACATGATTGGCCTTTGTCGGCTGACGTAAGCGAGGTCGCCGGAGCCACTGCCAAGTGATGCCTTTGCGTACCACAGTCCTCGCCCATGATCTTAATGGCCATGCCTGATGACACGCCCGGAATGACCCAGTTAGCAGACTGGGGTTCGCCGGCTGGACTACTCTCTTTTCCAACACACCTTTGACTGGCCCCGGGAGTGAGAGAGACCTTAGTTTTTTGCTGGTGGTGGTGTACTCTTGGGCGACTGGCTGGGTTTGGCTGGAGGCGGGCCCTGACCTGGTCGTTGGTGAAACCTGTGGCCTTTACCTGAGAATTTACCCTGTTTATACCTGACTTGAGCCTGACCCTGGGTGGAAGGGGACTTATAGCGCGTTTTTCAAAGGCACAAAGAGGCATAGATTACCAGACAGGTTCTGGCGTTTTGAAAAACAGGCAGGCGCCCCCTTGCCACACGTATGTGACCGGTGTCGATGCCTATACCAGGGTAAGCTTTTCGTACTGCATTACTGCACGTAAACATCACTCGGTGTCTCTCGCGTATAGAGCTGGACATGTGCTATTAAATTGTAAATAATGGAAGATCGAGTGGCACTAGACTTTATGAACGAGGAGTGATCTTCAAGAATATGAGGACAGTTGAACTTTATATGAGATAGGCCTAGGCTACATCAGATATGGCTTTCTCTAAGGAAGGGCTGGACCTGCTCTTCGATGATTGTGACGATGCAGAGGTGCTGTGCACTGTTTTGGCATCCACATCTACAGTTGAAGGACTACCCTTTTCAGTTGATGATGATGGCAGCAATGCCTAGCGATGCCTGTAATATTATTGTACATTAGGCCTAGCCAAACTGTAGCCACTGAAACCCCAGGGCCCAGCTGCCAGCACTGCCTAAGAGCCTTTTCCATGTCAAAATATTGTTGGTAACTTTCGTAAGCTATGCTAGGCCCATTGGCTGGCTGAAACAAAACAAATAATAAAATAATAAATCATGGTAGCCTAAAGCTACTGGTACAGATCGTCCGTGAGTTAGCCTAGCCTTATTCAATCATAATTCAATCCATAGGCTAATTCATTAAGCTTATGCATACCAAACCTGTAGGATGCTTTAGTTTTAACACTTACTATTCCTCATCTCCCATCGTGAGATTTCCGGTAGGTACAGTTGTGGACAGATGAAACAGATACAGCCTTGGTCTGTCCAAGACCTCAATAGAGGGCAGCACAATTAGTGTAGATAAATTATCTGGTAACAGTGATGGTGTGGGGGTAGGAGGTGAAGGTATGGGGTGGAAGGAGGGAGGCAAGGGAGGGGGAAGGAGGGTACAGGAGTGAGAGGGGGAACTAGCAGCGAGGTGGTAGCAGGTGGGGGTGGAGGGAAGTGGTTGGCCAAATACTTTACTGTGAAAGAATAATTAATTTTGTGTTTTGATCATTATGTATCCCACATAATGATCAAAACACATGAATACGAAATATTGGAGTCGTGAGGTGTGTGTAGCATAATAAACACGCTACAGGCTGCTAAACTGCTATTGCTCTCTTTCTCTCTCTCTCTCTCTCTCCATATACAATATTATAGGTTTGACTCCTGTAAGGAGATAAAGAAAACCTAATATTTAGTAGTGGCCCCGTAATCATTGACGAACATGCCTATTACATAAGGCATCCTCTTCAAACACTAATCCGCCGTAGTTTTGAATCTACCGCGCAGAGCATTTAAAAACTGAGGAGCCTTCATCATGAGCGCACGCGACCTCACTCATGGCTTCAGTCATTATGAATTGGGTTCTCACTACGAAAAAACTTCGTAAAAAATAAAAACAAAAAGAAAATAAGAATAACTATCCAATAAGCTTTCCATCATATCGTGGATGTACTTGTGTGGATCTCTGACCAGACGCTGATTCAGGCGTCATTCTTTCCTTCACTGACATATCAAGTAAACCAAAATCCTCAATACATCAACGAATGGGAAGGGGACGGTCGGGAGGGCCCCAGTCGTCAATGATTACGGGGCCACTACTAAATATTAGGTTTTCTTTATCTCCTTACAGGAGTCAAACCTATAATTTATTAGCGGCCCCTCCATCATTGACGAACATGCCTGATTTCTAAGACTGGAGGGGGACATTCGTAATCATATCATAACTCTAGAAAAGCAGATAATAAAAACAACCACATAGTATTCTTACTTTGAAAATATATTTAACAACGGCGTAGCCGAAAAAATACAAGAAAAAAGGGGGTTCAGGCAGGTGCGTGCTTCAAAGAAGCCTGCCTGACAAAAAATGGGTAACCCTGAAGATTCTGAACACAGATCTGTAGTTACAAAGGCACCCCACTCAACGAGTGGTGACAAAAAATAACAAGTTATAAGTTTATATGTGCACATAATAAACCCCAACATAAACTTGGAGATAAATTGCAAAGGAACTCCATTATTCTAAAATTAAATTGCTTTCGCAGCTAAACTACTCTAACAACACCGTTGTTTTGTACTTAACATTGTACTAGCACAATTTCTCACTGAGAAATTTTCATATCACATTTTAACCTTAAATTGTATCACAGCTCTCATACTCCGGCGGGGTCTAGGGTGTCCTATGTCAACTGACTGCACCCCCCCCCCCCCCTTTCCCGTGAAAGTAAACAAAAGTGACTGCAGGGCCACCTAGACCCTCTGCCTTAAAGCTATACATGGTAAGGAAGGTTTGTCTAGAGCAACTGACAAGTATCTAGACAGAAACGTATGATTAGACGCCCACAACTGCGTGGACGCTATGTCTTCAACTGAAAAAAATTTCAGGAAACGTAAAGAGGCTGCCCATTTGCGTAAATCGTGGGCCCGACCCCCAACGCCGGGATTACTTTCTTTAATGACTTCTACCAGAAGAGAGGCTAATCGCCGTTTAAGTAAGCGTTTACCCGTACTTGCTACCCATAAAGCACCTTGGGGGTTTCGAGGAGCTACTCTCAAATATTTGGTTAGAGCTTGCACTGGACATAAATTATGATGCACCTTTCCCCTTTTTAACGCCGGCACCGTGAACTCAGAAAACACGTGTGCACTATGCTCATTCTTGGCTACAAAACCTGGGGAGGGTGCAATGGAAATACATTCATTAAGTCTACCAAACCTAAGACAATTAGGTGTGTTGCTCATCGCCGCCAGCTCAGACACTCTGTTTCCGGTGGCCAAAGCCAAAAGGAAAACCGCCTTTTTTAAGAGTAATGCAAAGTCTGCAGTATTTTGGTACAGACGAGAGTGAAGCAAAGACAAAGCTTTGTCCAGAGACCAAGTAGGCATGAGCTGACGGGGAGGTGGGCGGAGTTTAAAACATGCTCTCATAAAACCTGTTTCCTCCGCTACCGGTATGGAAAGACCCGTAAGATCTAAAAAGGGCACTCTAATCGCAGTTAAGTGATTTTTTAATGTTACCACAGATAAACGTTTCTGCTCAAACAGATAATTCAAATAATTAAAAACTAATGCCACTGAGGGTACAGTTTGTTCTGTCCTAACGATCCAAGAAGTAAAGGCTTGCCAATGTGATTGATACTGTCGTTTTGTAGACTGAGTATATTGATTAAGTAATTTATTTGTCACATCTCTACCGTATGGTGCTAGCCACTTGGCCTCCTGAATGTCCATAATGCAAAAGTCAGCGAGGTCGCTAGGTTGCCAATCGTGTCTAAGTGGAAATACCCGACCGGGAGCGATACCGGGTCCGGGCACCACATTTTCAATTGCTGGTACCACAACTGCGCCGGCCACAGTGGCGCGATTAGCGAGACTAAGCCTCGATAATCTCGTAGTTTGTTCACTACGTGGCACATTAGTGACGCATCTGGCGGTGGAAACAGATAGATGGAGCTCCATCTGTTCCAGTCTGTCACTAGGGTGTCTGGCCCCCCTGCCGGCGTTTTCGCCCGGCGGGTGAGGTATAGAGGGAGTTTGTGAGTCTCCTCGGACGCAAAAAGATCCACTTGTGGATGGGAGAGCTCTGCAATCATTAGGTTGAAAATGGGTTGCTTGAGCTCCCATTCTACTGTCGTGCTCTGTCTCCGGGACAGAGCGTCTGCCCAGACGTTCGCTACGCCTGGGAGATAAGATGCGTGAAGATAAATATCTAGACTGTTGGCTAGAGCAAAAATCTCTTCCGACACGTTTAGCAACTTCCTTGACCTCGTTGACCCTTGTTTCTGAATACAGTGGACTGCATTCAGATTGTCCATTCTGAAGGCCACCGACTTGCCCCGTAACGCCGGGCCGTGAGCCTGAAGGAAATACAAGGGGACTAGTAATTCTTTGACATTGATGTGCGAGATTTCTAAGTGGGACCAAAGCCCCTGACCCTGGTGCCCCTGATTTGACTGAAATCCCCAACCTATTGTGCCTGACGCATCCGTGTCTACCCATACCGTTGGTGGAGGAGAGGTCCATGACATTATTGAGTGCAATGTTTCCCTCTTCGCCCAGACCGCTAGTAAGGTGTGGATTAATTTCGGGATGGGCCATAATTTTCCCGCCGGTAAGAGCGGGAAATATTTGTTGCCTTCCAATATTAATCGTTTTACTTTCAACCGGCCCAACTTGACAGTTAGTTGAATCCAGTTGAGAGAGCCGACCAGAGACTCCCAGACCCTTCGCGTCGTAGTCAGACTGTGAAGAAACCTGAACAGTTTCCTGCGAAACCTGTTGCGTTTGTCCACACTCTGACTCAGAGTGAGAGCGGCGGTGTCCCAGACCAGCCCTATCCACTGAATTACTCGTGAGGGCACAAGGTTTGACTTTACCAGATTTACCTTGAACCCTAGAGTTTTGACATGATTTAAAATGATATTGACATGTTTTATGCATAATTGTTGTGTCTCTGCCACCACCAGCCAGTCGTCCAGATACCACAACACTCTGATCCCCTGTTTTAACAATGGCATCAGGGCTTGCCGGACTAGTTTTGTGAATAATCGAGGTGCCAGGTTCAAGCCGAACGGCATCCTCTGAAAAACAAAATTTTGGTGCCTGATCCGTAAGGCCAAAAACCTTTGAAATCTTTTGTTGACCGATACGTGCCAATAGGCGTCTGTCAGGTCTAGTGAACACATCCAACCTCCCGGCGGAAGTGTTAGCCTGATTTGGTGTACTGTTAACATTCTGAAAGATTCGTTGTGAATGTGAAGATTCAGATAAGACAGGTCTACGACCGGCCTCATCTGAACACTGTCCCTTTTGGGAACCAAAAATAGTTAGGACGTGAATACAGGGTAATTTGGTGGGACCGGGATGATGACATTCTTGGCAATCATTTCCTGGGCTAGTGACTCCACCTCTAAAGAAACAAAATTCGCCGTTGTCGGCTGACGTAATCGAGGTCGCCGGAGCCACTGCCAAGTGATGCCTTTGCGTGCCACCATCCGTGCCCAAGTGTTTAACGGCCATGCTTGGTGACACGTTCGGAACGACCCAGTTAGCAGACAAGGGTTCGCCGGCTGTACTACCCTCGGTTCCTCCGGCCTTAAGGTAGGCGCCGGGAGTGAGAGAGACTAGTTTTTTGATGGTGGGGTTGGTGCTGGACGCTTCGCCGGCTGGCTGGTGTTGGCCGAAGACTGGCCCTGACCTGGTTTATGTTGGCCGCGTCCTCTCTGACCTGAAAACCTACTCTGTCTATGCCTGAACTGACCCTGGGGGGAGTGGGAGGACTTAGGCGGAAGAAAAGGCTTAGATCCCCCTGGCTGAGCTTTAGTAGTAGGCCTGGGTTTGGGGAAGTTAAATGCAGGTTTCTTAGAAGGGGTGGGACTGTGCTTAATGGCCTGTGCCATATTGATCACTGTTCGCCACACTTCAGGGGTCATTAAAGAGGGAGTAAGCACTGGTGACATAACCACCTGATTAGCAATGCGATCAGGTAGCTTGCGAACTAACGACATCCTAAGATCTTGTCGTGCTCGTACCGCCTCAAGCAAGGCGGTACGTATGTCACCCAAGGATTGGATTGACGACTGAAGAATCAGTCGCCGGGATAACTCAACCGATCTTCGAGCATCCGCATCTGCGATTGCCTGAGTGGACCGTAGTAAAGACTTAGCCACCTGCTGAGATACTATGTACTGCGAGAACAGGCGAAAAGCTTTTCCCCGTAGCCTAAATTCTCTGTCTAGGTGAGTAGGGGTAGGGGTAGTGAACGGGTCCTTCAGCTCACAAAGATTAATCTTAGGGGCAGCTAGAAATGAAAACAAAGCTGACGGGACTCCGCCGGCAGAACCCACCGGCATGGAGAACCATGAATGAGTACCCTGAGGTATCTGGTGGGAAGATTTAGAAGTGAAAGTGGTTGCAAAGTTTTGAGCCTCTACCTCCCAATCTACCCAAGGTCCTGGTCCCAACTGTCCCACCTTCAAAACTGGATTAGCTGCGTCGTCTGTGACGGTCTGTAAATCTAGTTCAGGAGTGAGAGCTGACAGAGTCTTAATATCATTAAACCCATCCAGCTTAGACCAGTCTGAAAATAGTTTTGAAGCTGAGGCAGGGGGTAAAGCAGGCTTAGAAGCATACACAAAATAATCTTGATGATAATAACTAGGTATAGCCTTGATGTTTACGTCCAGAACATTACCTAAAGTATCCACGGCCCTTAGTTTCTTTGACTTATTGCCCTGGATGACCCACTCACGCGGTACCGGGAGTTCCCCTGACAAAGTAGGTTGGGCAAGCTCTGGTTTAGAGGAGTTCAAAAGAACCCATGACTCGTCTGGCCCATAAAGTAAGGGCATAGCTACCTTTCTAAGAGGCGCTTTGTCTAGAGGGGGTGGATTGACATCCGTTATGACCCTGACATTTGAAGTTGTCAAAGCCGCCGTAGCAGGCCTAGTGATCCCTGAGGTTAACAGAGTGGGAGGGTTAGGGATCTTAGATAAATCAATCGAAGTCATCAGAGGCCGTACCGTAGAACTTGTCTTGGGAGCCCCCAAGTCCATTGTGGGGTTTTCCTGTTGTTGACCAAAAAATTTAGATAAAGCATGAGTAAGCAGCCCATTAATTTCTTGTGCCGTAACAAACTGGTTTGATGAAGAACTTACAGGTGAATCATTAGTATCCTGTGCGGCGTCCAAGCCTGAGCCTGACCCTTGTCCTTCCATCTCCGAAATTATAGAAACTTCATCTTTCTCCTCCTGATCCTCCTGAGAAGACCCCGCCGAGGCAGGGGTACCTTGTTGCCAAGATAAGTCTGGGATAGAGGATGGGATCGCCGCGTCCCTGTGGACATCGGCTACTGTGTGACTCGTTTGAGTCGGACGTGGGTGATCAGACCCTGGTTGAGCAAACCGCCAAACACCGAGGCCCTGGCCTACGCTCTCTTGAGAGTCTGAAACATTCTCAATTACTGAACCCCCTGAACTTTCCAATTCCAGGGTTAAAATATTAAGTGGCAAATCCTCTTTTGGGACAGGCACTGCACTGGACTCTTGGGCCTTAACACAAACTCTGTCTGGGGTAGAGGTACGATGAGATGCACTAGAAGTTGGTGAATGTCGAGAGGACTTCCGTTTATGAGAATCCTTTTTAGAGGATTTATGGCTACGGTGTGACCGCGAACTATTCTTAGATCTAGAGGAATCCTCGCCGTGACCACTGGTGGAACCTTCCGTCCTGCTCTTCTTACTCGCCGGTGAAGAGGCCCGACTAGATGACTGGTGTCTAAGAGGAGACCTAGACCGGGATCTCGCCCGAGACGAAGAGGCGGATACCGGGGGTGTAGGCTCTCTTGGGCGTTTAGGTGTAGCCGCAGAGGATACAGAACCCTGACCAGTCTCCGCCGGCTTAATACTCGTGACTCTAGAGGAACGTTTAGGGGGAGGGTGTTCGGAGAGCAATCTATCCCAAAGTGGGACGTTGTCACATTGAAGTGATTTATGTGCAACAATGGTAGTGTAGGCTGACATCTGTTGCCTAACCTCTCTTAAGGCTACCGCCGCGGTCTTATCATTATCACAAAGGACCTTTAAAGCTAATTGGGAGCAAAAAGAACAATTACGCATAACCCAGAGACCCCTTGAACGGTCTAGACATTTAACACACCTTATGCAACGGGTATGCGCAAAAATAGGGATACCAGCACAAGCAGGGGTAGTGCACAAAGCAAAAACTGGGGCCACGGTAGCCATGACAGAGACTGGTGGGAGGAAACTACCGCAGGGTCTGTATTGGTCCGCCGGAGCTCAGCTCTGGAAAAAAATAAAATTTCCAGGAATTAATGCTCATAAGGTTAACCCAACATGTTCACGCACAAGTGTTAATAACCCGCCGGGTAACGAGATGTAATGGCACAAACACAGCTCGCTACGCGGTGGGGTTCAGAAATCTAAACAAATCTTTTGATAAAGAAAGTGAATACCCTCTGATATAATATAATATAACGGTCCAGCATGGCGCTTATAGTCTCTTGGTGGTGGCGACTGTCTCAAGATTCAATTTTGTAACAAAGCAACCCCCCAAAAAGACGCCGGCCCTTGAAATATTTTAGTAGAATAGCACAGGGCAGGATGATACGAGATCTGATGTCTAACGAATTGTCACAAAAGATCGCCGTAAGTTAGAAGGCGGCGATACCTACTTGTATCACTAAATTAAGTGGTTAAATCGAAATCGAATTTTGTAAATTCCTTAGTTCCTCCACCTAGGAGCACCCGCCGGGTGAGAAGAATCGATATATTATCCTAAATTGAACCTTCAATTGCCGTAAGAGTAAAGGCGGCGATACACATAGTATCACTAAAATGGATTGGTTAACTAACTGAAAGACATAAGTCGTTCATCCCACCCTACCCAGGTGCACCCGCCGGGTGAGATGTCCAAACGTTAACCCCATAAGTTCCTGTCCCCACTTCTTTGTAAAAGATCGCCGGGGAGGAAAGCCTAAAGCAACAGCTAGGTTTTTCAAGTGGTTTTTGTAAAACCGGGTAGAAAAACTACATAACGTATGTCCGCATGAACAATCGTTTTATAGATGGGAACAGCCATCCCGCCGGGAATCAAAGGAGGCCTGAAACCAGGCATCCACAGAGACGCAGTCCTGGAGAGCCACAGACACCCCAACGCCGGGGAAACAAGCCAGTGTTTACAACCACGTGTGGCCCAACACGGCTCGCGGCCGGGATTTTCATGGTGAAACCGAGAAAACCCGCCGGAAGGCAACCCACCCTGAACAGACACCATCTGAACAACAAGAGACACGAGGAGAGCCACGCACGACAACCCCAAGGTCACTCCATAATCCGTGGAATTAGCCAATACACAACTAAACCAGGAAACAATTATAGTCCGAGGAATTAGCCAATACACAACTAAAACCCGGATACACATGACACAGTAGGGCATATTTATCAATAATAAACAATAACACTAGTACATGTGGCAAAGCTACGAGCGGCTGGCTAGGCCTAGGTAGACGGCATAATAAAAGTTGAAATATACACAAACACTGGAAATATCACAACAGGAACCACCGCCAACACACCACCGTAGCATAAACTTCCGACCAAGGGAAGACTGACTCGGGACCCAGAAAAAACTTCACTAAGTGAAGAAAAATACGCTGGGAACGTCAGAAACAAAGCTTACCTCATCAGAAAGATAAAAGGCAGCACTAACTAATGCGTAGTGAAAGCCGCCTGCATCACAAACTAACACAGCTGTGAAAAAGTTCACATGTCCACAACGGGACCACGAGGGTACATCCGAAATAGATGCCCCATACACTCGACCCAAAATACACTGCACTGCGGGCAACCAGCCCAGGACACTCCTGCTACGCCTATCCTAACCTTACTCGATACATCCTAGAGTAAACAAATGAGAAAAAACTCACTAGGGACGCCACGAATGCGGAACTAGCGGAGCGTGGGGAGGCACGTCCGGGCAGGCTGAACGCAGAGCAGAGAAGGAAGAATGACGCCTGAATCAGCGTCTGGTCAGAGATCCACACAAGTACATCCACGATATGATGGAAAGCTTATTGGATAGTTATTCTTATTTTCTTTTTCTTTTTATTTTTTACGAAGTTTTTTCGTAGTGAGAACCCAATTCATAATGACTGAAGCCATGAGTGAGGTCGCGTGCGCTCATGATGAAGGCTCCTCAGTTTTTAAATGCTCTGCGCGGTAGATTCAAAACTACGGCGGATTAGTGTTTGAAGAGGATGCCTTATGTAATAGGCATGTTCGTCAATGATGGAGGGGCCACTAATAAATATACTGTATGTGACATATAGGCATTCAAATATATATCTTATATCTCTAATGTAGTACTACTTTATTTGTGTTCTCTGCTTAGAGCGCCTACTGAGTTGTGATATCGGGAACGTGGTATTGTTCAAACATGGGAGCGTCAGAAACAACTGAACTACCTGTTGGTTATCTAACAAGGGGAAATATAGTAATTGTTAATATTTGTCAGTTGGTGAGTCAGTCAAACTTCAAATATTATAGTTAGTGCTTCAGCATAATGGTGAGTGTATAGGTCATAGTAGTAACGAAAGTATGCAATGCATATATGGTGTATATAATACGGTATCAATGACACGCCAATTAAAGTGTTTTCCAAGTGTATCGGAGGTGTTATCAGTGTTGGCATTGCCACGGGTATATAATCGCTTTTCATTATATACGTCCATAAAATGTTAAACAATATAATATTATAAATGAATAAATGAATGAACAAAGGATGGCTAATATATATTTACATAGCAATACACCTGTTTAAGAAAAGCAACCAGTTATATATAATGTGTCAATATAATCCTCAAAGTTTCGGTATAGAGGCGCAAAAGACCATGTTATAAAATAATATCCCCACATTAAAAACTAAGTTATATTTATTGGTCAAACGTCTTGGTAGATATGCTCAACAATAATGACGCAAGGGTGGTGTAAGCTTAATTAATATCAAATGAAAACACGATTATGCAGAACCATTCCGGTATATCAGGTATGTTTTGTTACGTTTATGCAGAACCATTCCGGTATATCAGGTATGTTTTGTTACGTTTATGCAGAACCATTCCGGTATATCAGGTATGTTTTGTTACGTTTATGCAGCACCATTCCGGTATATCAGGTATGTTTTGTTACGTTTATGCAGCACCATTCCGGTATATTAGGTATGTTTTGTTACGTTTATGCAGAACCATTCCGGTATATCAGGTATGTTTTGTTACGTTTATGCAGAACCATTCCGGCATATCAGGTATGTTTTGTTACGTTTATGCAGAACCATTCCGGCATATCAGGTATGTTTTGTTACGTTTATGCAGAACCATTCTGGTATATTAGGTATGTTTTGTTACGTTTATGCAGAACCATTCCGGTATATCAGGTATGTTTTGTTACGTTTATGCAGAACCATTCCGGTATATCAGGTATGTTTTGTTACGTTTATGCAGAACCATTCCGGTATAATTATCAGGTATGTTTTGTTACGTTTATGCAGAACTATTCCGGTATATCAGGTATGTTTTGTTACGTTTTGACTGCATCAGTAGATGTGAAAGCGTTAAATGAGATAGCGTTAGGGCCATTCCTTGCTACGGGTTCTAAGCTGTATACAGTTGGTTAGTGTCTCAGAGATATGAGGATACGCTTCTTCACTTATTATGGCATATAGTAAATGAGTTCATTAATTTTTGGCGGGACGTCTTGTAGTTGGAGGAGTAATTGAGATAGCCACTACCGATTTTATAGATATTAAAGTGAAACAGCTTACACGTATTAAGAAAGGGTTAGGAATACATTAAAATGAAAATACTGAATAGGATTGTAATAATTATGGTGAGCAAAGATGCATGGTATATACAACTAGCAAAACGAAAATAGTGCATTGTGCTGCTTTATGATACATAAATGTGTTTAAGATAATTAGAGAATTCATAATATCATGACCTAGGCAAAAGTAGACTTCGAATGTTTGAGATATAGCTTAACAATCTAGAGAAAGATGAACCAGGACAGATACATAAAGCTTGATAAATTAACTTTAGCAGATTACAGAAAACAGGAAGAGATTAAAGGCGCAAAAGATAAACGGGAGCAACGAATTATCAGTCCTCATTAATCATTAATCCTGTTCTCAAAAAACAGGGTGAATGTTCATGTATGTGAATATATGACCTGTGATTTCGTATACTATTTAACAGTAAATTGTGAATAACATAAAGCTTAACAACAAGGTCAGTATCTAAAAAAATATAGCAAAGGAGGAGTTGCAGCATTTCCATGTTTATTGTTGTCAGAATTGTTGTACGATAAAACACACTTGGTATGGAATATATACACATATATTTCATTTATGGGGCTTTCAAAACATTACACGTATCATAACATTATTCAATATTTCCTTAGGTTACCAATAATACAATCTAGACAAATATTGCCAATCAATAATATAAGGTCCATTGATTTCTTAATATATTTAGTTACAAACCGACTTTACAATAGCATTATTGGTAACTCTAGATTTTATACATCCTTATTAACCAATATAGAGCGTAATCTTAATCTTACTAAATAATTGACTCGCACAAAACCTGTAGAGCGAGACTGAAATAAAAGCATGGCCATATTATAGTTAGTAGATAATTTTTCTATGTGAGTTAGTGAGACAAAAGTCAGAACTGTCCTTCCCCAAATTCCTTCCCCATAGTTGAAAGAGTGACAGGGCCAAAATCAAAGAATGTTCGAGCCAAAATGCCTTGATACACAGAGTTTAAAATAATTAAATTCATAGGATGAGGGGAAAATAGATTCAGGGTAGAGTGTTCCAGAGCTCAGCTGTTGAATAGGGGAAAGATTGGAAATATCGTTTCACTCTTGGGTTGGAGAAATGCAAAGAGTAGGGGTGGGATTTTATTGGAAGACAGGTTCTACGTACTCCTCGTAGAGGAGGTGGTATACATTGAGAGAGGGTGAGGAACACTGATTATTGTAATATCAGTAGAATAGCGAGAAAGATGCAACTTTGCGGCGAAGAGAGAGAGATTGCAGAGAGTCAGGGAGCGGACATCAGTTAATGAGATGAAAGGTTTTCTTTTCTACTTTGTCAAAAAAATGCTGTGTGAAAGGATCTTCCCCCACACATGTGAACAATACTCAATACATGGACGCACTGTGTCTCTGTACAGAGCAAGAAGCTGTGCCGGGGTAAAGAACCCCCGGAGACGATTGAGCATACGTAGCTTCTGGAAAGCTGTTTTAGCAAGGGTGGTAATATGATCTTTCCAAGTGAGATCAGGAGAAAAGGAGACACCGAGAATACTGAGAGAAGATGAATGGTTGATTTGTGTATTGTTGAAGTATAAGGGAAAGTCCTGTGGGAGTTCTTGATGGGTAGATAAATGGAATAATGGGTTGTTTTGGAAGCACCAAAAGCAACAATATATTTTCTGCCCCAAGTGGGAATTGTTGATATGTCAGAAGATATGGCATCGTCACGTGACTTTTTGAGAGATTGCTTGCTGGGGGGTTCTGAAAAACTAGTTGAATAGTGTTAGGGTGAGTCATCAGCATATGAATGAATAGCTGATAGTTGATAGGTTGAGGAAGTGAAAGATGGCCGTCCACAACTGCAGCCATGGAACGGCCAGGAAGGGAAATAGAGATAAAGGCACAATTTGAGGGACAAGAACTAAAGGTGGGTAGCTTAGAAGTTAGAGATTTGTGCCAGACTCTATTAAAGGACTTAGATATGTCTAGCACAATAGAAAAGCTTTCACCGAAATCATGAAAGGAGGATAACCAAAAGTTAGTAAGATATGAATAAGATATGAAAGAAGATCACCAGTAGAGCGACCCCTTAGGAAGCCATACTGGCAATCTGAAAGTAGATTATATGGGCAGAGAGATGCTTAAGAAATTTTGAAGTAAGAATAGTTTCCAAAAACTTTGGAGATGCAAGAAATGAGAGCAATTGGACGATAGTTGGAGGGTTGAGAGCGATCATCCCTTCTTTGGGATAGGTTGAATGAGAGCAAACTTCCAGCAAGAAGGAAAGACATTAGAGGAGAGACAGAGATGAAAGAGTTTGCCTAGGCATTGAGTCAGCACGGAAGCACAGTTTTTTTTAGCACAACAGGAGGAACACCATCACGCCTTCTTAGTATTAAGCCCAGAGAGGGTAGAGAGCACATATTTAAAAGAGATTAGGATATTAGGTATAAGTAGGAGAGTTGGAGGGGGAGGAATAACACCGGAATCATCCAAGGTGGAGTTTTTAGCGAAAGTTTGGGTGAAGAGTTTAGCTTTGTCAGAGGAAGAAGTGACGGTAGTGCCGTCAGAGTGGAAAAGGGGAGGGAAAGACGAAGAAGAACAAATGGTGGAGAGGTTTTTGGCTAGATACCAGAAAGCTTGGTATGGGAAGAGCTTTGAGTTGGATAGTTCAAAGAGAGGTAACCTGACCAAGATTCGAACCCACTCACTGCAGGTATATTTGGAAGAGCTGGGCACCATAACCACTCGGCCATGAGCATATGGCTGAGTGCTTATGGTGCTCAGCCCTTCCAAATATACCTGGAGTGATTGGGGTCGAATCCTGGTCAAGATACCTCTCTCCCAGCCTGTCCGACATTATCATTAGATATTGGATAGTTCAGTGCATTTAATCTAGAATCGATGAAATAGTGTTTGGTGAGTCAAAGAACAGATTTGTCTTGATTCTGGCCAGAAACATAGGAAGAATAAGATTCTTGAGTTTGAAGGTGTCGGTATCGTTTGAATGCTTCATCCTTATTGCGGACAGAAGTTGAACAAGCGTGAGTAAACCAAGTTTTTTTTACATTAGTCTGAGGGAAAGAAAATGGAATGTATGCCTCCATGCCCGAGAGAATTACCTCGGTAATGAGTTCAGCACTCTCCGAGGGTCCCCGGCAACGGAAGGAAAAGTAATTCCATGGGAAATCAAAGAAGTACTACCGGAGAGCCTCCCAGTCGGCAGTCCCAAAGTGCTACAAGTGCCGCCGGCTGGCTAGTTCGGCTCAATCGGGTGGCCGTACTGGAGAGATAGGACAGGAAAGAGAGAAAGGTAAGAGGAGCCCAAATGAGGGAAAAGATCGACAGTATAAGAAGAAGGGTTAGAAGTTAGAAACAAGTCAAGAATGTTAGGCCGATCTCCGAAGCTATCTGGGATATGGGTGGGTTGCTGAACCAACTGCTGTAGGTCATTTAGGATAGAAAAGATATAGGATTGTTCACCAGGTTAGTCAGTGGAATGAGAGGAGAGCAATTGGTGGTGGTGAGGGTTAAATTCTTCAAAGATGGTGATTTCTGAGAAAGGAGAGATGGCTAGGATGTGTTCCAGTTAAGAGTTTAGATACTCAAAGAATTTGGGAAAGTCAGTAGAGTTAAGGGAAAGATAGACAAAACAGAATTATTTAGTATGAGAATGACAGGATAACTTGAGCCATAAAGTGGAGAATTCAGAGAGAGTCAAAATCGGGAACATGAGATCCTGTGAGTTTGCTGCATCCGCCTTTGGCTTTGAAAGTAGGATAGAGAAAGTAGGATGATACAGAGAAGGGGCTGCTGGCAGTTGCATACAATTATGTCTAAAAAAATATGGTAGTATTTATTTTACAAAACCAAGGAACTGCACTGCAAATATATATAGTGTAGTGTAAATATAATCACGGTTGACCCAGTTTGCTATAACAGTAAAACTGCAGACTAAAACATAATGAATATAGCAAAGATAAATAGGTAGATAAAGCTTGCTTCATTTACTGTAATACTGTATATATACTGTATATATATATATATATATATATATATATATATATATATATATATATATATATATATATATAATGTTTCTAAGTAAATTAGATATACAAACGACAAACGGTATGTGGTTATGTTCCAATAGCGAGAGAGAGAGAGAGAGAGAGAGAGAGAGAGAGAGAGCTAGCGAGAGAGCTAGCGAGAGCAAGTTGCCTATAGCGCGTTTATCATACTACACACACCCCTACCTAATCTTATCAAGGCTTATGGTATTATGTGGCTCTGTGAAAATGTTTTTCATAGTTGAATATTTAATGCATAAGAATTTGTTATATTACTATCACAATCGAAGGTGGGTAAGTGAGATGTTAGACAACTTATTTATTATGCCATTACCAAAGTTTAAATTAATTGTTCTTCATAAAATAATTCACGCTCCAGCCACAGGTTTCTTTGTAATCCACCACCACCTACCCCTATCCTGCACTACTGCTATAGGTTGCCCTTTATAGTTTGTCACTCGGCACTTTGTATCTGGATCTCTTTATGCATTTCTGTCTCGTGCTCATCTTTTACCTTTCTGTAAAGTGTTTTCCCATAGCTTTGTATCTTTCTTGAATTCGCCTAGCTTACCTCTGCCGTTTTAATCATGAGTTTTAGTGCCACATAGTTTTCATGGGCTTGGTGCTAGTCTTTATAATAATAATACCTTCTCCCCTCCCCCATCTATGATTCTCGAGGTATAAACACACAGTTTCTTATTGGAGGGTGTATATTTCAATTTGCTACAACTTTAGCAGTATTATGTGTTTCATTAACCCGGGAACTGAGGGGAGACTCTTAAGAGTGAGTGAAAAAAAAAATCAACTTTTGACATCAAATTTTTTTTTTTTTTTTTTTTTTTTTTTTGGCCCCTGGGCCATGCAAAATCTCAGTCCTCTACCTCCCCTCCTTCCCCACTTTCCTCCTCTCCTTCAGTTATCACCTATTTTCCCTGTTATTCCCTTATTCTGAGGTATATTTTCGTGCTAACATTAGAAATCCGGTTGCAGGGTGTGGTCATCACTGATAGCAAGCGAATGCAAGAGAGAGAGAGAGAGTATCGATCGACTGTGTCTCAGTGGCCTTGGGGGAAATTGGCAGGAAAGCAGCTTGCCTCACCCATACATTATACAACTCGCGGGCTATATCTCCGATTTTGACCATCCAAACGCTGTTTTCACTTGTTTTATTGTTGTTTCAGGTTAATACCTTTATAATCAACCCATAATAGGCGCATATGGATAAGTATTAATGCTATTAATGGTACAATGAATATTTTAGTGACGGAAACACCTCAAATACATGCGCACAGGGAGAGGTGTCTAATTACCCCCATGCGCACTTCAGAGGTTAATACCAGCAATCCAATATTTTGCAATCATAATATCGCATAATGATCAAAACACAAAATTAATAATTCTTTCACAGTAAAGTATTTGGTCACTCACTTCCCTCCACCCCCACCTGCCGCTGGTTACCCCTCCCATTCCTGTACCCTCCTTCCCCCTCCCTCACCTCCCTCCTTCCACCCCATACCTTCACCTCCTACCCCCACACCATCACTGTTACCAGATAATTTATGGGCACTAATTGTGCTGCCCTCTATTGAGGTCTTGGACAGACCAAGGCTGTATCTGTTTCATCTGTCCACAACTGTACATACAAAAAAAAACTAAAAAAAATAAAGGGAACATTTGCTGAGGAACGAACTTCTGCTTGGTAGAGCCATGCTTGGTGGAATGATAAATAAACAGATCAACTCATTGGCAACACCGATTCACACTTGATTTATTTCGGTACTAGTTGACTTTTCATAACCAACAAACCACAAATAATTGCTTCTGTTATTATTAATATTACGTCAGTTCACTTCATAATCGCACATATAACTCATATAACGTTAATTAATGAGATATTATTACGTTACAGGTAGGCATATGATATCGTGAGATGGTGTTGCCGCTGTTGCCACCAGCAATAATTTAGCATATTTTTTTTTTCACGTTTAAAATACTAATCGTAAGGTGTAATTGCATTTGTACACACGTTCTTTCTCCAGGATCTAATTTAGGCTCAATAACGCTATACAAAATATAGTGCTTCACTGGAAACAAATAATGCCATTTAGAGCGGCAATTTCAAGACTTAAATTCTCGTCCTGTGATTGGTTGGTTCGCCGGCGTGACGTCACAGCTTTGGTATATGGTTCTCTATGCTTCTGACCAAAGACTACCAGACAATCTCGGGAGGCTGTCTGCTTCTGTCTGGTCGTGTCTGGTTGTCTCTGGTAATCTATGCCTCTTTGTGCCTTTGAAAAACGTGCTATTAGGCTGATGAAAAGGCTTCGACCCACTAGCTTGAGCTTTCGAAACTGGTTTGGGTTTAGGGAAAGTGAAGGTAGGCTTCTTAGGTTGAGAGGGACTTTGTTTGAATGCTTGTGCCATATTGAAAACAGTTTTCCAAACTGCTGGAGAAATCAAAGAAGGAGTTAGAACTGAAGACAGAACTACTTGGCTTGCAATACGGTCAGGAAGTTTCTTTACTAAGAACATCCTCAGATCCTGCCTTTCTCGAACCGCCTTTAATAAGGCCGTCCGAATATCTCCTAAAGACTGAATGGAAGTTTGGAGAAGCAAGCGCCGGGAAAGTTCAATGGCCTTCCTGACTTCCGCAGCTTCGATTGCCTGAGAAGAGCGTAACATAGACTTGGTTACTTGCTGGGTAACAATATATTGTGAAAACAGTCTAAACGCTTTTCCTCTTAACCTAAACTCGCGGTCTAGGTGAGCTGGGGAAGGCGTGCTAAAAGGATCTTTTAATTCGCACAAATTGATTTTAGGGGCAGCCAAGAAATCAAACAAAGCAGAGGGGACTCCTCCAGCACCAAAAACTGGAAGAGGGAACCAAGAATGGTTTTCTTGAGGGATGTGGTGAGAAGATTTTGAAGTGAAAGTAGTGGCAAAATTTTGAGCCTCTGTTTCCCATTCCACCCAAGGTCCCGTACCCAACTGCCCCACCTGCAAGACTGGATTAGAGGCCGAGTCTGTGATTGGAAACATATCCAACTCCGGCGTCAAAGCCGAAAGTGCCATGATGTCGTTAAAGCCATCATTCTTAGTCCAGTCAGAAAAAAGCTTTGAAGCTGAGGCAGGGGGTAGGGCTGGTGTTGATGCATACACAAAAAAGTCATGGTTATAATAACTTGGAATGGCCTTAATATGAACATCTAAAACATTTCCTTGACTATCCAATGCTCTGAGTTTTGTAGACTTATTGCCTTGGATTACCCACTCATGTGGTACAGGGAGCTCCCCCGAAATAGTAGCTTGTGCTGCCTCTGGCGTAGTTGGTAACATTGCTACCCATGACTCATCAGGCCCGTATAAAAGAGGCATAGCTCCTTTTTTTACTGGTGCCTTGTCTAAAGGGGGGGGGGGGGAAGTTATGTCTGATATGACTCGCACATTAGAAGTAGTGAGAGCTGCTGTGCCTGGCACATTGGAAATCGAGTCCGACACAAGAGGAGGATTAGGTATTTTAGCTAAAGCAATGGATGTAGCCAGAGGTCGCACATTCGTCGACGTCGCGGGAGCTCCCGTACCAACTGTAGGAGTTTCCGGCGTAGGGCCAAAGAACTTATTAAGTGCATTCAATAGTAATCCATCAATCTCTTTTGCAGTTACATACCTAGCAGATGACGAACTCCGTGGAGATTCGAAAGTACCCTGAGAGTCCTCTAGATGGTGACCTGACTCTTCAACTTCCATCTCTGAGACCAGAGAACGCTGTTCTTCATCCCTTAAGTCTGGCCTATCATGGGAAGATCCCGCCGAAGCCGGGACCTCCACATGCCGCCATGTTAAATCTGGGATAGAAGATGGTACCTCGGCATCCCGGTGGACGTCAGCCACTACTTGAGACACCAAAGGATGTGTGCCGTCCTGCCAGGGCTGAGAGTATCGCCATACACCTTGGCTGTGGCTGTTACTCGCTTGCGAGCCTGGGAAACTCTCCAAATGGGAGCCCTCACCCGAGCACCCTAGAGGGTTATAGTTTCCGTAAGACCTTCTAAATCTGAGACTGACACACGTGACCTGGTAGAACAAGCATGAATATCAGGTGATGAAATGTCCGCCGGGGCATCCTCCACCACATTCTCTGACTCCACCCCCGACCTGTCAGATTGGACGTTAGACTTGGTGGGGGTAGAGGCAGAAAGCGGGGTACCAGGCTCCGGCGACAGCCGTGAGTCCCTTCGCGCCGGAGAATCCCTTTTGGATGATTTATGACTCCTACTAGACTTATGTTTAGTTCTAGTAATGTCTTTAGGTCCCCTACTATCTTCCTGTTTCCTCTTCTTTGGAGGTGAAGCAGAGTGGCCCGAAGCTGTCACCTGCTTCCTCAGGGGTGACCTTGATTTGGACCTCGTCGCCGTTGCCGAGGGTGACGGTGAGCGAGGCCTCTTAGATTTACCAGGGGAGGGTGTGGTAACCTGTCCCCGCCCAGTCTCTGAGGTCTTACGTGCACGTATCTTTGACTTAGGAGGGGCATGTTTAACAATTAATAGCTCCCAAAGCTCAAGGTTATCACATTGCAAAGCTTTATGTGCTACATTTGTTGAATAGGTAGCAAGAAGTTATTTTACCTCTTGCAAAGCCACCGCCACAGTATTATCTTTGTGAACTAAAATTTTAACACTTAAGAGGTTGCAAATAGTGCAATTCTTTGTCACCCATATCTCCCGTGACCTATCGAGGCATTTAACACATTTGATGCACAGCTTGTGTGCAAAGATAGGGATACCTGAGCATAACGGCGTTGAACATAAAGCAATGAGAGGTTCTAGTGCCGACATGATAGAGACTGGCGGAACTCTACCCACCCCCGGGATCTACCTGGTCATCCGGCGTCACGCCGGTACTCCGCCCTGGAAAGAGAAAATTTCCAGGAATAAATGCTCATAAGGTTACCCCAAAATATTACAAAAACATGTGTCATAAAACCGCCGGTCAACGAATCGTAGCCCTCAACCACTACTTTTTGTTGACCTTTAGTTTCATATTAAAGATTTCAGCATATCTTTACCTGTCCAAAAGATTTAAGCATATCTTCTGAGTCTTCATAAAGATGAGCATACCTTTATTAAAGATAAAGTCTTTCAAGTATCCTTTTACACTTGAAACACTAGTAAGATTCAGGCATCTTTTTATCCCATAAAAAGTCTAAGCCTATCTTAATCTCTAATCCGACTTCTCCCAGAAGCCCTCATAGATCGCCGTCTTGAAGGCCGTGATACCCTATTGTATCAATCAATTGTCTGGCAAACCATAGCGAACTGCAAATCCGTTAATATAACCACCCGAAGGTACAACCGCCGGGTTTCATATAAAATGTCAAACCAATTGTACCTACCCCAGACCTCTTTGTAAAAAGCTCGCCGGGAGGGAAAGACCAAACAAACAAACAGCATTGTTTCAATGGCTTTGAAAAGCCGAGAAAACCATATCCAACAGGTGTCAGCATGATCACCTTAGATAAATGTGTGGGGCCCACCTCGCCGGGAAAAACACAGGAAGCCTGATCACAGGCTCGACCACAGAGAACGCAGTTTCTGATGAGCCCTCAAGCTACCCAACTCGCCGGGGTAAAAACCGATTTTAACCAACTTGACTAAAACCCGTTAAACAAAACGGCTTTCTCGGAGCAATCGAGAAAAAACGCCGGAAAGGCAACCCACACCAATCAGAACGCAATCTGACTAAAACCCGTTAAACAAAATGGCTTTCTCGGAGCAATCGAGAAAAACCGCCGGAAAGGCAACCCACACCAATCAGAACGCAATCTGATAAACATAATCAGACACAGTCCGAAGCTCCTGGATCAGCCAATCACAACTAATCCAGGACACACATGACACATGAATAAATTTTTATAATAATAAACAATGAAAACACTTGCATATGTGAAAAACTACGAGTGGCTGGCTAGGCCTGGTGAAAACGGAAAAAACACTTTATGAAGTCGAAACACAATCGAAAAGCACTCCATCCCACCAAAACTGGAACAGCTGCCACATCAACATCGTAGAAAAAACCCGGGTAAGGGTAACACTGACTCGGGACCCAGAAAGAACTCCACTACGTGAAGAAAACACCAGGAACGTCAGTAAAAACAACATAGGCTACTCCATCTGAAAGATAGCTAGAAACCCGACATCGCGTAGTTAAAGCCTCCTAACCAGCTAGGACTAAAGAATGCTAAACACGAAAAATAGTTTGAGGGCGTCCTCAACTCGACCACGAGGGTCCGTCCGAAATAGAAGCCCCAATAAAACGACCCGAAATACACTTGTTCTGCGAGAAAACCACCCATGACACCCCTGCTAAGCTAATCCTAACCTTACTCAAGACATCCCAGAGTAAACAAATGAGAAAAAACTCACTAGGGACGCAAGAATGCGGAACAAAGCGGAGCACTGTGGGGGACACGTCCGGGTGGGGTGAACGCAGAGCAAGGAAGGCGGATAGATGCGCTAGTCAGCGTCTGGTCCAAGAATCCACAGAAGTACATCCACGGAATATGGAAAGCTTATGAATAGTTATTCTTATTTTATTTTTATTTTGTATTTGTTACAAAGTTTTTTCGTAGTGAGAACCCAATCATAAAGACGAACCATGAGTGATTTTGCGTGTGCTTATGATGAAGGCTCCTCTGAGCTCTGCGGCGGTAGATTCAAACTACGCGTATGAGCGTTTGAAGAGGTAGCCTTATGTAATAGGCATAATCGTCAATGATGGAGGGGCCACTAATAAATACTTCTCTCTCTGTAACGGTGATATTGCTTAGAACATCTGAATTATCAATCTGAATCGGCGATGGTGTAGGGATATCACTGAGGTCTTCTGTTGTAACAACTGATGCAAAGAAGGTATTGAGGGCATTACTCATTTGTACTTCGTCTTTGGTGTATTCTCCATTTTCATCGACTAACGGTCCAACAGTTGAAGTAACTACTTTTTTCTTTCTGATATAACTATAGAATTCTTTCAGGTTTGTTTGACTTTGATTCGCAATATGTAACTCTAGGGTCTTTTTACTTTGCTTAATTAACTTTTTGGCTTTGCGTCGTAGCTCTACAAATTTCACCCATTCTTCGTCATTTTGTGAAGATTTTAATCTATCATTAGCAAGCAGACAGTTTGAAATATCTTTATTCCACCATTTGGGCTTATTATTATGGCCTGGACGCCGTATTTTCGATGGTATGCAGTCTTGCACTGCTTTTAGGTAAGTGGTTTCGAATAACTTCCAAGATGTATTTATGTCTTATTGTTAATTAAAAAGCTCCAGTCAGTTTCTTTAAACATAGCTCTAAATTTATGAAAGTTTGCTTTCTTGAAATTAGGGACTTTTTCGATGCTACTATTTGGTTCGTTACTAGTAAACTTTAAAGTGAAAGTTATCGTACGATGGTCGCTGTTACTGAATTCATCACCAACATTCAAATTCTCTATTAATTCTTCTTTTGTTGCAAGTACTGTACAATGTCAAGAACGTTATTACCACGGGTCGGCGTTCGAACAAATTGATAAAGCGAACTCTCTTGCAAGTTCGTATATTGTGGAGGGAGCTGCACCAAGGGGTGGACCGAGGAAGACCTGGGATCGGACTATACGTGCCGATCTCAAATAGAAAAACTTGACAAGTGAAACAGCCCTTAGCAGGGTTGCCTGGAACGCCACCATTAGGACAAGAGACTGAAACTGCACGTATGTGTCGAGCACTCAGTCTTAAAAATGTATGTATGTATGTATGTATGTACAGTATGTGACTGTACTTGAAGCTGTGACATGACTTATTTGGCCTACTGTATATTGTTAAATGACCGAACAATACAGATTAGATAAGAGGCTCATCTAAGGACACAAACACAGAATTATGGCTTTAACAAATTGGTCAAACATCTTTGAAAGGTGTCAACATTGTAGGCCTAAGTATGTTATTATTGGTGGCTGTTCAAACATGGACAATGTGCAGTATGTTTTACAGAATTATTCATAAAAATTCAAAGTATTTCAGCTATCTTAGGGCATATTAAAATTGTAACTGTTGATTATTCAATACATTTCCAAATATTATTGCAATTATAGTTGTCAGCAGGTGTACAAACTTTACCTGTAACTGTTTGGTCCTCTGTCAGGAATGTACAAAACCACTTCATCAACTCAAAGTAAGTTTGTGGTAGGTACAGTATTATGTACTGATTTTTTATATTTTTTGCTAGACGACGTGATTTCCAAAGGGGTGGCCACAAATGAATTGCCTCCTTATTCCGAGGTGATTCATTCTATCCTCTAGCTTGTTTCAGGGAAGGGTTGCTTACCCAACCACCCATTGTTGTGCTTAGTGTGTGAAGTGCATGTGGAATGTTGGTGTTTTGGTGAATGTGGCATTGGAATGGCTCTGGATGTGAATTTTGACGGTTATTAGTGAAATCAGCTCGATCATGCTGATCAGGTATTAGCATTCACATGGTAAATATGACACTGGTCACATCTCTTGTATCTGCCATTGCAGAGAGGGGATGGGAGGTCATGGGGATGAGTGTCAGACATTCAACCAATAGGTATCGAACTCATGGCCTCCTGCATGTGAAGTACGCACGCTACCCACGCTCCATGCAGGTATGTAATTTTAATTTAATTTATTAATTATGAAATTAATGAAAGCAAGTGATCTTCTTGGGATTCGAACCTGGGTTACCACATACAGATCTTAAACACTCTAACTATTACACCATCAAGATAATTAAATGTTAAGTACATTCCTACAATTTTATATCCATTTATCAAATATTGGATATTAATCTAATCATGTACTCACACCAAACTGCACACTGAATAGCCTAATGTTTAAGTGAAAGGAAAGACCATTTTATGTTGTTGTTGTTGTTGTTGTTCTCTAAGCTGCCTGGCCGAACAGCCCCGAGTCCCTGAGGAAGGTCATGGCCACGATCGGGCTTTCCCACAGAGCTCTCATTGAGTGTAGATTGTGTTGTTGGCGTAAGTGGTTGTGTGAAATGCAGTCTTCTATGATGTGTTCAATGGTATGGGGTGCTGTGTTACATCCCGGGCAGGTGTCGACGACGGAGTCATCCAGTCTCTTCTGATAGCTCAGAAGAGCTGGATGGTGTCCGCATCTCAGCCTGGCCAGGTGGACTCTGTCCTCGCGAGGAAGGGAGGATTCGGAAGGATGGATTTCGGGAGGTCGTGCTTGCAGCTGCGTGTTTCTATGAGTGAGTGGATGAATCGGCGAGATATATGAGTATGGATGTGCTTCTGGAAGTTGGTTCGGGGTGGGCAGGGAGGGAGAGAGGACAGTATTTGTGTGTGATACCGTGTGCTGGGTGTTGTTTTGATATTTCTTGGTGTCTGTGTCTGCCATGTAGTGTAGTGGGTGGTTTTGGTTAGTGGAAGCTGCTGCCAGGAATTGAGTGCCTCTCATAGCCAGATGGTCTTTGACTTTGAGGATTTTGGTTTCTTGATGTAGGTGATCTGTGGGTGTAGTAGCTGTGCAGCCTGTAATGATTTTTAGGGCTTTGTTTTGAATAATCTGTAAGGTCTTATGATGTGTTTCAGCTTGGTTAGAAGCCCAGGCTGGGCTTGCGTATTCCATCACTGATCTTATGTATTGCTTATAAACTGTGGTGGTGGTTTCTTTGTTGTGTCCAAATTTTGTGTGAGCAAGTGACCTGAGGGCATTCAGTCTGGGTGTCAATTTCTTTTTTGTGTTTGTGGTGTGCTGTTTGAATGTCATATGAGTATCATATGTTACTCCTAGGATTTTGGGTGAGTGTGTATGTGTTAGGGGTGTGTTGTTTATGGTGAGTTGAGGGATGTATTCGTGTTTTCCTGTCCAGCTTGTGAGCAGGGTTGCGGTGCATTTGGCTGGGGCTAGATTAAGTCTGTTTGTAGTGCACCAGCCATGTAGTGTGTTGAGATAGGGTTGAAGGAGATCTGTTGCTGTGTTTGGGTCATGGTGTGTGCATGTGAGTGTTATGTCTTCTGCATAGGAGGCTAAGTTTATTTGGGGTGAATAGGGTGTAGTTATATCGTGCATGTACAGATTGAAGAGTGCGGGTGATAGGACGGATCCTTGTGGGACTCCGTTTGGAAAGTTTCTGATGCTAGATGACTGACCGGCAAAAGATACGTGAGCACATCTGCCTGCTAGGAAGTTGGCCAGCCACCTTTTTGTGTTGTTGTGCATGTTTGTGTTATAGATTTTGTTTGTTAGGTTGTGGCGGGGGATGGCATCGAAGGCTTTACTAACATCAAGGATCTTACATTGGCATCTGTTGATTATGATATTGTCTTTTGTTCTGAAACCCTTGTCTCTGGTTATAGAGATTATTCTGAAATTCTTATACCTAACTTCGGTAAACCAGTTCTTATTCGGCGTGATTCTATTCCTCGTGCTCGTGGAATGAGCTTGTATATTAGATCTGGGTATAATGCTCAGCACTTAACTAAGCATATTTGTAAATGCCATGAGATGCAGTTAGTTAAAGTTTCCAGCAAGTATCATAATCATTACATTTTTAGCCTGTACAGAAATCCTGATGTTAACAATGACATATATGACTGCCTTTTAACAGCCATGGCTTCAATACAGTCTGTAGATGTCAAATCATCTTTTATTTTTGTTGGTGATGTCAATGCGCATCATCAAGAGTGGTTGAACTCGGTCTCTCCAACTAATAGAAATGGTCATGCTGCATTGGATTTTGCAAACTTATCTGGTTGTGAACAGCTAATCCAATGACCTACTCATATGTCTGGGAATTGTCTTGATCTAGTACTAACAGATATTCCTGGCGTTGTAGAAACTTCCGTTCTTGTACCTGTTGGCACTTCCGACCACAATGCCATCATGTGTAAAATTAATCTTGATTTTTCTGTTCCTGATATTACTCTCTCACGTAAAGTCTACCTTAAATCCCGGGTTAACTGGGACAACGTTTGTAATGATGTTTGTAATATTGAGTGGAATCACATACTAAGATCTCATGACCCGGTTTCAGCTCTCAACAATTCCCTTCTTGGTATCCTTCGCAAAAGAGTTCCATCAAAGACAATTAAGTCTCGTATCAGGGATAAAGCATGGTTTAATGATGACTGCAAGCGTGCATTTGATGACAAACAGGCTGCATATCGTCTATGGAGGCGTAATCAAACCCCCTTGCATTGGGAAAATTATGTTTTTAAAAGGGCAGCTGCGCAGAGAGTTTATGATGGTGCTGAGAGGGATTATAACTCCCATCTTCAGGATGTTCTGGCAGGAGCTACACAGCCTCATAAATGGTGGTCTGCTTTGAAATCCTCTTTATTTGGAATAGATTCCTCCATGCCTCCTCTTTGTGATTCTGATGGCTCCATCTCTTTTGATCCATTATCGAAGGCCAATATTCTATCTAATATTTGTATTAATAAGCAGAGTAATCAGGAATTGTCTTTGCCATTGACATGTTTCCCTAGACCCAACCTCAATGCAATGGCATTCAAATCAGCTGAACTGAAAAGTTACTTGCTGGATCTTGATACCTATGGTGGCACAGACCTGGATGGGTTTTTCCCTCTCTTTTTTAAAAAGGTTGCAGTGGTCTTGGCACCTAAATTGGCTGTGGTGTTTAGGTTGCTTTTGAAATCAGGTAGTTTTCCTCTTTGCTGGCATAAGGCTATTATCACTCCTATTCCAAAGGGAAATACTGCCTCATCATCTCCTAATGACTATCGCCCTATCTCCATTACACCTATCCTATCCAAGCTCTATGAGAGGCTTTTGTCCAGACGCCTTTCCTCTTATTGTAATAGTCATAATTTGATACCAAACTCACAGTTTGGTTTTCGTAAGGGACTGGGTACATGTGATGCACTTCTGACACTCACCCATGACTTGCAATCTTCATTGGACCAGGGACATGAGTCTCGCGTCGTGGCTATTGACTTTAGTTCTGCTTTTGATTTAGTCAACCATAAAGCACTTCTGTTTAAGTTACAGCTCATTGGTATTGGTGACAATTTTTTAAGGATCTTTGAAGATTTTTTGACGAAAAGATCTCAGTCTGTGGTCATTGATGGGTGTCATTCCCTTCTGTTACTGTTGTTTCTGGTGTTCCACAAGGCCTTCCAAGTTCCTTGGGCCTTTGCTTTTTATTATTTTTACTGCTGACCTGTGTTCCGAGCTTGAAAATAAACTAATCTCCTATGCTGATGATACAACTTTATATGCGTCAATTGCATCACCAATAGATCGACACGTAATTGCTACTGCTCTGAATAGGGATTTAGCCAAAATTACATCATGGTGTGAACTTTGGGGCATGAAACTTAATGCTAGTAAAACACACTCCATTATCATCAGTAGATCTCGTACCTTGGATCCTCCCCATCCTTATCTACAAGTTTCTGGCGAGCAAATTGAGAATGTGGATACTCTGCGTTTGTTAGGAGTTACTCTTGATCCCAAACTTACTTTTGAAAAGCATATTCGTTCTTTCTCCTCTTTCATTTCCCCAAAAATTGGTCTGCTTCGCAAGGTTTATAAAACATTTGCTTGTGACGCCACAGTTATCAAGTCTTTTTATGCTTTTATTTTGCCACATTTCGAGTACTGCTCACCTGTCTGGTTGTCAGCAGCTGACTGCCATCTCAAGTTGCTTGACAGGTCGCTAAATTCCATCAGTTTTATTCTACCTCATTTGTCTCTTGATCTGTGTCATCGACGTAAAGTTGGTGCCCTTAGTCTTTTATTTAAAGTTTTTAACAACCCTCAGCATCCCTTACATGGGGTTCTGCCTGGGCCCTATGTCCGGGCTCGTGCAACTAGATTCACAAGCAATCTTAATGATCTTGCCATGAGCCGTGTTAATTTTTCTACTACACAGTTTTCACGGTGTTTTGTGCCGGCCATGGTTGACTTGTGGAATAAGTTGCCAAATGAGCTAGTCAATTCAGCAAATATCTCCATTTTTAAGTCTAGAGTTAATGCTTTTTTGCAGCATTAATTCTAATTTTTAAACTTATTTTATTCTATTTTATTGTATTATATTTATGCTTGATATCCTCCACTGCATAATATGTTATCTGTGTTTAAGTGTATATGTACAGTATACAGTATATGTTTTTATTTTTTCCTAAGTTGCGGTAGTCTCTCTCCAGTGCCTCCGGGTGTTTTGTGTGGATTGATCTTGATGGTGTTTCTGCACCCTGGTTGGAGACTTCGGCATCTCATATAATAATAATAATAATAATAATAATAGATGTTTTTGTTAGGTTGTGGCGGGGGATGGCATCGAAGGCTTTACTAATGTCGAGTGTGGCTAGTAGTGATCTGTGTGGTGGTCTAGCTGAGTTGATGCCGTCAAAAGCTCTTTATGTAAGGTCTGTAAGAAGAGTGTTTGTGGAGTGCAGTGGCCTGAAGCCATGTTGTGTTGGAGCTAGGGGTAGGTCGGGTGTAATTAGTTGTAGTACAAGGCGTTCCATGACTTTGGAGGGGGTGCAAAGGAGTGTGATGGGGCGGTGTGAGAAGGGTAGCATGGGGTCTTTGTTGGGTTTGGGGAATGTGATGATGATACCATGCTTCCAGATGTCTGGTATTGTGTTGTGTGAATAACTGTAGTTTGATATGTTAGTGAGTGCTTGTATGCCTTGTGGTCCCAGGTGTCTGAGGTGTATGTTGCTTATGTTGTCTAGGCCACAGGCAGGTGAGTGCTTGAGATTGTTGATGATGTGCTTTGTCTGGTGATTGGTGAAGGGTGTATAGTCAGGGTCTGTGGGGAATTGTCTCTTACGTCAGATGACGCGTCGGTCGTCTTTGTGGGGTTTTAGGTGGCTGACATGTGAGAAGTGATTGATGAGAGTGTTTGCTTGTTGTTTACATGAAGGAGTAGAGTCTGTTGTTGTGATTGCAGCATGTGATTGTGTTGTGTTGCTGTTGGAAAGTGTGATGCTGTAGAGTTTTTTGGGGTTTGTTTTGTGATCAAGTGTTTGTAGGAAGTTATTCCAATTTAGTTTTTGTTGTTCTTTTATTTTGTTGTTAGTCTGGGTGTTGAGTGCTTGGATTTGTTGTGTGATGTCTTGTGTGTGGGGTGCTAGGGAGTGTTTCAGTATGTCGCGTTGTCTGATGAGGTTTTGAATTTCTGGTGTGAAGTTGGGGTTGTGTCTTTTTCTGTTACCTCTTGGAATGTGTTTCTTGTCAGCATTTTGGATAGTTTTTTGAGTATGTGTACAGCATTGTTGATGTTAGTGATGGGTACGCTGTTTAGAGTTGTGAAGTGTTGTTCTGTGTCATTTGTGAATGCTTCCCAGTTAGCTCTTTTATAATTGGTGTAAGTGTGTTTGTGGCTAGCTGGGGTGAGCCTGGTTTTGGTGGTGATAATGATCGGAAGGTGGTCAGAGCCTAAGGTTCTAACCACCCTCCAGGATGTTGTGGGGGCGAGTTTTGGGGAGCAGAAGGTGATGTCTGGAGATGATGGGTTATAGAGGGCATGGTGGGGAATATGGGTATGTTGATGGATGTCGTTAAGGATGAAGAGGTTATCTGTTTGGTGTTGTAGTACCAGCCCTCTGTCTGTGTCGGGGTTGTCGACAAACCAGGCCGACGTCTTTGCATTGAAGTCACCACCCAGGATGATGTGTGGGTTGTTTGTGATCTGTTGTAATTGTGGTCTGTATTCATTTGATACTGTAGGGGATGTTTGGGGAGGGATGTATGCGTTTGTGATGGTTATGTTGGAGTTGTTGCCAGTGCGTATTTTAATTGATTGTATTTCTGTTGTGTTATCATTTGGGGGGAGGAGGGATTTGGTATGTACACTGGTGACTATGTATGATATTTCTTTGTGTACCAGGGTGATGAGTCCACCGCCGACGGCCCGGTCTTGTCTAATGGTGGTGAAATCATGAAATGTAGGTGTTTTTTGTGTTGTGCGGAGTTTTGTTTCTTGTAAGATGGCAATGTGTATGTTGTGTTGTTTGATGAAGTGTGAGAGTTCATGTTTCTTTGTGTTGATGCCATCTATGTTTAATTGGAGAATGTTAATGTTATGTGCACAATGTATGTTGGGTGCTGCTGCACAAGGATCGGGTGGGGGTGAGGGTGGGTAGGGTTGGGATGGGTGAGGTGGTGGTGGGGGTGGGGATTGGGGTGCAGGAGATGAGGGTGAGAATGGATTAGGTTGAGGTGTGGTGTGTTGAGTTGAGGATGTGGATGGTATGGGAAGGTTAGGTGGGTTGGGGAGGAGAGGCGGACGGGTTTTAGGAGGGGAGTGGATGGTATGGAAAGGTTTGGTGGGTTGGGGAGGAGAGGTGGATGGGTTTTAGGGGAGGGATTTGACTGGGAGACGGAGGGGCATGAGGAACAGGTACAGGTGTTTGTGTCGTGTTTCTTGGAGGCAAGTGTTGTGCAGGTGAATGGGTCCAGTTCCCACATGAATTGTTGGAAACTGAACCCTTAGTGTGGCGACTCGAAGTGATGGGTTTTGAGCAAGTTGGACATATGTACAGTATGTGTAGGTGGGTCCTGGGTTGCTCTCAATGTCTCCGGCTAGAAGAAGTCTTCGAGAAATGACAGCCGGAGAGTCATTTCTCGGTGTAGGAAAACCTGTGTGATGTGTGTGTGTGGTGTGAGAGGTGTGGAAATTGCCCGGCGCGACCGAAGCCGCTCCAAGGACTCGTGCCCCGAGGGAGGGGGCAGGGGATAGGTGTGACGGTTTGGCTCCCGAAGACTGTTCCCCGCGGCCGGCAGCCGGCTGTCCTCCACTGGTCGTTGATCTTGTCTCCGGCCGTGGAGGGTCGGCAGCCATCCACAGTTGGCAGCTCTGGGAGGTGATCCCATTTTATGTACAATTTATTGGGTGTGTTTATAAGATACTTGTCATTTATAAATCCCAATGTGAAACCTTAACTGCTGTCCATGGCAGAAATACAGTACCTCTAGGTTATATTTACTGTACTGTACAGTACATGCATCATAACTTTATAAATGTATTTACTTGTCTGGCCCGATACTCAAAAGACGTTTATAAAGTTATAATGTGGTTATTTACGATTACATAACTTTTACTATAACTGAAGTAATTTGACCGCCATAATGTATTACTAGTCTGTTAGTTTTCAGATGATGGTAAATTGCCATGTCCCCATACTGATTACTGTACTTGGCTATTACGAAGATTTTGTAGCAAAATATGATGCTAATTATGAAAACTTGGCCTTAACCCCTTCAGACTCATATGATGCAGAGGTTGCCAGATTAGCAATAAGAAATAGAGTTTTCTCACTCTTATAATTACCTCTCCAAAATTAGTTTTCTGCCCACAGCTAACTCAAAGACAACTGCAGAGGTTGAAGTAACTAAACTAAAGGTTTCTAAATACCCTTGATGGTAACAAAGGCTTTAAAGTATCCCTAATCGGCTCAAAATCGCGTCATATGTCGGAGAGGGTTAATATAATGCCAAGACATAGTAGTTTCATATTTTTCCATTAAGTATCAAGAAAGCAACTGCTAAGGAATTACATTTTTTGCCAGGTGAAAATAAATAAGATTATATACACAGTTATAACATGCTTTCAGTATTACTGTCACCAGAATTACGATGTCGGTTTTGACAATTCGATGGTTATATGGAAATGGAAAGTCATAATTGTTTTGAGTACTGTATTTGGGCCTTGAGCAATTATAAACATAACCATGTGTATGACTTTATATCTTTTACAAATTTTGTACTTGTTTACTGTAATTAATAAAGATGTTGTTGTTGTTGTTGTTGTTGTTGTTGTTGTTGTTGTTGTTGTTGTTGTTGTTGTTCCCCAAGCTGCCTGGCCGAACAGCCCCAAGGCCCCGAGCAATTCCAAGGCCATAACCGAGCGCCCCCACAGAACCCTCCCTGCCGACCACAATAAAGCCTGGGTGACCGAAGCCAGTCCATGGCGGGGAGCTGAGGAGGGTGCGGAAACGCCCGGGAAACCAAAGCCCCACCCAGGGCCCTGTGCCCCTCAGCAATTATGAAGAGAAAGTTGAGGGGCAAGGGAAAAAATGTGACGCTTTGGCTTCCAATCTTGGTAGATTGGGAGGTCAATCCACGGAAAAGACGCCGTCACTTGTGATCTAGAAAATATATAAGTTAAAGGAACAGTCAGAGTAAGCTATGGGTATGGCAGAGATCGCTCAGTTCTCACTCTGATAGACGAGCCCATCACCACATGACTAGAACCCAATCCTCTCAGCATCAGCTAGGAAAGGCCCTAGAAAGCCGCCTTTGGCGGGGGGATAGCTCCCCTATTTCAACCCCTTTCGGGGTCGGGCACCCGCTTAAAAGATGTACATGTACATGCTTTATAACAAATGAAAAGAGAATAGTAAAGATATGATTGGAGAAGTGAATCACGAGTATCCAAGTTAGCTGTATGAGCAATATTTGATATGTTAGAAGTGTGTTATCTTACCTAACCTGAATATATATTATAATAATCATTATCATCATCAATATTATACCCTGCTTCCAGAGGAAGCTCCCCTAAAGGGATGGCTTTGGCAGAAACTGCCTCCAGGCTCCCAGGCACTACAGCACTCCACAGTGCAATATCCATTCAGTAGATTAAGATCATTAGCACTGAAGGAACAGACCCAGAGCAGTCCCTCACCCGAATGGCAGTTCCACCACTGTTTTGCTATTTTCTTTACTCCCATCGGGGTCGTGGCTAGAAGCATACTGTGCACAGTAATGCTCTGAAGATAGGAACAAGTGGTCCACTGCTACAGAAGCTGACTTCATCACCAAAGTAGCGGACGGTGGAGTCGCTGCATCCCTATACCCTAATGAGAAATTGGAAAAGAGTTAAGTTAATGTAGGGTGTGTAGCACTTGTGGTTTTATGTATGAAAGCAGGAGTGTTTGTATCTTAAGATCAAGCTAGAATTGCTCTTTGTGTAACTGAGGCACAGAAAAAACAGCAAAGGAGACCAGGTGGTAAACCAGGATGTCTAGCCATCCTTATACTACACCCAAGGCTTTCCCCGGGAGTAATTTCCTGAACGACTGGTGCCTACAATCTCGTCCCTCCCTTACATATTTTTATATTATAATAATTAGAGGTCATGCAAATGTTTGCTTTAATTTGAATTCAAATAATACTGTCCAACCTGAAGGATAGTGCTATAACCTCTTAGGTTTGAAAATAAATACAGTAATATCATTTGATTACCAGGGTCCCATGGCGGTTGGGCCGCCGTCCATGTAGTATTCGGGTGTATCGCCCGCTTTGTTTACTTTACATTACTGTATGCCGTGGGATACAATAATGGGTAAATCGCCCCTCACTCCCCCATGACTTATTGTCATCATCATATATATTGCCAGCAGGGGGGGCAAATAACAAGTACGCCACGGCCCAACCATGCCGCGGCCCAACCGACTGTACACCGACAACCAGAGTTAGTTAGGCACTGTAGCCATAATAATAACAAACTATTTAATTTTATGTTTTTAGTCTTGAAAAGCTCAGTAGTTAACCCATAGAGGACCAGCGATGCAAACAGTGCGTCGGCAATGTTTGTAACGCTAAACCCCAGCGCCGCATACGTATGCGTCACCAGTGGCGGATCCAGGGGGGGGGGGGGCCGCCCCCCCCTTAGTGACCAAAATTGCACCCTTACATCTGATATATATATATATATATATATATATATATATATATATATATATATATATATATATATTTTTTTTTTTTTTTTTTTTTTTTTTTTTTTTTTTTCTCTATATTCCAACTTACTCCCTCTCGGGCATAGGTTGAGAGCCTGGACATTCACAGCTGTACAATGAGCAGTGAAGCCCGTGAGGTCTTGTTCCAGTCTAGGGAGTGAGGCATGTGAAGCACGTAGAGTACAACGAGCACCTGCCATCTTGCATTCACATGAGGCACGGTGCTCATTCATGGTCCGAAGTGACCCCATCTCTGAAGCCACCTCGTTCCTGTGCTTCACTGTCTCACTCCCTACACTCGGACACTCACTCTTACATACACAACGCCACCTGTTGAGCAGCTAACTCACCAGGCATTGCACCCCTATAGCATATTTTGAATTTGGGAATATTCATACAGTGCTATTTAATCAGGGAACAATGAGGGTATTTTATTAGCGTTTTCGGTGGGCTTTGTGGTAATGCACTGATACTAGGTACAGCACAAATTCCATCCCAATAATATCTTCCCATTGATACATCGGGATTTGAACCCGGGACCTTTGGATTACCAGGCCAGTGGCAAAACCACTCTGCCACACCTCCCCTCTGCATATACTGCATTTTATCAGAAATACAATACATATAAAGAATATTGTGTGAATTATGGCGCCCCTCATGTATATCAGCCCCCCCCTTAAGCCTGAGCTGGATCCGCCACTGTGCGTCACTGTTATTTACTCCGGTCCTATGGCACCTAGAGGGCTCAGATTTGTATGGGAACTGTAAGAATCTCACATAACAATGCCGATGGTTGAAAACTCTCAAAGTCCAACCGCGTGCGCGCGCAAAAACCTGTTTTTGGGTATTTTTGCCTACCCATTTCCCCATGTTAATTCCGACTTTCGGGCGCACCGTAGGACTCCTTAACCCCTTATTGACGGGGCCCGACTTAAGGCGGTCTAGAGGACCAAGGACTAAAGAGCGGGGCCCGCCTTAAGTCGGTGGCGATGTTGAGCACATAATTGGCTCTGAGAGAGAGTCCGAGCGGTGGGAGGAGCGTAGGTTGCCTCTGACCGTTCGGCACGGCTCACGCGCCGCCACTGGCCCCACCTCCACACACATCTACACTCACTACCTCCCTAGACAGGGAAATATGTCAGGAAATTACCTTATTTTAGGGATTTTTCCTTCGTGTTGCACGATCGTTGCAAGACAACCCGTGATCGTAGAAGGATGATTCAGGTGTCATTGGAAAGCTCAAGTAACGGATACATAATTGTATTACGCTCTGGCTCTTGTTTATGCATGAAAAAGAGCATGGAATGAAGCTCATTTAGGGTAAATATGCCCGCTGGGCTGGTAGTAGAAGTTATTAACCTAGCCGCTCGAGGAGTGTTAATGACCTAGGGGATCGGTTTTTTGTGGGTTTTCCTTCATTCCTAACCCATTCCTGGTGTTTTCTGGATTTTTTTTTTTTCAAAACCTGCCGGTCCTGGGTGGTACATTTATTATAAACTAGCTGGGGCTCAGTGGGTTAATAAACAAATTTGCTGTGTTTGGCTAAACTAGTGAGTGCTTAAAATATGAAGAAACATAACAAGTATCACACATCACAATACAGTATACAATAATAATAATAATAATAATAATAATAATAATAAGCATGTTACTTATTTCTCATAAGCGCCAATTTTTCCGAAGAATTCACTAGCGCTCGGAAAGAGAAAGAAAAAAGAACAAAATCAATGCATCAAAAGAAAGCTTATATACAACACACATTTAACAATCACTAGCAGTGGCAAAATAGCCTAAACTCTATAGCCATCTGTCATGACACCTCTCTCAAGATCATAGCTTCTCTCAAAGAGAAAAGTCTTAAGTTGAAGCATTCAACAGAACTCAGTTGTCTCATGGACAGCGGCAACCTGTTATACAACCTCGGAGCCATGGTGGAGAATGACCTCTCAAAGAAAGAAGACTGCTGGAAAGCCCTTGGTTCATCAAGACGAAAAGGGTCATTGTCATGACGCACAACTACACCATGGTGTGCCGGTGGGTGCCTGAGCAGCTCCGCAAGGTACCTAGGCTCACCAAATTTGAGAACCTTAAAAGTCACTAACACAACTTAAATTCTATTCTTGTTCTTACTGGCAGCCAGTGCAGTTCTATGTGAAGAGATGTAGTAGGAGTTCTAGGTGGAACACCAAAAATGAGTCTTGCGGCCCTGTTAAGAACAGACTGAACTTTCTTTAAAATATAATTTGGAAGACCCACCAACAGGGCATTGCAATAATCAACACGAGAGAAGACCAATGAGTGAACCAATGTCAGGAGGCAACGTCTGGTTATAAACGGCTTCACCAAATAGAGGTTTCTGATGTGCAAGTAACAACTTTTAACTATCTGGTTTACATGCTCTTTGAAATCTAATCGGGAGTTCACATATACACCCAGATTTCGAACAGAGTTGGCCGGTCACAGCTGAGATCCACCCACATTGATGGAGAGGGCACCTACTATATCATCAGCTCTTCTATTTCCTCAGATGATGAGAATATCAGTGTTACCATCATTTAGTTTAAGTTTTCTCGCTCTCATCCACTTCTTAATATCAGACATCAACAATTCCATCTTACTCCGTTATCAACTATATTTGTGATTCTCACATAAATCTGGGTGTCATCTGCATAAAAGTGAAAGGTGACATTATGTGCACGAAGCAGAAGAGACAAACTGCTGATATAAATTATGAATAGGATAGGATCTAAAACTGAATAGGATAGGACCTAAAACAATATATAAACGAGGCAGTTATTTTAATAAATATATATATATATATATATATATATATATATATATATATATATATAATATATACGTATATATATATATATATATACTGTATATATATATATATACAGTACTGTATAACTATATAAACAGTTATGTAACATTTAGCAGCAAACTTAGTGTATGAGAAATAAGTAACATGCTTATTATTATTATTATTATTATCCGTTATTATAGATAATTGTGCGCTTTTTCAAACTTAAAACTAATTAATTTACATTATTTGGAGTTTTGAATACAAATGTGTGAAAGCTTTGCCTATCCCTTATTGCTCTATGTTTTATTGTCTACAACAGGGTACTATTCTACACCAGATTGTGCCAGCAATCAGATTTTCTTATTCTAAACCAGTACAGTGTGTGTTGTAGCAGCAACTAATGCTGTTGTTACTCAACATTTTCATCTAGTGCTGCATAACATAACAACCCATATTGTTCAAGTATTGTAGGTGGTGTTGTATACTAGTACTGTATTGTGCTTGTATTGTAGTTATTACTGTTTGATAATACTTCAAATACCATCCTCCCTCCTGGGGGATAGGGGCCTCTGCTTTTGTCAGGGGCAGAGTACAAAAAGAAGTTCCATACTCATCCAAATGCTTGTTGTAGGAGGCGACTAAAATGGGTTGGCCAGGGAAGGTACATTACTGTGATAATACCACACTTCTATTTCATAACAAGTCCCGGCCACTAGTGCACTACTGTGCCTCTTTCTTCCATAGCAGGAACTCGTACAGGCCGAGTCATTGTATCATGGATGTAAAGTAGCACTGATCAGGGGATTACTATAGGCTTTTAAATCATAAGAGAGAGGGAAACAGTAGTATGTGAATGCAAAAAGGAAGCAATGTTAAAAAAAGTAGGGTTTAGTCACCATCAAATACAAGAATAAGTTTAAAATTTGTGTTCTGAGTGAAAGGATTGCAGGCAGTAATAGTGTGGTCATGTTTGAAGGTGATCAGTAAGGCAAAAAAGGTTGTTATAACTGTTTCACATACCAAAATCAAATGTACACTTGGGGTTTTGAAAGTGGGGTGGAGAAACCAAGTTAACTTGGATATATTAGGTTTTGATTTATATAAAGTAAACCCTCGTTATCTGGACTAATTGGGGGATGGCCACTTCCGAAATTTCCAATTTTCCAAGATGACTACAAAGAGGGAAGATGTCCGAATAGGAAGAGGGAGTCCGTGCCACCATAGAATACCGAGATCACCCTACCACTGCTACACTTTTGATTACAGCATTGTATGTGAAATTTATCATATTAATGACAACTAAGAACATTATTATGTTTTCAGGGACAGTACAGTACATAGTAATTACACTCATCCCTCTTCTATCACAGGTTTTGCTATAGCGTTTGAGAGCTATCACAGCTACCTTAAAAACCCTAAAATGTCCTTATCGTGTCCCAAAAGGGTGCTATAGCGGTTCCGTACCAACGGGGAAGTGGGGTGGCCGACTCAAGACAGAGCCAGAATAGGGACAACACAACAGAACACAATGAACATACAAAAACAAAATACAAATTCACACACATCTAGGTCATCCAGAAGACCCAGAGACCAGGTTCACCAAGGTCCCTCCAGCACTGCCCCGGCCCCCGACCATCCGGAGAGGTTCCGATCTCGGCAGGCAGACATGCAGCAGAGCCGGAACCACAAGCCCGCCCACCACACTTCCAGGCGCACCCTTCATATAAACCGTCTCCCGGGGCCAGGCGCCTGATAGACTATTATCTAGTCCAACTTGCGCCTGACCCCTTCCCCAAATGATCACGTGTTCACTCATCTATTCACAAGCAAGGGAATATGTATTCATTCCTACTTATTACCACTTCCCTTGCCTGATCTATAGTCATTCCTCTATCCTCTAAAGCTTGTCTTACAGTCTCTCCATCTCAATGTGGTTAGTAATTCCTCATAATACTGTATGTATTTATAAGTACTGTACAGTCTTCTTAAATAATATGTATTTACTGTATTGGATGTATTTGGCGGGGAAGAGGTGTCCAAGATGGGTGAGCCTGATACCTCGGCACCAATTATAATTATTCCCATAAGTTCTTCAGTTTCACTATCGCAATTTTTGCTATAGCAGTAGAATTAGGGCACCAATTACCTGTGATAGCAGTGGGATGAGTGTAATATTAACACAATAGTTAAAAGGCACAGCCTTGAATTCGTCCTAAAACCACTTAAAACCAAGTGAGAGAACACTGTAAACCGGACACAAATTCCGTCCAACTCAGATATTTGCCGAGAACTACAGGGACCTGTCTGACATGAGATGCCATTCTGAGAAGTACGGGTTTCCGAGTAAAAAGAGTCCGAGATGGCGGGGGTTTACTGTATTCATATTTTGTTTTCTATATTCCAACAACTCTCTCTCGGGCATAGGCTGAGAGCTTGTGCATCCAACCGCTCAACACGGTGAAGCCTGTGAGGTCTTGTTCCAGTCTAGGGAGTGAGACATGTGAAGCACTTATAACTGATATCATTTTTAACACCAATAATTCCCAATTAAATTTATGAAAGCATATGATCATCCAGGGATTTGAACCCAGGACACCATATACAGAACTTACACACTTTAATTTAACCTTTAGGAATAATGTAATTTATTTATTTCACTCTCAACACCAAACACCTCCCAATGAATTAAATGAAAGCAATGTGATCCTACCGGGATTCGAACCTGGGTTACCACATACAGATAAACTGAAAATAGATGTTAAATAGGTAAGGTGATCCTCTGCTTTGTTTAGTCTCTCGCTTCACTTCTTTCAGGTAAAGTAGAACAAGATAACCTCAAGACATTATTCACAACATTTGGCTTGTTATGATCACCTCACTTAACTGATGAAGAAGCATTGAATATTCTTGAGACTGTGCCACACAGTACTTTGGCTTAGTTGTGTATTTGAGTCTTGGTTAATTCGTACTTCCAACGCACAGGATTTGAGTTTGATTATCTTCTTATAGTACTTCTGGTATGAAGTGGTTGAAGTCGATTCCTATTTTTCAACTGGAATAACAGTCCTTCATAAGATACTTGTTATCCTACATGAACTTGTTCTATATTTATGATCACCTCACTTCTTCCATCTTAGCAAGTGCTTTACTTCATCAAACCACATGTAAATACTTTGCTTTGTAGCCCCAGAGTACCCTTCATAGGAACCCTGCATTCTCAAAGATGGCTATAGTCAGTGGGCAGTCTCACTGTTAACAATATACTGTATGTGTTTCTTTGTAGATGATGGAGTCAATATCCACCCCGATTTCTTCACTTCTTCCATCCAAAAAAGCGCTACACATCTTGTGACAGTGATATTTTACTATTTTTGGGTTTGGCCCATGTCCAAAATTGTGTCCCTCCTCAAGTCATGGAAGAGAGAGGAGTTTTTAGAAAATGGAGAGTTGAATGTCACTGCAATTGATTCACTTTTTCGAGTGCTTTATATCCACAGGACACTGTTTACTGCAAGTGGATTTGACCTTACCAATAACTGTATATCTATGTAGATGATGGTGGGAGCACTCTTTACATCTTTGAGACACTGTTGACTGCTTGGTTGTGTAAGTTACTGCATCCCTCATCAGTTAATGGAAGAGGGAGGAGTCTATACTTGATGGAGGAAGATAAACATCCACTTTAACTGCTTTTAAGTCTTTCATCCAAGGGAACACTTTACATTCTTGAGACACTAGCATTAACATGAACTTCGAAATGTCGACAATTAATAAAAACACCATTTGAGGAGAACTTTATTGACCGCTTTGCAGATAACTTCTTCAGGTCACTGAAAACGCCATCTGTGAAACATCGTCAAGAGAGTGCTCCTCCTGAAATGTTTTTTGTATTCACTATTTACCATACATGGGTTTGGCAGTGTCTGTGATGCTGTCTGTAGATAATGGAGAGTCAAACATCCACTCTGATTACTTCACTTCTTCCACCCAAGGGAGCGCTTTACGTCCTCGAGACACTGTTTACCATACGTGGGTTTGGCCATATCTGTGACTGCATCCCTCACCAGGTCGTGGAGGACCGAGGGCCAGGTGGAGTGATGGGTCTGTAGCCGGTGTAAAGAGTCAAAGGTCCACACTGCTAGCTGCCTTGCCTGACGCCCAGCACTCACTAGCCCCACACTTTCCTCCTGCAGGCATATGTACACAGATTAGTTGTGAAATATTTGCCCTCTTCCGCGATGCTCAGTCACTTCAATTCTCACTCAACTCGACACTAAAAATACTTTCCTGTTACATGATTCCAAGTTGCTTCAATTCAGTCAACTCGAGCACCATAGCAAGAATATTTTCCTATTATATTATACTTCATTCATCATTATCTCTTACACCTTGCTTCCTCCTGGGAAACCCCTGCTAAAGGATAGTCGTGGCAGAAATGCTTTTAGGCTACTTTGTCTAGACCTGCTCCCTTTGCCAATGCCACAATGCTCTTTCCACTACTTGGATGCTTGGTCACCTCTGTCAACTCAATCCCCATGACAAAAATATTTTCCTATTATATAATTATTTGTCACTTACAGTATAATCTGTCATTTCAACCATTGTGATAACTCAGGAAAATGTTAAGTGAAGGTAGTGTTACACTAGGTTAGGTTAGTAAGATAAGTTGGGTCAAGTAATACCTGTTCAGTACTACACAGTGCTGTGCGGGTGCCCAACCCTGAAAGGTGTTGAAATAGGGGAGCTATCCCCCCACCAAAGGCGGCTTTCTAGGGCCTTTCCTAGCTGATGCTGAGAGGATTGGGTTCTAGTCATGTGGTGATGGGCTCGTCTATCAGAGTGAGAACTGAGCGATCTCTGCCATACCCATAGCTTACTCTGACTGTTCCTTATACTTATATATTTTCTAGATCTCAAGTGACGGCGTCTCTTCCGTGGATTGACCTCCCAATCTACCAAGATTGGAAGCCAAAGCGTCACATTTTTCCTTTGCCCCTCAGCTTTCTCTTCATAATTGCTGAGGGGCACAGGGCCCTGGGTGGGGCTTTGGTTTCCCGGGCGTTTCTGCACCCTCCTCAGCTCCCCGCCATGGAGTGGCTTCGGTCACCCAGGCTTTATTGTGGTCGGCAGGGAGGGTTCTGTGGGGGCGCTCGGTTATGGCCTTGGCCTTGCTCGGGGCCTTGGGGCTGTTCGGCCAGGCAGCTTGGGGAACAACAACAACAACAACAACTACACAGTACTAGGTTATGATGGGTGATTGAATTAACTGGATGTTAAGCTGTCATGGAACCCTTGTACACACATACAATTTTACAGGTTTACTAGCACTATGCACACAGTATTTTTGACTGACTGGGGACAGAGGTGCATGGGGCCGTTTCGTTCGTGGCCACCCCTTCGGGGATCACGACATTCAGCAAGAGATAGATAGTAGACATTTATTTATACACAACCTCAGATTATAAATTTACTGTATAAACAAATACAATACAAATCTATGTGGGTGAGCCTGTTTCCCACCAGATGCCACTCTGCTGGAAATAATGTGCATGTCTGTGGATTTCAACGCCCTATAGGGGTTAATGGAGTATCCATATTTGTTTAGTAATTTCTCTGTCTTCTTTTCAGAATGGGTTGATCTAGCGATACAATTCAATATAATGGCGTAATTTATATCTGATCATAGCTAACACTAGTTAGTTTAATTCAACTTTGAAAAGACCACTAGGAATCAAATGTGTTTTTAGAAACTATTTTGAATAACCTTGCTCAAACGTGTTCTTTCTAAACGGAATAAAATTGTCTAGTGAGAGTTGCAAGACAAGGAAAAAGGCATCTTCATATTGAGAGTTATCTATCATCAGTAGTATGTGTCATTTCAGATACAGGCTACATGATTTTAGATCAAAGTGAATAACAATACTTTAGTATTTTTTTTTTGCTGTTTCCCAGGCTGACTGGCCAAACAGCCCCAAGGCCCCGAGCAAGGCCAAGGCCATAACCGAGCGCCCCCACAGAACCCTCCCTGCCTACCACAAAAAAGCCTGGGTGACCGAAGCCGCTCACAGGCGAGGAGCCGAGGAGGGCACAGAAATGTCTGGGATACCGAAGCCCTACCCAAGGCCCTGTGCTCCTCAGCAATTATGAAGGGAAAGCTAAGGGGCAAAGGAAAAATGTGACACTTTGGCTCCCAGTCTGCCAACCTCGAGAGTTGGCAGTAGGGAGGTCAATCCACGTAAGTGATGCCGCCACTTGAGATCTAGGAAATATGTAAGTAAAAGGAACAGTCAGAGTAAGCTATGGGTATATGGCAGAGAACGCTGAACTCTCACTCTGATAGACCAGCCCATCACCACACAATACTTTAGTTATAAATTTCTTTTTCATAAATGTCAATTGTTTTTCTTTTGTTTATACACCAATGAGAAAAACAGTAGTGTACTGTCATGTTCTTTCCATTACAAGAGAATTTTTTTTTTCAATTACTACAGTATTATAATTATTTTTATTTATGTATTAATTTACTTTTTGCTAGACACTTGTATATCATAGTTACCAGGTTTCAATAGACATCATAATTTTACCCTCAGGTCTTAATCATAAACAATGCTGTTCTGTACATTATTAGTCACACACACTAATGGAAAAGGGTAAAAAGCGGAGTGCCTCAAGGATCGGTGTTGGCCCCAATCATGTTTTTGGTTTTCATCGACCTTCAAATTGGAATAGGCTCATATATATCTATGTTTGCTGATGATGCAAAATTAGTGAAGCATATTACAAGTAGGAGTAGTTGTGAAGAATTACAGAGAGACCTAGATAAATTATATGAGTGGAGTCCAACTTGGAAAATGGAATTCAACACGATTAAGTGTCAGGTTCTTGAGATGGGAAAAAGTAAATATAGACCTTCTTGGGGATATAAAATAGGAGATGAAATAATTAGTAAAGCTGTGAAAGCAAAAGACCTAGGGGTAGTTATGGCAGACAGCTTGTCACCTGAACAGCATATAAATAAAATAACTGGTGAAACCTATGCAGTGTTGACTAACATGAGAATAGCTCTGAATTATTTAGATGAAGAGATGTTAGCAAAAATAATAGGGACAATAATACGACCAAGACCAAGTATGCAGCAGTAGTGTGGTCTCCACACCTTATAAAACATAATAAAAAACTGGAAAGAGTTCAGAGAGTTGCCACTAAGATGATAGCTAGCCTTAGAGACCTGCCATATGAGGAGAGATTGGAGAGGCTAAAGCTGCCAACGCTGAGGGAGAGGAGAGAGAGGTGACATGATCATGATGTTTAAGTGTGTGAAAGGTTTTGAGAAGATCGACAAGGGAGATTTTGTGGTGAGGGACGAGGGAAGAACCAGGGATCATGAATGTAAGTTGAGGAAAGTTGTATGTAAGTCTGATGTAAGAAAGTTCAGCTTCCCGTATAGAAGCATTGATTGTTGGAATAAGTTGGATGGGGAGGTGGTGGGAGCAAGAAATATCAAATTTTTTAAAGCAAAATTGGATAAATGTAGAGAGAGAGACAGGACAACACAAGCTTAGGCTCAAATCCTGTATACTACAATTAGGTGAGTACAATTAGGTGAGTACACGAGACACGAGACACAGTGGGAGAGGAAGCGGTCCACAGGCTCCAGCTGAATTCTACTTACATGGTTGCAGGCGGGAGTGAGCTATAATCTATCTCTTATTCATATGTCAAGGGGACTCCAGGGTTAAGGTTGGTGATAAAAAACAAGTAAACTTCGGCTGGCAAGTGGAAAATTAGAGACTAATAATAGAGGGTGAGAGTGAATCATCGGAAGAGGTCGCACAATATTGTTGTTTCGGCGCGGGAAATTCTCGGCTCAGTGTGGTGAGTAAAAGTATATGCCATATGTAAGTGTATTACCCACACAAGAGGCAAGATATTTGGATCCAGCTACAAGAGGAAATAGGTGGGAAAGATGGTTAATGAAGGTGACCGGGGGGGGGGGGGCTGAGGAAGAGAGGGGTGATAAAGGCGGGAGTGACAAATCGGAGGGAGAGCCGGATTTTCCCAGTTTCCAGAAAACATGGACGGCAGAGGAAACTGGACAATTTTGCTACATGCTATTGAACAAAATCAGGAACTTGGAGGACCGAGTGACCGGCTTGGAGACAGTTAACCTCTGAAGTGCGCATGGGGGGTATGAGACACCACACTCCTGTGCTGACGTATTTGAGCTGTTCCCATCACTAACATCATTATTTTACCATAAATAGCATTAATACTTATCCATATGCGCCTATTATAGGTTGATTATAAAGGTATTAACCTGTTACAACAATAAAACAAGTGGAAACAGCGTTTGGATGGTCAAAATCGGCGATACAGGCCGGGAGTTACATAATGTATGGCTGAGGCAACCTCACTTCCCACCACTTTTCTCCACGTCTGGAGAGAGACTGTCGATCGATACTCTCTCTCTTGCACTCGCTTGCTAACAGTGATGACAATGCCCTGCTTGCAACTCGCTAATGTTAGCACGAAAATATACCACAGAATAAGGGAATAACAGGGAAAATAGGTGATAACTGAAGGAGGGGAGGAGGAGTGATGTTTGGCATGGCCCAGGGGCAATAAAAAAAAAAATTGTTTTTGGGTGTTTTAAATGGATTTTTGTTTTTCCCTGACTCTTAAGAGTCTTCCCGCAGTCCGCTGGGGGAACTCTTAAGAGTCTTCCCTCAGTTCCCAGGTTAAGAAGGAAATTGTTACAGAGAATGGTGAGTTGAAGAACAGGTTGGAGTTAGTGGAGAGAGAAAAGGCAGAGATAATGACTAGGCTAGACACCAGTATCTCGGAAGGTAAAAATGCTTGGGGCATGACTAGAGACCAAGTGGTAAAAGATTTAGACAGTGTAAGGACGGCAAACAGTAACAAATTCAGGAAGATAATGGATGAACAGAAACCGCAAGATGTTAGGATAAAGGACCAGGTAAAAAGAATGGTTAAGCAAGGCATCCACGAAAACTCTCAGGCCATCCAGGAAGAAAGTCGTAGGGCTAACTGCCTCATAATATCAGGGGTGGAAGAGAAGGAGGAACTAGACTGGACAAAAAGAAGAGAGAAGGATGAAGGTCGCATCAACAAGATTCTGGAATCTATTAAGGATGAGGAGGACAACTGGAAGGAGGAAATATCAGACATGTTTAGGCTGGGAAAATACACAAAGGAATACAATAGACTGGTAAAAATCGAATTTAAGTCAAGAAGGACATGTGATGAAATCATGGCAGTAGCAGCTAGGCTAAAAGAGTTAGATGGTATGGACAAAATCTACATCAGGCGTGACATACCAGAAGAAGAGTGAAAGAAGGAGGCTGAACTAAGGAAAACTGCCAAAGAGGAAAATAGCAAGAGGACAGAACAAGAAAAGAATAAGTTTTTTTACGGAGTGAGAAAAGGGAAGATTATGAAACTTCCGGTAAAGAGAAACTAAAAGAAAAAGAGGGTAGGGTACAGACCGCCGCAGATAAGGCACTTGAATCAGGAAAAGGGGGACTGGAAAGTATAAGGATTCTATATAGCTATGTCGATAGGCTAATCTCTAAGAAATTAGAACTATCAGACTTACTCAATAATAAGAAACCAGAAATAGTATGTCTCACTGAGACAAAACTAAGAGAGGAACTTGATATAAATCTGCTAGGATGGTCTGAATACAAGATTTGGAGGAGGGACAGAAAACTTCGACATGGAGGTGGAGTGTGCATCCTTACTAAAAAAGATTTGATTGTGTCTGAGATAAAACTAGAAACTTCAACAGAAGAAGTTTTAGCACTAGAAATTGGTGGAAACGAAAAAATAGTAGTGATAGTAGCGTATGTACCTCCCAAGACGAAGACATGGAGTAAGGAGGAGCATAGCCTAATGCGTAAGGAAACAATTAGTGTGCTAGAAAATATCTTAGCTTCAAAGGATGAAATAGTCATGTGTGGGGACTTTAACTGCAAGGAAGTTAATTGGGAAGAACTTGAACCCGGAACAGGAGAGGAAAGTTGGGGCTATGAATTTTTAAGTATGGCCATGGAAAATTCTATATACCAACATGTAAAAGAGACAACAAGAATAAGGGGAAGTGATCAACCAGCTAGATTGGACCTCTTCACAAGAAGGGAGGAGGAGGTTCAAAGTATTCAGTACCTATGCCCACTAGGAAAAAGCGACCATGCAGTTCTTGACATAGACCTACTATTGAAGCATAAACTACCCAAGGAAAGGGAAAAGCACAAGGAAAATCACTGGATGTATTCCAGAACCGATTTCGCAGGACTACGGGATATTTTCAAGTCACAAAATTGGGATCAAGTGTTATCTGAAAGTGAGGTAGACAAAAAACTAAAGGCATTCATGGAGATCTATGATACTGGTATAAAAACTTTTGTCCCAAAGTACATTAATAACAGAAAAAAAGGAAATACCAAAGAATGGTTTAATCGCGAATGTAGGCAAGCGCAGGAAGCAAAAAACAGCCTGGAAAAAGATGAGAAACTGGGATTCAGAAGAAAACAGGCAAAAGTATAAGGAGGAGAGAAACAAATACACAGAAATGAGGAGGTCAGAGACAAACCATGAGAAAGGGATAGTGGAGAACTATGAAAAGAATCCAAAAATGTTTTTCAAGTTTGTAAACGGCAAAAGGAAGATAAAAGCCACAATCCTAAAAATTAAAAGTGGAAACAGAATCATAGAAGATGATACAGAAATTGCAGAAGAACTAAATAGAAATTTTGCATCAGTATTTACAAAAGAAGGAGAATTCATTGCACCAGAAACCAATGAGATGGGTATAGAGGAAATGCCGGAAGTCACATTTAACAGAGAAGAGCTCATAGACAAAATGAGTAAGGTGGATCCAAACAAAGCCGGCGGACCGGACGGAGTATCAGGCTGGATTATTAAAGAAAATGCCAAGGAATTGAGTATACCAATATATGATATAATGACCAAATCATTGGACACGGGGATAGTACCTACAGAATGGAAAAGAGCGAACATTATTCCTATATTTAAGGGAGGAAGCAGAGATAAACCACTGAATTATAGACCTGTATCACTTGAGCATCCTCATGAAGATTCTGGAAGGATTAATAAGGGACAAATGGGTGAACTACCTGGAATCCAAAAGATTAATTACTGACCAACAATTTGGATTCAGAGGAGGCAGATCATGTGTAAGCAATTTGTTGAGTTTTTACTCTAGAGTAATAGGCACAGTGGACCAGAGGGAAGGATGGGTAGACTGTGCCTACCTAGACTTTAAAAAGGCATTTGACAAAGTTCCACACAAGAGATTGCTGTGGAAATTAAAACATGAGGGAAAAGTAGGAGACAAACTGCTGAAATGGATGGAGAGCTACCTTAGTGAAAGACAGATGAGAACAACAGTAAGGGGGAAATCGTCAAACTGGACTCAAATTACGAGTGGAGTACCACAAGGATCTGTCCTAGCCCCAATCATGTTTTTAATATTTGTAAATTACTTACCTGAGGGACTAACAAGCTACATGAGCATGTTTGCGGACTTAAGCTGCTTAAAACGATCAGAACCCAGGAGGATTGCCTTGAACTCCAATCAGATTTGCAAAAGATCCATGAATGGAGCATCAAATGGAATATCGAGTTCAATGCAGGAAATGTAAGACTCTAGAAATGGGTAAAAGCAAGTACAGACCTAGAAAAGATTATAAACTAGGAAACAAAGTGATTCCCAAAGCAGAGAAAGAAAAAGACTTGGGGATAGAATTTATTATTATTATTATTAAGGATAACATGTCTCCAGAAAGCCACGTAAATAAGATAGTGAGAGAATCACTAGCACTATTTGCAAATATCAGGATGTCTTTCAATTATCTTAATGAAAACACCATGAAACAAATAACAACGGCAATAATAAGACCCAGGATGGAATATGCATCTGTAGTGTGGTCCCCTCACATGAAGAAACATATCCACAAAATTGAGAGGGTACAGAGAGCAGCTACGAGGATGATCCCAGGTTTGGAAAATTTGGAGTACCAAGAGAGGCTCGAGAGATTGAATCTACCTACACTGGAACAGAGAAGGAAACGAGGACAGCAAATTCAGATATACAAATGTGTTAGAGGTATTGACAAAATTTACCAAGAAAACTTCATAGAGAGGGATGGAGGTGAGAGAACAAGAGGTCACAGCTACAAACTGAAAGTGCCTAATAGTAAATCTGATCTGAAAAGTAAAAGATTTCCTACCAACTCGATTAGTGGGTGGAACAAATTGCCAGCCGAAGTAGTGTCTGCACCATCAGTGCATAGTTTCAAAGCACGGTATGACAAACATATCTTAGGAGGCGGGAATTAACGAGCATGCTCACTCCCGCAAATACAACTAGTGTAAGTACAACTAGTGTAAGTACGCACACACACACACACACACACACACACACACACACACACACACACACACACACACACACACACACACACACACACACACACACACACACACACACACACACACACACACACACACACACACACACACACACACACACACACAGGGACTAGAGTCGATAGAAGTCAACAAGGATGAACTAAAATCATTGTTGGAAGAATTGGACGTGAGAAAATCTATGGGCCCAGATAACATTGCTGGATGGGTACCGTATTAAGAGAATGTTCTGAACAACTAGTGAGACCTATTTTTAATATTGTTCAATACTCATTAAACAAGGGGGAGCTTCCCTTAGAATGGAAACAAGCAAATATAACTCCAATATATAAAAGTGGAAATAAAGAAGACCCGCTAAATTATCGACCGGTATCCTTAACGAGTGTTATATGCAAGCTTTGTGAAAAGATTATTAGAAAAAGATGGGTGGGTATGTTGGAGGAGAGGGAAATAATTTCAAGCAAGCAGTTCGGGTTCAGAAAAGGTCATTCGTGTACCACAAATTTGTTGAGTTACTATGATAGGGTAATTGACATTGTACAAGGGAGGGAGGGGTGGGTAGATTGTATCTACTTAGATTTCAAGAAGGCATTTGATAAGGTGCCTCATAAGAGATTGTTGTGGAAGCTCAGGACTGTGGGGCGGGTTGAGGGAGTATTATTAAAAAGTGGATGGAAAACTATTTAATTGGGGAGGAAATGCGTACAGTAATAAAACGAAAGTTCTCCTCGTGTAAAACTGTAAAAAGCGGAGTGCCTCAAGGATCGGTGTTGGCCCCAATCATGTTTTTGGTTTTCATCAACGACCTTCAAATGGGAATAGACTCATATATATCTATGTTTGCTGATGATGCAAAACTAATGAAGCATATTACAAGTAGGAGTAGTTGTGAAGAATTACAGAGAGATCTAGATAAGTTATATGAGTGGAGTCAAACTTGGAAAATGGAATTCAACACGAGTAAGTGTCAGGTTCTTGAGATGGGAAAAAGTAAATATAGACCTTCTTGGGGATATAAAATAGGAGATGAAATAATTAGTAAAGCTGTGAAAGCAAAAGACCTAGGGGTAGTTGTGGCAGACAGCTTGTCACCTGAACAGCATATAATAAAATAACTGGTGAAACCTATGGAGTGTGACTAACATGAGAATAGCTCTGAATTATTTAGATGAAGAGATGTTAGCAAAAATAATAGGGACAATAATACGACCAAGACTGGAGTATGCAGCAGTGGTGTGGTCCTCCACACCTTATAAAACATAATAAAAAAACTGGAAAGAGTTCAGAGAGTTGCCACTAAGATGATAGCTAGCCTTAGAGACCTACCTTATGAGGAGAGATTGGAGAGGCTAAAGCTGCCAACGCTGAGGGAGAGGATAGAGAGAGGTGACATGATCATGATGTTTAAGTGTGTGAAAGGTTTTGAGAAGATCGACAAGGGAGATTTTGTGGTGAGGGACGAGGGAAGAACCAGGGGTCATGATTGTAAGTTGAGGAAAGTTATATGTAAGTCTGATGTAAGAAAGTTCAGCTTCCCGTATAGAAGCATTGAGTGTTGGAATAAGTTGGATGGGGAGGTGGTGGGAGCAAGAAATATCCAAACTTTTAAAGCAAAATTGGATAAATGTAGAGAGAGAGACAGGACAACACGAGCTTAGGCTCAAATCCTGTATACTACAATTAGGTGAATTAGGTGAGTACACAGCCCGTAGCCTAGTAGGTAGAGCTCTCGTCTCACACACGAGGGGTCGGGGGTTCAATCCCCGGCCGGGGCGGAGACAAATTGGGCTTGTCTCCTTTCATGTGTTAGCCTCAGTTCACCTAGCTGTAAATAGGTACCTGGAATAAGTGGACGACGTTGTGACGTCCCATCTGGGGTTGGCAAAAATGGTACAAGGCGAGATGGGTATCATATGGTTCACCTAAGCTGATGGCTACCTAAGCCTTCGGGCGAGACGGTACCGTCTATAGTGAGAATGGTACCATACAGATCCACCCTAAGCCTTAGTTTCCGATGTCGCCAATTGGCTAAATACAGACTACACACACATCCACAGCCATTCCAACAGTACATAAAACACTTAACATGCATTTCACACAATACATTCCCAGTTAAGGAGGCGCGATAATAATGAGCTTAGCTCGCATTGCGTGGATTCCCCTTGACGAACAAGTAACTGAGTAACACACAAATCATATCATTTGCCCAGTACTGTACATTTATGTTTAAGTAATAATACAAAAAATAATATCACAAATATGGGACAATACCACAACTACTATGCAAATATAGGTACAGTACATGTAGAATGCTGGAAAGTGAAATACAGTACAGTTTGATTAGGGTGCTCCACAAATAAATTAAGATTTCATCTTTACAGTTCTATCACCACAAGACTTGTGCCAAGGCAAAAGTGCAGTTGCTGCACATTTTACTGAATTATTTTAACAAATGGTACATTAGATGATTAGGGTTGTTGAATACAAATTAGTGCTTAATAAACCAGACACAACGTTCCGTGCATTATATGTACAAAACCATGGCTATGTTTATTAGTAGAGTGTATGTACAATATTTCCAAAAATGTAGGTAAAAGCAGGGTAGGGTTAGATGAGGGTAACCGGACAACTTAACCAGTAGCTCTCAACCAGTGTCAACTCGACCAGTACTTTTAGATTAGTGTTGGTTGAGTTTGGTTAGGACTTCAACTTGGCACTGGTTTAAATGGCACTAGTTGAGATCTACTGGTTGAAATGGTCTCCTAGTTGAATTAATGATGTGATGTCGGTGGTGGAAGTGCAGGCTCATAACACAGTACACAACAACAGCAGAGTCACAGGGAACATGAACTGGTTTCATGACGGGACAGGGAGATGTGGAATATATAATCTGAATGTTAACAATAGTATAAAAATGCAAGGATTTTTATACTATTCAAGATTCCATTTGTGCTAATATTTGACAAGGGGATAGTAAGATGGAAGCAATAGTCAATCAGTTTTAGGAGCAAAAGAAGAAGAAAAATGCATAGAACAGTTTATAATTAGAAGATAAGACAACTTAATAATAATAGGAGTTGTTTGGAAATTTAAGAATAAAATATTTGTCTTATAGCATAACATTATTCTGATTCATGAAGTATGAGCCTTCAACAAAGAATAGAGACTCAGTTAATGAAACTTTAGTGCCTGGCCATTTGATTTTAGCAGGTATCAATGACAGTTGGTTCCAATCATTAAATGGCAGATTATTCACTCACCAGAGTGGAAAATGATTATTTCCTAAATGAGTGTGAAATTTGATGCATAAGCAAACAAACATTGTTAGGTAAGCCTTGTACTGAAGTATATACTCTGCAATTCAATCTTAAAGTTTCTCAAGTCTTCACATTTGTTCATGGTGAAAGAAATCTAGAGTAACTTTTCAGTGCAGTGTTTCCTGCTAAGAAACTCCCGCTAATGGATGACTGTGGCAGGAAGCAATCCAGGATACTTTTTCTACACACGCTCCTTTTGTCCATTGCTACAAACTTTGGTTGAATTAAGTTGTCCATTGCTACAGCACTACAGTTCAGTGCTTTCTCCAGTATTAGATAGTTGCATCTGTATGTAACTAACCACCTAAGAGAGGTGGCAGACTACCTGGATGCTGTGGGATTCTCATAAAGGGGGTCTATCGGCTACTACAACAAAATCATCTGTGTTAATGAAAACTATTTTTATATTTCATTTACTCAACACTTTTTTGTATTTGTCATGGCATATAATGAGTACCGTATATGAGTTCAACAACAGGGGAATTTGTTGTACCTGTATACAGTATGGCAACCCATTGTTCGGAGATTTAAGACGCTTCTCACTTGTGCTAAACTTTCCACTGACATCAGTCACTGGAGAGTTAGCGGTAGTGGAAGGGAGGTCTAAGTCAGTCTAACTGTAATGTTGCCAAGGTCTCAATATTGATTTGTAATTAATTTGTTTAGTAATATTAAACAATTCAGCTAGATGTCAATATGAATAAATATAAATTTGAATTAACATTGAAACCAGCCTAATTGGTTAGTAAGATACACAAAAGTTTATATTTTAGTAAAGAAAAGAATGCTGGGGAATAATCTTGCTATTTTTGTTATACAGTATATCCATCCTTCAGATATAGAATTAGGAAACAAAAAGTATCATAAAACATTACAAGATTTCTCCCTGTCACACTGTACTTTCAATATGAAGGGAAGACATGAAATGAAATAAAGTTTAAGAGTATGTTATACATAACATGAAAATATAACATGAAAAGCCTAGAACACATTCTCTCCAAGCCTTCAATCTTGAGCCAGGTGGTGGTGGGTGGTGATTGTGGGAGAGAGGTACAGTCACACTTTAAAGTCGGGTCCAATTTCAAAACTTCAACTTTTATTTTCCTCTCTTGATATAACAGAATATGTGCCTCGTTTAAAATTAGCAAAGCTTTGTTCATGTGTGGCAAAGGTTGAAATTTCATATTTACTGGAGCGAGAGCCAAAGTTGAACTTTGGAAATAGGGCATGATTTAAGAACATTACTGTATTGTATGATCCAATAATGAAGAAAAATAGTCCATCACTCATATCGCATCTCTTTGCTTAGTCATATACAGTATATAATATATACAGTATGTATATTATACATACTGTACAGTACTGTATAATGATTAACTGAATTCCTCCTAAGCATGTTTTTTTATAATATAAAGTATAATAATACTGTACAGTCCATGATATTGTTTATATGATTATATATGTAATTGTGAGACAAAAAATGTACTGCCTCATAAAGAGTAGGTAATATATTTACTGTTCAAGAATTTATACAATAAGCCCATCACTCGGTACAATTGATAATTATTTTAGGTAATTCACAAGTTAGCAGAATGGAAATGTTGGAATGAAAGCATAGACTATACCATAGACTACAGTAGATCTGGACTGGACACGAAAATGGAACTTTGCAGTAAGGGACCCAAAATCCCCAGTCAGTCCGTGAAAAGAGAACACTGTATTCCTTCAGACGTAGCCTGAAGGAACACCTGAACCGGACAGCTGCGAGAAGGGAGCACCAAGCTTATGTCTACTACTAAATGCGACATAAGAGATAGACAAACCAAACTGAAATGATTACTGATTACGGATTACTGATATTTACTATAGGATGTAAGGTATCTTAAAATAACCCCCTAGAAATACTTTCTCTAAAGTATCTATTTCTTTATCCTCCCCATTTTTCCCCAGCTAACCTAATCCCACAAGGACCCCAATGGAAATACGCCTAACGGCCTTATTGGGCTATCCTTAGTTGGAATTATGCAAGGCTGGTACATGTCATATTTGTAACAAACTATGTGGTACCAAATCTGTAAATTGCTAACTAAATAAATATTATTATTATTATTATTATTATTATTATTAATCGGAGAACCTCGTTCGAACCTCGTTCGAAGTTCGAACCTCGAAACCGCGAAAATGTGATATTTTCGCGGTTTCGAGGTTCGAACTTGGGAGTTCGATCTCTGATTTTGGGTCCCTTACTGCAAAGTTCCATTTTCGTGTCCAGTCCAGATCTACTGTAGTCTATGACTATACTAATATGCCCACCCAAAGTTTACACAGAGAGGCAACAGTCAGTTTCCTGCACTGTGGCAACACCTTCACATCACCACCTCAGTTACTTGTATAATATGTTTCATTTTATAGCTATGCAAATCTGTAATAATAGCTATGATTTTATAACACCATTACTAGTAATGCTCACGGCAAATTAAATGCTTATGAAAAGACCCAAGATTTTATAGCGGAAACAAAACTAACCTATCATCAAATCAGTTATTTTTTCACCCTGGTTATATTATCTTAATTTACAAGATGCTGCACTGTATTTAATAACCTTGGCACCGCTTTCATTTGATAGCCTCTATGATAAGATTAAATTATGATGACACCCCCACCCCTGGATTCCCCTTTTAAGCAATACCCCCCCACACACAAAATAGTTTCTGCATTGTTGACAAAATTCTCTAATATTTACTGTTAAAATGTTTCACAGATTAATTTTGGTGTTGGTTGCATGCCCCCATCTTCCTGCCTCCAAGAGGTGTGTGCTCTATGGATTGCCTGTGTGGCTGAGGTCAGTCCTTTATTGAACACTATTGTATTTCAAAGTTTATATTGTATTCTTCCAATCCATAACTCCTTATATAAATAACATTAAAATTGCCACAGCATCAATGCCGCCACTTGTCCTAAAAGTCATTGTAGCCAAAATGACCATTGTATTATTACTAAAGACATGAAATCTAAAGGAAATAACCAGAGCTGTATTGCTTTAGTTAGAATACTGGTGAGTTATAGGACAGGTGACTACATTATTAGAGGTGACAATTGTTCCTTACATCAGCCACATTTCCTATAATAGTGCCTAATCAGGTTCTGTTATTTTTCCATACAGTACCCGATACATGAAAAGTAATTAATAATTCAATTCAGTTCACTGAGACACCTACATAGGGCTGTTCTTGGGTAACATGAACTTTGAGGATGGAGGGCTGCTAATTAGAAACCATATTGTAATAGATCGACCAACCTCCACGATAATGGTGTCACTGATGTCATTAGCCTCCTATATTTTGGAATATTTGCTGAATATTGGGTTTCCCAGGCCCAACATCGGGAAGATAGGAAAATCGATTTACTAAAAGATGCAGAGAGGTCAAGTTATGGGAAGCAAGAGATGTTCAACCTACATTTCATATAAAATGAGATTGTCAAATTTATGTTCATGAATGTGATAGGTACTACAACTAGATTAGGAATTGTATCACCCCACAATTGATCATTGTATTATGAGCTTATTGTATTTAATTTGGCAAAGTGATTGAGATATGACTATAATTCCTGACTCATTAAGAGAAATGGAACTCAGGAAGTATCAGCCTATCAGTGATACAAGTGATGGCGGATCATTCAGACGTGTGTAGACCATTCTTCACATCAATTTATAGTTAGGATTTAGATAAATAGTTAGGATTTAGATGAAGACAGATTTACATGAGGGCTTTTTCCGGCAACTTTAGATCTGCAACTTTATTTGGCCAACATTTTGAAACCATTCTGCACTGTTATTGGTAACTAGACTTACATACGTAAATTTAAAGGCCGAGGGCTCCACACAAAGTGTTGTTCCAGAGTCACGTCCTAATGGCGGCGCTCCAGGCAGCCCTGTTTAGAACTGCCTCACTCGTCAGGTTTTTTAATTAAAGATCAGACCGAATGGTTTGTTGTCACATCTTTCTTGGTCTACCCCTTGGTGCAGCTCCCTTCACGTTCACAGACTTGCATCTTTTCACCCAACATAGTTCACCCATCCTCTCCACATGCCCAAACCATACAAGCCTGCTTGGACGCATCTCATCACTGATACTCTTGATACCTAACCATCTCCTCAGCTCTTCACTAGATATCCTATCTTGCAATTCGGCCCCACACATCCATCTCACTGATACTCTTGATACCTAACCATCTCCTCAGCTCTTCACAGGATATCCTATCTTGCAATTCGGCCCCACACATCCATCTCACCATTCTCATCTTATGTTCCATTCTGTTGATATCATCCACTTGACAGGCCATGTTTCTGAAGTCTAAGTCATTGCACTTCTAATACATGAAGCGTATACCTTTCCCTTCAAGGAGAGAGGGAGTCTTCTCCTAGTTAGAATTGGCAGCAGTTCTCGGAACTTTCCCCAGCTGCATCTAATTCTGGTGATAGTTATGGCCCCAACACCGGCATAGATGGTATCTACCAAGTAACAGAACTTGTCTACAATCTCCATTGACTCATTGCCATAGTTAACACTCTGACGCCGGTCATTCAACACGAGCTCACCTTTGCCTACTACACATACAAATTTATCATCTTCGGACTTCTTTCTTGGCAGAGGTCCTTTATTCTAGTACAGCGCTTTTTCCCGTACCCAACAACGACAGATGCTACACTGAATTAAGTTCACGCCGACCTCTTTTCACATGGGTATATATAATTTTATCTAAATTTCCAAGCCCTAATCTACTGTGTAGAACCTTGGTTTTATTTATATTAACTCTTAGTCCTTTACTTGCCATGCTCTCTCTCCATCTTCTGAACTTGGTCTCGGCATCCTGCATATTATCTGTGATAAGTACTAGGTTATTTGTGTATAGTAGTCCCAGGTGAGCCCAGTTATAAAATCTACAGACAGTGCCTCCAGAACCATTACAATGAGGAGAGGGCTTAACACAAAACCCTGGTGTACTCTTATGGGTAACAGAATTTTTATATAAGTATGTTGCAGAAGCTGACAAATCAAAATTGAGGGGAAAAAGCACTCGTGTAAAACCATCTTAAGCATGAAAGGAGAGTTTATTAAAGCAGTTATGAAATGAGAGAGAATTGCAAATGACGCCGTGTCAAGTAGCCTTAACTCGACCCTCTTTACCTTGCGACGTTTCTGAAAGGAGTCAGAAATGTTTGAACTTCCTTACATTAGTTGAGTTTCATCATATTATATTTGGTTATAAAAGAAATTGACTAACTAGGTTACAGGAAAATTATAATACTGTACAGAAGTCCTGTACTAAGTATTCTAAGTTCTCTTCTAGTTCTATACAATTGTTATCTATAAAAAAATCTATGACAAACTGGGTATCAACAGTTAAATTATCACTTGTCACATTCAAGGAGTTGAACTATCTATCATAAAAAGCATTCGTCAGTAACAATTGCTGTATACTAAAGTACTAGTTTGCATAATTAAATATTCAAGATTAAAAACTGTCATACATACTAGGATTGCTATGTAAAGCATAATATAAACATTTAATACTAGAATAGCCTACTACATACATACATACATAAAATTTTAAGACCGAGTGTTCCACACATCAGTGCAGTTTCAGTCTCTTGTCCTAATGGCGGCGTTCCAGGCAACCCTGTTAAGGGCTGCTTCACTTGTCAAGTTCTTGGATTTGAGATCGGCGCGTATAGTCCGATCCCAGGTCTTCCTCGGTCCACCCCTTGGTGCAGCTCCCTCCACAATCACAGACCTGCATTTTTTCACCCAATTTTGTTCATCCATTCTCTCCACATGTCCATACCATCCCAGTCTACTTGTACGCATCACCTCGCTAATACTCTTTATACCTAAACGTCTCCTCAGCTCAACATTTGTTATTCTATCCTGTAGCCTGGCCCCACACATCCATCTCACCATTCTCATCTCATTACGCTCCATTCTGTTGACATCCTCTACTTTAACGGCCCATGTTTCTGAGGCATACGTCATTGCACTTCTAACACATGAGGCATACACCTTTCCCTTCAGGGGGAGAGGCATTCTTTTCATGGTCAGGATTGGCATCAATTCTCTGAACTTCCCCCAGCCACACCTAATTCTAGCAACAGTGGCAGCCTCGGCCCCACCACCAGCAGAGATGGTATCTCCTAGGTAACAAAACTTGTTCACCAGCTCCAAAGACTCATTTCCAAAATCCACAGCCACAGGATCATCACTTAACACAAGCTCGCCTTTGCACACTACGCACTCAAATTTCTCTATTTCTGACTTATCCTTCGGCAGGGGCCCCTTTATTCTACTACAGCAATTACTCCCATGGTGTACCCAACATCGACAGATGCTACATTGAATTGAGTTAACGCCCACTCTCTTTCCACACACTGCACATGGGTATGCACCGCTCTTTTCCACATTGCCTCGTCTCAATCTACAATGCATAACCTTGGTTTGTTAATATTGACTCTTAAACCCTTGCTCGCCATGCCCTCTCTCCACTCTCTGAATTTGGCCTCAGCATCCTGCATACTGTCAGCTATTAGGACTAAATCGTCTGCATCAAACAGTTCCAACGGGAGTCCGCCTCTAAAAACTCTAGACAGCGCCTCCAAGACCATAATAAAGAGGAGGGGGCTTAACACTGAACCCTGATGGACTCCAACACGGACTGCGAACTCATCACTCAGTACACCCTTCACCCTCACCGAACTTCGCGAATCGCCGAATCCTCATACATCTTCATTATCACACGCACCAGCCACTCTTCCACACCAAGTTTCCTCATAGCCCACTGCACAACATCTCTAGGTACCCTATCAAAGGCCTTCTCCAGGTCCACAAACACAAAGTAAAGATCCCTGCCTTTTAGTAAGTATCTTTCCTGTATCTGCCGGACTATGAAGATAGCATCGGTTGTACCACGTCCTGGCATAAAACCAAACTGCATATCATCAATAGAGATGCTTTGCCTGATCAAACCCTCAAGGACTCTCTCACAGACCTTCATGATTTGGTCAAGCATTTTCAGGCCCCTATAATTTCCTCTATCTAGCGCATCCCCTTTTCGTTTGTATATATTTACTATTACACTTTTGAGCCAATCCTCTGGGATTTTCTCATCTTTAATAATGGTGTTTATCAACTCAGTGACTAAGTTTACACCAATCTCCCCTGAGGCTTTTATCATCTCAGCGACAATGTCGGAGCAACCTGGAGCTTTACCGTCCTTCATTTTATTGATTGCGTCGCTCACTACAGCTGGTGCTATCAAAGGAGGGGGCCCAGATATTGGTTTTTCAATACTAAGCTGTTCCTTATCCCATTCAAACTCTACATTTAGTAATCGTTCATAGTGTACCTTCCATGCTTCTCTGATTTCATTTTCTGCATACACAATCTTCCCATTATCATCTCTAACACACTGTTCACCTGTAATATCCCTACTGTCATTTTTAACTCGCCTAGCTAGGTTGAAGATCCCATTGGGATTGTCAGTGTTACACACTTGTTCGAGGACCAGGTCCTTAATGCGATTTTTAGCATTGTAAATAACTCTTTTGGCAGTTCGTTTAGCTGCCTGGTATTCCTCCCTGCTGCCTCCTTTCTTCCATGCTTTGAAGCATCTCCTTTTCTCTTTCACAGCATGTTCTACCTCATCGTTCCACCACCAAGAGGTCTTATTCCTGGGGTGACCCTTTGTTTTCCCACAGACTTTGTCAGTGGCAGCGATAAGGCTATGCTTAAGAAAGTTCCATTGGCTATTTACATCATTAGGCCTAGCTTCGTTATTTCTATTAATTTCCTCCAGTTCATTATGAAACCTATCCCCAACTTCCTTGTCCTTCAGCAGCTACTACAGCATTACTACATTACAGTGTACAATAGTATTAATAGTAGTGTAATGCACTACAGTAAACCCTCGCTATCTCGGAATAATTGGGGGGAGACCCAGTCCGAGATGACCGAAAATCCGAGATGTCCGAAGTCCGACTTATGTCCGACTTAAGAGAGGAAAATGTCCGAATTGGAAGAGGGAGTCCGAGCCACCAGAGAAAACGGAGACTTCCCTATCACTAACAACGTAGATTCAAGATAAATTACAGTACCTGTACAGTATCCAGCAGACATATTATAAATATCACTTTCCTTCTCCATTTCACTGTCCTTCTCCACCTCACTGTAGCCTTAGATCTCGGAATTTGCCCTTAGATCTCGGAATTTTCCGAGATATATGACACCTGTCCGACAGACCATGTGGGCCCTCGGAGTTTTCCCCTTACATCTCGGAATTTTCCTAGATATACGGCGAACTTTCCGAGAGGCCGATGCCAGTCCGAGTAGTGCGGGTTTCCGACTTCTAGAGGTCCGAGATAGCGAGGGTTTACTCTTGGTCGATTATAGCAAACCATCAACATACAGTATATATAGCACTGTGTTTGCATTTTTGCCAAATGTAAATACTCAGCCATTATAAAGTACCAAGTGTGATACATTATAAATATGTTGAGGGTTTTCTCAGTAAAGCTGGCTCATAAAATCATACTTAAGCTACTCCACGTCCTTGTGGCCAAAAAGCAAAATTGATCTGTAGTAATATTTGTTAATATTCACCTCTTCTTGTCATTCCTCCTTTCTAATACCCTATATTTCTTTTATACAGCTAATATCTTACATTTCTGTCTTATGGTAATCATGCAAGACAAAACATTATACTGTAATCAAGGATTGTACATTAAGTACAGTAGGCTACTGTACAGTATATACAAATATGATTCTAAAGGTGGTTTTTATCTTATGAAGTTATTTTAACCGCACCACACTGGATTTAATGATAGGATTGAATTATCTCTATTAATACTAGCCCAGCCCAGCTATTTTCATAGTTTATAAAGCTGACAATATAATTCAACAAAAGTATTATATATTAAATTGCTAATAATTCTTAAACCAAATCCAAACAAGAATGTAGACTCGTAGAGGCTTAACATATACGAGCATAGATTCAGTTCATTGAGGGACTCACAGAAGGCTGCTCAAAGGCAGCATGATGTGTGGTGATTGTGGGAGGAGAATTGGGATAGAATCAGGGAGCTATTATACACAACAGTACCATATAATTCTTTCAGCTAATCTAGTCTTCATATTGTCTTGTAATGCCAATAACACTAAAGTTGCCTCTGCATTATAATAACCATCTGTCCTAAAATTTAAATACTTATCACCATCCTAATATTGCTGGGGACAAAAGCCTCCAGGAAAAATTTAAATAGTGTCGTACAGGCGATATATACTGTAGGATATTTCCCAACTTTAACGCGGCAGTGAATTTAGTGGTCTTGCCATTGCAACTTTTCCCCTTCAATATTATAGAAAATAATTTTAAAGAATACATTCAGACAACCTACCTGTGAGAGCCTAGCCCCTTGTCGGTACTGTAGGGCCTCCTTCCCGATGAGGTCCTGAAGGTGCGGTAGGTTGAGGCGAGGACCCTCACCCCCACCTCCCTCACCAGTACCATTATCTCTGTCTGCTCCATCATTCCCCATACCTAACCAGATAAAGCATTTATATAGAACATAAGAAAACAGGAATATGTAGAAGACCAACTGGCCCAAACAGGGCAGATCCCACTCTAATGCAGCCCATTACATCCATATGATTATCAAACCTTACCTTGAAGTTCTTGAACTTTCTTGGGCCCACTATAACTTTTGGCAACTTATTCCACACATTTAAAACTGTGTTACTGAACCAGTATACTTGCCTATATCTTTTCTAGAACTACATTTATCCAATCTGAATATACAGTATTTGTTCAAATTCTATCGTTGTCACTTATCTTCAGTCCATCTTTCATTTCACCTTTATTTATTCAACATTTGGGATGGAAATTCACAATGATATGAAATGAAAACAGTACTTGCATGGAGAAGTTATACTCAAATGAGAGAGAGAGAGAGAGAGAGAGAGAGAGAGAGAGAGAGAGAGAGAGAACTGGTGTGTTATTACAAGAGAGAGCATTTTCCATCAAATATGTGCAGTATAATATCTCCAATTCCACCTATCAATTGGATCACCTCTATCATATCTCTTCAAACTCAACATCTGTCACATTTTTACACATCATTTAAATGTTTTGATTTGTTTGTTTTCATTTAATTGTTTATACATCTACATATACTGCTCACATAGTGTAATATGAACTAAATATTGAGGGTTTATAATAAGGTAGGTGGTGGAAAGGAGAGATGGTGATTTCTAGGTATGGTGTTGGAGGAACCTGAAGTGGTGATGAAGAGGGTGTCTAGGGAGAGCATTATATAATAAGTGAATGAGGTTGGGGCTGTGGTGGTGATGGTGAATATTATAGGTTTGACTCCTGTAAGGAGATAAAGAAAACCTAATATTTAGTAGTGGCCCCGTAATCATTGACGAACATGCCTATTACATAAGGTATCCTCTTCAAACACTAATTCGCCGTAGTTTGAATCTACCGCGCAGAGCATTTAAAATCTGAGGAGCCTTCATCATGAGCACACGCGACCTCACTCATGGCTTCAGTCATTATGAATTGGGTTCTCACTACGAAAAAACTTTGTAAACAATAAAAAGAAAAAGAAAATAAGAATAACTATCCAATAAGCTTTCCATCATATAGTGGATGTACTTGTGTGGATCTTTGACCAGACGCTGATTCAGGCGTCATTCTTCCTTCACTGACATATCAAGTAAACCAAAATCCTTAATACATCAACGAATGGGAAGGGGATGGTCGGGAGGGCCCCAGTCGTCAATGATTATGGGGCCACTACTAAATATTAGGTTTTCTTTATCTCCTTACAGGAGTCAAACCTATAATTTATTAGTGGCCCCTCCATCATTGACGAACATGCCTGATTTCTAAGACTGGAGGGGGATATTCGTAATCATATCATAACTCTAGAAAAGCAGATAATCAAACAACCACATAGTATTCTTACTTCGAAAATATATTTAAACATGGCGCAGCCCATATATATACAAAAAAGGGGTTCAAGCAGGTGCGTGCTTCAAAGAAGCCTGCTTGACAAAAAGGGTAACTCTGGAGATTCTGTGAACAGATCTGTAGTTACAAAGGCACCCCACTCAACGAGTGGTGACAAAAATAATAAGTTATAAGTTTACATGTGCACATAATAAACCCCATAATATTCGTGGAAATGTTTTACAAACGATCTCCACTGTTTAAACTAAATTGCTTTCACAGCTAAAACTACTATAACAACACTGTTGTTTGTACTAACAATGTACTAGCAAAATTTCTCGCCCTGAATAGAACAGAGAAATATTCATATCACATTATCCATAATTTGTCTCACAGCTCTTACATTCCGGCGGGGTCTAGGGTGTCCTATGTTACACTGACTGCACCCCCCCCCCCTCCTTTTCCCTTTGAAAGTAAACAAAAGTGACTGAAGGGCCACCTAGACCCTCTGCCTTAAAGCTATACATGGTAAGGAAGGTTTGTCTAGAGCAACTGACAAGTATCTAGTCAAAAACGTATGATTAGACGCCCACAACTGTGTGGACGAAATATCTTCAACTGAAAAGTTCTTCAAGAAACGTAAAGAGGCTGCCCATTTGCGTAAATCGTGGGCCCTACCCACAACGCCGGGATTACTCTCTTTAATGACTTCGACCAGAAGAGAAGCTAACCTCCGTTTCAGTAAGCGTTTGCCCGTACTCGCTACCCATAAAGCACCTTGGGGGTTCAGAGGAGCTACTCTCAAATATTTGGTTAGAGCTTGCACTGGACATAGATTATGGTGCACCTTTCCCCTTTTTAACGCCGGCACAGTGAACTCAGAAAACATGTGCGCACTGTGCTCATTCTTGGCTACAAATCCCGGGGAAGGTGCAATGTGAATACATTCATTAAGTCTACCAAACCTAAGGCAATTAGGTGTGTTGCTCATCGCCGCCAGCTCAGACACTCTGTTCCCGGTGGCCAAAGCCAAAAGGAATACAGCCTTTTTTTAAAAGTAACGCAAAATCTGCAGTATTTTGGTACAGACGAGAGTGAAGTAAAGACAATGCCTTGTCCAGAGACCAAGTAGGCATGAGCTGACGGGGAGGTGGGCGGAGTTTAAAACATGCTCTCATAAAACCTGTTTCCTCTGCCACCGGTATGGAGAGACCTGTGAGGCCTAAAAAGGGCACTCTAATCGCAGTTAAGTGATTTTTTAACGTTACCACAGATAAACGTTTCTGCTCAAACAGATAATTCAAATAATTAAATACTAACGCCACTGAGGGCACAGTCTGTTCTGTTCTAATGATCCAAGAAGTAAAGGCTTGCCAATGTGATTGATACTGTCGTTTCGTAGACTGAGTATATTGATTGATTAATTTATTGGTCACATCTCTACCATACGGTGCTAGCCACTTGGCCTCCTGAATGTCCATAATGCAAAAGTCAGCGAGGTCGCTAGGTTGCCAATCGTGTCTAAGCGGAAATACTCGACCGGGAGCGACACCGGGTGCGAGCACCACGTCTTGAATTGCTGGTACCATAACTGCGTCGGCCACAGGGGCGCGATGAGCGAGACTAAGCCTCGATAATCTCGTAGTTTGTTCACTACGTGGCACATTAGTGACGCGTCTGGTGGCGGAAACAGATAGAAGGAGCTCCATCTGTTCCAGTCTGTCACTAGGGCGTCCGGCCCCCCTGCCAGCGTTTCCGTCCGGCGGGTGAGGTATAGAGGGAGTTTGTGAGTCCCCTCGGACGCAAACAGATCCACTTGTGGATGGTAGAGCTCTGCAATCATTAGGTTGAAAATGGGTTGCTTGAGCTCCCATTCTACTGTCGTGCTCTGTCTCCGGGACAGAGCGTCTGCCCAGACGTTTGCTATGCCTGGGAGATAAGATGCATGAAGATAAATGTCTAGCCTGTTGGCTAGAGTAAAAATCTCTTCCAACACGTTTAGCAACTTCCTTGATCTCGTTGACCCCTGTTTCTGAATACAGTGAACTGCATTCAGATTGTCCATTCTGAAGGCCACCGACTTGCCCCGTAAAGTAGAGCCGTGAGCCTGAAGGAAATACAAGGGGACTAGTAATTCTTTGACATTGATGTGGGAGATTTCTAAGTGGGACCAAAGCCCCTGACCCTGGTGCCCCTGGTTTGACTGAAATCCCCAACCTATCCTGCCTGACGCATCTGTGTCTACCCATACCGTTGGCGGAGGAGAGGTCCATGACATTACTGAGTGCAGCATTTCCCTCTTTGCCCAGACCGCCAGTAAGGTGTGGATTAATTTTGGGATGGGCCATAATTTTCCCGCCGGTAAGAGCGGGAAATATTTGTTGCCCTCCAGTATTAACCGTTTTACTTTCAACCGGCCCAACATTACAGTTAGTTGAATCCAGTTGAGAGAGCCGACCAAAGACTCCCAGACCCTCCGTGTCGTAGTCAGACTGTGAAGAAACATGAACAGTTTCCTGCGAAACCTGTTGCGATTGTCCACACTCTGACTCAGAGTGAGAGCCGCTGTGTCCCAAACCAGCCCTATCCACTAAATTACTCGTGAGGGGACAAGGTTTGACTTTACCAGATTTACCTTGAACCCTAGAGCTTTGACATGAGTTAAAAGTATGTTGACATGTTTGATGCATAATTGCTCTGTCTCTGCCACCACCAGCCAGTCATCTAGGTACCACAGAACTCTGATTCCTTGCTTTAACAACGGCATCAGGGCTTGCCGGACTAATTTCGTGAATAGTCGAGGTGCCAGGTTCAAACCGAATGGCATCCTCTGAAAAAATTTTGTTTGGTGCCTGATCCGTAAGGCCAGAAACCTTTGAAATCTTTTGTTGACCGATACGTGCCAATAAGCATCTGTCAGGTCTAGGGAACACATCCAACCTCCCGGCGGAAGTGTTAGCCTGATTTGGTGTACTGTTAACATGCGGAATGACTCGTTGTGAATGTGAAGGTTCAGATAAGACAGGTCGACGACCGGTCTCATCTGAACACTGTCCCGTTTGGGAACCAAAAAGAGCTTGGACGTGAATACAGGGTAATTTGGGGGGACCGGGATGATGACATTCTTGGCAATCATTTCCTGGACCAGTGACTCCACCTCTAAAGAAACAAAATTCGCCGTTGTCGGCTGACGTAAGCGAGGTCGCCGGAGCCACTGCCAAGTGATGCCCTTGCATGCCACCATCCATGCCCAAGTGTTTACCGGCCATGCTTTGTGACACGTTCGGAACGACCCAGTTAGCAGACCAGGGTTCGCCGGCTGTACTACCCTCGGATCCGCCGGCCTTACTACTGGCACCGGGAGTGAGAGAGACCTTATTTTTTTTACGGTGGTGGAGTTGGCGGTGGTGGACGCTTCGCCGGCTGGCTGGCGTTGGCAGAAGACTTATTATAGCTGCGTCCTTTCAGACCTGAAAACCTACCCTGTCTATTCCTGAACTGACCTTGAGTGGAGGAGGACTTAGGCGGAAGAAAGGGCTTAGATCCCCCCGGCTGAGCTTTAGCGACTGGCCTGGGTTTGGGGAAGTTAAAGGCAGGTTTCTTAGAAGGGGTGGGACTGTGTTTAACGGCCTGAGCCATATTAAAAACCGTTCGCCACACTTCAGGGGACATTAAAGAGGGAGTGAGCACTGGTGACATGACCACCTGATTCGCAATGCGATCAGGCAGTTTGCGGACTAAGGATATTCTAAGATCTTGTCTCGCTCGTACCGCCTCAAGCAAGGCAGTGCGTACGTCACCTAATGATTGGATTGACGACTGAAGAAGCAGTCGCCGGGACAATTCAACCGAACGTCTGGCATCCACGTCTGTGATTGCCTGAGTGGACCGGAGCAAAGACTTAGCTACCTGTTGAGACACTATGTATTGAGAGAACAGGCGAAAAGCTTTCCCCCGTAGCCTAAATTCACGGTCTAGGTGAGTTGGGGTAGGGGTAGTGAAAGGGTCTTTTAGCTCACAAAGATTAATTTTAGGGGCAGCTAAGAAAGCAAACAAAGCCGAAGGGACTCCGCCGGCAAAACACACTGGCATGGAGAACCAAGAATGAGTATCTTGAGGGATCTGGTGGGAAGTTTTGGAAGTAAATGTGGTCGCAAAGATTTGAGCCTCTGTCTCCCATTCCAACCAAGGTCCTGGGCCCAACTGCCCCACCTTCAAGACTGGATTAGCTGCCGCGTCTGTGACGGTTTGCAAATCGAGTTCTGGAGTGAGAGCTGACAGTGTCTTAATGTCATTAAACCCATCATGCTTAGACCAGTCAGAAAACAATCTTGAAGCTGAGGCAGGGGGTAAAGCAGGCTTAGCAGTATAAACAAAATAGTCCTGGTGATAATAACTAGGTATAGCCTTGATGTTGACATTAGCACATTCCCCAAAGTATCCAAGGCCCTTAATTTCTTAGATTTATTGCCCTGGATGACCCACTCACGCGGCACTGGGAGCTCCCCTGACAAGGTAGGTTGGGCTAGCTCTGGTTTAGTGGGGGTCAAAAGGACCCATGACTCGTCTGGTCCGTAAAGCAAGGGCATAGCTACCTTTTTGAGAGGCGCTCTGTCTAGAGGGGGCGGATTGACATCCGTTATAACCCTTACATTCGAAGTGGTCAATGCCGCCGTAGCAGGCCTAGTAACCACCGATGGTGACATAGAGGGGGGGTGAGTGATCTGAGTAAAAGCAATAGAAGTCATCAGAGGCCGTACCGTAGAGCTTGTCGTGGGAGCTCCCAAGTCCACAGTGGGAGTTTCCTGCTGTTGGCCAAAAAATCTAGATAAAGCATTATCAAGTAGCCCATCAATTTCCTGTGCAGTGACAAATTGATTTGATGATGTGCTCACTGATGAATCATGAAGATCTTGTGCGGCATCGAAGCCTGAACCTGACTCTTGCCCTTCCATAACCGATATCATCGAAACCTCGTCTTTGTCATCTTGTTCCTCCTGAGAAGATCCCGCCGAAGCTGGGGTACCATCTTGTTGCCAAGATAAGTTAGGAGTAGACTCTAGACCGTTCAAGAGGTCTGTGGGTGATGCACAACTGTTCCTTTTGCTCCGAACTAAGTGTCAAAGTCCTCCAAGATAATGATAAGACCGCAGCGGTCGCCTTACGAGAAGTTCGGCAACAAATGTCAGCGTATACTACGATTGTGGCTCATAAGTCACTTCAATGTGACAACGTCCCTCTTTGGGATAGGCTTCTTCTTGAGCACCCTCCCCCTAATAAACGTTCCTCTCGAGTAACTTGTCATAAGCCGGCGGAGACTGGACAGGGTTCTGTGTCATCTCCTGCCCCTGCTACTTCGAAACGTCACCATGAGCCTACACCCCCGGAGGCAGTGTCCTCGTCTCCGGCGAGATCTAGGTCTAGGGCACCCCTTAGACACCAGCCACCCAGTCTTGCCTCTTCACCATCGAGTAAGAGGAGTAAGACAGAAAGTTCCACCAGCGGTCACGGCGATAAATCCTCCAAATCAAAGAGTAGTTCACGGTCACACCGCAGCCATAAATCTTCCAAAAAGGATTCCCATGATAGAAAGGCCTACCGACACTCACCTGTTTCTAGTGCTTCTCGTCATACCTCTACCCCAGACAGAGTTGGTGTTCGGTCTCAAGGGTCCAGTGTAGTACCTGTACCTAAAGATGATTTACCCATTAACATTTTAACCCTGGAGTTGGGGGGTTCAGAGGACTCAGTGGTTGAGAGTGTTTCAGACTCCCACGGGAGTAGAGGCCAAGGCCTAGGTGTTTGGCGATATTCTCGTCCGGGGCCTGACCACCCACTTCCGGCTCAAACTATTCACACAGTGGCTGACGTCCATCGGGACGCGGCGATCCCTTCCTCTACTGAGCCAGTGGTTCTTAACCTTTTTCCTTGTTCGCACCCCATTCAATTCACCAATCGCACCCCCTTCCAGAATTGATGAAAAGCAATATTGATATCATAATCATAATGTGTAAGTAACAAAACCATCATGTATTTAATTCTTTATTTACATAACTGACAACAAAATAATGCATTGCAGGATTACAAAAATCAAGATTACTTTCATACTAGCAAAAAAAAAAAAAAAACATTGTGCTTGTACTATGCATGGTGTGTTGTGAATTATTATGGCTGAGCGCCAAACTCAGTGACTTTGTTGCTGTTGCTTTCCATTTATGATGGCATCAAATCTTGGTGTCTTGGTGCTGAGTGCCACTCGCATGTCGTGTTGAGGATCCAGCCGATTTCTGCTCTTGGTTTTGATGTGAAGCAGACAGGAAAATCCAGTCTCGCAGAGGTAAGTAGTCGCGAAAGGCACGAGCACAGTGAGAGCCTTCTTTGCCAGTGCAGGATACGTTTCCAACTGAGAAGCCCAGAAGTGCTCCAAGTGACCATCGGCAAACTCCATTTGGATTCCACGATTGTTTCTCAGTTCGATGAGATCTTCCTTGATGTTGCTATCATCATCAACATCTTCCATATTCTGCTTAAAAGGGTGCCGGATCCAGTCGTCACAGGGTTGTAGCTCTCCACACGAGAAGTAGTCATCAAATGAGGTGCACAGTATCTGCAGATGTTCAACAACTTTTGAAACAAAATCTGGATGTAGGGAAGCATCCTCTGTGACTGTCTCTTCAAGGGAAGGAAAATTTGCCAAGTTCCCTTTCTTTACACGCCTAATCCACAAAACAATTTTGTCTTTGAATGTAGCCAACTTCTCACTTGCAATCAAAATGTTCATCCCTCTTCCTTGCAGTGAGCGATTGAGCTCATTGAGTGCTGTGAACACATCAGCCAAATAGGCAAGCATTTGAACAAATTCAGGATCATCAAAATATCCAGCCAGTTCTTGTCCCAGTCCGTGGAGAAACTGCTGAATTTCTTCTCGCAATTCAAACATACGAGATAGCACACGCCCACGTGACAGCCACCTCACTTCGGTATGGTACAACAGCACAGTGTGTTCCTGACCCACTTCCTCACAAAATGACTGAAACAGTCGATGATTCAGAGCACGACCACGAATCATATTCACAATCTTCACACAAATCTCCAAAGTCTTTTTCAGGTCTGGGGGCAATGTTTTTGCTGCAAGAGCCTGCCGATGAAGAAAGCAGTGGGTAATCTTCAGGTCAGGAATTTCTTTTCTCATCAATGCAGCAAACCCTGAACGATTGCCCAGCATGGCTGGTGCACCATCAGTACATATCGAACCAATCCTGTCAAGGTGAAGTTGGTATCTTGTGAAGAATTCTTTTATCATACTGAACACATCTATGGCTTTCGATGTTGTCTTCAGTGAGTGACAGAAGAGAAAACTTTCTTCCACTTTATTGTTCTTCACGTACCGGACTACTACCAATAGCTGACAACAATTTGACACATCTGTTGACTCATCCACTTGTAGGCTAATCTTTACTGGACTGGCCTTGATGTCAACAACAACTTGCTCCAGGATATCATCACTCATGTCGACGATTCGGTTGCGGATTACATCATTTGATAAAGACACTTGTTGCAGTTTCCTCGCAGCTTCCTGACCGAGAACAGTCTTTGCCATTTCAAGGGCACACGGCTTGATCAATTCCTCGGCAATTGTATGGGGCTTCTTTGACTTAGCAACCAGGTATGCAACTTGATAAGAAGCATGTAGTAAAGGTTTCGCTGTTGGTGAAAATCCGTGTGTCAGCAAAGTGCCGGCACGATCAAACCTAGCTCTTTTGACTCGTAATGTTGCAATGTCATTCCCTGCATCCTTGCCACCATGTCTGTTCTTAAAATGTTCATCGAGCTTTGATGGCTTCAAATTTGCGTTGGAGAACATGGTGCTGCATAGGATACACTGTGGACGTTGTGTACCATCCTTCTCAGTAACACACGTGAAGCCATACTGAACATAGTCATCATTCCACCTTCGTTTTTTGGACATACTGAAGATAAACCTGGAAAACAAGAATTTTGTTGTTATTTTTTGTTTTTTATGTGCAAGAGGGAGACAAAAGGCAAAGCTGCCTGTAATGAGTGTCTCATCAACTTCAAAGAGTAACAGAGCAAAATTGAAGTTACAATAAAAGTGTATGTTATGACTATATTACTTTATAAAATTTAATTTGTTTTGTTTTTTATTTAAATACTGGTGTAGGCCTACAAAAGAAAAGTATAGTGTGCATGTCTAGTGTTGAAGATAGAGAGAGAAAGCGTTTTCGAGAACTTTTTTTTTTTTTTTCTATATGGAAAGGGGGAGACAAAAGGCAAGTTTGCCTGTAACTAAGTGTCTCCCCCCAGATCTATTTAAAAAAAAAAAAAGTGTGGAAGTTGTGGTATGTATAGTGCTTGTAATGTGTATAAATGAGGAGGTCAGCAACAGAGCGCCGCAAGCGCCACCCGCGCCCAAGACCCAGCCGGAGCCGCCACTCTGCGCCCAGAATGCCCAGCCGCACAGGAGAAGCGAAAGGGTCCCGCAAAAGTAAACCCCCCACCTCCCCCACGCAACCAGGCGCCACAGACACAAAATGGCAGCCCCGACCAGATCCCGGGCACGACGGCACCAACGACACCCCGCCACTAAACCTCCTCGAATAGTAGAAGAAACTGTTTGTGAGAGATGGCTGGATACTCTCATGTAGTTGAGGTACAAAGAGAAACTGAAAGAAGGGGCCAAGCAAGTGAAACAGGAGATCCAGCATCTCCCTTGTCACTAGCGGCGTGACTAGCCGAAAGGCCCCCCATGGGTAAGTGAACAGTTCGATTGGTACCTACAATCTCCCCCTGGTATCACTCTCTGTATGTGGGGCAAAAAGGACATCAACAAGAAAGGCCAGGCAAATGAAACAGGAGTTCCAGCAACTCCTTATCAAATGCCAAGCCTCTCCGGGTGTACTGCCATGTTCGATTGGTGCCTACGAACTCCCCCCTGTGATACACAATATGATGTGATTTTGATGGTGAAATAATGTGGTGTGATATTGTGCATGTAAACTTTTACATGTTTGATTTTTACAAAAAAATGTATATAAACTATGAACACTGAGAGCTTATTAATTATTATAGCATGGCATTCTAATTATGAGAAAAGCGTATTACTACTAAATATACAGCACGAGGCAGTACACATACATACCTTCTTAGGTCTACCTCGGCTGATGACTGAAGAGAAACTAACAGTGTGAAGCAGAAGCAGGCTTATGCAGTGAGTGACACGTACTAGACACGTTGTGATCAATGTTTTCTGAGTAACTGTGTTCTGAAGCATACCTGTCAAAATCATGTTAGCTTCCCAAGTTTTTATTGTGTATTGTTATTCGTTTAACTTAACTTTATTACTTAAAAAAATAAATTATAACTACATAAAATACAAATAATAAAAAAAAAAATTATTATATATTATATATATTAAATAATTATTATAATAATAATTGGTTTACTTTACAGCTATAAGGCTTAATTAGCATTATCCCTAATGCCAATTAACACAATGAATTCTTGATTTCCAGAATTTTTCACTTTTTTCTGTTACCCGACCATTATCCCCGAAAAATTGTAAATTTCCCCCAGGGTATCCTCGCACCCCCTAGGAAGCATTCTCGCACCCCCGGTTAAGAACCACTGACTCTAGACATTTAACACACCTGATACAAAGAGTGTGCGCAAAAATAGGGATACCGGCACAGGTTGGATTAATGCATAAAGCAAAAACCGGGGCAAAGGTAGCCATGACAGAGACTGGTGGGGACTTACTGCAGGGTCTGTATTGGTCCGCCGGGGCCCAGCCCTGGAAAAAAAGGAAAATTTCCAGGAATTAATGCTCATAAGGTTAACCCAAAATGATCGCACACAAGTGTTCATAACCCACCGGATAACGAGGCGTAATCCCACAATGATTACAGCTTGTTATGCGGCGTTTTTTTTATAAAGATATCCGAATATCTAGACATGACTTTAGAATACCCTCTGACATAATATAAAAGACCAGTATGGCGTTTATAAAGTCTTTCTGGCGGTGACTGTTACAAGATTCAATTTTGAAAACAACCCCCCACAAAGACGCCGGCCCCTGAAGTATCTAGCAGATTAACACAGGGCAGGCTGATACGAGACCTGACTTCTAATGAATTGTCACATAGATCGCCGTATGGTGAAGGCGGCGATACAGAGCCGTATCTCTCAATTAATTGGGTAACTAGCTTGAATTGTAAATTCCGTATTTCCCCCTCCCAGGAGCACCCGCCGGGTGTGGCGAACTTATGAAAATATACGTTAACCCTAATTGAGCCTTCGATCGCCGTAAGAGTGAGGGCGGCGATACACATAGTATCACTAAAATGGACCGGTTAACTAAACTGAATTACCAATTCGTTCATCCCACCTTAATAAGGTACACCCGCCGGGTGAGATCTGATGTCTTAAACGTTAACCCCATAAGTTCCTATCCCCACTTCTTTGTAAAAGATTGCCGGGGAGGAAAGCCCACAACAACAGCTAGGGTTTTTCCTTTGGTTTGTAAAACCGGGTAGAAAAACTACATAACATATGTCCGCATGAACAATGTTAGATGGGTACCACCAATCCGCCGGGAATCATAGGGAGCCTGAAACAGGCACCAACACAGAGACACAGTCTTGGAGAGCCACAGACACCAACTCGCCGGGGACACCCGCCTGACTTGAAACCACGCGTGGCCAAACACGTCTCACGGCCGGAGTTTTCATGGTGAAACCGAGAAAACCCCGCCGGAAAGTAACCCACCCCGAACAGACACCATCTGAACGCACATAGGACCCGAGAGATAGCCAAGCACGACTAACCTAGGGACCACAAATATAATCTGTGGAATTAGCCAATACACAACTAAACCAGGAAACAAACATAGTCCGTGGAATTAGCCAATACACAACTAAACCCGGATACACATGACACAGTAGGACATATTTACAAAATAAATCAATAACACTTGTACATGTGGCAAAGCTACGAGCGGCTGGCTAGGCCTAAGCAAACGAACTGTTGAGATATAAACAAAAAACACTGGAAATATAACAACAGGAACCACCGCCAACACACCACTGTAGCAAAAACTTCCGACCAAGGGAAGACCGACTCGGGACCCAGAAAAAACTTCACTAAGTGAAGAAAAATACGCTGGGAACGTCAGCAAAGCAATGCTACCTCATCAGAAAGATAAAAGGCAGCAGAATTAATCGCGTAATGAAAGCCGCCTGCATCACAAGCTAACTCAACTATGAAAAAACAAAAAATTCACCTGTCCACAACAGGACCACGAGGGTACATCCGAAATAGATGCCCCAAACACACGACCCAAAATACACTGCACTGCGGGCAACCAGCCCAGGACACTCCTGCAATGCATATCCTAACCTTACTCGATACATCCCGGAGTAAACAAATGAGAAAAAACTCACTAGGGACGCAGCAAATGCGGAACCAGCGAAGCATGGAGAGACACGTCCGGGCCGGCTGATCGCAGAGCAGAGAAGGAAGAATGACGCCTGAATCAGCGTCTGGTCAAAGATCCACACTAGTACATCCACGATATGATGGAAAGCTTATTGGATAGTTATTCTTATTTTGTTTTTGTTTTTATTGTTTACGAAGTTTTATCGTAGTGAGAACCCAATTCATAATGACTGAAGCCATGAGTGAGGTCGCGTGCGCTCATGATGAAGGCTCCTCAGATTTTAAATGCTCTGCGCGGTAGATTCAAACTACGGCGAATTAGTGTTTGAAGAGGATGCCTTATGTAATAGGCATGTTCGTCAATGATGGAGGGGCCACTAATAAATATACCTGGTTTGGAGGAACATAAACAGTGTTGGTCATGGCTGTGGTGGTGGTGTTGATGGTGGTGGTGGAGAAATATTACCTTGTGTATGAAAGGGATGATGGTGGTGGTAGTAGTGATGTATCTGGTGGGGGAAATGATGGGTAGTGGTGGAGGTGTAGGAGATATACCAGGTGTGAAAAAGGTATAATATTCAGAGCTGCCTCACATATCAGGTTTTTAATTTGAGGATCTTTCCTAAAGCTCATGTCGCACACTAAGAACTTATGATCGGAGTTCAATTCTTCGCTCGGGATGACCTTTACATCCCGAACCCCTTTCAGTCTTTCCTGTTCACCAAGAAGAAATCTATCTGGCTATTGAAGCCCCCAGAACTTTACATGATCAAATGACTCTACCTTTTCTTGAACTTTGTGTTACACGTAACCATGTTGAGTGCAATACAGGACTCCAGTGTACATTCGCTTTCAAGATTTCTCCTTCCGTATCCATTTCTTCCATGCACACCCTCATACCCATCAGCACATGCTCCTAAATGCCCATTAAGGTCACCACCTAGTATTGTAGGATCATTCTTAGGGAGGCCCGAAATGACACTAATCAGGTCGTTCCAGAAGTCCTCTTTCCACTTTCTTTCACCAACTTTCAGTTTCAAGACAGTCAATCTTCCCTTTACTTTCTTGATCTCAAGCACACTCTTCTCCCACTCCTCGGCCACCAGAACACCCACTCCTCCTTTCGCTTTTCCAGACTAATGTGCCTGCCAATAGATTCTGTATCTCATGCTTTTTCAACTATCTACTGCGCAACACACACCTTCTATCGGGTTTCCTGGGCACAGCATGCATTCACTCTTCTTCTTTCAAGCAATTCCACAACTTCATTTGCTCTACCATTCATACTTCCTTTATTCACACTAGCATGACTGAATGTGCGGAGGGCTGCAAACCATCTCTGGTGCGGTTTTCTGTCATCAGACTTGCGTGGTTTAAGTGATGTTGAAATGAAAGCTGTTTCTAGCACCTTTTCCCAAGGAATGCAAGGGGTAGGATCCAGTGGCCCCAGTGCATCCCACCAGAATCAGCCTCAGGGACGCACTGCACTATGGCTGGCCTGGTATTTTATATCTAATGACATGGAAGCCTCCTGGAGCGCTACCACCAGGTTCGGGCACCTATTCTACTGCTGTCCGCAATAAGGAGGAAGCATTCAAACGGTACTGACGCCTTAAAACTCAAGACTCTCATTCTTCATATGTTTCTGCCCGGAATCAAGCCAAATCTGTTCTTCGACTTGCCAAACACTCTTTCATCAATAATAAATGCACTGAACTATCCAACTCTAGCTCTTCCCAAGCTTTCTGGCATCTAGCCAAAAACCTCTCCAACAATTTCTCTTCCTCGTCTTTCCCTCCCCTTTCCCACTCTGATGGCACAACCATCACTTCTTCCTCTGACAAAGCTAAACTCTTCGCTCAAACTTTTGCTAGAAACTCCACCTTGGATGATTCCGGTGCTATTCCTCCCTCTCCGCCCTCCTCTCTCTTACTTATGCCTAATATCCTAATCTCTTCTAAAGATGTACTTTCTACCCTCTCTGGGCTTAACACTAATAAGGCGTACGGTCCGGACAGTGTTCCTCCTGTTGTTCTAATAAACTGTGCTTCCGTGCTGACTCCCTGCCTAGGCAAACTCTTTCGTCTCTGTCTATCCTCTAACGTCTTCCCTTCATGCTGGAAGTTTGCTCTCATTCAACCTGTCCCAATGAAGGGTGACCGCTCTCAACCCTCCAACTATCGTCCAATTGCTCTTATCTCTTGTCTTTCTAAAGTTTTTGAAACTATTCTTGCTTCCAAATTTCTTAAGCATTTCTCTTCTCATAATCTGCTCTCAGATCGCCAGTATGGCTTCCTTAAGGGTCGCTCTACTGGTGATCTTCTTTCATATCTTACTAACTCTTGGTCATCCTCCTTTCGGGACTTCGGTGAGACTTTTTCTATTGCACTAGACATATCGAAAGCCTTCGATAGAGTCTGGCATAAATCTTTAATTTCTAAACTACCCTCCTTTGGTTTCTATCCCTCCATCTGTGCCTTTGTCTTTAATTTCCTTTCCGGCCGTTCCATAGCTGCGGTTGTGGACGGCCATTGTTCACTTCCTCACCCTATAAACTCCGGTGTTCCTCAGGGCTCTGTCCTATCTCCTATTCTCTTTCTAATTTTTATAAATGATCTCCTTAACTGTACCTTAATTCCCATCCATTCATACGCAGACGACTCAACCTTACACTACTCCATTAGTTTTTCAGAACGCCCCAGCCAGCAATCCCTCAACGACAAACGTAATGAAGCCATAGAACTCTTAAATTCTGATCTAAATACTATTTCCAATTGGGGCAGAGAAAACCTTGTTAACTTTAATGCTTCCAAAACCCAATTTCTCCATCTATCTACCCGTCAGGATCTCCCAGCGGACTATCCCTTATTCTTCAACAATACAAAAATCAACCCTTCATCTTCTCTCAATATTCTTGGTGTCTCTTTTTCTTCTGCTCTCATTTGGAAGGACCATATTACCAGTCTTGCTAAGGCAGCCTCCCAGAAGCTGGGTGTGCTCAACCGCCTTAGGGGGTTCTTTTCCCCTGCACAGCTTCTTGCTCTGTACAGGGGCATAGTGCGCCCTTGTATTGAGTATTGTTCACATGTGTGGGGAGGTTCCTCTCACACCGCTCTCCTAGACAAAGTTGAAAGGAAGGCCTTTCGTATCATTAACTCCCGTCCACTCACCAACTCTCTGCAATCTCTCTCTCTCCGCCGCAATGTTGCATCTCTCTCGCTATTCTATCGCTACTATAATAATCAGTGTTCCTCAGAGCTATCCCAGTGCATACCACCTCCTTTACGTAGGGCACGTGGTACCCGTCTTGCAACTCAATCCCACCCCTACTCTGTGCAACTCTCCAACCCAATAGTGAAACGTTACTCTCAAACTTTCTTCTACTCAACATCTGAACTCTGGAACTCTCTCCCAGAATCAGTCTTTCCCTCTTCCTATGACTTAAATTGCTTCAAACTCCGTGTGTCCAGGCATTTTGGCTCGAACGTCCCTTGATTTTGGCCCTGTCACTCTTTCAACTATGGGGGAGGCACTCGCTATAGGCAGTTATGCCTTTTGCCTCCCTCAATCACATAGAAAAAAAAAAAAAAAAAAAAAACTGTTAGGCGGGATGTGCCAGTCTGGAAAACACCATGCACTGTACCTTCTTGATCCTTTCGGCCAGGTCAGCCCCAATGCGCCAGATCCAGGTCTTGGGTGGTAACATTCAGTATCCTACCAGTGAGCCACCATTAGGCAACTTGGATTACATAACAATAAAGTCCTGTCACAATGGTGCCCCACCATGTGAACACTGTGGTTGACTCTGGCATGGTACCAAACAGCGCCCAGGTAAGACTACAGTAGTGGAAGAGTTCACTTCTTACCAGCCTCGGCAGTGCTATATCAAGGCAGCACCAATAGCAAGGCCTTATTGTATAGTAATGGCTGTTGGTACACAATTCTACTGCCATCCCCTGTGATCCTGGATATTTATGCTATGGTTATGGTGTGACAGGAAGGCAGATAACTGGTTTTGAGGAAGAGGAGGGATGAATGTGGTGATTAAGATTATGGGGTGTTGGAAACGAAGGGTCTGATATTATGGCGTTGGAGAAGTAGGCTAATACCTGGTGTGGGAGAAGAGGAGTTGTGGTCCTGGTTGTTGTGATGGTGGTGGTTGTGATGGGATAGGAAGGCAGCCAGCTGGTCACGAGGGAGGCAGGTGAAGGCCAGCTGGCTCAATGGACTGAAGGTTAGAGCCGCCTCTGTCCGCTCTTCCTCGCTCACCTGGAAGTACACCATTAGTCTTTATCATTCGTATAATCATAGCAACCTTAGTCATTGTCATTATCGTTAATGTCTTTTTTTTTCTGTATCATTATCATCCTCATAAAAAAATAAAAAAATATTATTATTCTTCCTCATCACCTTGATGATGACAAATGTAGAATTCTGGTTACAGTAGCCCTTAGTTTGGGAAAGTTTACTACTGTACTATATTTGTATAATGCTAGGAATTGTAGACTATGACAATCTATTTCAAATGGAAAAACTACCTATGTGCAGAGCAGTTAAGTGGATAAATAGTAGTACAGTAGTTTAAGGTGATATGGCCATGTCTGTATAGAGAATGGACAAGGTTAGATTGCCGTGAAAGATACATGGGGCCAAGTGAGAAGGTTTTACAGAAGGAAGGAAGGGAGCCATCAGAAATGATAATGGTGGATGATGTTGCTAGGCATTCAAACAGTTAGTGTATACTGTACTGCAATACAATAGTGATAAGCACTGACCTCGACACCATCAATAATACGTAGACCCCAGTGTGAGAGCCTGAAGACTGCATAAAGGCGCCAATACGGCATCAGAGTTAGTGGGTTACCCTCACGACCCACCTCCAAAGATGTTACCTGCTCGGAAAAAATGGAATATGAACTGAATAATTCAGTGGCTATATAATTTTATATAATTTTAGTAATAGAAAATATAGTATAGTTATACAGTGTAACTTACCTGGTGCAACTCAGCCAGAGCATTTAATTGGCTGCATCTGGCTAAGTGGGTCTCTCTGAAGACAAAGTTCTCCAAGCGAGGAAACTTTACCCGTAGTTTAGGGAATATGTCAACAATGTCATCAAAGTTGATATACTGGAAGCGTGCAGTGGAGGCAGCTGCGGCCAGCGCCTTCTCCCAGGCCAGGTCAGTACAGCGGAGAGCGCCCTGACCATACAGGCTCAGGCGATCTCCCTCCAGCTCTGCTAGGAAGTTGGGTCCCTGCTCTCGAAGGATTCCAGAACTGCTCTGACTTACGGCTGCAGCAGATTTATCAATTTTGTCACAACCTGGTCGCTCTTGGTCCTTGGGTCTGGCCAAAGGAACCCTGAGGTCCGCAATTGTGTTGCAGGAACGGGAAGTGATCATCTGTGACATCTCAACGGAATTGGTGGGTGTAGCAGCTGTGTTGGTGGTGGTGGCAGTGGTCGCAGACTCGGCATCAGAGCTGGAGTCTATTTCTGATGGCTCAGAGACTGCATTTCTAGGAGAGACTGGTGCATCAGACCCCTGGACAGGAAGACTAAGATTAGATCGGACTCTTGTGATAGCTGCTGTCACAACTTTATCAGGAAGATGGCCAATGGTTTTGTTTACATCTGCTTTCTTTATAAGTTCCGAGTTCTTTTGATTCGCTCGCTTCACGTTTTCATTTGTAATTATTCTAGGTTTGGTCTTATCACTAACATAATTACCAGAGTTACCCCGAGCACTACCCAGCCTGCCCCCACGGCGTCCCACAGGCACATTTTGAACTGGCAGTGTGGCTCGTGATGCAGTGTCCAGGCTGATCCTCTCATTACCTCGCCCTGACCCACTCCACGCCTCACCTTGCTGTTTCTTTAGGTCAGGGGATTGAGCCACTTTTTGCATTGAAGAGTTACTATCCTCATCATATGAATTTTTTCTTCTTAAAACCCTCATGTCTGTGTATGATTTACTTCTATTTAAACTACTCTTTCCTTCAGTATACTTTTTGGTGTTGGCACGTAATTTGTTTAAAGTTTCTTTTGAACTATTGACACCACTGACTGCTCTATTTTCTTTGCCATGGTGAGCAGAGGGAGTTTCTAGTCGTTGATTTGTGGCTCTGTGAACCAGGCTCACATCTGATATACCAGAGGAGGTTGCAGAGGATACCAGTGAAGCTCTATCATCCTCTTGCTGCCCTTCCTCTTCACCTCCCTCTTGGGCTCCTGAATCTTCTTTGCTTTTTGTCTCACTACCCTTTTCATCCTTAGATTTCTGCCCTTTATCTTCCTTTCCACTTCCCTTCTTGTCGCCTTCCTCATCCTCCTCCCCGACATCTGACACATTGTCCCCACAGAACCCACTGGACATCTCTGTACCATTGCTGTCCTTAGAGGGTGGATGATCTGTCGTACCTGGATGAACGACAATTATTATCAATTTCAAATACAGGTAGTAGTTAAACATAAAGAGTTATTCAGCATACATTAATTTGAACATTTTACGTAATAATACTACAAGTAAGTCAATAGTTTAAACAGACATTTCGCACACTGGTTAGAATTATTTAGGTTCAAATCTTCTAGAATTTGTTGCATTGAGCATAAATTGTCTTATACTAAATCTCACTGGTAGAACTCTCGCTGGGTTTCCTGACGAGCTTCTTGTGTTGTTTCTTAATGACTTGCCAGTTCTTCATGGCATTTGTGATGGCCGAGTTGCGCTTCTCCTGGTCACTGATGCGGGTTGCCTGTGCTTTCTCCTTTTCTTTCGCCTTTTGTAGTACTTTCTCCGATTGGCGCCTTGTTTCCATTGTCAGCTCTTGGTCATCAAGTCTGTTTTGGTGCAAAATATAATAAAGTTAAGAGTTAGCCTTCAAGAAATTGTAAAAATTATAATTAATCCCAAAAACTGCACATTAATTCAACTGCTAGCTAACAAAGGTATATCTAGTTGTGTTTCCTTTATCAGCTCTTTGGTATAGTCTGGCTAGCTGTAGAATAAGAGAGAAATAATAGTTAACCCACGAAAATCATCATCAGTATTATTATTCCCTCCAAAAAAAGTCATACTTGAATGGTGCTAACAAATACTAATTTAGCCAAGATAAATACTGTATATAAATAATATTGTGATGGATGAGTTGCGATCTGCTGGTGATTGATGTGGTAGCCTGTGTTTTTGTTGCTGTTAACAAAGGCTGTCTGGCCGAACAGCCCCAAGGTCCCGAGCAAGGCCAAGGCCATAAACGAGCGCCCCCACAAAACCTTTTCTGCTTACCACTAATAAAGCCTGGGTGACCGAAGCCACTCCAAGGCGGGGAGCTGAGGAGGGTGCGGAAACGCCCAGGAAACTAAAGCCCCACCCAAGGCCCTGTGCCCCTCAGCAATTATGAAGGGAAAGTTGAGGGGCAAAGGAAAAATGTGACGATTTGGCACCCAATCTGCCAACCTCTAGGTTGGCAGTAGGGAGGTCAATCCACGGAAGAGACGCCGTCACTTGAGATCTAGAAAATATATAAGTAAATGGAACAGTCAGAGTAAGCTATGGGTTAGGCAGAGATCGTTCAGCTCTCATTCTGATAGACCAGCCCATCACCACATGACTAGAACCCAATCCTCTCAGCATAAGCTAGGAAAGGCCCTAGAAAGCCGCCTTTGGCGGGGGGATAGCTCCCCTGTTTCAACTCTTTTCGGGGTTGGGCAACCGCCCTGGTAGTCTGTGTTTACTCTTTCTATTTTGCCTTGCCAAAATGAGAGACAGTTGATTACATACATAACATTTTAAGACTGAGTGCTCCACACATACGTGCAGTTTCAGTCTCTTGTCCTAATGGCGGCGTTCCAGGCAACCCTGTTAAGGGCTGCTTCACTTGTCAAGTTTTTGGATTTGAGATCGGCACGTATAGTCCGATCCCAGGTCTTCCTCGGTCCACCCCTTGGTGCAGCTCCCTCCACAATCACAGACCTGCATTTTTTCACCCAATTTTGGTCATCCATTCTCTCCACATGTCCATACCATCCCAGTCTACTTGTACGCAAAGGAATTATTATTTTTTTTTTTCTTTTGCCCCTCAGCTTTCTCTTCATAATTGCTGAGGGGCACAGGGCCCTGGGTGGGGCTTTGGTTTCCCGGGCGTTTCTGTCGCCCTCCTCAGCTCCCCGCCATGGAGTGGCTTCGGTCACCCATGCTTTATTGTGGTCGGCTGGGAGGGTTCTGTGGGGGCGCTCGGTTATGGCCTTGGTCTTGCTCGGGGCCTTGGGGCTGTTCGGCCAGGCAGCTTGGGGAACAACAACAACTTGTACGCATCACCTCGCTAATACTCTTTATACCTAAACGTCTCCTCAACTCATCATTTGTTATTCTATCCTGCAGCCTGGCCCCACACATCCATCTCATCATTCTCATCTCATTACGTTCCATTCTGTTGACATCCTCTACTTTAACGGCCCATGTTTCTGAGGCATACGTCATTGCACTTCTAACACATGAGGCATACACCTTTCCCTTCAGGGGGAGAGGCATTCTTTTCATGGTCAGAATTGGCAGCAGTTCTCTGAACTTCCCCCAGCCACATCTAATTCTAGCGACAGTGGCAGCCTCGGCCCCACCACCGGCAGAGATGGTATCTCCTAGGTATACAACAAAACTTGTCCACCAGCTCCAATGACTCATTTTCGAATTTCACAGCCACAGGATCATCACTTAACACAAGCTCGCCTTTGCACACTTCGCACTCAAATTTCTCTATTTCTGACTTATCCTTCTGCAGGAGTCCTTTTATTCTACTACAGCGCTTACTCCCATGGTGTACCCAACATCGACAGATGCTACATTGAATCGAGTTAGCGCCCACACCCTTTCCACACACTGCACATGGGTGTGCACCGCTCTTTTTCCACATTGCCTCGTCTCAATCTACAATGCATAACCTTGGTTTTGTTAATATTGACTCTTAAACCCTTGCTCGCCATGCCCTCTCTCCATCTTCTGAATTTGGCCTCAGCATCTTCCATATTGTCAGCTATTAGGACTAAATCTTCTGCATAAAACTGTTCCCATGGGAGTACGCCTCTAAAAACTCTAGACAGTGCCTCCAGTGACTATAATAAAGAGGAGGGGGCTTAACACTGAACCCTGATGAATTCCAACATGGACTGTGAACTCATCACTCAGTACACCTTTCACCTTCACCGCAGTTCGCGAATCCTCATACCGGTACATCTTCATTATCACACGCACCAGCCACTCTTCCACACCAAGTTTCCTCATAGCCCACTGCACAACATTTCTAGGCACCCTGTCAAAGGCCTTCTCCAGGTCTACAAACACAAAGTAAAGCTCCCTGCCTTTTAGTAAGTATCTTTCCTGTATCTGCCTGACTATGAAGATTGCATCGGTTGTATCACGTCCTGGCATAAACTCAAACTGCATATCATCAATGGAGATGCTTTGCCTGATCAAACCCTCAAAGACTCTCTCACAGGCCTTCATGATTTGGTCAAGCATTTTCAGGCCCCTATAATTACCTCTATCTAGCGCATCCCCTTTTCCTTTGTATATATTTACTACAGTATTACACTTTTTTGCCAATCCTCGGGGATTTTCTCATCTTTAATAATGGTATTTATTTACCTAATTGTATTTACCTAATTGTAGTTTACAGGAGTTGAGCTAAGCTCGTGTTGTCCCGTCTCTCAGTCTACTTTCATCCAATTTTTTCTTGAAAATATGGATGTTCCTTGCCCCTACCACCTCCTCCTCCAGCCTATTCCATTTGTCAATACATCTATAGGGGATGCTAAACTTCCTGATATCGTTTTTGCAGGTAGGTCTCTTTACTTTGTAGCTGTGGCCTCTAGTTATTCCTGTATCCATAATTAATATATCCTCCCTATCCAGCCTCTCCAGCCCTCGGGTGCATTTGTACATCATTATCATGTCTCCCCTCTCTCTCCTCTCTTTTAGACTCGGTAGATTTAATTTGTCTAGCCTCCTTTCATATGGCAGTTCTCTAAGACTTGGAACCAATCTAGTAACTTCTCTCTGGTGTTTATCAACTCAGTGACTAAGTTGACACCAGTCTCCCATGACGCTTTTATCATCTCAGCTACAATGTCAGAGCACCCTGGAGCTTTACCGTCCTTCATTTGATTGATGGCGTCGCTCACTACAGCTGGTGTTATCAAAGGAGGGGTTCCAGTTATTGGTTTTTCGATACTAAGCTGTTCCTTATCCCATTCAAACTCTACATTTAGCAATCGTTCATAGTGTGCCTTCCATGCTTCTCTGATTTCATATTCTGCATACACAATCTTCCCATTATCGTTTCTAACACATTGTCATTTTCAACTCGCCTAGCTAGGTTGAAGATCCCATTGGGATTGTCAGTGTTACACACTTGTTCGAGGCCCAGGTCCTTAATGCCTTTTTTAGCATTGTAAATAACTCTTTGGCAGTTCGTTTAGCTGCCTGGTATTCCTCCTTGCTGCCTCCCTTCTTCCATGCTTTGAAGTATCTCCTTTTCTCTTTCACAGCATGTTCTACCTCATCGTTCCACCACCAGGAGGTCTAATTCCTGGGGTGACCCTTAACAGTTGATTGTTAAGATCATAAGAAAACGGGAGACTGCAGAGAGCCGATTGGCCCACACAAAGCAGATCCCTTTCAACCCCAACCCATCTTGTCCATATGCCTATCTAATTTTATATTGGAGCTCTCTATCGTTCTTGATCCTACCATATAACTTGGTAGCCTATTCCTCATGTCTACAACTGTTACCAAACCAATACTGCCTATATATTTTCTGAAACAAAATATATCTAATATTAAACCATTTGATCGAGTTCTTTCGCTATCACTGAGCTTCAGTACATCTTTCATGTCTATCTATCTATCTATATGCTCAGGCCCAATCCCCATTTTTCCTATTTATATTTTTATTTTCTATTTTATTCTATTTTATTGTTTTTTTATTTTTTCTTGGAGGTGGCCGACTCAAGACAGAGCAAGAACAGGGAAAACACAAAAATAACATAAAACAATGAACAAACATATAAAAACACAAATTCACACACATCTAGGTCATCCAGGAGAAGACCCAAAGACCAGGGTCACCAAGGTCGCTCCAGCACTCCCCCGGCCCCCGACCACCCGAAGAGGTTCCGATCTCGGCAGGCAGACATGCAGCGGAGCCGAAGCCACAAGCCCGCCCACCACACTTCCAGGCGTACCCTTCATATTAATCGTCTCCCCGGGCCAGGCGCCTGATGGACTATTATCTAGTCCAACTTGCGCCCGACCCCTTCCCCCAAATGACCACGTGTTCACTCAACTATTCACAAGCATTCTCATTCATTCTTGTTTATTACCACTTCCTTTGCCTGATCTATAGTCATTCCTCTATCATCCAAAGCTTTTCTTACACAGTCTCTCCATCTCAATGGGGGTCTTCCTGCCCATCTACAGTATCTCCCCCCACTCACCTCCCCGTGGAAGCGACCCTGACAAGTTCCGTGGTGGTCACCTGAGCTAGCCAGGATGGTTCAGTTCAAGCATCGTGTTGAACGCCTCCAATCCAAGCTGAGTGCTCGACAATGACTGATAAAGAATTCTCCCCTACACCTTCCCTCCCCTATCCGTAACCAGTATTTCCTCCTCATTACTATCACCATAGAAAGGATCGCCCTCAAATTTTTTCATAATAAAATATGTGCATTCCTCAAACGCAGTATTATCCAAAGCAAAATTCTTTCATGGCATACATATATCTCGTCCTTGACTTTTCGCACCCCTCTCTCCCTCTTGTGGAAGAAGTTTCGGAGTATCAATGGGTGCACCGTTGCGCCACCTCTCTCCCCATTAAAAGATCCTGCCTCAGACTCACTAATCACTGATTCCGTTACCATAGCTGAAATGCACGCCGATCATTTCAGTTATGTTGGCTCCGATCGGTCATTACCTCGTCACTTTATTAAGCACAAAACCGTAAAGGAGTCTCTTCATCTCTCCTTCCGTGGTGGTGTTTCCCACGGCTATAACGTCCCTTTTATGTTACCTGAGCTATAATTTGCACTAGATCGTTGCCCGGATACCTCCCCTGGCCCGGATGGGTTTCCATACGCACTGTTTCGACATCTCCACCTTCTTGCATTACAACATCTTTTACATCTTTACAACCAATTCTGGAGTAGCACTTATTTTCCACCGTCTTGGGGACATGTTTTCACCATCCTTGTCCCGAAACCCGGTAAAGATCATAGCCTCCTCAATAATTATCGACCGATTGTGCTTACTTCATGCATGTGTAAATTGATGGAAAAAATGATAAATCCTCGTTTATTACAGTATGCTGGAACGCGGGCATTAATATCTCCGTATCAGAATGGCTCTCGCCCTGGCCGTAGCACTCTTCATTCTCTGGTTTGCCTTGAACATCAAATCCGTGATGGGTTCAATAAGAATTCTGGAGTAGCACTTATTTTCCACCGTCTTGGGGACATGTTTTCACCATCCTTGTCCCGAAACCCGGTAAAGATCATAGCCTCCTCAATAATTATCGACCGATTGTGCTTACTTCATGCATGTGTACAGTGGCGATTTTTTTTTATATTGCTAAGGCGTACGACACCGCGTGGAGATACAGGATATTGGACATACTTCACACCTCCGGTAATGCGTGGCCCTCTCCCCAAATTTATACAGCACTTTCTTTCTGCCCGTACTTTTCAGGTTAAAAATAATGGACTTTTATCTAGCGTACGATCCCAGGATAATGGCTTTCCGCAAGGTTGTGCCCTCAGCAGCACTCTCTTCATAATGGCAATAAATTCTATCACACAATGACTCCCGACTGCCGTTTCGTATAGTCTTTACGTTGACGACTTTGCCATTTATTACACTTCTTCCACACTATCCCACATTCAACGAACACTCAACAATGCTCTATCCTCCATTCATACCTGGTCATCCACTACTGGCTTTCAATTCTGTACGGAGAAGACTTCTGCCGTTATCTTTTATCGTGATGTTCGGCATAACCGCAAGCAATCCATCACTTTAAATTTGGGCCACTCAAATATTTGAATCCTCCCCTCTGCAAAATTTCTTGGCCTCATATTCGACACTCATCTTAACTGGAAGTCTCACATAGCTAATTTAAAGGCCCTGTCTCTTCAACGTATGAACGTACTTAAATCCATTGCGCGAGTCCATTGGGGTGCTGATCGTCCCTCACTCTTCTTATTCTATAGAGCCACCATTCTGTTGGTACTTGATTATGGTTGCTCAGTATATGGTACAGCTTCTGATGCAGCACTACGGGCATTAGATTCGGTCCATCACCTCGGGGTGCGCATCAGTTTGGGGGCATTTCGTTCATCACGGATCTGCAATGTCCTCTGTGAGGCTGGGGTGTTGCCCCTGTCCTATCACCGTCATCTGGTCCAAATGCGTACGGCGATTCAACTAAGCTCTCAGCCAACTCTGTCGGATCTCTTTCTTCCAACAGAGGAAAGTGTTCCCTTTTCCGTACCGTCTTTCCCGTTATTGTCACGCCAGCTCTTTGCTTCTTACAACATCCTCATTCCCCGCTTCCCTCTTATCACACACCTCTCTACCCCGTGGACTTCTACCCGCCCTGACGTCTGCTTTCACCTAGTGGAAGCATGTGCTGCACTTCACCTGCTGCAATGTGTTAGCATTGCTCTGCATCATCTGTCAGGTCATGGCCCTGCTGAATTCATATACTGTACACCGATGGTTCGAAACAGGCTGAAGCCACGGGCTGCGCTGCAATTTATACGCATGATACTTATCAGTGCACCCTTCATCCATACTCCACTGTCTTTACCGCAAAATTATGGGCTATCCACGGGGCCCTGGCCATCGTCTCCATGCTTCCTAACACCTATTCCCGTATTGTCATTTGCAGTGATTCTCGAAGCGCTCTGTAGGCGTTATGCGATTACGCTCCCACCGACCCGTTAGTGAAAACCATCTTACATGAAATACACCGTTCACAGTGTGGGGGTCTTTCCTTCACATTATGTTGGATCCCTGCACATGTGGGTGTTTAGGGGAATGAGAACGCGGACCTTCTTGCAAAAGAGGCTTGTCGTGGTTCTCCCTCTCTTATTCTCCAGAGGCCAAAGGATGTTTTCCCGGTCTTACAGCAACGCGTACTTGATGCATGGCGTATGGAGTGGCGTTCACAACCTGAATCTAATCTAATAATTTCCATTCACTTAAGGATGACATTTTGTTATGGCCTTCGTCGATTGCTTCATGCCGAGCGGACCAAACGGTTTTAACGCGTTTACATATTGGTCACACACGTCTTACTCATGGTTATTTGATGACCACCCCTCGCGATCTACCGCCTGAGTGTCAACTATGTCACACCCCATTAACAGTCCATCATTTTCTCTGTGTCTGTCAGGTGTATGAACCAGAACGACGACGAATCCTGCAGCACGCCTCTTTACACTCTATTCTTTCTGAGTCAAACTCCTTCAATTTTGCTCCTATCTGACAATTCCTGAGAGCCACCAAACTTTATGATGACATCTTACTACTGACAGTTACATGACTTGACTTTGCACCTCCTCACCGAACACTAGCCTTATGAGGGCCCTGGCCCAGTGGGCTAGTATAAAATAAATCATCTACAACAACAACAACAACAACCTTCTATCTCCCCTTGTATCTGACTCACATATTCTCTTTGTAAGCCTTTCATCTCCCATTCGTTCAACATGACCATACCAGCTCAGCACCCTTCTGTCCACTCTGGCTGACAAATGTTCCTGCTGCCCCACTCTCCTACGTATCTCTTCATTCCTCAATCCGTCTACGTCTCTACGAGTAACTCCACACATACTCCTCAAGCAGCTCATATCCATCACATCCAGCTTTCTTTTCTCGTTTTTCTTCAGAGCCCATGTCTCAGCCCCATACATCACTGTTGGCACAACAATTCCTTGATACAGTGCACTTTTTACTTTCATTCCGAGATTTCTCGTCTTTCACATACTTCCCATTGCTCCGAAAACCTTCCTTCCTTCACACACTCTCTGTTTTACCTCCATTTCCATACCTCCACTCCTGCTTATCGTTCCTCCTAGATATTTAAAACAATCTACTTGTTCCAATATTTCCCCATCCAGCCTCACATCTAGATTTACCCTATGGTCTCCTCTATTACACACCATTACTTTACTTTTATTGACATTCACCTTCAGTTTCCTCCTTCCACAAACCACACCAAACTCTTTGACTACCCGCTGCAGTTTCTCCTCAGAATCCGCCACCAATGCTGTGTCATCAGCGAACAGCAACTGATTCAACTCCCAATCTCTACCATTCTTTCCTACTAAACCCAATCCTCTTCCCATAGTTCTCCTTTTCACCTCCCTCACCACACCTTCCATAAACATATTAAACAGCCATGGTGACATTACACAACCCTGTCGCAAACCTACCTTTACCTCAAACCATTCACTCAACTCACCATTTCCTACTCTAACACATGCTCTGCTCCCTTCATAGAAACTCTTAACTGCTTCTAACAAATTTCCTCCAATTTCATAAATCCTTAACACCTTCCACATTGCTTCACGATCCACACGAGCATACGCTTTTTCCAAATCCATTAAAGCCCAAAATATCTCTTTATTCTTCTCTAAATACTTCTCGCATAGCTGTCTTACTGCAAACATCTGATCCACGCACCCTCTTCCCCTCCTAAAACCGCACTGTTCTTCTCCTATTGCAACTTCCGTACACTTTATTATCCTCTCTATCAACACCCTACCATACAGCTTTCCAACCACTGACAATAAACTAATACTGTACCTCTATAACTTGAACACTCCTGCCAATCTCCCTTCCCCTTGTACAACGGCACAATACATGCACTCTTCCAGTCTATTGGTACCATTGACACAGCAAAGCACACATTGAAAAGTCTCACCAACCAATCTATTATCACATCTCAGCTGCGGGGAGACTCTCAAGATGTTTTATCGGGCGACAGCGGGGAGACTCTTAAGATCCTTTAAAAAACAAAAATTAAAACAACCCAGTGGCACTTGAAAAAAATAAAAAATTGTGTTTAAGTGAGATAATTTCCCTCCATACCTCCAATCACACCTTCACATGTGTCAAAGTCCCCTCCTTCCCTCCTTTCGCCCCCCCCCCCCCCCTTCAATTATCACCTATTTTCCCTGTTATTCCCTTATTCATTGGTATATTTTAGTGTCACCATCTCCAGGCCGGTTCCATTGTGTTGTCATGTGACTATCGAGTGTGTTGCGTAAGGTAGAGTGTGGGTGCATGAGTCAGTCAAGCTTCAGGCCTCGCGAGGGCAGGGTCTGGCTCGCTCTGCTCCACAATGCATGAATGGACCGGCCGACTATAATTCGCGATTTTGACCATCCAAACACTATTCCCACTTGTTTTATTGTTGTTACATGTTACTATCTTCATATTAAACATAAAATAGGCGCATATGGATAAGTATTAATTATATTTATGGTAAATTAATGATTTTAGTGAGGAATTAATCAGAATACCTATGCACCGGGGTATGGTGTATACTACAGTGGCTGAGCAGCCGAGAGGTTAAGCAGTAGACCCTCTCCAAGTCGAACTAATTGAGGGATGGCCACTTCCGAAATATCCGATTTACCAAGATGTCCGAATTCCGGCTTGTGTCCGACCTGAAAGAAAAAAAACGACCTCACGAGGGGAGGTCCGAGTCAACTATGAAAACGGAGACTACGGAAGAGTTTCGACCTCAAGAGGGAAGTCTGCGTCAACATAGAAAACGGAGACTACCCTATTCGTACCCTAGATTCCCGGTTTTGACGGACATTTACCCTTAGTTTCCGGGAAAGTGAGCGCATCGTCCGAGACTGTCGGACAAATTTCAGGAAAAATATGAGATATCAGATGACGGAATTTGACGGTTATTACGGACATATGCTCTTAGCTTTCCGAAAACTGAGAGCATCGTCCGACACTGTTAGAGACTGTCGGAAAAATCTCGGGAAAGTCTGGGAAATGGGAGGACTTGTCTGACAGGCTGATGCTAATCCAGCTAGTATGGGTTTCCGACCTCAAGAGGTCCGACGTAGAGAGGGTTTACTGTAGTACAGTATAATCTAGTTGATGTTAAAATGTTGCCTCATCATTTGGTTCTTCAGCCTGATTATATCAAACCCTTAGCTCTTTTCAGTTTTAATTAGCTATAGTTTCCAAAACACAAGTTTCTAAATTGTCTGAACCATCCTTACCAGTGGTGATGGTTTGGTCAGGATGGGGGGATGGTACGGCCACATATACTACTTGGCATAATCTTAAAATTATGTTAGTTGGATTGGCTAAAAACAAGAATTTATCAATTCAAAGACATTTTATTGAGCTAAAGTACAAAATTAGACTTCATAGTCCAAATTAACCTCTTCATATTTGTTAAACAAAATAATATTTTAAAATAATTAAGCTTCACCAGAATTATGGATAATTTACTTAGCCTCTTACTTTTTGCTTTAAAACTATGTATAATTGGCCTCATCTTTCTCACACACATGCACATTTGACTCCAAAATCCAAAATTATCTCTTCATAATTGTTCAAAAACAGATTTAGTTTAACTGTAATTAAATTATTCAACATTATGGATAATTGACTTAACATTTTACTCTTTGCATACAATGATGCATAATTGGCCTCATATATAGGCCTATCTCTCTTTTCCTCACACACATTCACTCTTTACAATTATCTTATTCATACACCAGTTCTCTCTCAAATATTCACTCCAATCTGTACTGTACTTTCGTTCTCTCTCAAACATTTATGTCATAAATCATAATAAGCATGTCATTTATCCATAAATAAAATAAACTATACTATTACATCTATTGTCCTCCTATATTATAGGCAAGGGGGGATGGTTCGGACACTGACGAACCATCACCCTCCTCAACTGTCCGAATCATCCCTAATCTAAATAGTTAAAGGTGAACTACATAAGCAGCATATCTAGTAAGATGTATATTTTCAATACATATTAATTTAAGGATGCTCAGGTTTGTGTATAATAAAGTAAATTTACGTCAGTAAAGAAAACAAATATTCAACTTTTATATCTCTGGCTGCGTCTGATAGTTGATTGTTTTGCAAATATCGCGCCATCCAGTATCATGAAATCATGAGAAAATATGAATGTTTTGGTTGTGACATCATAATAGGTGAAATAGTTGTCAGGCAACATAAATTTACCTTTAACCTGACCCGATTTATTATATATGTTAGGGGCAAATTTAAGGATATTCCCGATAATGGTGTATTACTAGAGCATTTAACGTTCTGCTCGATAACTTATCTAACTTTTTTATCATCTTTGTGTAATTCACCTTTAACTGGGCAGAGAAGGATTTCACATACACACACACAAACATGCAGAGGTGTAAGGACAACACAGAAGTACATTTATAGTTATTATATTCAAATAAGATAACAACATATGATGGCTTACTTGGCTAATGGTTCCTGAACCGCACATATAATGGTACAAATAGAATACACAAAATCATGGACATGGAAATAGTTATACCCCAGAGCTAAGATGAATTGCAATATTAAGAATAGCAATAATAGTTACACACAAAATCTATATATAAATAATCACTGAATGTCTCATTAATGTTAGAGTTTATCGATATCACAGATATTTTAGTATCCTAAAAAGCGCACTTAGAAGTCTTCGCACATAGATTGAGACAAGTCACGGAAGCACTTCTCGAACGAATTAAGCATGGGATGGCACATAAAAAAACAAGAAAATAAATCACAATTCACTTGGTCACTGGGCGTGGAAAGATAGTGTCAATGGGGTTGATTTTACGTGTATCACTGTATGGGTGTGTGCGGCTATGAAGTTAAATATCACACGTGATCTCACAAGAAGTTAGCGTATAAAATATTCTAATTTACATCGATAGATACATGTGGTTTGTGTCCTCGTCTATAGAGGCCTAACAAGTGAGAAGGGAGGTCTGTTATACAGCCTTCAGCAAGCTAGGCTTTTCCTTCTGGTGTCGTGGTCTAACATCTATGGATCTTCCTTGGGCTCGTCCTTGTAGTGGCTTCAACACCAGAGTTGGTGGTGGTGGTCCTCCGACAACTTCCCCCAGCAGGTCTCGACGTGGGGTTGAGTTGGCTCCTTACCATCCAGGTGTTGAGAGGTAGGGGGGAGGGCTCAGAGAAGTTGCTAGGGAGCACGGACCAGTGTACTGGTAACAGCCTTGACCTAGGCCTGGAGGGTTAGTGAACTTGCTAGGCAACACGAACCAGTGTACTGTCCACCTAACAATTCCTCTCTCGAGCAAGGGAGAAGTCCTTAGGGCCTGGACGACTTTCGATACCCAAGTTGGGGAGGGCCAATGAATCTGTTAGGCGGCTCGGTCCAGTGTACTGTCCACCTAACAATTTCCCGGTAGGGTTTGGGTCAATACCCAGGGACTAAGTTATAGCAGGCTACGCGGACCAGTGTACTGGTAGCAAGCTAAAGCTCAAGAACCGGGCTCGACTGGCTACTCGGACCAGTGTACTGGCAGTAAGTCTTTACCCAGGATCTGCACAATAACTAGAGCCGTACGAACCAGTGTACTGATGACTTATCGTTATTATATAATTCCTCCTGTACTGTCTTTAGGCAAGTAGGACAACTTTAGGAAGCTCCAAGTCTACGTATCTTCTTGCACTGACCAGTGTACGGGCAATTAGATTTAGACAAGGAGATTGGAGAGGGAAAGATGTTGTCTGACTGCACTGACCAGTGTATGGCATGTCACGTTTCACATCGGAATCAGCAGCTACTTCGACTCCACCCTGTCTGCCCTCTACTGGTTCCGCCTGGCACATCATACATTAGCAACGTAGTCCAAGGCGAGGTGTCTCCGAGGAAGAGGGACATGGGTTTAAGGTGTCACTTTGAAAGAGCTCAGGTCGACCCCCGCAGCGCGGGCACAGCCTGAGTGGCCGCGCTGAGAGCGAGAAGGGTCCGGGCTCTCTCTTTTGAATCTGGCGGGCGTCCGGGCTGGGGTATTGATTGGCTCGCTTCATCTCCGGGGTTCTTCTGGGCTGCGGCATCTCTTGGATGATTTGTGGTGTTTTCTGGACTTGTGGTGTTTTGGGCGTTTTTCCCTGGGTAGTGAGGCGACTTCCTGGATGGCATTTGTCCTGATTGTTTGGAGTTCTGGTGTCGCTTCCCATTCTCTTTCTCTCTCTCTCCTTTCTTCTTCTCTCTATTGGCTTCCCACTCTTGCGGGTCTCTCTGTTTTCTTCTTTCCTGGTTCTGCTAGTCGCTGTCTCCTAACTCTCGTATTTTAAATATAAATCACAAGCAGGCACACTCTCTCAATCAGTTAATTACAGTAGAGAAGTAAATATCTTAATACAATTCAATTATAGTAGGAACAATGATTAGTCTATGTACCTTGTTTATTCGAAATTATTGTGCCAACAATCAATAATATATACTGAAAAATACAATGCACCCATGAGTGCCAATAATCCATAACGATATACTGGCCTATTTGTTGATACACCATTGGATGTACATTTCAGAGAGTACATTATTTTATAAGTAATATACAGGTATATGGAATTTTGTCTTAACATTAACTATTAATACTACATAATTAGTATAAGCTCCACTGAACTACCAACTTAATCTAGTTTTATTAGACGTTTTAATATTGTCTATATTGTTGTATTAGATGTGGCCTTGAGTCTTTGTAAGGGAGGTTGTTGTTGGTGTTACATATTTGTCACATTACCGTCATATTACCGTCTCTTACCTCACCACACAACCTTTCCTCCTACCCTAAATACCTTCACTTACCCTATACACCTTCCACCTTCCTTCTACCATTTTCAGAATTATATCTGCTCTTTCGTGGATATTTATACTCATTTATATATATATAATGTATATACCGTATATGGTGATGGTTGAAGTGGACTACGAATATTTCCCTGTATACTCTTTCTCTCCATTTATCCCACTTCCTCTTCTAACATTAGCCACCCTTCCTTATTCTTATCTACCTGTTTTTCTTCATCCCTCTTCCTGTATCCTTATCCCATTCCATTATATAGGCTACCCTTCCTATCCCTTTCATCTCTTTCCATTCACGACCATTCCAGTCTCATGTCGTCCATCTCAAGCTATCCATTCCCTCTTTGCACTTTCCCTTTATCATTCCCTTTCATATCTTTCTCTTCTTTCCTTCCCACCTCCATTTTCTTCCAAATTCCAGTTCACAAGGTTCTTTACTGTGCATCGCTCGCTCATCATTCCACCCTCTCTTTCCCTTTATTTGATTACCTTCCATCCAATTTATTTGTATGCCTTTATGTCTTATCCTTTCTTACTCCTTCCCACCCTTGACTTCACCCTATCCATCTCACACTATTTCCACTAATTCTATCCTATGCATACGTTTCTTACCCTATGTCACCCCCCTGCAACGTTCATTCTATTCCATCTCATCCTGTTCTGTCCCGCTCGATCCTATCCCATCCATTAATATATATTCTTCAATCTACGTCCCCTCATTTAGCTTTAGCTTTAGCTTGGGGACCCGCAGAGGGCTACACACGGGCAGCATGATATGCGGGGGTTGTGCGGGAAGTTAAGGGGCTAATGGGAAGGATGAGGATAAGGAGAAAAATGGTTGGTGATCCTAGCTTTAAAACTATCAAGAGTGGGACTGTTAACTACTATATGAGATGGAAGGTGATTCCACTCTTGGATGCTGCGGGGAAAAAAATGAGTACCCAAATATGTAGGTACTTGCCTGGTATGTGTGGTATTTTCGGTTGTGGCTGCCTCTTGTGGATCGTATGTTTGTAGGGTGTAAATATGTGTCTTTGTCTATGTCTACTAGATTGTTTGTGATTTTGTATAGCATTTGTTGTCTGTGTATTTGTCTTCTTGTTGCAAGTGTGTCTAATTTAATGTCATGTTTGAGCAAAGTGACTGATGTAGTGTGTCTGTAATCACGTCTGATCCATCTTGCCGCCTTATTTTGTATGGCTTCTAATTTATTAATGTTGTGAGTGTGTGGATCCCAGACGGTGTCGCAGTATTCAGTGTGTGGTCGAACTTGCTTTCTTTTCATACCTTTCATACAGTCCCACTTCTAGTCTTTTCTGAAGCCGGAGTCACACGAGCCGTTTTTCGAGCAATTTTTACGAGCAATTATTGTCTGGCAGCTTCAAAAATTACACTTTATCAGAATTCAACCGCCTAACATACTCTACTTTCAGTCTAGTTACCGATACCAGTGCAAACAAGTCCCGAAATATAACGAGAAAAAACTTGCTCATGGAAAATTGACGGAAAAATCGCTCGTGTGACAGCGGCTTTACCCTATCCTTTTCCTCCTCCTTTCATTGTATTCTTTCTCATCTCACTCCATTTCTCCATCTCCTTCGAGCCCTTCCACATCCTATCCTATCCTCTACCTTTTCCATTCCTCGTCCCATCCCTCGCCCTACTGTTCATTCTGTATCATTTCTCGCTTCTGCCCAACCTATTCTCCTACTACCTCTTGCATGATTGTAATCTATCCCATCGTATTTAATTTCCCCTTCCCTAACACGTTCTTTCTCTTAATCTCCCTTCCCATCCCTTGCCTTGCTTTTAATTTCCTTTGCATGACTTTTCTTCCCGCCCTACCCTCTTCCTATCCCAGTTATCCCACTCCATCCCATATCACACTCATAACTTTTGTATCGAATCCAAGAATAATCCTTCCTTCCTTATTCTATCTTGCTATATGTGCATCCCTTTCATATCATACCCAAGCATAATTATTCCTCCATTGTTTTTGTCCTGAGTATAAGAGTTATGAGAGCCCTACAAACCCTATCCTCTCCATATCCAACAATAATTCTCACCTACATATCCTATCCAAACAAATTCTACCCAACCATGACCTCTCCTCCTCCCTCCTACTGACCTCTTGATCCTGTAGAACCTGGCGACGGTGTGGTGGAAGTAGTGTGGCTGGCGGCTGATAGGGTTCTCTTCCAAGGACAGTTCTCGCAGTTTGAGGCAGTTCTGTAGGCACCCCATGTCTTCGTATCTGGTGAAAGAAGGATGGGTGTTAGTGGAATGTTATTGCATCATTTAAGGATGGATGAATAGACCGAGATAACTAGACAAAAGTATGTATGTATGTATGTTTGTATGTACTCAGGCACATACCTGGGGGTGGCAGACTCGAGACAGAGCCCGAACAAAACCAACACACTGGAAAATATAATAAATATAAACTCATACATCTAGGTCGCCAAAAAAGTAGGTAGACATATTATTGTAAGGCTACTCACATATAGGATCCAAAGTTGTAACAGGAACAAGGCCAAAATGCATTTAAATTCAGATTAATTCCCAGGAACACGGTACAAGTAGCCTACAATTGATGCACACAAATGGACAACGTGAAATATATAATAAATATATACAGCGTGTTATAGATTTCATCACGCAATAATTAAAGACCATTTTGATTATCTGGGCCAAGAAGACTAACCTGTAGATCTCATTGTAACCCAGGTAGACCTTCTCAAGACGTGGGAGGTAGTGGAGGTCGGCCACGGTGCGGATAAGGTTGCGTCTTAGGTTGAGCTCCACTAGGCAATCCAACCCACGCAGCCCCGTTACGTGGCGTAGCATGTTCCCGGCTAGATTCAGTAGTCGCAGTTCCTAGGAGTGAACAAATAGTGGTATTAATGTCAATTTTGGGGGGTAAGATTGTGTCTAAGATGAGTTCTTAAAGGTGAGGTCACAATGGGGTCAAAGTTAGATTCAGCTTTTTGAGGTAAAGTCATAATGAACTCAAAATTAAGTTTTTAATGGTGAGGTCACATTGGGGCCAATGATTAGTTATTGATGGTGGGATCACAATGGTGTCAAAGTTATATGAAATTTTGGGGGATGAGATTATGATGGGGTCAAAGCCGAATTCTTGGGGTTAGGTTCACGGTGTGGTTAATGTTTGATTCAGTACCTCTATCTGACTGTCTAACCCCTGCAGCCCGTCATGTAGCACAGCATGTTGCCCGCCCTGTTCAGTAGTTGCAGTTTCTTAAGTGGAGATCACAGTGTTATTAAAAAATAGTTTCTGGGGATGAGTTCGTTGTAGGATCAAAGCTGAGTTCTTGGGATGAGAACAGAGAATGTTTAAAGTGAGTTCCTGGGGGTTAGGTCGTATTAGGATTAAAATGATATTACTATGAGTGAGGTCAGATTGGTTTAAAGGTGAGTTACTGATAGTGAGGTCAGTAACAGACGAATCCCTGTCTGTGGACATGGAATAAAAGCTTAGTTTCGTGAAGTGGTGGCAAAAGTGAGTTTCTGGGGATGAGGTAACGTTGTGGTTAAAGTTAGTTTCGGTTTCTGTGGGTACGGTCATACTAAGATCAAAACTAACTTCCTCAGGGATGTGACCAGCATGGGGTCAAAACTGAGTTCCTGGGGGTTATGGTCACTGTGGGGTCAGCACTATCTTATACGGTTACAGGCACTGTGGGGTCAACACTATGTTATTATAGGGATACAGTCACTGTGGGGTCAGCACTATGTTATAGGGATACAGTCATTGTGGGGTCAGCACCATGTTATTATAGGGATACAGTCACTGGGGTCAGCACTATGTTGTTATAGGGATACAGTCACTGTGGGGTCAACACTATGTTATTATAGGGATACAGTCACTGTGGGGTCAATACTATGTTATTATAGGGATACAGTCACTGGGGGGTCAACACTGTTATTATAGTGTTACAGTCACTGTGGGGTCAACACTATGTTATTATAGGGATACAGTCACTGAGGGGTCAGCACTATGTTATTATAGGGATACAGTCACTGGGGTCAACACTATGTTATTATAGGGATACAGTCACTGTGGGATCAACACTATGTTATTATAGGGTTACAGTCACTGTGGGGTCAACACTATGTTATTATAGGGATACAGTCACTGTGGGGTCAACACTATGTTATTATAGGGATACAGTCACTGTGGGGGGTCAACACTATGTTATAGGGATACAGTCACTGTGGGGTCAGCACTATGTTATTATAGGGATACAGTCACTGTGGGGTCAACACTATGTTATTATAGGGATACAGTCACTGTGGGGTCAGCACTATGTTATTATAGGGATACAGTCACTGTGGGATCAACACTGTTATTATAGGGATACAGTCACTGGGGTCAACACTATGTCATTATAGGGATACAGTCACTGTGGGGACAACACTATGTTATTATAGGGATACAGTCACTGTGGGGTCAGCACTATGTTATTATAGGGTTACAGGCACTGTGGGGTCAACACTATGTTGTTATAGGGATACAGTCACTGTGGGGGGGGGGGGCACTATGTTGTTATAGGGATACAGTCACTGTGGGGTCAACACTATGTTATTATAGGGTTACAGTCACTGTGGGGTCAGCACTATGTTATTATATGGATACAGTCACTGTGGGGTCAACACTATGTTATTATAGGGATACAGTCACTGTGGGATCAACACTATGTTATTATACGGATACAGTCACTGTGGGGTCAACACTATGTTATTATAGGGATACAGTCATTGTGGGGTCAACACTATGTTATTATAGGGATACAGTCACTGGGGGTCATCACTATGTTATTATAGGGATACAGTCACTGTGGGGTCAACACTATGTTATTATAGGGTTACAGTTACTGTGGGGTCAACACTATGTTAATATAGGGATACAGTCACTGTGGGGTCAACACTATGTTGTTATAGGGTTACAGTTACTGTGGGGTCAACACTATGTTAATATAGGGATACAGTCACTGTGGGGTCAACACTATGTTATTATAGGGATACAGTCACTGTGGAGGGGGGAGGGGTAAGCACTATGTTGTTATAGGGATACAGTCACTGTGGTGTCAACACTGTTATTATAGGGATACAGTCACTGTGGGATCAACACTATGTTATTATAGGGTTACAGGCACTGTGGGGTCAACACTATGTTATTATAGGGATACAGTCACTGTGGGATCAACACTATGTTATTATAGGGTTACAGGCACTGTGGGGTCAACACTATGTTATTATAGGGATACAGTCACTGTGGAGGGGGGGTGGTAAGCACTATGTTGTTATAGGGATACAGTCACTGTGGGGTCAACACTATGTTATTATAGGGATACAGTCACTGTGGGATCAACACTATGTTATTATAGGGATACAGTCACTGTGGGATCAACACTATGTTATTATAGGGATACAGTCACTGTGGGGTCAGCACTATGTTATTATAGGGATACAGTCACTGTGGGGTCAGCACTGTTATTATATGGTTACAGTCACTGTGGAGTCAACACTATGTTATTATAGGGATACAGTCACTGTGGGGTCAACACTATATTATTATACGGATACAGTCACTGTGGGGTCAACACTATGTTATTATAGGGATACAGTCACTGTGGGGTCAACACTTTTAATATAGGGATACAGTCACTGTGGGGTCAACACTATGTTATTATAGGGATACAGGCACTGTGGGATCAACACTATGTTATTATAGGGTTACAGGCACTGTGGGGTCAGCACTATGTTATTATAGGGATACAGTCACTGTGGGGTCAGCACTGTTATTATATGGTAACACTCACTGTGGAGTCAACACTATGTTATTATAGGGATACAGTCACTGTGGGGTCAACACTATATTATTATAGGGATACAGTCACTGTGGGATAAACACTATGTTATTATAGGGATACAGTCACTGTGGGGTCAACACTATGTTATTATAGGGATACAGTCACTGTGGGGTCAGCACTATGTTATTATAGGGATACAGGCACTGTGGGATCAAAACTATGTTATTATAGGGTTACAGGCACTGTGGGGTCAACACTATGTTACTATAGGGATACAGTCACTGTGGAGGGAGGGGGGGGGGGTAAGCACTATGTTGTTATAGGGATACAGTCACTGTGGTCTCAACACTGTTATTATAGGGATACAGTCACTGTGGAGGGGGGGGGGGGGGTGGGTAAGCACTATGTTGTTTTAGGGATACAGTCATTGTGGGGTCAACACTATGTTATTATAGGGATACAGTCGCTGGGATCAACACTATGTTATTATAGGGTTACAGTCACTGTGGGGTCAGCACTGTTATTATATGGTTACAGTCACTGTGGGGTCAACACTATGTTATTATAGGGATACAGTCACTGTGGGGTCAACACTATGTTATTATACGGATACAGTCACTGTGGGGTCAACACTATGTTATTATAGGGATACAGTCACTGTGGGGTCAACACTATGTTATTATAGGGATACAGTCACTGTGGGGTCAACACTATGTTATTATAGGGATACAGTCACTGTGGGGTCAACACTATGTTATTATAGGGTTACAGTCAATGTGAGGTCAACACTATGTTATTATAGGGTTACAGTCACTGTGGGGTCAACACTATGTTATTATAGGGTTACAGTCACTGTGGGGTCAACACTATGTTATTATAGAGTTACAGTCACTGTGGGGGTCAACAATATGCTATTATAGGGTTACAGTAACTGTGGGATCAACACTATGTTATTATAGGGATACAGTCACTGTGGGGTCAACACTATGTTATTATACGGATACAGTCACTGTGGGGTCAACACTATGTTATTATAGGGATACAGTCACTGTGGGGTCAACACTATGTTATTATAGGGATACAGTCACTGTGGGGTCAACACTATGTTATTATAGGGATACAGTCACTGTGGGGTCAACACTATGTTATAGGGATACAGTCACTGTGGGGTCAAGACTATGTTATTATAGGGATACAGTCACTGTGGGGTCAACACTATGTTATTATAGGGATACAGTCACTGTGGGTTATAGGGATACAGTCACTGTGGGGGGTCAATACTATGTTATTATAGGGTTACAGTCACTGTGTGGTCAACACTGTTATTATAGGGCTACAGTCACTGTGGGGGGGGGGGGTCATCACTTTGTTATTATAGGGATACAGTCACTGTGGGGGGGGGGGGGTCAACACTTATTATAGGGATACAGTCACTGTGGGGAGTCAACACTATGTTATTATAGGTTACAGTCACTGTGGGGTCAACACTATGTTATTATAGGGATACAGTCACTGTGGGGGGGGGGGGTCAGCACTTTGTTATTATAGGGATACAGTCACTGTGGGGGGGGGTCAACACTACGTTATTATAGGGATTCAGTCACTGTGGGGTCAACATTATGTTATTATAGGGATATAGTCACTGGGGTCAACACTATGTTATTATAGGGTTACAGTCACTGGGGTCAACACTATATTATTATAGGGATACAGTCACTGTGGGGTCAACACTATGTTATTATAGGGTTACAGTCACTGTGGGGTCAACACTATGTTATTATAGGGTTACAGTCACTGTGGGGTCAACACTATGTTATTATAGGGATACAGTCACTGTGGGGTCAACACTATGTTATTATAGGGATACAGTCACTGTGGGGTCAACACTATGTTATTATAGGGTTACAGTCACTGTGGGGTCAACACTATGTTATTATAGGGATACAGTCACTGTGGGGTCAACACTATGTTATTATAGGGTTACAGTCACTGTGGGATCAATACTATGTTATTATAGGGATACAGTCACTGTGGAGGGTCAACACTATGTTATTATAGGAATACAGTCAATGTGGGGTCAACACTATGTTATTATAGGAATACAGTCAATGTGGGGTCAAAACTATGTTAATATAGGGATACAGTCACTGTTGGGTCAGCATTATGTTATTATAGGGATACAGTCACTGGGATCAACACTATGATATTATAGGGATACAGTTACTGTGGGGTCAACACTATGTTATTATAGGGATACAGTCACTGTGGGGGGGGGTCAGCACTATGTTGTTATAGGGATACAGTCACTGTGGGACCAACACTGTTATTATAGGGATACAGTCACTGTGGGGTCAGCACTATATTATTATAGTGATACAGTAACTGTGGGGTCAACAATATGTTATTATAGGGATACAGTCACTGTGGGGTCAACACTATGTTATTATAGGGATACAGTCACTGTGGGGTCAACACTATGTTATTATAGGGATACAGTCACTGTGGGGTCAGCACTATATTATTATAGTGATACAGTAACTGTGGGGTCAACAATATGTTATTATAGGGATACAGTCACTGTGGGGTCAACACTATGTTATTATAGGGATACAGTCACTGAGGGGTCAACACTATGTTATTATAGGGTTACAGTCACTGGGGGGTCAACACTATGTTATTATAGGGATACAGTCACTGAGGGGTCAACACTATGTTATTATAGGGATACAGTCACTGAGGGGTCAACACTATGTTATTATAGGGATACAGTCACTGAGAGGTCAACACTATGTTATTATAGGGATACAGTCACTGAGGGGTCAACACTATGTTATTATAGGGATACAGTCACTGTGGGGTCAGCACTATATTATTATAGGGACACAGTCACTGTGGGGTCAACACTATGTTATTATAGGGATACAGTCACTGAGGGGTCAACACTATGTTATTATAGGGATACAGTCACTGAGGGGTCAACACTATGTTATTATAGGGTTACAGTCACTGTGGGGTCAACACTATGTTATTATAGGGTTACAGTCACTGTGGGGTCAACACTATGTTATTATAGGGTTACAGTCACTGTGGGGTCAACACTATGTTATTATAGGGATACAGTCACTGAGGGGTCAACACTATGTTATTATAGGGTTACAGTCACTGTGGGGTCAACACTATGTTATTATAGGGTTACAGTCACTGTGGGGTCAACACTATGTTATTATAGGGATACAGTCACTGAGGGGTCAACACTATGTTATTATAGGGATACAGTCACTGTGGGGTCAGCACTATATTATTATAGGGACACAGTCACTGTGGGGTCAACACTATGTTATTATAGGGATACAGTCACTGTGGGGGGGGTCAGCACTATGTTGTTATAGGGATACAGTCACTGTGGGATCAACACTATGTTATTATAGGGATACAGTCACTGTGGGGGGGTCAGCACTATGTTGTTATAGGGATACCGTCACTGTGGGACCAACACTACATGTTATTATAGGGATAAAGTTACTGTGGGGTCAACACTATGTTATTATAGGGATACAGTCACTGTGGGGTCAACACTATGTTATTATAGGGATACAGTCACTGTGGGGTCAACACTATGTTATTATAGGGATACAGTCACTGTGGGATCAACACTGTTATTATAGGGATACAGTCACTGTGGGGTCAACACTATGGTATTATAGGGATAGAGTCACTGTGGGGTCAACACTATGTTATTATAGGGATACAGTCACTGTGGGATCAACACTATGTTATTATAGGGATACAGCCACTGTGGGGTCAACACTATGTTATTATAGGGATACAGTCACTGTGGGGTCAACACTATGTTATTATAGGGATACAGTCACTGTGGGGTCAACACTATGTTATTATAGGGATACAGTCACTGTGGGGTCAACACTATGTTATTATAGGGTTACAGTCAATGTGAGCTCAACACTATGTTATTATAGGGTTACAGTCACTGTGGGGTCAACACTATGTTATTATAGGGTTACAGTCACTGTGGGGTCAACACTATGTTATTATAGAGTTACAGTCACTGTGGGGGTCAACAATATGCTATTATAGGGTTACAGTAACTGTGGGATCAACACTATGTTATTATAGGGATACAGTCACTGTGGGGGGGGGGGTCAGCACTATGTTATTATAGGGATACAGTCACTGCGGGGTCAACGCTATGTTATTATAGGTATACAGTCACTGTGGGGTCAGCACTATATGTTGTTATTGGGATACAGTCACTGTGGGGTCAACACTATGTTATTTTAGGGATACAGTCACTGTGGGGTCAACACTATGTTATTATAGGGATACAGTCACTTTGGGGTCAACACTATGTTATTATAGGGATACAGTCACTGTGGGGTCAACACTATGTTATTCTAGGGATACAGTCACTGTGGGGTCAACACTATGTTATTATAGGGATACAGTCACTTTGGGGTCAACACTATGTTATTATAGGGATACAGTCACTGTGGGGTCAACACTATGTTATTCTAGGGATACAGTCACTGTGGGGTCAACACTATGTTGTTATAGGGATACAGTCACTGTGGGATCAACACTATGTTATTATAGGGATACAGTCACTGTGGGGTCAACACTATGTTGTTATAGGGATACAGTCACTGTGGGATCAACACTATGTTATTATAGGGATACAGTCACTGTGGGGTCAACACTATGTTATTATAGGGATACAGTCACTGTGGGGTCAACACTATGTTATTCTAGGGATACAGTCACTGTGGGGTCAACACTATGTTGTTATAGGGATACAGTCACTGTGGGGTCAACACTATGTTATTATAGGGATACAGTCACTGTGGGGTCAACACTATGTTATTATAGGGATACAGTCACTGTGGGGTCAACACTATGTTATTATAGGGATACAGTCACTGTGGGGTCAACACTATGTTATTCTAGGGATACAGTCACTGTGGGGTCAACACTATGTTGTTATAGGGATACAGTCACTGTGGGGTCAACACTATGTTATTCTAGGGATACAGTCACTGTGGGGTCAACACTATGTTATTATAGGGATACAGTCACTGTGGGGTCAACACTATGTTGTTATAGGGATACAGTCACTGTGGGGTCAACACTATGTTATTATAGGGATACAGTCACTGTGGGGTCAACACTATGGTATTATAGGGATACAGTCACTGTGGGGTCAACACTATGTTGTTATAGGGATACAGTCACTGTGGGGTCAACACTATGTTGTTATAGGGTTACAGTCACTGTGGGGTCAACACTATGTTATTACAGTGTTAGTAAGATTATTGTGGGAGCAAAACTTAATACTGAGGGAAAGGACACATTAAGGCCAAATTTGATGTTTAGGGGTAGAATCACTGTTGGGTCAAACCTGAAGTTCTGGGGTTAAGGTCATAGAGGGGTCGTATATAAGGTCTTGTGGGTAAGGTCACAGTAGGGTTATTGCCGAGTTCATGGAGGGAAGGTCGCAATAGGGTCAAAGCTTGTTAATAGTTATCTAGGTCAATATACAGTACAGGAGACGCAACAATATATGTAGCAAATTTCTAATGGTAGTCTTGGGTTCCTATCATCATATGCTTCATTTCTATATACTTTTTATTCCCGGGGGAAAAAAAAAAAAAAATCTTGGAATTTTTAATTTTTTTCTTGTGTGTTTTTTTTTTTTTTTATTAACCTAACCAAAAAACCTTACATAACCTAACCTAAATGTATTTGGGGGCTATTAGGTTAGGTTAGGTTAGGTTTTTTGGTTAGGTTAATGACCAAAACAAAAAATCCCAAGAACAAAAATTGAAAAATCCCAAGATTTTTTTTTCCCTGGGATAAAAAGTATATAAAAATGAAGCATATGATGATAGGAACCCAAAACTACCATTATAAATTTGCTACCTACAGTATATTGTTGCGTCTCCTGTATATTGACCGTTATCTATGTAATCTTGGATTGCAAAATATCACACGAGCCCATTAAAATAATTAAATGTTATGAAAATAACAATAAAACAGTGGTATTCATATTGAAAATTTAGTTGCATAGATAACCTTTTCAGTATACCATGACTTTATTAATAATATTTATTTATATTAAGGTTTTACTGGATATATTATAGATAATACACGAACATAGTATTATTGTTATTCAAATAATATATATATGTATACATATATTGTCACAATGACCAGGATCTATAAGGTCTTTTAGGAGTAGCTAGACGGTAGTGGCGCCTAGCTGTCTTTAGATGCAGCTGTGCCAAGTCTATTTGAAAGACCTGGTATTGTGAGTTTCACTCCGATACCCTTCCAATTACACATGACTAGTTTTGCTGTGCCTCTAAGCATTTTTGTCTCAATAAATATTTGTGTAACATATTTGTGTAACATTATAGGTTTGACTCCTGTAAGGAGATAAAGAAAACCTAATATTTAGTAGTGGCCCCGTAATCATTGACGAACATGCCTATTACATAAGGCACCCTCTTCAAACACTCATCCGCCGTAGTTTTGAATCTACCGCGCAGAGCATCTAAAATATGAGGAGCCTTCATCATGAGCGCACGCGACCTCACTCATGGCTTCAGTCATTATGAATTGGGTTCTCACTACGAAAAAACTTCGTAAAATATAAAAACAAAAAGGAAATAAGAATAACTATTCAATAAGCTTTCCATAATATAGTGGATGTACTTGTGTGGATCTTTGACCAGACGCTGACTCAGGCGTCATTCTTCCTTCACTGACATATCAAGTAACCAAAATCCTTAATACATCAACGAATGGGAAGGGGATGGTCGGGAGGGCCCCAGTCGTCAATGATTACGGGGCCACTACTAAATATTAGGTTTTCTTTATCTCCTTACAGGAGTCAAACCTATAATTTATTAGTGGCCCCTCCATCATTGACGAACATGCCTGATTTCTAAGACTGGAGGGGGACATTCGTAATCATATCATAACTCTAGAAAAGCAGATAATCAAGCAACCACATAGTATTCTTACTTTGAAAAATATATATTTAATGGCGCAGCACATATATACAAAAAGGGGGTCAAGCAGGGGCGTGCTTCAAAGAAGCCTGCTTGATACAAAAGGTTAACTCTTGAGACTCTGCGAACAGATCTGTAAGTTAAAAAGGCACCCCACTCAACATAAGTGGTGAAAAATAAAAACTTATAAGTTTACATGTGCACATATAACCCCATAATACTCGTGGAAATATTTTGCAAAATATATCCAATGCTTAAAACTAAATTGCTTTAACAGCCAAAACTATTATAACAACACTGTTGTTTGTACTAACATTGTACTAGCACAATTTCCCGCCCTGAATAGAACAGATAAATTTTCATATCACATTATCCATACTCGTATCACAGCTCTTATACTCCGGCGGGGTCTAGGGTGTCCTATGTTACACTGACTGCCCCCCCCCCCCCTTTTTCCTTGAAATTAAAACAAAAAGTGACTTAAAGGCCACCTAGACCCTGTGCCTTAAAGCTATACATGGCAAGGAAGGTTTGCCTAGAGCTACTGACAGGTACAGAGTCAAAAACGTATGATTAGAGGCCCACAATTGCGTGGACGTAATATCTTCCACAAAAAAATTCTTAAGGAAACGCAAAGAGGCTGCCCATTTGCGTAAATCGTGGGCTCTACGTTTCAGTAAACGCTTACCCGTACTTGCCACCCATAAAGCACCCTGGGGGTTTAGAGGAGCTACCCTCAAATATTTGGTTAGAGCTTGTACTGGACATAAATTATGGTGCACCTTTCCCCTTTTCAACGCCGGCACAGTGAACTCAGAAAACACGTGTGCACTGTGCTCATTCTTGGCTACAAACCCTGGGGAAGGTGCAATGTGAATACATTCATTAAGCCTACCAAACCTGAGGCAATTAGGTGTGTTGCTCATCGCCGCCAGCTCTGACACTCTGTTCCCGGTGGCCAAAGCCAAAAGGAATACAGCCTTTTTTAAGAGTAATGTAAAATCTGCAGTATTTTGGTCCAGACGAGAGTGAAGTAATGACAATGCTTTGTCCCGAGACCAAGTAGGCATGAGCTGACGGGGAGGTGGGCGGAGTTTAAAACATGCCCTCATAAAACCTGTTTCCTCCGCAACTGGTATTGAGAGATCGGTAAGGTCCCAAAATGGTATTCTAATCGCTGTTAAGTGATTTTTTAACGTTACCACAGATAAACGTTTCTGCTCAAACAGATAATTTAAATAATTAAAAACTAACGCCACCGAGGGCACAGTTTGTTCTGTTCTAAGGATCCAAGAAGTAAAGGCTTGCCAATGCGATTGGTACTGTCGTTTTGTAGACTGAGTATATTGAGTATATATCAATAATTTATTGGTCACCTCTCTACCATATGGTGCTAGCCACTTGGCCTCCTGAATGTCCATAATGCAAAAGTCAGCGAGGTCGCTAGGTTGCCAATCGTGTCTAAGTGGAAAAACCCGACCGGGAGTGACACCGGGTCCGGGCACCACGTTTTCAATTGCTGGTACCACAACTGCGCCGGCCACAGGGGCGCGATTATCGAGACTAAGCCCCGATAATCTCATAGTTTGTTTACTACATGGCACATTAGAGACGCGTCTGGCGGCGGAAACAGATAGATGGAACTCCACCTGTTCCAGTCTGTCACCAGGGCGTCTGGCCGCCCTGCCGGCGTTATCGTCCGGCGGGTGAGGTACAGTGGGAGTTTGTGAGTCTCCTTGGACGCGAACAGATCCACTTGTGGATGGTAAAGCTCTGCAATCATTTGGTTGAAAATGGGTTGCTTGAGCGCCCATTCTACTGTTGTGCTCTGTCTCCGAGACAGAGCATCTGCCCAGACGTTTGCTACACCTGGGAGATAAGATGCGTGAAGATGAATGTCCAGCCTGTTGGCTAGAGTAAAAATCTTTTCTGACACGTTTAGCAACTTCCGAGATCTCGTTGACCCTTGTTTCTGAATACAGTGAACCGCATTCAGATTGTCCATTCTGAAGGCCACCGACTTGCCCCGTAAAGTAGAGCCGTGAGCCTGAAGGAAATATAAGGGGACTAGTAATTCCTTGACATTGATGTGGGAGATTTCTAAATGGGACCAAAGCCCTTGACCCTGGTGCCCTTGGTTTGACTGAAAACCCCAACCTATCGTTCCTGACGCATCCGTGTCTACCCATACCGTCGGCGGAGGAGAGGTCCATGACATTACCGAGTGCAACATTTCCCTCTTCGCCCAGACCGCTAGTAAGTTGTGGATTAATTTTGGTATGGGCCATAATTTTTTCGCCGGCAATAGCGGAAAATATCTGTTGCCCTCCAATATTAAACGCTTTACTTTCAACCGGCCCAACATTACAGTTAGTTGAATCCAGTTGAGAGAGCCGACCAGAGACTCCCAGATTCTGCGTGTCGTAGTCAGACTGTGAAGGAACCTGAACAGTTTCCTGCGAAATCTGTTTCGATTGTCCACACTCTGACTCAGAGTGAGAGCAGCTGTGTCCCAAACCAGCCCTATCCACTGAACTACTCGTGAGGGAACAAGGTTTGACTTTACCAGATTTACCTTGAACCCTAGAGTTTTGACATGTTTTAATGTTATGTTGACATGATTTATGCATACTTGCTCTGTCTCTGCCACCACCAGCCAGTCGTCTAGGTACCACACAATCCTGATCCCTTGTTTTAACAATGGCATCAGTGCTTGCCGGACTAATTTCGTGAATAAGCGAGGTGCCAGGTTCAAACCGAATGGCATCCTCTGAAAAATATAAGTTTGATCCCTGATCCGTAAGGCCAGAAATCTTTGAAATCTTTTGTTTACCGAGACGTGCCAATAAGCGTCTGTCAGGTCTAAGGAACACATCCAACCTCCCGGCGGAAGTGTTAGCCTGATTTGGTGCACTGTTAACATCCTGAATGACTCGTTGTGAATGTGAAGGTTCAGATACGACAGGTCTACGACGGGTCTCATCTGAACACTGTCCCTTTTGGGAACCAAAAATAGCTTGGATGTGAAGACTGGGTAATTTTGAGGGACCGGGATGATGACATTCTTGGCCATCATTTCCGTGACCAGTGACTCCACCTATAAAGAAACTAGATTCGCCGTTGTCGGCTGACGTAAACGAGGTCGCCGGAGCCACTGCCAAGTGATGCCTTTGCGTGCCACCATCCTTGCCCAAGTGTTTAACGGCCATGCTTGGTGACACGTTCGGAACGACCCAGTTAGCAGACAAGGGTTCGCCGGCTGTACTACCCTCGGATCCACCCGCCTTAAGACCGGCCCCGGGAATGAGAGAGACATTAGTTTTTTGATGGTGGTGGAGGTACTGGTGGTGGACGCTTCGCCGGCTGGCTGGCGTTGGCAGAAGATGTGCCCTGACCTGGTTTATTATAGCCTCGTCCTTTCTGACCTGTAAACTTACCCTGTTTGTACCTGTACTGACCTTGAGTGGAGGAGGACTTAGGTAGATGAAAGGGCTTAGATCCCCCCGGCTGTGCTTTTGCGACTGGCTTGGGTTTGGGGAAGTTAAAGGCAGGTTTCTTAGAAGGGGCGGGACTATGTTTAAAGGCCTGAGCCATATTAAAAACGGTTCTCCACACCTCAGGGGACATTAAAGAGGGAGTGAGCACTGGTGACATGACCACCTGATTCGCAATACGATCAGGAAGCTTCCGTACTAAGGACATCCTGAGATCTTGTCGTGCTCGCACCGCCTCAAGCAAGGCTGTGCGTATGTCACCCAATGACTGAATTGACGACTGAAGGAGCAGTCGCCGAGACAGTTCAACCGATCTTCTAGCATCCGCGTCTGCGATTGCCTGAGTTGACCGGAGCATCGATTTAGCCACCTGTTGCGTCACAATGTACTGTGAGAACAGTCTAAATGCTTTCCCCCGTAGCCTAAATTCTCGGTCTAGGTGAGTAGGGGTAGGGGTAGTGAAAGGGTCCTTGAGTTCACATAAATTGATTTTGGGGGCAGCTAAGAAATCAAACAAAGCTGAAGGGACTCCGCCGGCAGAACACACTGGCATCGAAAACCAAGAATGACTATCCTGAGGGATCTGGTGGGAAGTTTTTGAGGTGAAGGTGGTCGCAAAGTTCTGAGCCTCCGTCTCCCAATCCACCCAAGGTCCCGGACCCAACTGCCCCACCTTCAACACTGGATTAGCGGCTGAGTCTGTGACAGTTTGCAAATCAAGTTCTGGTGTGAGGGTTGACAGTGTCTTTATGTCATTAAAACTATCGTGCTTGGACCAGTCAGAAAACAGTTTCGAAGCTGAGGCAGGGGGCAGGGCAGGTTTAGCAGTATAAACAAAATAGTCCTGGTGATAATAATTAGGAATGGCCTTAACATTAACATCTAGTACATTCCCCAAAGTATCCAAGGCCCTTAATTTTTTAGATTTATTGCCTTGTATTACCCACTCTCGTGGCACCGGAAGTTCCCCTGACAAGGTAGGTTGAGCGACCTCTGGATTAGTGGGGATCAAGTGAACCCATGACTCATCTGGGCCGTACAGTAAGGGCATAGCTACCTTTCTCATAGGTGCTTTATCTAAAGGGGGTGGATTGACATCCGTTATAACCCTTACATTCGAAGTAGTCAGTGCCGCCGTAGCAGGCCTAGTGACCACCGATGGTGATATAGAGGGAGGGTGAGGGATCTGAGTCAAAGCAATAGAAGTCATCAGAGGCCGGACGTTAGAACTTGTCATAGGAGCTCCCAGGTCCACTGTAGGAGTCTCCGGCTGTTGGCCAAAAAATTTAGTGAGAGCATTAACTAGCAGCCCATCTATTTCCTCTGCTGTGACAAATTTATTCGATGATGAACTCAAAGGTGAATCATTACGATCCTGTGCGGCGTCTAAAACTGACCCTGACTCCTGCACTTCCATGTCTGAGATGATAGATACATCGTCTTTGTCATCCGGCTCACCACGAGAGGATTCCGCCGAAGCCGGAGTCTCATCTTGTTGTAAAGACAAGTCAGGAATAGATGATGGGATCGCCGCATCCCGGTGGACATCAGCCACTGTTTGTGTAGTTCTAGCCATAGGTTGAGAAAACCACCAAACACCCATGCCTTGGCCTGCACTCCCTTGGGAGTCTGAAATACCCTCAATTATGGAGTTCCCACTTGACTCTGTGTGATGTTAACCACTCCGTTAGAACCGCATGGCTTGTCCTACAGTGACTCGCTAGGATCGCCAGGGCAGTGGATGTGGCTACAGTTTATGTATTAGGGTGTGCTTTATTTCATATGAAAGCTAGTGTCATGGGCAGTCCAGAAAGGCTCTTTGTTTTCACCCATGTCAAGGCTTTATATATTTAATTGTAAAGTATATGTTTTATCATTAACTAGTAATGATGGGATCTGGGAGAGAGAGAGAGTAGAACAGAGTGAGAGGGGGCGCGCAGTGTTTTTGTCCCGCTCGATGACGTCACGGCTGGCTGCCTCATGGGGGTTGGTTGAGGGAGGTCCTTACCATGTTGCTAGCTTCTTTGCTAGTGGCTAGAGGACTTGTTACCGTTTTACTCTGCGCGGTGCAAACTAGTCCCGGTATATATACAGGTTCCTCGCCACTCTCTCCCTCAGATCTGGTTTCTAGAATGCATCCCTCTTTATCCTTTGATACCTGTTCCCCGCTCTGCACCTGAGAATCTTTTCCTCTGCCTATCTCTCTCATTTTCCATATCTTTCACCACCTTTTATTAATATTATATTCCCTCTGGTTAACTCTGCAAAATCAGCTTCATGCTGGCCAGTTGTATTGTGCGTTAAGGTCTGATATAACCCATGTATGTTAGTTGTTAAGATAAGTTGATCACGAAGCATTGGTTGGCATTTATATTGTTTAAGTACCGCTTCCTATAATTATTAGTGTTCTGCTGGATTAGATAATGCTAGACTAGGGGTCTGATATTATAAGGTATTGTTTCCTATGAGTGCTGGCTTTAGGAAAAGCTGCACGACATACCTGAGAACTGGAGTTGATTGAGTAAATTCTAGTCTGTGTGCCATTGAGAGTAGAGCATGCACGAATGAGGGCTTTTTGCCTATACCATTCTGCACTGTTCTAGGCTCGGTTGTTTATCTTTGAGGTACGCCAGGAGAACTCTTAATACTTCGGTATTAAGGTTTCTCAAGAGATCTACCCTTCCCTATAACGTAATATTTGACGCACAGACTTGAGATTTGCACTAGGCTATGCGGCATGCCATGCGCACCAGTATCTCGTATCATTGACTCTAGCTAGACTTTATCAGTCATAGTAGACATTAAGTATATTAATCCAATTACTCTTTTTATGCATACCCGTTTATGATTACACAAGCATTTCGCAGCCTAGTTTGATGTATGGAGACACAAACGACTTAGGCTCTTTTTGTTGATAGGAATACTGCATTGTCGTGGCGATTATTATTGTTGTAGTGTTTAGGATATTCTTGGCTCCGACGGCATTATATATTCTGCCTTTTTGTGTGCATAGCCTGCACGAGCATTGTTCCGCTGCCTGCCTTTTTGGGTTCCATTTCCGATACGAGCATCTTTATAGCATCTAACATTTAAAGAAGATTCCTTGTTAGTGTTGAAGGACTTTAGTGCACTTTCTTTCATGCAGGAGTGCCTGACATTTATTGATTAAAGTAACGTAAGCTGTAACTTCTCTTACCACCTTACTTTGCATACCATAACCAAGCACCTTCGGTTATAGGTAGTAATAGGCTGTTTTCACATAACATTAAGCCTAGAGTAGACGCACATTTATTGAGAGTTTGATAGCCTATTATTGCATATAGAACTCTGTAGAGTATTTGTGTTCTTTGTTCACTGGGAATATACATCAGAGGTTGGATCTAGCGCTTTCCGTTGTAGCATTTATGCCATTACTAGTCCAATGAATAAGAGCCCTGATATATTTAAACCTCAGTCGTAACAAATGGCGACCTTACCTAGGATTTGGTGAACCTACATTTATTAGCAGGGAACATTTGTTGTTTTGGGGAATATTTTGCGGGGATCAGCAAGAATAATTTTTTTTTGCAACATAGTATAGCCCATGAGTATTTCCGAGAATTTTTGTGTGTATATTGAGGTATAAGAGTTTGGGGTACTTCTTTTCTGAATATTGAGGTGGGAAATTTGTGTGAGCATCATGTCTTATACCGGATCAGAGGAGAATGGAGACACAGTACGTAATGTCGAAACTGAGGAACAGCAGTATGATGATATGGTTAATCAGGTGAACTGTGAGGAGGATGCTAGGATATTTTTGCAATGGCCTGTTACTGCCGAGCGGTTGGAGGGTGTGAATCGGTACGGTCTTCAATGCCTGGCCACAGCTATCGGTCATGCGGTTACTAGCAGCATGACCAGGGATAACTTGATAACGTGTGTACTGGGCAGGGTGACTGGTGAGCGAGATGGGTTGAGTGCTCAGAGCCCTTCGGCCATGCTTCCCCTACACTCGACTCCCAGCCATCCCAGTGGTTTGCCGACCCCGGGTACGCTTCCACAGCTGGGTGGTGACTGGCAGGGTGGGTTGCCCCTGGGGGGACCACCGGTAATTTCAAACATTGTAGCACCTTCACCTCCTCCAGGGTTAACTCCAGAATTATTGTATCAGCTCGAATTAGCTAAGATCGAAGAGAGAAAGGCTATCAGGGTATCTGAGCTTCAGCTTCACCAGCAAGCAGGTGGTGAGCTTCAGCAGCAAATAGAGCTAGCAAAAATCCAAGCTGAGTCGACTAGGTACTGTGCCGACATGGACGTAGAGAAGCCGCGAGTAGAGACAACGGGACAGCGACTTGGGGCTGGTAACCGTGGTCATGATCAATCTCTCTCGCACTTATTGAAACTGGTTCCGGTGTTTGATGAGAGTGGTGTAACAGAATTTTTCGCACGCTTTGAGAAGAAGTGCCAGGAACACCAGTGGCCAGAGAATAAATGGGCAGCACTTGTATCCTCTAGATTAATAGGCAAGGGTCTTAAAGCCTACGATGCGTTACCTTTGGAGTCATGTATTGTGTATGAGGATCTCAAGGAGGCTGTCCTGAGGGCTTACGAACTGCAACCAGAAACGTACCGTTTGAAGTTCCGGGGTGTAACTAAGGGAAGAGATAGCACCTTTTTGGAACACGCCCGGGACTTGTCCGATGCTATGGGGAACTGGCTCCGATCTGAGAAGGTAACAACATTTGATGGGGTTAAGCAGTTAATGATGTTGGAGCAGTTCTTTAAGAGCACGGGCGGTGATCTAACTTTGAACTTAAAGGAGAAAAACCCAAGAACTCTAGTCGAAGCAGCAGAAATGGCTGATCGACGGCTGTCGTTGATTCGGGGTTGCGGGTCCTCACAGAAGTACGATGTAAGTGCTAAGGACCGTTATCCTCCCCCTCCCCGTAGAAATGACACGTTTAAACAGAAGAGCCATGAAACTAAAACTGAATCCAAGCCTTACACCACACCGTATGTGAAAAGTCAGGGGCCTTTTACATCACAGTATAAGCCGAAACCGAAATTTATGTGTTTTAGTTGCCACCAGGAGGGTCATAAGGCAAATGAGTGCCCTAGTCGACCTCCTCCGGCAGCCGTGTCTTTTGCTCACGGCATTGGAGTGTTCAAGAGGACATCGGAGTTTGTTAGAGACATTTCTTCCGAGGTAAATACACTGCCAGTGCAGAAGGATCCGGAAGGCTTATTCCCTGTCCGTGATGCCTTTAGTGACCACAGGGGACTCGGTTGTGTGGAGTGGGGGGATAGAAGACATGAGGTGAGAATTTTGCGTGACACTGGGGCATCGCAAACATTGTTGAGGAATTTCACTGGTAAACCTGTAAATACGGCGCGGGTGGTTGTGGTTCAGGGAATTAATGCAACAAGGTCATACCCGCTTGTAAGAATGAAGATGGAAGTTGATGGTGTGACTCGTGACCTGGATGTAGGAATTGTGGAGAAATTACCTGTTGGGGGCGTCGACCTCCTTCTCGGCAACGACTTTGCGGGGCCTACTTCTGAGGCTCCACCCTTGATCGTTGCCGAAAAGCCGGCCGACGTGAGTAGGGAGGAGCAGGAGTGGGTTGAGAAATGTCCGGTGCAGCCTATGGCGTGTGTTGTCACCGGAGATCTTGCATCCAGGGAGTCACATTCTGGTCAACAATCTTTAGATCAGCGGAGGAAGGGTACCGAGAAGGGGTTGAAAGTTGATGCGGTTGAGAGTTTAGTATCAACGGACCTTCTCGGGGACTCATTATTAGGACCACATTTCGAGTCTGGAGAAGACCCAGTAACTGTTCCTGAAAAGGCAGAGGATGGGCTTAAAAAGACGAAAGAGTTGAAGGAGGACAGTGATGCACAGTCGGGAGATGTAGCAACAAGGTACCCTGACGCGTACCCTATGAGAAATGGGTCGGCGAGGACGGTGGTCCGAAGCTTGCTAGTGTATTTTTCCCGGTATGGTTACCCGCAGGGGATTCAGTCAGTCCAGGGACCCAACTTCACTTCTAGCCTCTTTGTTCAAGCAATGCCGCAGCATGGGATTGTTGGGGTTGTGTCATCTGCGTATCATCTGGAGAGCCAGGGTGTGTTAGAGCGATGGCACTCAGCCTTGAAATCTGTGCTTCGTTGTTGTTGCTTTGAGAGTGGGAAGGATTGGGATCTTGGCCTGCCATGTGTTTTGTTTGCTGTGCGGGAGGTACCTGGGGAGAGTTTGGGATTCAGCCCTAATGAGCTCGTCTTTGGACACCGTGTCAGAGGGCCTCTCCATATGGTTGAAGAAGTATGGGAGGGCACAGAAAAACCTTGTTCTATACTCAAGTGTGTCCTCAACAGTCGAGAACGGATGTTGCGCAGTCTGGAGTTGGCTGGCCGTAATTTGACTAGCTCTCAGGCCCTCAGGAAGGACAGGTACGACCTCAAGGTTAAACTCAGGGAGTTGCACGTGGGTCAGGAGGTGTTGATTCTACTGCCCCTTGTAGGTCACCCCTTATCCGCGAAGTACGCTGGTCCTTATAGGGTGGTGGAGGAGCTATCAGACCTGGTTTACTTGGTAGCCACTCCAGACAGACGGAAGCGCAATCAGTTATGTCATGTTAATCTCGTGAAGGCATATGGGAGGCACCCCCCTGAGCCTCTTACTGTGCCTTGTGATGACGTTTAGCAGTCAAGGTGGAGAAGGAGAACGGGACAGTCAAGCTCAGGTGGAGGATAACTGGAAGGATAAGAAGTTCGTATGGGTGCCTGAGTGTGAGAAGGTGTTTAGGGAAGTAAAACACCTGTTGTGCACTCACCCGATCCTCAGGGCCCCTGACTTTAGCCTACCTTTCCAACTAGCAACGGAGGCTAGTGGTGTGGGGGCTGGTGCCGTCCTTGTGGAAAAGGACGATGATGGGCTGGAGCATCCTGTTAGTTTCTGCTTGGAGAAGTACAATTCGGCCCAGGGGAGCTGCTCTGTTGTCGAGGAGGAGCTGCTGGCGGTTGTGCTTGCGCTGGGGCATTTCGAGGTCTATGTTCCAGCCTATGGTCTGGTCGTTGTAGTCCACACAGATCATCACCCTCTCAAGTTCTTGGACCAGTTTCACAATCGGAATATGAGGCTGACCAGGTCGTCACTAAGGTTACTGGTATATAAACTGGACATACGCCATATTGCCGGTTGTGACAACGTGGTTGCAGATGGTCATTCAAGGGTATATGATCCTGGGTAGATTGACACACGGGTAGCCTCCTGCTTTAGTTTGAATAGTATTTTGCGCTTGGTGCTTGTTGGCTCGCGGTTGTAGTCCAGCGTATTGGGTCGTAAAGCAGGAGTTGAGCGTTTGGTATAGAAGAAAAAACTAGGCTTGCCCCTATAGTGCAGCCGAAATAAACAAATTAAAAACATAAAAAAATCAAATAAAAACTCTTTCTTTGATAGTTGAATTTTTTCAGTATGTTATAGCAGTAATTCAGAGTTGCACTCCTCTCAGAATGCTGGGCTAGAGAAGCTCGCTCTTGAGGAGCATAACTACATATAATTTAACCTATTGTGTTGGGGAGGGTTATAATTTTGTAAAATGTTTTGTTGAGGAACTGTGCCAGATATTTTACTGCCGCTGGGTGATGGGAAGTAGAGATATAGCATGGGTTCTAACCATCAGATTTTTGTGAGCCTTGGGCCTCTGCGAAAAATCTTGGTGGGGGGGTGTGACGTTAACTACTCCGTTAGAACCGCATGGCTTGTCCTACAGTGACTCGCTAGGATCGCCAGGGCAGTGGATGTGGCTACAGTTTATGTATTAGGGTGTACTTTATTTCATATGAAAGCTTGTGTCATGGGCAGTCCAGAAAGGCTCTTTGTTTTCACCCATGTCAAGGCTTTATATATTTAATTGTAAAGTATATGTTTTATCATTAACTAGTAATGATGGGATCTGGGAGAGAGAGAGAGAGTAGAACAGAGTGAGAGGGGGCGCGCAGTGTTTTTGTCCCGCTCGATGACGTCACGGCTGGCTGCCTCGTGGGGGTTGGTTGAGGGAGGTCCTTACCATGTTGCTAGCTTCTTTGCTAGTGGCTAGAGGACTTGTTACCGTTTTACTCTGCGCGGTGCAAACTAGTCCCGGTATATATACAGGTTCCTCGCCACTCTCTCCCTCAGATCTGGTTTCTAGAATGCATCCCTCTTTATCCTTTGATACCTGTTCCCCGCTCTGCACCTGAGAATCTTTTCCTCTGTCTATCTCTCTCATTTTCCATATCTTTCACCACCTTTTATTAATATTATATCCTCTCTGGTTAACTCTGCAAAATCAGCTTCATGCTGGCCAGTTGTATTGTGCATTAAGGTCTGATATAACCCATGTATGTTAGTTGTTAAGATAAGTTGATCACGAAGCATTGGTTGGCATTTATATTGTTTAAGTACCGCTTCCTATAATTATTAGTGTTCTGCTGGATTAGATAATGCTAGACTAGGGGTCTGATATTATAAGGTATTGTTTCCTATGAGTGCTGGCTTTAGGAAAAAGCTGCACGACATACCTGAGAACTGGAGTATATTGAGTAAATTCTAGTCTGTGTGCCATTGAGAGTAGAGCATGCACGAATGAGGGCTTTTTGCCTATACCATTCTGCACTGTTCTAGGCTCGGTTGTTTATCTTTGAGGTACGCCAGGAGAACTCTTAATACTTCGGTATTAAGGTTTCTCAAGAGAGCTACCCTTCCCTATAACGTAATATTTGACGCACAGACTTGAGATTTGCACTAGGCTATGCGGCATGCCATGCGCACCAGTATCTCGTATCATTGACTCTAGCTAGACTTTATCAGTCATAGTAGACATTAAGTATATTAATACAATTACTCTTTTTATGCATACCCGTTTATGATTACACAAGCATTTCGCAGCCTAGTTTGATGTATGGAGACACAAACGACTTAGGCTCTTTTTGTTGATAGGAATACTGCATTGTCGTGGCAATTATTATTATTGTTGTAGTGTTTAGGATATTCTTGGCTCCGACGGCATTATATATTCTGCCTTTTTGTGTGCATAGCCTGCACGAGCATTGTTCCGCTGCCTGCCTTTTTGGGTTCCATTTCCGATACGAGCATCTTTATAGCATCGAACATTTAAAGAAGATTCCTTGTTAGTGTTGAAGGACTTTAGTGCACTTTCTTTCATGCAGGAGTGCCTGACATTTATTGATTAAAGTAACGTAAGCTGTAACTTCTCTTACCACCTTACTTTGCATACCATAACCAAGCACCTTCGGTTATAGGTAGTAATAGGCTGTTTTCACATAACATTAAGCCTAGAGTAGACGCACATTTATTGAGAGTTTGATAGCCTATTATTGCATATAGAACTCTGTAGAGTATTTGTGTTCTTTGTTCACTGGGAATATACATCAGAGGTTGGATCTAGCGCTTTCCGTTGTAGCATTTATGCCATTACTAGTCCAATGAATAAGAGCCCTGATATATTTAAACCTCAGTCGTAACATCTGCCAGTGGACGATCACTGTCCACTGAACTCTCCAAATCTAGAGTTAAAATACTAAGAGGTAAACTATCTTTTGGTACTGGTACTAAATTCTCCCCATGAGATTGCACACTAGCTCTGTCGGGGGTAGAGGTATGACGAGAGGCACTAGACTCCGGTGAACGCCGGGAGGCCTTTCGATCATGTGAGTCCTTTCGGGAAGATTTGTGGCTACGGTGCGACCGCGAACTGCTCTTGGGTTTAGAAGATTTCTCGCTATATCCACTTGTTGACCCCTCTGTTTTACTCTTCTTGCTCGTTGGTGAAGAGAGACTCGGCGGCTGCTGCCTAAGCGGGGACCTGGACCTAGATCTCGCCCGTGACGAGGAGGCTGCCACCGGGGGCGTCGGTTCTCGCTGTCGCTTAGCTGTGCCTGGGGCTGGAGCAAGTATAGAACCCTGTCCAGTCTCTGTTGGTTTACGAACAGTTACTCTAGAGGGACGTTTAAGGGGAGGGTGCTCAAATAGTAACTTATCCCACAACTGGACGTTATCGCATTGAAGTGACTTATGAGCCACAATAGTAGTATAAGCGGTCATCTGCTGCCTGACCTCCCGTAAGGCGACCGCTGCGGTCTTGTCATTGTCTTGTAAGACTTTTAAACTGAGTTGAGAGCAAAAGGTACAGTTTCGCATCACCCACAGACCCCTTGAGCGGTTGAGACATTTAACACATTTTATACAAAGGGTGTGCGCAAAAATAGGGATACCTGAACAGGAGGGCGTAATGCATAATGCAAAAACCGGGGCAAAGGTAGCCATGACAGAGACTGGTGGGAAACTTACTCCAGGTTCTGTATAGACCCGCCGGGACCTAGCTCTGGAAAAAAAGAAAATTTCCAGGAATTAATGCTCATAAGGTTAATCCAACATGTTCGCACACAAGTGTTAAATAACCCGCCGGGTAACGAGACGCAATCCACAACGACTACGGCTCGCTACGCGGTGGGGTTCCTAAGTAAAAGATTTCAAATTATCTTAACTTGTCCAAAAAGATTTATGAATACCCTCTGACATAATATAAAGACCCGCATGGCGTTTATAACTGATTTAGTCTTTCCGGTGGTGTTTGTTTCCAGATTCAATTTTGGAAAAAAACCCTAAAAAACACGCCGACCCCCGAATTATCTCGTAGATCAAAAACTGGGAAGCCTGACACATATACGAGATCTAACTTCTCCCGAAGTATCTTTTTAGATCGCCGTATGCTGAAGGCGGCGATACAAAACGTATCCCTCAATTGTCTGGTTAACTAACTGAATTGTAAATTCGTTATTCCCACCCTTCCAGGGAGCACCCGCCGGGTGTGAATATTAGTTTAAAAACTGTTAACCCCAATTACGCCTTAAGCTGAAGGCGGCGATACAAAACGTATCCCTCAATTGTCTGGTTAACTAACTGAATTGAAAATTCGTTATTCTCACCCTTCCAGGGAGCACCCGCCGGGTGTGAATAATAGTTTAAAAACGTTAACCCCAATTGTGCCTTAATTCGCCGTATGTTGAAGGTGATACACAATGCATCCCTCAAATGTCTGGTCAACTAAACTGAATTTCTTTTGTAAATTCGTTCATCCCACCCTTCCAGGTTGCACCCGCCGGGTGATTTAAAGTTAACCCCAACCAATCCTATCCCCACTTCTTTGTAAAAGATCGCCGGGGAGGAAAAACAACAACAGCTTAGTTTTTTATTGGCTTTGCAAAACCGAAAAAACTACAAACACGTGTCCGTATGAACACTGTTAGATGGGTACATCCATCCCGCCGGATTCATTAGGGGCCTGAAACAGGCACCACAGAGACGCAGTCCTGGGGAGCCACAGACACCCACTCGCCGGGGAAACAAGCCTGTTTTTAAACCACGCGTTGCTAAAACTCGGCAACCAGCCGGGTTTTTCATGGTGTAACCGAGAAAAACCCGCCGGAAATAACCCACCCCGTCTAGATACCATCTGAACGCAATACAGGACCGAGGCGTAGCCAAAACACAACTAACGCCGGGCCCAACATAGTCCGAGGAATTAGCCAATACACAACTAAACCAGGACACATAAATAGTACGTGGAATTAGCCAATACACAACTAAACCAGGACACACATGACACAGTAGTACATATTTATAACATAAATCAATAACACTTGTACATGTGGCAAAGCTACGAGAGGCTGGCTAGGCCTAGGCAGACGGACATAAAAGTAAACATGTCGTAATATAAACAAAAAGCACTGAATTATATCACAACAGGAACCACCGTCAACACACCACTGTAGCAAACACTTCCGGCAAAGGGAAGAACTGACTCGGGACCCAGAAAAAACTTCACTAAGTGAAGAAAAATACGCTGGGAACGTCAGCAAAAATAAGCTACCTCATCAGAAAGATAAAAGGAAGCAATAATAACGCATAATGAAAGCCGCCTGCATCACAAAGCTAGCTAACAGTGAAAAAGTTCACGTCCACAACAGGACCACGAGGGTACATCCGAAATAGATGCCCCAAACACACGACCCAAAATACACTGCACTGCGGGCAACCAGCCCAGGACACTCCTGCTACGCATATCCTAACCTTACTCGATACATCCCGGTGTAAACAAATGAGAAAAAACTCACTAGGGACGCAACAAATGCGGAACCAGCGGAGCGTGGGGAGACACGTCCGGGCAGGCTGAGCGCAGAGCAGAGAAGGAAGAATGATGCCTGAGTCAGCGTCTGGTCAAAGATCCACACAAGTACATCCACGATATTATGGAAAGCTTATTGAATAGTTATTCTTATTTTGTTTTTGTTTTTATATTTTACGAAGTTTATTCGTAGTGAGAACCCAATTCATAATGACTGAAGCCATGAGTGAGGTCGCGTGCGCTCATGATGAAGGCTCCTCATATTTTAGATGCTCTGCGCGGAAAATTCAAAACTACGGCGGATGAGTGTTTGAAGAGGGTGCCTTATGTAATAGGCATGTTCGTCAATGATGGAGGGGCCACTAATAAATAGAGTGTTATCAGTTTCGTCTAACCAGTTGTTAGTTAAGCGGAAACGTGTAGTTTGCTATCTAGGTGTGGCTGGCGAGGGAGGTGTTGAAAGATTGTTGCTCTTGCCTCGCGGGAGGTAAGGTTGCTAAGCAACATGAGTTTAATTAACCCTGGAGCTGCCGGAAGACTCTTAAGAGTTTCCCCGGGCGACTGCGGGAAGACTCTTAACCCTCTCACGTTCTTGACGCAATTTTGAGCTTATTAGGGATACTTTAAAGCCTTTGTTACCATCAGGGGTATTTAGAAACCTTTAGTTTACTTACTTTAACCTCTGCAGTTGTCTTTTAGTTAGCTGTGGGCAGAAAACTAATTTTGGAGAGGTAATTATAAGAGTGAGAGAACTCTATTTCTTATTGCTAATCTGGCAACCTCTGCGTCATATGGTCGTGAGAGGGTTAAGATCCTGGGCCTAAAAAAAATCATTTAAAACACCCCAAAAAAACTTGAACCCTTTTTTTTTTTTTTTTTTTTTGCCCCTGGGCCATGCCAAATATCACTCCTCCCCCACTCCCCCCCCCCCCCCTCCTTCTTCAATTATCACCTATTTTCCCTGTTATTCCCTTATTCTGTGGTCTATTTTCGCAGTGGTGGGCGCGCTCCGGTGGGACCGGTAATGCGGCAGCGCTCCGCGCTCCTCAGACATAAGGTAATGCGGCAACGCTCACGCGCTCCTTTGGTCAGCCGACCTGATGCGCTTCCAGCTCTGCGCTCCTGCGCTCCGCGCTCCCAAAAATAGGTATATAATAAAAACAAGTAAAAAACAGCTTCTAGAAGTTATTTAATTATTTGCCTAAATTAATACAATCTTTTGTCTTTCACTTCATTAAATTAAAAAAATTAAAAAAATTAAAAAAAAATCAAGTCATGGTGTCTTTCTGAAGTTTAATAAAATGCCCCAGAACAAGAAGCCCACCACAGAAGCCACGAGCGAACACCACACAGAAACACCCGAAAGAAAGGTCCACAGAACGAAAGGACCAGCTGACCGAGCCAGCCAATTCAGATAGGCCCAAGCCCGCAGGGCTAAGCAGCTCCAGGCCGCACCTACATACCCCTTCTAAACTGACCATTTTCCACACCTCACGTACACTACCCCCTCGTGTCCTACACTTCTAACTACAAAGATGATGAACAGGAATATACATTCATATTAAAAACACCCATGCCCTGTCCCTACGTTGAGCCAATGCCAACACATCAGACAGCCATAATTATATCTATGTATGTTCTTACATCCGAGAAGTAGATGTTATATACCTTAGAAGTTAATACACCCATGCTGTCCCTAGGTTTAAGATATTCATATTAACATACCCTAACATACCTTGTCTTGCCAGACTAAGTTTCTGAAGACCCATCGCCCCCATAAAATCTATGTATTCAATCCTTAGGTTAAGTATTAATATGAACATTCCCTAACATATCTTGTCTTGCCAGACTAAGTTTCTGAAGACCCATCGCCCCATAAAATCTATGTATTTAATCCTTAGTTTAAGTATTAATGTTAACATTCCCTAACATATCTTGTCTTGCCAGACTAAGTTTCTGAAGACTCATCGCCCATAAAATCTATGTATTCAATCCTTAGGTTAAGTATCTTTATCCGCCATTGTGTTCACCGTTTTCCATTTACTTTTCCACAATTGTCATACGTCTTCCACTTACCTCCTTCGTATCCACAGTCCACACTACGCCATATTACTTTGTGTCCTACACCTCTTACCCGCCCGATTCTACCTACACGATGATGAACACGAATATACATTCATATTAAAAACATCCATGCCCTGTCCCTGAGTTGAGCCAACGCCAACCAATCCGACAGCCCTATATCTATGTATGTTCTTACATCCGAGAAGTAGATGTAAAAAAGAAACCACATGTCCAAACTCATAAGAAATTAAAGATACCCACGGGTACACCAAGATATAGAACCATTGCCCCCATAAGACTTAGACAGCCATGACTACAGATGTTAGCCACCATGCTGTAACGTAATCCTTACCCCAACCAGAGATTGTATAGATAACCTTTGTTACCAGTATCTATCATAGTACCTCGAAACAATAACGCAGTACCCCTACGAACTGCCGCTTTCCTTGGGTCTATATTTCATAGAAAACGCAGTTCCCAGGGACACCTAGACATACAAAAAAGCGTGTCAAATAATAGGTCCATAACCCCTCGTATGTACGAGAAATAATACACCATGTTTTCCTTACTTGATCCACAAGTCACGCACACACCTACAGTTAACCTCCTTCTCCCCCACCGCCCCACAGTCCACATGATTCTATCTTTTCCAGACTCGTATACCACCCCGTATTTGCATCCCCCGGTAGCATTTGACTAACGTACTTTCACTGTCTTTTCAAACTCCAATATCAATTGTAGCCTAATGCCACCCCCACGCCCAGGGACCTTAGGGGCAAATTTCCCTGTAGCCCCTGAGCTTCCCCCCCTCTCATTAAGATACCCGCGCTTCTCGACTCTTGTCCGACCTAGCCTCTCTCTCATACCTCTTGAAGATCCTTGATTTTGCCGTTGCTAACGCTCTCCAACCTTTTATATATATACTCCTATCCAGCCTACCTTCACTTAGTAGGCCAGAACAACATTAGAACTTTACTAACCCCTTGCATGCCATCTATTCTCTTACAACCCATTCACAACCCTGCACCCCATGGTCGTCGGTGCGAGGCTCGCCGCCTCGCCAGTAACTAATTTCTATTGCCATACTTCCAGATAAATGTGGCAGAGTTAGCAACCAGTCTCCACCACATCCAGCAAGCCATGCAATTAACAGCCAACCGAGTACACTCAGCTAGCCAAGGCACCTTCGGTTTTGATATTAAGAACACCCACATCTGTCTCATAAACAGAGGGTTATTACAAACACTGGTGATATGGCAAGCCCCTAGCCACAGCCGCCGGACAACCATCCCAGAGGGAGAGCGCCCGGCTACCCCTTTTTACCCACCCGAGGAGGGAGACCCCCACCCCCGCGAAGGTATACCTGACCCCTGTTTTGACTTCCGGGTCATTGCCAGGTAGCCTAGGAATTCTTCCTATCAATGAACTAACCATGCATGTCTAACCCCTTACTCACTTCTCTATACCCACAATAACCCATCCACCTGTTTTGCATACTCGGATAGTCAAATTAGCACCTCAGCTATGCAATAGAACAAAGACTGAGCAATATAAGAGAGACGCCCCTATCACAGCTGTCCCAGTCCTCCCCGCTAAGTAGATCCAGTCTTCCTTCCATAAATACTTCCAGTATAGCCAAAATAGTACCTTTTACTAAGGCTCAGTTATATCACAAATTGAAGGCTTCCTATAGCCATGTGCCACAACAGTAATCACCATCTTACCCAGTCCCCATATATATTGAGAGCTCAAATAAATCCATAAGACTCGAGATCCCTATTGTCTACAGGGTCCAGAACCGAGCCTATAAACCTAGCTCCCGCCCCCAGTCAAATCAGTGGTCACTACCCTGAAGTTAACCTCTAGCTCTGCCCTTGTGTTGTTCCTGAGTTGAGAGATTCCCGAGCCGGCAGACTCCATGGCAGAAGTTAAATAGAAGAGCTGTCCATGTACAAGTCCTAACGTGCACCTTATAACCTTCACACAAATTCGTGGGTATATAAGTGTGTAGCCAGCACCGATCGTCAAGAGATCCGACTTGAGAACTTCCTACATTTTGGACCACCTGGACAGCCGAGGAACCAGTCGTTAGCCCCCAACATCACCGGAAGCAAGATAACCAGGACCAGACCTACAAATACTATTCAAGATTCATGTTACTAGTACTAAAGGTTATAGTACCAGTTGACACTCACTTATTAACTTTCTATGAAGTGGCTATAACCTTGCCCAGTGTAACTCATATCTAACCATTCCATTTGGGACGTACTAAGCGTATCAGTGTTCATTAATTAACAGGCGACATTGACTCTCGTAATTACCTTATTCAGATATTAAAACCCTAGTGATATCTATGGTTCGCCCACTGATTTGTGTTCTACGTATTTCTGCCATAAGAATATAAACCTTAGATCAGTACCCCCATGAGGTTACTAGAGATTCCGTGTTCTAAAATAGACGCGTGTCTAATCCTAACTGTGAGCTGCTACTTGGGCACGCGACCAGCCAGTAAGAGATCAAATCAGTGAAATTGAATACATAAATATATTGAGGTCTTCCAGTAAAATAAAAACTTGCTAACTAAACCCGTGATCAGAAGAGTATACCTGAACGTTGGAAGTGGGAGACTAGGCTCCATCCAGATCCGCTAATGCTAGCAGTTCCCTTCTATTATTTGTTTTGTACGAGAATTACTATTTGTCTATGCTCTTTATTCATCTACTTAAATAAAAGTGATCGTGTGTCGTGTTACCGTGTGTTTATTTTGTGTTCTCTATTCCTCATACCTTGTATTGTGCATGCAGCCTTATATACCCAGTCAGATAGAACCCACATTACCCAAGTTAATCCTGTAGAAAAACAGGGCATAACATTTAAGTTTATCACTTTCTCAGTTTCTGTAATTCTTTATGTCATATCAATGATATGATTGATATCATATCATGGATGACCCGCTGACCAGTCTTCGACGGTATATACGGCCGGGACTAGGGTCTTGTCAGTTGTCACGCCCAGTGCCAGGTCCGTATATAATTATATACTGACTCGCCGAAAAAAAATCGTAGCAGCGAAACGACTGCACCTTGGCTTTCATATTTTTATTTTTTTACCACATGTACCTTACCCTTCTGCATACCCACCACCACTACCCCAAACCCCTCCTCCCACCCTCTCGCTGACTATCGGTCGCCTCACAAGGAAAAAAAAGGAAAATCTGTGGCGGCGAAACGATTGCACCAATCGGTTCCATATTTGTGTGACAAGTGCCTTACCCTTCTACCTTCCCTCCACCACACCCCCAACTGCCTCCCACAACCCACTTCCAGCGTATCCGTACGAAGAAAAGCAAAAAAAGACAAATCTGTGGTGGTGAAACTACCTCACCAATCGGCTTCATATTTGTAACACGAGTCAATTACGCTTCTACCTTCCCCCCACCATCCCCCAAACCACCCTCCCACCCATACATTCAAGTAACATTCCGATGGTATCGATACCATAAAATGATAAAAGTCTCTGAAGTCTATAGTGTCTTTTGACTCTTTTCAGCTACGTTCGCGACTATCGGGGACCTGATTTCTGGCGAAAATGGACAAGGGGGGGTGTTTTTTTTACCATTATCCTTCCTTTCTCACCCAACTTGATAGATTTAGCCAAAACAAAAAAACAAAAAAAATCTGGCACTGGCCAGGTTCTTATCTTTCCAGGGTTTGAAGGTGGCACTGTCAGTCTGTCACTATCATAGTATCACTGTATCACAGTTCACTAACACCGTGACTAACACCGTACGATGACTGTACAATAATGACGTTCTTGAACCTGTTGTTGACAGGAAAAATCGCTTCCGGAGCGCCAGAAAGGAGCGCAAAATTCAAGCTGCGCTCCCCGCCTGCACTCCGAGTTCAGATTTTTGCCGCTCCTCGCTCCGCGCTTCTCTATATTGGTAGTGCGCACCGGATCGCAGAGCGCAGAGCGCCTAATCGGCGCGCCCACGCCCACCACTGTATTTTCGTGCTAACATTAGCGAGTTGCTAGCAGGGCGTTGTCATCAGTGTTACCAAGCGTGGGAATTAGGGGAGAAGTCAGGAAGAGAATTGAGAGGTACCTCCAGCCACGGTCCAGTGTCTCTCAAAGCTTCGTGAGTGGAAGGTTGGCTCACACTCACTCACACACACTCTCGCTTTCATTTCGCGATTTTGACCAGCCAAACACTGTTTCCACTTGTTTTATTGTTGTAACTGGTTAATATCTTCATATTAATGGTAAAATAGGCGCATATGAATAAGTATTAACGATATTTGGTAAAATAACAATGTTAGTGATGGGAACAGCTCAAATACGTGCGCATAGGCGTGTGGTGTCTCATACCCCCCATGCGCAGCCGAGAGGTTAATTATGTGATCATTGCAAGTTCAGTTGTGTTACAATATAAAGATGTACTTTATTTTATCTGTCACACTGTTTTAGTTAAGTTGTTAACACAGGAATACTTTAGTATAAGTTATTCTTGTGAAGTGTCTTAGTCTTATCATATCGTGTGGTGAGATTTTGCAACCCCTTCGTTTGAGGCTGGCCTCCGCGGTGCTCTGCAACATCCGGTCCCCTCAATCTCTGCTCAGCGGTCAGACTAGATGGGTGTTATCCTTTCTCTCTTGTGACCCATCAGTCGGCCTCCTTTTGTTTGTCCTTGCGTGCACAATAATAACGTAACGTAATTAACAGAAAATCCTAGACATTCATTTCTACTTTTAACTATCCTTTTCCTCTGATCAGCATTTTATTATCTTTCCCTTTGTTTTATATATTCATTACCTCCGGTGGCTACTTCGGAATCCGTAATAGGGGAGAGCTGGGAGGCTTGTCGGGGTCCTTAATACTAAGCACCGTTAATCCCATACAGTCCACACACACACACACATCCATAATCCTTACATATTTTCCCCATGTTTGTGCTTAGGACCTGATAGCAACCTTGACGGTTCTGCTCCAGCACTTGTGTGTTCCCTATCTCGGGTTTCGAACTGAGGCAACGGAGTGTTTAATATTAATTAGGAATCCAGCTTCAGTCTGGACCCCCCGCATAGTTAAGCAAGTGTGGGAGGTGGTCTCTAAGAGTTCATTGTTTCGGGCGGTTACTCACTGGGGGGCCCAGGTTGAAGCAGGATATATTGGTATGATATTAGAGGGGGTCAGGGCAACTTGTTCCCACTAATATCACCCCGAGGTTAGTAGTCATATTAGGACACTGCCTTGTATTGTTAGACCATTATTATATGTGTAATGCCCTCGAAAATGTCCCACAACCACAATAATGTACTACCCGAGTTGACGTCAGGTATAGCGTAAAATAGTCGTGGATGGTAAGTCCAATAAACTCATCACGTGATAACACCACGAGACTATCACCTGGTTCTTAAAAATCGGACTAAGGTTGCTATACTTTTAGTACGTCCGTGGTAGTACAGTTGGTTAGCGCGCGGGCCTGGTGGTGATGGTGGTGCGTCACTAACCAGGGTTCGAACCCCACCCAAGGCATCTCAAAACCTGTGGGTTTTTAGGAGGGTTAAATTCCCTTCAGAGGTTCGTACCCCACGCCAGGTACCAGGAAAGGTTGATCCTAAAGGTAGCCTGGGGATAATTCCCATTCCTATTTAACCTGGAAAAACCTAGCATTTCATTGGTGGCAGTAAGGGAACGTGACCTGGTAGCTACGTGCTGGAGCACCTGTCACGCGAACCCTATACCAAGAATTGAGATGGCTAAGGTAAAAAGGCTACGATACCTTACGACCTTACGAGGCTAGGGACTAGCCTAACTAAAAAGGAATGTGGTGTAATGCCCTCGAAAATGTCCCGCAACCACAATAATGTACTACCCGAGTTGACGTCAGGTATAGCGTAAAATAGTCGTGGATGGTAAGTCCAATAAACTCATCACGTGATAACACCACGAGACTATCACCTGGTTCTTAAAAATCGGACTAAGGTTGCTATACTTTTAGTACGTCCGTGGTAGTACAGTGGGTTAGCGCGCGGGCCTGGTGGTGATGGTGGTGCGTCACTAACCAGGGTTCGAACCCCACCTAATGCATCTCAAAACCTGTGGGTTTTTAGGAGGGTTAAATTCCCTTCAGAGGTTCGTACCCCACGCCAGGTACCAGGAAAGGTTGATCCTAAAGGTAGCCTGGGGATAATTCCCATTCCTATTTAACCTGGAAAAACCTAGCATTTCATTGGTGGCAGCAGAAGTAAAATGCCCCAGAACAAAAAGCCCACCACAGAAGCCACGAGCGAACACCACACAGAAACACCTGAAAGAAAGATCCACAGAACGAAAGGACCAGCTGACCGAGCCAGCCATTGCAGACAGGCCCAAGCCCGCAGGGCTAAGCAGCTCCAGGCCGCACCTACATACCTTTTCTAAACTGACCATTTTCCACACCTCACGTACACTACCCCCCTCGTGTCCTACACTCCTAACTACAAAGATGATGAACAGGAATGTACATTCATATTTAAAACACCCATGCCCTGTCCCGACGTTGAGCCAATGCCAACACATCAGACAGCCATAATTATATCTATGTATGTTCTTACATCCGAGAAGTAGATGTTATATATCTTAGAAGTTAAAACACCCACGCCTGTCCCTAGACCTTGTATATCACGTCCCATGACGAGTATAGATATATGTAACCCGTGCTCAGTCGCCCCCTTACATTGTTCCTCTAGTAACTAAGTGTCTCTATAATATTAACTGCCACCAGTATTGATACGACATAGCGGCACTGTCCTTGTGTCGTATTGTGCCAAGTACAGATCAACCAGGTTTCATCACCTTATTAGGACGACGACTATAATGTCGTCGTTCATCGATGTATGCAAATCCTTAGTTTAAGTATTAATATTAACATTCCCTAACATCTTGTCTTGCCAGACTAAGCTTCTGAAGACTCATCGCCCCATAAATCTATGTATTCAATCCTTAGGTTAAGTATTTTTATCCGCCATTGTGTTCACCTTTTACCATTCACTTTTCCACAATTGTCATACGTCTTCCCCTTGCCTCCTTCGTATCCACAGTCCACACTACGCCATTTTACTTCGTGTCATACACCTCTTACCCCAACCAGAGATTGTATAAGATCACCTTGTTACCAGTATCTGTCATAAGTACCCCGAAACAATAACTAAGTACCCCTACGAACTGCCGCTGTTGTTGGTATATATATATTTCATAGAAAACGCAGTTCCCAGGGCCAACTAATAGTATCCATAACCCCTCGGACTGATCACATAACTCTATCTTTTCCAGACTCATATACCACCCCATAGTTGCATTCCCCGGTAGCATTTGGCTAACGTATTCTACTGCCTTTTCAAACTCCCATATCAACTGCAGCCTAATGCCACCCCCACGCCCAGAGACTCAAATTCCCCTATAGCCCCCCTGCGCTTCTCTACTCTTGTCCGACCTAGCCTCTCTCTCATACCTCTTGAAGATCCTTGAATTGTCCGTTGCTAACGCTCTCCAACCTTTTATATATATACTCCTATCCAGCCTACCTTCACTTAGTAGGCCAGAACAACATTAGAACTTTACTAGCCCCTTGCATGCCATCTATTCTCTTACAACCCATTCACAACCCTGCACCCAATGGTCGTCGGTGCGAGGCTAGCCGCCTCGCCAGTAACTAACTTCTATTGCCATACTTCCAGATCAATGTGGCAGAGTTAGCAACCCAGTCTCCACCACATCCAGCAAACCCTACAATTAACAACCAGCCGAGTAAAACCAGCTAGCCAAGGCACCTTCGGTTTTGGTATTAAGGACACCCATATCTGTCTCATACACAGAGGGTTATTACAAACACTGGTGATATGGCAAGCCCCTAGCCACAGCCGCCGGACGACTATCACAGAGAGAGGGCGCCCAGCTCCCCTTTTTTGCCCACCCGAGCAGGGAGACCCCCACCCCCGCGGAGGTATACCTGGCCCCTGTTTTGACTTCTGAGTCATTGCCAGGTAGCACAGGAATTCTTCCTATCAATGAACTAACCATGCATGACTAACACCTTTACTAACCTCTATTAACTCACAATAAACCATTTACCTTTCTTGCATACTCTGATCACTAAATTAGCACCTCAGCTATACCATAGAATGAAGATTGAACAATCTAGGAGAGACGCTCCTAGCACAGCTGTCCCCATCCTCCTCGCAAAGTAGATCCAGTCTCTCTCCCCTAAATACTTCCAGTATAGCCAAAATAGTACCTCTTACTAAGGCTCAGTTATATGAAAATATAAAGGCTTCCTATAGCCATGTGCCACCACAGTAAATACCATCTTACCTAGTCCCCATATATATTGAGAGCTCAAATAAGTCCATAAGACTCGAGATCCCTACTGTCTACAGGGTCCAGAACCGAGCCTATAAATCTAACTCCCGCCCCCAGTCAAATCAGTTGAAAGCTAGACACCAACCAGTGGTCACTACCCTGCAGTTAACTTCTAGCTCTGCCCTTGTGTTGTTCCGGAGTTGAGATTCCAGAGCCGGCAGACTCCGTGGCAGAGAAGACTAATAGAAGCATCTGTCCATGTACAAGTCCTAACGTGCACCTTATAATCTTCACACAAATTCGTGGGTATATAAGTGTGTAGCCAGCAACGATCGTCAAGAGATCCGACTTGAGAACTTCCTACATTTTGGACCACCTGGACGGCCGAGGAACCAGTCGTTAGCCCCCAACATCACCGGAAGCAAGATAACCAGGACCAGATCTACAAATACTATTCAAGATTCATGTTGCTAGTACTAAGTGTTATAGTACTAGTTTGATACTCACTTCTTAACTTTCTATAAAGTGGCTAAAACCTTGCCCAGTGTAATTCATATTTAACCATTCAATTTGGGACGTACTAAGCGTATCAGTGCTCTTTAATTAACAGGCGACATTGACTCTCGTAATTACCTTATTCAGATATTAAAACTCTAGTGATATCTAACGTTCGCCCACTGATTTGTGTTCTACGTATTTCTGCCATAAGAATATAAAACTTAGATCAGTACCCCCATGAGGTTAATAGAGATTCCGTGTTCTACAATATACGCGTGTCTAATCCTAACTGTGAGCTGCTACTTGGGCACGTGACCAGCCAGTAATAGATCAAATCAGTGAAGTTGAGTTACACAAATATATTGAGGTCTTCCAGTAAAATAAAACTTGCTAATTAAACCCGTGATCAGAAGAATATACCTGAACGTTGGAAGTGGGAGACTAGGCTCCATCCAGATCCGCTAATGCTAGCAGTTCCCTTCTATTATTTGTTTTGTGCGAGAATTATTATCTTTCTATGCTCTTTGATTATTTACTTCAATAAACGTGAACTTGTGTCGTGTTACCGTGTGTTTATTTTGTGTTCTCTATTCCTCATACCTTGTATTGTGCATGCAGCCTTATATACCCAGTCATTCAGAACTCACATTACCCAAGTTAAACCTGTAGAAAAACAGGGCATAACATTGGTGGCAGCGGTGGGATTTGGTGGAGGTTGAAAGTTTAGCTGGGCTCATCATGGTGGGGGACCGACTGGTGAGCAGGTGTTCGGTACGCATGAGGGGGGGGGAAATCACTTTGGTGGGGGTCACGCATTAGGGGGGGATTAACGGCGCGTGTGGGAGGATCAGAGTGGTGGGGTGTGTCGGTGGCAGTGATGGTTTGTTTAGAGGTTATATGGGGTTGGTGGGTTTGTCTGTCATGAGGGGGTGAGTCAAGTGTGGGGTTTTGAAGTTTATTAGGGGTGTGAATTGTGGGGGGGGGTGGAAGGGAGCTACTGACGGAAAACTGTCACAAGGGAAATTTTGTTGGTAGGGGAACAGCTGAGCATTTCTGGGGGAAGTGGGGGAACATGGTTGGGTCCCTAGGTCGTCACGCGTGAGGGGAGGATTAACGGCGCGTGTGGGAGGGTCAGGGTGGTGAGAGGTGAGCGAGTTAGAAAATGGGATTTGTTGGGGGGACTGCGGTGGGTTGGTGGGGGAGGAGTTAGGTGTAGAACAGGGGTTATTGGTAGAGGACTGATTTATTGATTTGGGGTTGTTAACAGGACGAATTTGGGGAATTTTCTTGGTGTCAGTCTGGGTCTGGTTAAAGGTTATGTGGGACTGGGGAGGATTAGTGAGGGCAGAGTTAGGTTTAGAACAGGGGTTATTGGTAGAGGACTGATGTATTGATTTGGGGTTGTTAACAGGACGAATTTGGGGAATTTTCTTGGTGGCAGTCACGGTCTGGTTAGAGGTTATCTGGGACTGGTGAGTTTGTTTGACATGCATAGAACAAGGATGGGGTTTATGGGGTAACACAATTGATGGAAGATGATCGTTGGTGGATGGCTGGGCAGGGGAAAATTTAGGGATGGTCAGAGAGGATAGGGGCAAGGAAGAGTGCACTGGGGTTGGACTTTCACCGGAAGTCATTTTGGAAGGGTGCACAGAGTCTTGGATAGGGGCTGAAGGGTTGGATAGGGGATTCATCGAACTGAGTAGGCATTCTTCTCTGATGGAGAGCATATGTTCTTCGAATAAGCCATATGGGTCGAGATGGGCGGTGATGTGGGGTGGGAGGATGTTTAATAATGCGGTGAATAAGAGTTCATTTTGTTGATCGTAATCTTCATAGCTATACGTGGTCCTCACGTATATGTAGAGTTGGATGAGGGTCACATTTATATCCCCTTCATACTTGATCTCGTTGACTTTTATTATTTTGGGGGCGACGGGGGAACCCCCCTCAACAAACCCTGAGTCAGGGTTACCAAGTTGCAGCTAGCACTAAGGTGACTCCTAAAACCTCCCCTTGCCCCGAGTGCTCTCAAAACCTCACTCTATTCAGTAAAACAATGCCTCAACAAACGAAAGAAGACAAGTCCAAGCAACTCCCTCTCGGTAACCCCCTCAATTCTCGTAACTCTGTCCAGAATAAATCCTCCCATGTTTTCAGGACAGACTCCGATATATGTACCCATAATTCTATCCAATGTTTATGTACACGTTTCCAGAGAAAATGCCGACAAATGTACCCATCAATGTTTTGCCCATGCCCCCAGAAATGTTCAACTATCCCACAACCAACACCAACTCCCTTGTGACAGTTTGCCGTCAGTAGCTCCCTTTTCCCCCCACACAATTCACACCCATAGAAAATTTCACAACCCCACACTTGACTCGCCCTCTCATGACCAACAAACTCACCAGTCCCACATAACCTGTAACCAGACCGTTACTGCCACCAAAAGAATTCCCCACCTTCGTCCTGTTAACAACCCCACATCAATACACCAGTCCTACACCAATAACCCATGTTCTACACCTAACTTTTTCCCCACCAACCCTCCGCAGTCCCCCCAGCAAATCCCGTTTTCTAACTTGCTCACCTCTCACCCCTCTGAACCGGCCGCACGCGCCGTTAATCCCCCCCTCACGCGTGCCGACCGAGGGACACGACCATGTTCCCACCATGCCCCCAGAAATGCCCAGCTATTCCACCACAACCCCAATCCCCCTTGTGACAGTTTTTCGTCAGTAGCTCCCTTCCACCCCCACACAATCCACACCCCTAAAAAACTTCACAAACCCACACTTGACTCGCCCTCTCATGACAAACATAACCACCAAACCCACATAAACTCCAAACAAACCGTTACTGCCACCGACAACGCTCCCCCCACCAACCCTCCGCAGTCCCTCCAACAAATCCCGTTTTCTAACCCCCTCACACCGCGCCCCACTGATCCTCTCACACGCGCCGTTAATCCCCCCCTCACGCGTGACCCCCACCAAAATGACCTTGCCCCCCTTATAAGTACCAAGCACCTGCTCGCCAGTCAATCCCCCACCATCATTAGCCCAGCGGTAGTTCAGGATAAATGCCAAATTCCCCCCCACCATCAAAAATGGGTGAACCTGCGGCCCATACCCCAAACTCACATGATATTTTCCCCCACTAACACGTCCCCCAACCCCCATCGTTGCCTCTTACAACCCGCCATCATTTCCGCTCGCATCAACCACATTCTCGTGGCAAATATCTCAGAGGAACCCCTGACATTACCAAAAGGTCTCATTATAGGAGACCTCGAAACTTTTGATGACCTCCCCATACATTGTAACGACACCCCTACCAGCCTCCAATTGCCCCCTCTTCCTGAGACTCTATCTGACCACCAAAAGAACGGCATGTACGACCTACCGCTGGAATTCAGTGACGTGTTTGCCCAACAACCCACCGAAATCGGACAGACTGATGTAGAACAACACATCATTAACACCACAGGCCCCCCCATACGACAACCATCCCGTAGAAAGAACCCCATACAACGTCAGGAAGAGGAACGCCAAGTCCAGGAAATGTTAGAGGCCGGGATTGCCACCCCGTCCATTAGCCCCTGGTCTTCCCCTGTTGTCTTAGTCAAAAAGAAAGATGGGACAACCCGTTTTTGCGTCGACTACAGGAGGTTAAATGACATAACCATTAAAGACGCTACGCCCTTACCCCGAATAGACGATTCCCTTGACTCCCTATACGGATCCAAATGGTTCACTACCCTCGACTTGCAAGCAGGGTATTGGCAAGTGCCTATCAAGGCCGAGGACCAAAAGAAAACAGCATTTTCCACTAGTGGTGGCCATCACTATGAATTTAACGTCCTACCTTTTGGCCTCTGTAACGGACCCGCCACTTTCTCCCGTTTGATGGAAACGGTATTACATGGCCTAACCTGGGAAACCTGCCTAGCCTATCTGGACGATATTATTGTGTACTCTCCAACCTGGGAAGAACACCTCCTCAGGTTGAGACAAGTCCTTCAAAGAATTCGAGCCGCCGGGTTGAAATTAAAACCCTCAAAGTGCGTGATTGCCCGGAATAAGGTAGATTTTCTCGGACACGTGATATCTGAACATGGTATTGCGCCAGACCCAAAGAAACTTCAAGCCATACAAAACCAAACCCCACCCACCACGGTTAAAGGAATACGTTCGTTTCTAGGTTTAGCCACATACTACAGACGTTTCGTCCCCCACTTTGCCACCATAGCCAGACCCCTCCACCAACTTACCCACAAAGACACCCCGTTCGCCTGGACACCTGAAAGAGACCTCGCGTCTAACACTTTGAAGCAAAAGCTAATCCAAGCCCCTATTGTCGTTTTCGCTGGCTACCAGAAACCTTTCCGTCTTTATACCGACGTATCTCTGTACGCCATAGGTGCAGTCTTAGCTCAATTCAGAGATGGAAAGGAACATGTGATAGCGTATGCCAGCTCCACACTCACCCCACCCCAACAGAATTACGCAGCCACCAAGAGAGAGTGCTTAGGGATCATTTGGGCACTCAGCCACTTCCGGTCATTTGTGTTGGGCGCAAAACTCAAAATAATTACCGACCATCAATCTTTACAATGGCTGCATAGGTGCGAAACCAACTCAGCCATTTTGGTACGTTGGAGGGAGACACTAGAGGACTACGACTTTACCATACAATATCGTCCCGGCAAACGCCATACTAATGCAGACGCCCTGTCACGCTTGCCAGTACCAAAAGACCCCCCCACCAACCTAGCCGCCTTACAAAACACTCAATTGGTATCTACCCCCATCCCCCGACAGAATGCCCCCCCAGCCCCCTCCCTAATTCAATCTTGGGAAGCACGAATCAGACCCCCTTGGATACCGTTAAATGTCTTCAGGAGACTGACTCGCTGGGAGATCAACTTGCCACAGACACTGGTCACATAATCTTGGACCCCACCATAGCCCACGACTACATGATTGCCATCCACGAGGGAAACGGCATACACCTTGGACAAAAGAAAATGTTAAAGATCTTCACAGACCAATACTGGACCCCCAACCCCTCCAAAATTGCACAACGAGTGACAGAATCCTGCAAACCGTGTTTATTGGGAAAGGATAGATCACGCACCCCAGGCCCAGCTGGTACCATTTCTGCCAACAAACCGTTCCAAGTCCTATCCCTCGACATCATGGGCCCGTTCCCTTCTTACGCTGGCAACCGCTATATCGTCACATTTGTAGACGTATATTCAACATTTTTAATAGCCTGCCCAGTTAAAGACCACACAGCCACCACAGTCGCCACACTGCTTGCCACAGAAGTGTTCCCTATATTCGGCCTTCCCCTTGCTCTTCTATCGGACAATGCCCCCGAGTTTAGTGGACACGTTTGGCAACAATTCACCCAACAATGCGGTTTTAAGATTAAACACTCATCCCCGTACTGGCCTCAAGGAAATGCTATATGCGAACGCAGCCATCGCACCATCAACAACCAGTTACGTACAAGAATGATTGCTCTTAACACCTCAGACTGGCCATCACAACTAAAGATGATACAGTGGGGTATGAACACCTGTCCTCGGGAAGACGGTATTTCCCCTCATGAACTTGTTTACGGTGTACCCCCCCTGTTACTGCCATTCCACCACCACGCTCACCTTCCCTCCACCACCTCCACAATTGACCCATTGCAACATCTGCAAAACACCCTCCATACCGCCCAGATATGTCAAGACACCAAAACTGATAACATCGATGAAAAAAACCCTTTCGCCATCCATGAGACCGTAATGGTAGCCAACCTCCCTATCACCAACAAGTTAGGCCCTCGCTATGTCGGCCCCTACACCGTCGTACAAGTCCCAAATGCCTTTCAAGTCACCATCGACTATCACGGCGTGACTCGCACGCTCCGAACTAGATTCGTCCGAGCGTTTAAACCTCTAAAGCCACAAGACATTACCCCACCCCACACGTCCGACCCTAAATTAAACATCCCTACTCACCCTCCCACTCAGGCTATGAATATTCCCATACAAACCCCTAAGGACCTAAGCCCTCCAGCACCGAACCGACAAATCTTTTCTCAACATACCCCCCAAACTAACCTCCACAAACCCCAAGCCCCCACTATCACACCCTCTTCCACCATGACACCTTCCTTCACTTCTGATAGTCAAGTTCCTCCCCAACTTATCCAAGTACGAAAACCTCCACCCACAACCCAGACCACAACAGAAACCCTCCCGTCTAGCCCTGACATACCTCCACCAGGCACCACAGTGAGAAAACCCCCACCCCCATCCCAAACCAAGTACACACCCAAACGCACCACCATCACCACCAGGCCCGCGCGCTAACCCACTGTACTACCACGGACGTACTAAAAGTATAGCAACCTTAGTCCGATTTTTAAGAACCAGGTGATAGTACATTATTGTGGTTGCGGGACATTTTCGAGGGCATTAAACCATGCCCTCGAAAATGTCCCGCAACCACAATAATATACTACCCGAGTTGACGTCAGGTATAGCGTAAAATAGTCGTGGATGGTAAGTCCAATAAACTCATCACGTGATAACACCACGAGACTATCACCTGGTTCTTAAAAATCGGACTAAGGTTGCTATACTTGACGTCAACTCGGGTAGTACATTATTGTGGTTGCGGGACATTTTCGAGGGCATTACAATATGTATAAAATATTATGTGCAACTCTCTTGGGTTGAGAGTGGATTACCGGTGGCTGCTTTGCGCACGGTTTAGTAATGTCGAGGGCGCGCATAGCCTGTTATGCTCGAAGTACACCTGCACTCTTTCTTTTTCGTTGATGTCTGCTGGTAGCTTATGTATTTAACTGTTTTGATTATCCAACCCAGAATTGCTAATCCCGGTGTTGGTTTCGAGTTCTCGTAGCTAGTAAGTTACATGATTATTTCTGTTCTACTTATTATTCAGAATAGGAGCAGGGCAGTGTGCACCTTAAGCCCTGAGAAGAGCCTGGAAGCGTTCATAGTGCTCTTACCTGTTGCGTCGTGGTGTTGTTTGGTAGAGAGACAAGGTGCATTTCTATTAGTAATTATTTCCGTATACCGTCTCTGAGCAACTGAGGGCCAGATGCGTAATAATATATATATATATATATATATATATATATATATATATATATATATACCTGTATATATATATATTTATTCGTTAATTTTAAAATATAATTGGTCAGTTTGTTGATATTTACTTTAGGGGTAAGTTTGATGAATTGAGGTGTAAAACAGTAAGCGGGAAAACGACCGTAGTTTTCTAGTGGTAAAATGTGGGGGTGTTTTAGCTTACGTGGCTACTGAATGACAACTGATGGACATACTCATTACCTTAAGGGGGGAGGAGGGATTTTTATGGCCCCCCTTCTCCTGATTAGCCCCACTAGTTGTCAGATTACAAGACGTTCAGCCCATTAGTTTGGCGATTTTAAGACCTTTCGCCTCATGTTTTTGTCAATATTAAGACCTTTCGTGCCATTTAGGTGTCGATTTTTTTCTGGCGAGCGATAGGGAGCCTGTAATTTAGGAGGAAACGGCCTTTGGCAGTGATTTTTTTTTACCGAAAAATGTAAAAGTATATATATATATATATATAAATAATTGGGTCTTGGGGGGGGGGTTAAAAGTTTGATTGAAGTCTAGGGAACAAACTAAAAACCTTCCCCTAATATACCCGTCCATTTACCAGTGATTGTATTCCTTTGACTACAAGAGGTTTTCCTGAACTTAAGGGGGTTCATCTACTTTTTTCACTCCTTTTCTCTTTCTTTGGCTTGTATCCATTCGGCCTCATTCCGCCTACTGTTTTAAAATGTTTATCCCCATCCAGATGCCGATTTCTTCCTGGCGATCGACAGCGAGCCAGCATTGTATGGAGAAATTTTTCTATCGAAAAATTTACAAATTTAGTCTGCTGCCAAAAATATTTAAACAAATATGCTGGCTCGCTACTGCTCGCCAGGAAAAAAATCGACACCTGGATGGGGATACACGTCTTAAAACAGTAGGCTGAATGGGGCCGAATGGATACAACCCACAGAGAGAGAGAAAAAAAAGCAGGTGACCCCCCTTAACCCGTCCAGCCCCAGCGACGCGTCTGGCGCGTCGGCGATGTATGTAACGCACAGTAGGGTGGTCCAAGAAGAGGGGGTAAAATTTCAAAGTGCACTGGTCCTTTCTCCACACCGCTGCTTTTTTTCGTGTTGCATTCCTCTCCTTGTGTGCAAAATTTCATCGCGATACAATGATATTTAGAGGTCGCCCCATCATCTCACTTTCTATCATAGGATTTAACCCGGAAAATATCACATACCCGAATTGGAGCACTTCTCGACATCACAGACCCAAATGGTGTTGATTTCTGAATTCTCCGGGGTTGATAACCCCATAGACCACATTGTATCAACTAAAAACTGATATACAGCTGTCTGAATGCTGAATTTCATTATTTGGTTTTCACAGTAAATTTTAGGGGTAGGCCATACCCTGGTTAGGGTACTTCTAGTAGAGATAAAGCAAAATGGTTCGCATTTTTGAACTCAGAAGGGTCGATTTACACATAGAAGTGGTTTCATCGACACTGATTTATTGACAATTCACAAAATATTGCCCAAAAAATCGTTGTTCTATAGGAAAATAGAGAAATTGAAATTTTCTGTCATATTTTGCAGGTTTTAGTAAATAAATGAAATATGAAAGCATTTCTATGTGTAAATCGACTCTTCTGAGTTCAAAAATGCAAACCATTTTGTTCTATCTCTATTAGAAGTACCCTAACCAGGGTATGGCCTACCCCTAATTTACGGTATGAAAACCAAATAATGAAAATCAGCATTCAGACAGCTGTATATCAGTTTTTAGTTGATAAAATGTGTCTATGGGGTTACCAACCCCGGAGAATTCAGAAATCAACACCATGTGGGTCTGTGATGTCGGGAAGTGCTCCAATTCGGGTATGTGATATTTTCCGGGTTAAATCCTATGATAGAAAGGGAGATGATGGGGCGACCTCTAAATTAAGTTTTATCGCCATGAAATTTCATAGGCTTGTAACCTATGGGTAATGGACAAAAAATAACCTTGTGGAGGAATAAAATTATAAAAATATTTTTTGTGGACCACCCTAACGCACAGCCCCAGCGACGCGTCTGACGAGTCACCCTAATTGCTCCGACCGTAACCTCAGGTGTAGCCACTCGAGAGGGCTCAGATTTGTATGGAAACTGTGTACGTATCCCACGCAACCGTGCCGATGGTTGAAAACTCTCAAAGTCCACGTGTGTGCGCGTGAGCCCGCAATAACCTGGTTTTTTGGGGTAATTGCCTTCCATTTTTATACTCTTGTAAAATACGTTTTCGGGGGCTCTGTAGGACCATTCTTTAAGCTTTTTGAGCGGTTTTTTGTGGTTTTTCCATCATTCCTAACCCATTCGCTATTGTTTCTGGAATAAAAAAAAAAATTGAAAACCGTCCGGGTTCTGGTGAACAAACAATACAAAACTAGCCGGGGCTCCACGGGTTAATATAATACTCTACTGACAGCCAGAATACAATCAAACAAGGCACCTATAAATTTAAGTCCATGTATTGTACAATGATAATTTGTTTTCATACATTGTAAAACTGATGGGTATAAACCAGGGATATTAAATTAGTACTACAATTGACCCTACCAAGAATTCATCTGAGACCTCTGGTGGACGCTTCCGAACTAGCGCCAGAGCTATGACTGTCGACATCAACAATACCCAACACTTAGGATATACACAGTTTATCTCGATTTTTTGTGATTCTACATGTTTATATTTTAGATAAAGTGGTAGTGGTGGATAGAGTGGTAGTAGTAGATAAAGTGGTAATGGTAGATAAAGCGGTAGTGGTAGATAAAGTGGTAGTGGTAGATGAAGTTGTATTAGTAGATAAAGTGGTAGTGGTGGATAGAGTGGTAGTAGATAAAGTGGTAGTGGTAGATAAAGTGGTAGTGGTAGATAAAGTGGTATTAGTAGATAAAGTGGTAGTGTTAGATACAGTGGTAGTGTTAGATAAAGTGGTAGTGGTGGATAAAGTTGTGATAGTGGATAAAGTGGTAGTGGTAGATAAAGTCGTAGTGGTGGATAACGTGGTAGTGGTAGATAAAGTGATAGTGGTTGATAAAGTGGTAGTGGTGAATAAAGTGGTAGTGGGAGATAAAGTGGTATTAGTAGATAAAATGGTAGTGTTAGATAAAGTGGTAGTGTTAGATAAAGTGGTAGTGGTGGATAAAGTTGTAGTAGTGGATAAAGTGGTAGTTTTGGATACAGTGGTAGTGTTTGATAAAGTGGTAGTGGTGGATAAAGTGGTGGTAGTAGTGGATAAAGTGGTAATAGTAGATAAAGTGGTAGTGATGGATTAAGTGGTAGTGGTAGATAAAGTTAAAATACCACAGGAACGCTGTGGTACGAAAATCCTGAGAGCGAAACCTCCAACCCTAACGAGCCACAGGAACGAAAATCCTGAGAGCGAAACTACCATCCCCAACGAGATCCCAGGCCCCTTTTCCTTTTCCGATTTGGTCTCTCTCCCTCTCTCTCAATTCATTCCACATATTATACGTCTCTCAATCACAGTCTTCTAATATACAAACCACAATACTTTACTCACTGATATTCTTGATGTACCACCTAAGTATGTATTTAATTACGTAACCACCATACAGGCTATAATACTTTCATTGTGTAGGTTCGAGGCGATCTAAGACACCTTAGCGTCCATTTCACACCAAATCAGATCGTGATTACGTCAGCCCTGTATTTAGTTATATAACAATCATAGCCCCCAATTCTAAGTCTCTAACCTCCCGTGGTTTTATCCACTAACTATAGATTCCCAACCTTTAACCACGACTCTATACACCCGATAACCCTATGCCAGTTATTGTATTGATTTAGGCCTGTTAATTCGGATAAACTCACTATGACCAATCTGCAGACGATTATCAGGAGAGATGCAGGAAAGCTACCTCGTATCTCCCTTTCCATGACGAGTATAGATATATGTACCCCCGTGCTCAGTCGCCCCCTTGCCTTGTTCTTCTAGTAACTAAGTGTATAATATAATATTAACCGGAGTATGCCACCAGTATTGATACGACATAGCGGCACTGTCCTTGTGTCGTATTGTGCCACGTGCAGACCAACCAGGTTTCATCCTCTTATTAGGACGACGGCTATAATGTCGTCATTCATGCATGCATTCAATCCTTAGGTTAGTTATTAATATCAACATACCCTAAAATACCTTGTCTTGCCAGACTAAGTTTCTGAAGACAAATCGCCCCCATAAATCTATGTATTCAATCCTTAGGTTAGTTATTAATATCAACATACCCTAAAATACCTTGTCTTGCCAGACTAAGTTTCTGAAGACCAATCGCCCCCATAAATCTATGTATTCAATCCTTAGGTTAGTTATCTTTATCCGCCATTGTGTTAATCTTTTTCATTTACTTTTCCACAATTGTTATACGTCTTCCAATCACCTCCTTCGTATCCACAGTCCACACTACTCCATTTTGCTTCGTGTCCTACACCTCTTACCCACCAGACTCTCCCTACATGATGATGAACAAGAATACACATTCATATTAAAACACCCATGCCCTGTCCCTAGGTTGAGCCAATGCCAACCCGCCAGACAGCCATGACTAAAGATGTTAGCCACCATGCTATAACTTAATGCTTATCCCAACCAGAGATTGTATAGATAACCTTTCTTTTCCATTGTCTATCATAGTACCTCGAAACAATAACGAAGTACCCCTACGAACTGCCGCTTTTCTTTGGTCTATATTTCGTAGAAAACGCAGTTCCCAGGGACAACTAGACGTACAAGAAATCGTGTCAAATAATAGGTCCATAACCCCTCGTATTGACGAGTAATAATACACCATGTTTTTCCCTACTTTATCCACAGTCAAGCACACACCTACAGTTAACCTCCTTCTCTCCCCACAGCCCCACAGTCCACATGATTTTATCTTTTCCAGACTCATATACCACCCCATAGTTGCATCCCCCGGTAGCATTTGGCTAACATACTTTCACTGTCCTTTCAAACTCCAATATCAACTGTAGCCTAATGCCACCCCCACGCCCAGAGACCTTAGGGTCAAATTTCCACGTAGCCCCCCTGAACTCCCCCCCCCCTCTCATTAACACCCCGCGCTCCTCGACTCTTGTCCGACCTAGCCTCTCCCTCATACCTCTTGAAGATCCTTGATTTTTCCGTTGCTAACGCTCTCCAACCTTTTATATATATACTCCTATCCAGCCTACCTTCCCTTAGTAGGCCGGAACAACATTAGAACTTTACTAACCCCTTGCATGCCATCTATTCTCTTACAACCCATTCACAACCCTGCACCCAATGGTCGTCAGTGCGAGGCTAGCCGCCTCGCCAGTAACTAACTTCTATTGCCATACTTCCAGATAAATGTGGCAGAGTTAGCAACCCAGTCTCCACCACATCCAGCAAACCATACAATTAACAACCAACCGATTAAAACCAGCTAGCCAAGACACCTTCGGTTTTGGTATTAAGGACACCCACATCTGTCTCATACACAGAGGGTTATTACAAACACTGGTGATATGGCAAGCCCCTAGCCACAGCTGCCGGACGACCATCACAGAGAGAGGGCGCGCAACTACCCCTTTTTACCCACCCGAGGAGGCAGACCCCCACCCCTGCGAAGGTATACCTGACCCTTGTTTTGACTTCCGGGTCATTGCCAGGTAGCACAGGAATTCTTCCTCTCAATGAACTAACCATGCATGACTAACACCTTTACTAACCTCTATTAACTCACAATAAACCATTTACCTTTCTTGCATACTCTGATCACTAAATTAGCACCTCAGCTATACCATAGAATGAAGATTGAACAATCTAAGAGAGATGCTCCTATCACAGCTGTCCCCATCCTCCTCGCAAAGTAGATCCAGTCTCTCTCCCCTAAATACTTCCAGTATAGCCAAAATAGTACCTCTTACTAAGGCTCAGTTATATCACATTATGAAAGCTCCCTATAGCCATGTGCCACAACAGTAATCACCACCTTACCTAGTCCCCGTATCTATTGAGGGCTCAAATAAGTCCATAAGACTCGAGATCCCTATGGCCTACAGGGCCCAAAACCGAGCGTATAAACCCAGCTCCAGCCCCCAGTAAAATCAGTTGAAAGATAGACACCAACCCAGGTTGGTCACCAGAGTTAACCTCGACCTCTATCCTTGTTGGTTGCTGAGAATTGAGTTCCAGAGCTGGCAGACTCCGTGGCAGATTTGGATAGAAGGACCTGTCCATGTACTTGAGAACTTCCTACATATGGAGAACCTGGACGGCCGCGGAACCAGTCGTTAGCCCCCAACATCACGGACGCAAGATAACCAGGACCAGACCCATCAAATACTACCCAAGATTCACTCTATCAGTACTACATTGTTACAGTGCTATTTAGAGATTCACTTTTTAATAATTTTACGAAGTGGCTATATCTTTGCCCAGTGTAATTCATATATAACCATTCCAGTTGGGAAGTGCTAAGCGTATCAGTGTTTATTAATTAACAGGCGACATTAACTCTCGTAATTACCTTTATCCAGATATTACTACATAGGAGTAAAACCCTAGTGATGTCTAATGTTCGCCCATTGATTTATGTTCTACTTATTTCTGCCATAAGAATATAAAACTTAGATCAGTACCCCCCTGAGGTTACTAGAATTCCCGTGCTCTAAAATACGCGTGTCTAATCTAGTCTGTGAACTATTACTTGTGCACCAGAGCTACCAGTAATAAATCTAACAGTGAATATGAATCTATAAGTACCATTGATGGTCTCCAGTATATAAACCTGTTAAATAAGCCAGTGATCAGAAGATTAATACCTGAACGTTGGAAGTGGGAGACTAGGCTCCATCCAGATCCACTTATGCTAGTGTTGTTCATTTCTATCATATTGTCTTGTACGAGTATTCAGCAGTGGTATATCAATAAACGTGATCGTGTGTCTTGTTACCATGTGTTTCTTTTGTGTTCTCTATTCCTCATACCTTGTATTGTGCATGCAGCCTTATATACCCAGTCAGTAAGAACTCACATTACCCAAGTTAAACATGTAGAAAAACAGGGCATAACATTGGCGGCACCGGTGGTTCTTGATTCGGATAAAAGGTTGCATTACACTGCAAGTTTGGAACAGTAGAAGCATGGGAACATCGCAAAAAATGGCAGCTCGCTATGATACTCACACACATTCCCAAGTATGATGTAAACACGTATGATATCGCCACTTACTTAGACATAATAAAGCCAGTGTACGATGTGAAATTTCAAAATGACCGCGACAAAATCGCCGTTGCATTATCGCACATTATGCAGTTGGGAAAGCCGTTTCCCAAATTGTTGATAAGCTTACCTGGAACCATTTTCTTCGCCAAATTATTAAACAGGTAACGCCAGAGCTTACCTGGAACCAGTTTCGATCCCTCATGATCCGGACCTTAGGGCCACTTTTGGGTTCCCTCGTCGCCCCCAAAATAATAAAAGTTGACGAGATCAAGTATGAAGGGGATATAAATGTGACCCTCATTATAGGTTTGAATCCTGTAAGGAGATAAAGAAAACCTAATATTTAGTAGTGGCCCCGTAATCATTGACGAACATGCCTATTACATAAGGCATCCTCTTCAAACACTAATCCGCCATAGTTTGAATCTACCGCGCAGAGCATTTAAAAACTGAGGAGCCTTGATCATGAGCGCACGCGACCTCACTCATGGCTTCAGTCATTATGAATTGGGTTCTCACTACGAAAAAACTTTGTAAAAAATAAAAACAAAAAGAAAATAAGAATAACTATCCAATAAGCTTTCCATCATATCGTGGATGTACTTGTGTGGATCTTTGACCAGACGCTGATTCAGGCGTCATTCTTCCTTCACTGACATATCAAGTAAACCAAAATCCTTAATACATCAACGAATGGGAAGGGGATGGTCGGGAGGGCCCCAGTCGTCAATGATTATGGGGCCACTACTAAATATTAGGTTTTCTTTATCTCCTTACAGGAGTCAAACCTATAATTTATTAGTGGCCCCTCCATCATTGACGAACATGCCTGATTTCTAAGACTGGAGGGGGACATTCGTAATCATATCATAATTCTAGAAAAGCAGATAATCAAACAACCACATAGTATTCTTACTTTGAAAAATATATTTAAACATGGCGCAGCCCATATATATATATACAAAAGGGGTTCAAACAGGTGCGTGCTTCAAAGAAGCCTGCTTGACAAAAAAGGGTAACTCTGGAGATTTCTGTGAACAGATCTGTAGTTACAAAGGCACCCCACTCAACGAGGGGTGACAAAAATAACAAGTTATAAGTTTACATGTGCACATATAAACCCCATAATATCCGTGGAAATATTTTGCAAAATATCTCCACTGTTTAATACTAAATTGCTTTCACAGCTAAAACTACTATAACAACCCTGTTGTTTGTACTAACATTGTACTAGCACAATTTCTCGCCCTGAATAGAACAGAGAAATTTTCATATCACATTATTCATAATTTGTATCACAGCTCTTACAATCCGGCGGGGTCTAGGGTGTCCTATGTTACACTGACTGCACCCCCCCCCCCCCACCCTTTTTCCTTGAAAGTAAACAAAAGTGACTGAAGGGCCACCTAGACCCTCTGCCTTAAAGCTATACATGGTAAGGAAGGTTTGTCTAGAGCAACTGACAAGTATCTAGTCAAAAACGTATGATTAGAAGCCCACAAATGTGTGGACGTAATATCTTCTACTGAAAAGTTCTTCAGGAAACGTAAAGAGGCTGCCCATTTGCGTAAATCGTGGGCCCTACCCACAACGACGGGATTACTCTCTTTAATGACTTCGACCAGAAGAGAAGCCAATCTCCGTTTCAGTAAGTGTTTACCCGTACTCCCTACCCACAAAGCACCTTGGGGGTTCAGAGGAGCCACTCTCAAATATTTGGTTAGAGCTTGCACTGGACATAGATTATGGTGCACCTTTCCCCTTTTTAACGCCGGCACAGTGAACTCTGAAAACACGTGTGCACTGTGCTCATTCTTGGCTACAAATCCTGGGGAAGGTGCAATGTGAATACATTCATTAAGTCTACCAAACCTAAGGCAATTAGGTGTGTTGCTCATCGCCGCCAGCTCAGACACTCTGTTCCCGGTGGCCAAAGCCAAAAGGAATACATCCTTTTTTAAGAGTAATGCAAAATCTGCAGTATTTTGGTACAGACGAGAGTGAAGTAAAGACAATGCCTTGTCCAGAGACCAAGTAGGCATGAGCTGACGGGGAGGTGGGCGGAGTTTAAAACATGCTCTCATAAAACCTGTTTCCTCCGCTACCGGTATGGAGAGACCTGTAAGGTCTAAAAAGGGCACTCTAATCGCAGTTAAGTGATTTTTTAACGTTACCACAGATAAACGTTTCTGCTCAAACAGATAATTCAAATAATTAAAAACTAATGCTACTGAGGGCACAGTCTGTTCTGTTCTAATGATCCAAGAAGTAAAGGCTTGCCAATGTGATTGATACTGTCGTTTCGTAGACTGAGTATATTGATTTAATAATTTATTGGTCACATCTCTACCATATGGTGCTAGCCACTTGGCCTCTTGAATGTCCATAATGCAAAAGTCAGTGAGGTCGCTAGGTTGCCAATCGTGTCTAAGTGGAAATACTCAACCGGGAGCGAGACCGGGTGCGGGCACTACGTCTTTAATTGCTGGTACCATAACTGCGCCGGCCACAGGGGCGCGATTAGCGAGACTAAGCCTCGATAATCTCGTAGTTTGTTCACTACGTGGCACATTAGTGACGCGTCTGGCGGCGGAAACAGATAGATGGAGCTCCATCTGTTCCAGTCTGTCACTAGGGCGTCTGGCCCCCCTGCCGGCGTTTTCGTCCGGCGGGTGAGGTATAGAGGGAGTTTGTGAGTCTCCTCGGACGCAAACAGATCCACTTGTGGATGGTAGAGCTCTGCAATCATTAGGTTGAAAATGGGTTGCTTGAGCTCCCATTCTACTGTCGTGCTCTGTGTCCGGGACAGAGCGTCTGCCCAGACGTTTACTACGCCTGGGAGATAAGATGCGTGAAGATAAATGTCTAGCCTGTTGGCTAGAGTAAAAATCTCTTCCGACACGTTTAGCAACTTCCGTGATCTCGTTGACCCCTGTTTCTGAATACAGTGAACTGCATTCAGATTGTCCATTCTGAAGGCCACCGACTTGCCCCGTAAAGTAGAGCCGTGAGCCTGAAGGAAATACAAGGGGACTAGTAATTCCTTGACATTGATGTGGGAGATTTCTAAGTGGGACCAAAGCCCCTGACCCTGGTGCCCCTGGTTTGATTGAAAACCCCAACCTATTGTGCCTGACACATCCGTGTCTACCCAACCGTTGGCGGAGGAGAGGTCCATGCCATTACTGAATGAAACATTTCCCTCTTCGCCCAGACCGCTAGTAAGGTGTGGATTAATTTTGGTATGGGCCATAATTTTCCCGCCGGTAAGAGTGGGAAATATTTGTTGCCCTCCAATATTAACCGTTTTACTTTCAACCGGCCCAACATTACAGTTAGTTGAATCCAGTTGAGAGAGCCGACCAGAGACTCCCAGATCCTCCGTGTCGTAGTCAGACTGTGAAGAAACATGAACAGTTTCCTGGGAAACCTGTTTCGATTGTCCACACTCTGACTCAGAGTGAGAGCAGCTGTGTCCCAAACCAGCCCTATCCACTGAACTACTCTTGAAGGAACAAGATTTGACTTTACCAGATTTACCTTGAACCCTAGAGTTTTGACATGATTTAAAATTATGTTGACATGTTTGATGCATAATTGCTCTATCTCTGCCACCACCAGCCAGTCGTCTAGGTACCACAAAACTCTGATTCCTTGCTTTAACAATGGCATCAGGGCTTGCCGGACTAATTTCGTGAATAATCAAGGTGCCAGGTTCAAACCGAATGGCATCCTCTGAAAAACAAAATTTTGATACCTGATCCGTAAGGCCAGAAACCTTTGAAATCTTTTGTTTACTGATACGTGCCAATAAGCGTCTGTCAGGTCTAGGGAACACATCCAACCTCCCGGCGGAAGTGTTAGCCTGATTTGGTGTACTGTTAACATTCGGAATAACTCACTGTGAATGTGAAGGTTCAGATACGACAGGTCTACGACCGGTCTCATCTGAACACTGTCCCTTTTGGGAACCAAAAATAGCTTGGACGTGAATACAGGGTAATTTGGAGGGACTGGGATGATGACATTCTTGGCAATCATTTCCTGGACCAGTGACTCCATCTCTAAAGAAACTAGATTCGCCGTTGTCGGCTGACGTAAGCGAGGTCGCCGGAGCCACTGCCAAGTGATGCCTTTGCGTGCCACCATCCGTGCCCAAGTGTTTAACGGCCATGCTTGGTGACACGTTCGGAACGACCCAGTTAGCAGACAAGGGTTCGCCGGCTGTACTACCCTCGGATCCACCGGCCTTAAGACTGGCACCGGGAGTGAGAGAGACTTTAGTTTTTTGATGGTGGTGGAGTTGGTGGTGGTGGACGCTTCACCGGCTGGCTGGCGTTGGCAGAAGACGAGCCCTGACCTGGCTTGTTATAGCCGCGTCCTCTCTGACCTGAAAACCTACCCTGTCTACGCCTGTACTGACCTTGAGGGGAGGAGGACTTAGGTGGAAGAAAGGGCTTAGATCCCCCCGGCTGAGCCTTAGCGACTGGCCTGGGTTTGGGGAAGTTAAAGGCAGGTTTCTTAGAAGGGGTGGGACTATGTTTAAAGGCCTGAGCCATATTAAAAACTGTTTGCCACACTTCAGGGGACATTAAAGAGGGAGTGAGCACTGGTGACATGACCACCTGATTCGCAATGCGATCATGAATCTTCCGGACCAAGGACATTGTGAGATCTTGTCTCGCTCGTACCGCCTCAAGCAAGGCTGTGCGTATGTCACCCAATGATTGGATTGACGACTGCAGAAGCAGTCGCCGGGACAGTTCAACCGATCGTCTGGCATCCGCGTCTGCGATTGCCTGAGTGGACCGGAGCAATGACTTTGCTACCTGTTGTGACACTATGTATTGGGAGAACAGGCGAAAAGCTTTCCCCCGCAGCCTAAATTCTCGGTCTAGGTGAGTTGGGGTAGGGATAGTGAAAGGGTCTTTTAGTTCACAAAGATTAATTTTAGGGGCAGCTAAGAAAGCAAACAAAGCTGAAGGGACTCCGCCGGCAGAACACACTGGCATGGAGAACCAAGAATGAGTATCTTGAGGGATCTGGTGGGAAGTTTTGGAAGTAAATGTGGTCGCAAAGTTTTGAGCCTCTGTCTCCCATTCCACCCAAGGTCCTGGACCCAACTGCCCCACCTTCAAGACTGGATTAGCGGCTGCGTCTGTGACGGTTTGCAAATCGAGTTCTGGAGTGAGAGCTGACAGTGTCTTAATGTCATTAAACCCATCATGCTTAGACCAGTCAGAAAACAATTTTGAAGCTGAGGCAGAGGGTAAAGCAGGCTTAGCAGTATAAACAAAATAGTACTGGTGATAATAACTAGGTATAGCCTTGATATTGACATCTAGTACATTCCCCAAAGTATCCAAGGCCCTTAATTTCTTAGATTTATTGCCCTGGATGACCCACTCGCGCGGCACTGGAAGTTCCCCTGACAAGGTAGGTTGGGCGAGATCTGGCTTAGTGGGGGTCAAAGGGACCCATGACTCGTCTGGGCCGTAAAGCAAGTGCATAGCTACCTTTCTGAGAGGCGCTTTGTCTAACGGGGGCGGATTGACATCCGTTATAACCCTTACATTCGAAGGGGTCAATGCCGCCGTAGCAGGCCTAGTGACCACCGATGGTGACATAGAGGGAGGGTGAGGGATCTGAGTCAAAGCAATAGAAGTCATCAGAGGCCGTACCGTAGAGCTTGTCGTGGGAGCTCCCAAGTCCACTGTGGGAGTTCCCTGCTGTTGGCCAACAAATTTAGATAAAGCATTAACTAGTAGCCCATCAATTTCCTGTGCTGTGACAAAGTTCTTTGATGATGTACTCAATGGTGAATCAATAAGATCTTGTGCGGCGTCTAAGCCTGAACCCGACTCTTGCACTTCCATATCCGATATAATTGAAACCTCGTCTTTATCATCCTGTTCCTCCTGAGAAGATTCCGCCGAAGCTGGGGTACCATCTTGTTGCCAAGATAAGTCAGGAATAGAGGATGGGATCGCCGCGTCCCGGTGGACTTCAGCCACTGTGTGACTAGTTTGAGCCAGAAGTGGGTGGTCAGGCACTGGTCGAGAATATCGCCAAACACCTAGGCCTTGGCCTACACTCCCTTGGGAGTCCGAAACACTCTCAACCACTGAGCTCCCTGAACTCTCCAAATCCAGGGTTAAAATGCTAATGGGTAAATTTTCTTTAGGTACAGGCACTGAGACCCCTGAGACCGAACACTAGCTTTGTCTGGGGTAGAGGTATGACGAGAAGTACTAGAAACTGGTGAATGTCGGGAGGCCTTTCTATCATGGAAATCCTTTTTCGAAGATTTATGGCTGCGGTGTGACCGTGAACTACTCTTTGATTTGGAGGAATTATCGCCGTGACCACTGGTGGAACTTTCCGTCTTACTCTTCTTACTCGATGGTGAAGAGGCAAGACTGGGTGGCTGGTGTCTGAGTGGTGACCTAGACCTAGATCTCTCCCGAGACGAGGAGGCTGCCGCCGGGGGTGTAGACTCACGTTGACGTTTCGAAGTAGCAGGGGCAGGAGATGACACAGAACCCTGTCCAGTCTCTGCCGGCTTACGACTAGTTACTCGAGAGGAACGTTTAGGGGAAGGGTGCTCAATAAGAAGCCTATCCCAAAGAGGGACGTTATCACATTGTAGTGACTTATGAGCCACAATCGTAGTATAAGCTGCCATTTGTTGCCGAACTTCTCGTAAGGCGACCGCTGCGGTCTTATCATTATCTTGTAGTACTTTGACACTGAGCTGGGAGCAAAAGGAACAGTTGCGCATCACCCACAGACCCCTTGAACGGTCTAGACATTTAACACACTTGATACAAAGAGTGTGCGCAAAAAGAGGGATACCGGCACAGGTTGGAGTAATGCATAAAGCAAAAACTGGGGCAATGGTAGCCATGACAGAGAATGGTGGGAAAACTACAGCAGGTTCTGTATTGGTCCGCCGGAGCCCAGCTCTGGAAAAAAGAAAATTTCCAGGAATTAATGCTCATAAGGTTAACCCAACATGTTCGCACACAAGTGTTAATAACCCGCCGGGTAACGAGACGTAATGTCACAACGATCACAGCTCGTTACGCGGCGGGGTTCTATAAAGATTTCCGAATATCTAGACATGTCTTAAGAAAGTTAAGAATACCCTCTGACATAATATAAAAGACCAGTATGGCGTTTATAAACATAGTCTTTCCGGTGGTGACTGTTTCAAGATTCAATTTTGGAAAACAACCCCCCACAAAGACGCCGGCTCCTGAATTATCTAGCAGAATAACACAGGGCAGGCTGATACGAGATCTGACTTCTAACGAATTGTCACATAGATCGCCGTAAGTTGAAGGCGGCGATACATTAACGTATCTCTCAATTAACTGGTTAACTAAATTGAATTGTAAATTCCTTATTTCCTCCTCCCAGGAGCACCCGCCGGGTGTGAAAAACTTATGAAAAAGATGTTAACCCTAATTGAGCCTTCGATCGCCGTATGTGTGAAGGCGGCGATACATATAGCATCACTAAAATGGACCGGTTAACTAAACTGAATTACCAATTCGTTCATCCCACCCTACCAAGGTGCCGGGTGAGATCTGATGTATAAACATTAACCCCATAAGTTCCTATCCCCACTTCTTTGTAAAAGATCGCCGGGGAGGAAAGCCCACAACAACAGCTAGGTTTTTCCTTTGGTTTGTAAAACCGGGTAGAAAAACTTCATAACATATGTCCGCATGAACAATGTTAGATGGGTACAGCCATTCCGCCGGGAATCATAGGGAGCCTGAAACAGGCACCACCAAAGAGATGCAGTCCTGGAGAGCCACAGACACCTACTCGCCGGGGACACAAGCCTGTTTTTTAAACCATGCGTGGCCAAAACTCGGCTCTCGGCCGGGGTTTTCATGGTGTAACCGAGAAAAACCCGCCGGAAAGTAACCCACCCCGTTCAGAAACCATCTGAACGCACATAGGACCCGAGAGATAGCCAAAACACAACTATCCTAGGGCCCACAAACATAATCCGTGGAATTAGCCAATACACAACTATCCAGGAAACATACATAGTCCGTGGAATTAGCCAATACACAACTAAACCAGGATACACATGACACAGTAGGACATATTTATATAAATAAATCAATAACACTTGTACATGTGGCAAAGCTACGAGCGGCTGGCTAGGCCTAGGCAGACGGCACAAAAAACTTTGAAATATAAACAAACGCACTGGAAATATTACAACAGGAAACACCACCAACACACCACTGTAGCAATTACTCCCGGCAAAGGGAAGACTGACTCGGGACCCAGAAAAAATTTCACTAAGTGAAGAAAAATACGCTGGGAACGTCAGCAAAACAAACGCTACCTCATCAGAAAGATAGAAGGCAGCAAAAGCGCGTAATGAAAGCCGCCTGCATCACAAGCTAACTAATCGTGAAAAAGTTCACACGTCCAAAACAGGACCACGAGGGTACATCCGAAATAGATGCCCCAAACACACGACCCAAAATACACTGCACTGCGGGCAACCAGCCCAGGACACTCCTGCTACGCATATCCTAACCTTACTCGATACATCCCGGAGTAAACAAATGAGAAAAAACTCACTAGGGACGCAGCAAATGCGGAACCAGCGGAGCGTGGGGAGACACGTCCGGGCGGGGCGAGCGCAGAGCAGAGAAGGAAGAATGACGCCTGAATCAGCGTCTGGTCAAAGATCCACACAAGTACATCCACGATATGATGGAAAGCTTATTGGATAGTTATTCTTATTTTGTTTTTGTTTTTATTTTTTACGAAGTTTTTTCGTAGTGAGAACCCAATTCATAATGACTGAAGCCATGAGTGAGGTCGCGTGTGCTCATGATGAAGGCTCCTCAGTTTTTAAATGCTCTGCGCGGTAGATTCAAACTACGGCGGATTAGTGTTTGAAGAGGATGCCTTATGTAATAGGCATGTTCGTCAATGATGGAGGGGCCACTAATAAATACAACTCTACAGATACGTGAGGACCACGTATAGCTCTGAAGATGACGAGCAACAAAATGAACTCTTATTCACCGCATTATTAGACATCCTCCCACCCCACATCACCGCCCCTCTCGACCCGTACGGCTCATTCGAAGAACATATGCTCTCCATCAGAGAAAAATGCCTACTCAGTTCGATGAATCCCCTATCCAACCCTTCAGCCCCTATCCAAGAAAGTAAACGTATTCCTCCACTGAACACTATCATCGATAAGTCCCTCCATCCCCCTAAAGAAAACTCTGTGCACCCTTCCAAAATGACTTCCGGTAAAAGTCCAACCCCAGTGCACTCTTCCTTGCCTCTATCCTCTCTGACCATCCCTAAATTTTCCCCTGCCCAGCCATCCACCAACGATAATCTTCCACCAATTGTGTTACCCCATAAACCCCATCCTTTTTCTATGCCTGCCAACAAACCACAGCACGCAGAAATGGTCACCCCCACAGTAACCAATTCTTTTTCAATTTCACCCCTAAAAAATGCTGGTCAGAAAATGAGCCCCCCCTCCACTCTCTCACATGCCCCTGTCACCCAAGACCAACCTTCACCCCCGTCAATCCCTCAACAACCTGTCACGCCTCTCACTTCCTCATATTCATCACCTGTCCCCTCCTCAAAACTGTCAACCTCACACCCCCCACCATCATCTCCCCACATGCCCAACCTCGGTGAACCCCTTCAAACATCCGCATCAACCAAGAATGCTACAGCTCCGCCTACCTCCTATTCCCCCCCTCCCTTGTCACCCTCTCCAACATTACCCGAACCGCTCTTAAATCCACCTCCAGTAACACCCCCGCTCACCAACCTACCTCTGCCCCATAATCCAGCACCAGAACCAAAATCTCCATCAATGTCTCTTTCATCCATCCTACCAAATTCCATTATTGTCCGAGACAAATCTCTTCCGCAACAATCTCTCCAAACTGACCTACTCACCCCATCCCCACAATTTACCTGTCAATCACCCAGACCCCCATCTGTCCAGGATAAATCCCCCCATGTTTTCAGGACAGACTCTGATATATGTAACCATAATTCTATCAAATGTTTATGTACACATGTTTCCAGGGAAAATGCCGACCTATGTACCCAACAATGTTTTCCCCATGCCCCCAGAAATGTTCAGCTATTCCACAACCAACAAAATTCTCCTTGTGACAGTTTTCCGTCAGTAGCTCCCTTCCACCCCCACACAATTCACACCCCTAGAAAACTTCACAACCCCACACTTGACTCGCCCTCTCATGTCAAACAAACTCACCAGTCCCAGATAACCTCTAACCAGACCGTGACTGCCACCAAGAAAATTCCCCAAATTCGTCCTGTTAACAACCCCAAATCAATACATCAGTCCTCCACCAATAACCCATGTTCTACACCTAACTCTTCCCCCACCAACCCTCTGCAGTCCCCCCAACAAATCCCGTTTTCTAACTCGCTCACCTCTCACCACCCTGACCCTCCCACACGCGCCGTTATTCCTCCCCTCACGCGTGACGACCTAGGGACCCAACCATGTTCCCCCCCTGCCCCCACAAATGTCCAGCTATTCCACAACCAACCAAATTCCCCTTGTGACGGTTTTCCGTCAGTAGCTCCCTTCCACCCCCACACAATTCACACCCCTAGAAAACTTCAAAACCCCACACTTGACTCGCCCTCTCATGACAGACAAACTCACCAATCCCAGATAACCTCTAAACAGACCGTGACTGCTACCAAGAAAATTCCCCAAATTCGTACTTTTAACCCTCTCACGACCATAGGACGCAGAGGTTGCCAGATTAGCAATAAGAAATAGATTACTCTCACTATTATAACTACCTCTCCAAAATTAGTTTTCTGCCCACAGCTAACTCAAAGACAACTGCAGAGGTTGAAGTAAACAAACTAAAGGTTTATAGATACCCCTGACGGTAACAAAGGATTTAAAGTATCCCTAATATGCTCAAAAATCGCATCCGGATGTGAGAGGGTTAACAACCACAAATCAGTACATCAGTCCTCCCCCAATAACCCATGTTCTATGCCTAACTCTTCCCCCACCAATCCTTCCCAGTCCCACCAACAAATTCCGTTTCCTAGATCACTCACACTTCACCACTCTGATCCTCCCACACGCGCCGTTAATCCCCCCCTCACGCGTGACCCCCACCAAAGTGATTTCCCCCCCCTCATGCGTACCGAACACCTGCTCACCAGTCGGTCTCCCACCATCATTAGCCCAGCTAAACTTTCAACCTCCACCAATTCTTACCCTTCCCCCAACCCCACTCACGACCACAACTCTCTACACAATTCAACCCCTCCCCAGCACCAACCTCTTCCGCAACAACAACCCCGACTCGACCTGCCCGTTTCACCTTTAAACCTCCCCTATCACTACCCCCAACCGAAACCATTTAAACCCCCCTCCAAAACTGGCCCCGGGCCAGCTCTCACCCAGACCCACATTCCTAACGGCAGACCTAACGGTATATCCACCCCTCCCTTCCAAAGTGAAAGTGAACCCCCAAGGTCAAAGCCACAACCACCACCACCACCCCTACCAAATAAACCAGACCTTCACCAAGACTAACGGCGACCCTAAATAAACCCCCCCCTTGATGATGATGAGGATATTATTGTACTGGAATTTTCCATGAGATTTTTGTTTTGATTGTTTTCAATTCCTAAGCGATTGGGCATGATTCTATAAATTTACATGTTTTCCATATACTGTATATATTATATATTTTTTTTTCCCTTAGTCATACTACTTTTCTTGTTAACCTACACTTTTCGGACTATCTTTTAAATTTCTTTTATACATTATTAAACACTTTAGCTCTTCTTAATTTTCCTGTATTCTTAATTATCTGTTCTTTCTTAAATTTACATGTTTTCCATATACTGTATATATTATATTTTTTTCCCTTAGTCATACTACTTTTCTTGTTAACCTACACTTTTCTGACTATCTTTTAAATTTGTTTTATACCTTGTTAACAGCTCTTCTTAATTTTCTGTCTTTATCTGTCCTTTCGTCAAGTTCTTTTATCACCTTTTCCAACATCTATGTATTTTCTTCCCTCGTTCCTTTTTTTTTTCTTGAATAGTAACTCTCCTATTAGTTTCCAGTATCTTAGATATATGGCCTGAGTAATTTTTTTCCTAATTTCATTATATTATTCACATTCCAGGATAAAAATGTTTTAAGTTTTTGTCTCTCTTTTCTGAACAGTCTGTTGCTAGTCGGGATGACAGTAATCTTCGTCCTCACCGACAGGCTGCCATTTCCCTCCAACCTAACCCCCTCACCGACCTGACCTGGCCCCCCTAAACAAACCTACGTACTCCAACCTTGAGGTACGAGGTCGTACCTAATATAAAGGCGACGGAAGTAAAATACCACAGGAATGCTGTGGTACGAAAATTCTGAGAGCGAAACCTTCAACCCTAACGAGCCACAGGAACGAAAATCCTGAGAGCGAAACTACCATCCCCAACGAGATCCCAGGCCCCTTTTCCTTTTCCGATTTGGTCTCTCTCCCTCTCTCTCAATTCTATTATATATTATACGTCTCTCAATCACAGTCTTCTAATATACAAACCACAATACTTTACTCACTGATATTCTTGATGTACCACCTAAGTATGTATTTAATTACGTAACCACCATACAGGCTATAATACTTTCATTGTGTAGGTTCGAGGCGATCTAAGACACCTTAGCGTCCATTTCACACCAAATCAGATCGTGATTACGTCAGCCCTGTATTTAGTTATATAACAATCATAGCCCCCCAATTCTAAGTCTCTAACCTCCCGTGGTTTTATCCACTAACTATAGATTCCCAACCTTTAACCACGACTCTATACACCCGATAACCCTATGCCAGTTATTGTATTGATTTAGGCCTGTTAATTCGGATAGACTCACTATGACCAATCTGCAGACGATTATCAGATTATCAGGAGAGATGCAGGAAAGCTACCTCGTATCTCCCTTTCCATGACGAGTATAGATATATGTACCCCCGTGCTCAGTCGCCCCCTTGCCTTGTTCTTCTAGTAACTAAGTGTATATAATATTAACCGGAGTATGCCACCAGTATTGATACGACATAGCGGCACTGTCCTTGTGTCGTATTGTGCCACGTGCAGACCAACCAGGTTTCATCCTCTTATTAGGACGACGGCTATAATGTCGTCATTCATGCATGCATTCAATCCTTAGGTTAGTTATTAATATCAACATACCCTAAAATACCTTGTCTTGCCAGACTAAGTTTCTGAAGACAAATCGCCCCCATAAATCTATGTATTCAATCCTTAGGTTAGTTATTAATATCAACATACCCTAAAATACCTTGTCTTGCCAGACTAAGTTTCTGAAGACCAATCGCCCCCATAAATCTATGTATTCAATCCTTAGGTTAGTTATCTTTATCCGCCATTGTGTTCATCTTTTCCATTTACTTTTCCACAATTGGTATACGTCTTCCAATCACCTCCTTCGTATCCACAGTCCACACTACTCCATTTTGCTTCGTGTCCTACACCTCTTACCCACCAGACTCTCCCTACATGATGATGAACAAGAATACACATTCATATTAAAACACCCATGCCCTGTCCCTAGGTTGAGCCAATGCTAACCCGCCAGACAGCCATGACTAAAGATGTTAGCCACCATACTATAACTTAATGCTTACCCCAACCAGAGATTGTATAGATAACCTTTCTTTTCCATTGTCTATCATAGTACCTCGAAACAATAACGAAGTACCCCTACGAACTGCCGCTTTTCTTTGGTCTATATTTCGTAGAAAACGCAGTTCCCAGGGACAACTAGATGTACAAGAAATCGTGTCAAATAATAGGTCCATAACCCCTCGTATTGACGAGTAATAATACACCATGTTTTTCCCTACTTTATCCACAGTCAAGCACACACCTACAGTTAACCTCCTTCTCCCCCCACAGCCCCACAGTCCACATGATTCTATCTTTTCCAGACTCATATACCACCCCATAGTTGCATCCCCTGGTAGCATTTGGCTAACGTACTTTCACTGTCCTTTCAAACTCCAATATCAACTGTAGCCTAATGCCACCCCCACGCCCAGAGACCTTAGGGTCAAATTTCCACGTAGCCCCCCTGAACTCCCCCCCTCTCATTAACACCCCGCGCTCCTCGACTCTTGTCCGACCTAGCCTCTCCCTCATACCTCTTGAAGATCCTTGATTTTTCCGTTGCTAACGCTCTCCAACCTTTTATATATATACTCCTATCCAGCCTACCTTCCCTTAGTAGGCCGGAACAACATTAGAACTTTACTAACCCCTTGCATGCCATCTATTCTCTTACAACCCATTCACAACCCTGCACCCAATGGTCGTCAGTGCGAGGCTAGCCGCCTCGCCAGCAACTAACTTCTATTGCCATACTTCCAGATAAATGTGGCAGAATTAGCAACCCAGTCTCCACCACATCCAGCAAACCATACAATTAACAACCAACCGATTAAACCAGCTAGCCAAGGCACCTTCGGTTTTGGTATTAAGGACACCTACATCTGTCTCATACACAGAGGGTTATTACAAACACTGGTGATATGGCAAGCCCCTATCCACAGCCGCCGGACGACCATCACAGAGAGAGGGCGCGCAACTACCCCTTTTTACCCACCTGAGGAGGGAGACCCCCACCCCTGCGGAGGTATACCTGACCCTTGTTTTGACTTCCGGGTCATTGCCAGGTAGCACAGGAATTCTTCCTATCAATGAACTAACCATGCATGACTAACACCTTTACTAACCTCTATTAACTCACAATAAACCATTTACCTTTCTTGCATACTCTGATCACTAAATTAGGCTGAGTAAATTAGCACCTCAGCTATACCATAGAATGAAGATTGAACAATCTAAGAGAGACGCTCCTATCACAGCTGTCCCCATCCTCCTCGCAAAGTAGATCCAGTCTCTCTCCCCTAAATACTTCCAGTATAGCCAAAATAGTACCTCTTACTAAGGCTCAGTTATATGAAAATATAAAGGCTCCCTATAGCCATGTGCCACAACAGTAATCACCACCTTACCTAGTCCCCGTATCTATTGAGGGCTCAAATAAGTCCATAAGACTCGAGATCCCTATGGCCTACAGGGCCCAAAACCGAGCCTATAAACCCAGCTCCAGCCCCCAGTAAAATCAGTTGAAAGATAGACACCAACTCAGGTTGGTCACCAGAGTTAACCTCGAGCTCTATCCTTGTTGGTTGCTGAGAATTGAGTTCCAGAGCTGGCAGACTCTGTGGCAGATTTGGATAGAAGGACCTGTCCACGTACTTGAGAACTTCCTACATATGGACAACCTGGACGGCCGCGGAACCAGTCGTTAGCCCCCAACATCACGGACGCAAGATAACCAGGACCAGACCCATCAAATACTACCCAAGATTCACTCTATCAGTACTACATTGTTACAGTGCTATTTAGAGATTCACTTATTAATAATTCTACGAAGTGGCTATATCTTTGCCCAGTGTAATTCATATATAACCATTCCAGTTGGGAAGTGCTAAGCGTATCAGTGTTTATTAATTAACAGGCGACATTAACTCTCATAATTACCTTTATCCAGATATTACTACATAGGAGTAAAACCCTAGTGATGTCTAACGTTCGCCCACTGATTTGTGTTCTACGTATTTCTGCCATAAGAATATAAAACTTAGATCAGTACCCCCTGAGGTTACTAGAATTCCCGTGCTCTAAAATACGCGTGTCTAATCTAGTCTGTGAACTATTACTTGTGCACCAGAGCTACCAGTAATAAATCTAACAGTGAATATGAATCTATAAGTAACATTGATGGTCTCCAGTATATAAACCTGTTAAATAAGCCAGTGATCAGAAGATTAATACCTGAACGTTGGAAGTGGGAGACTAGGCTCCATCCAGATCCACTTATGCTAGTGTTGGTCATTTCTATCATATTGTCTTGTACGAGTATTCAGCAGTGGTATATCAATAAACGTGATCGTGTGTCTTGTTACCGTGTGTTTCTTTTGTGTTCTCTATTCCTCATACCTTGTATTGTGCATGCAGCCTTATATACCCAGTCAGTTAGAACTCACATTACCCAAGTTAAACCTGTAGAAAAACAGGGCATAACAAAAGTGGTAGTGGTGGATAAAGTTGTAGTAGTGAATAAAGTGGTAGTTTTGGATAAAGTGGTAGTGGTGGATACAGTGGTAGTGTTAGATAAAGTGGTAGTGGTGGATAAAGTGGTAGTAGTGGATAAAGTTGTAGTTTTGGATAAAGTGTTAGTGGTGGATAAAGTGGTAGCTGTGGCTAAAGTGGTAGTGTTAGATAAGGTGGTAGAGGTGGATAAAGTGGTAGTGATAGATAAAGTGGCAGTGGTGGATAAAGTGGTAGTGGTAGATAAAGTGGCAGTGTTAGATAAAATGGTAGTTGTGGATAAAGTGGTAGTGGTAGTGTTAGATAAAGTGGTAGTAGTGGATAAAGTGGTAGTTTTGGATAATGTGTTAGTGGTGGATAAAGTGGTAGTGTTAGATAAAGTGGTAGTAGTGGATAAAGTGGTAGTTTTGGATAATGTGTTAGTGGTGGATAAAGTGGTAGCTATGGATAAAGTGGTAGTGATAGATACAGTGGTAGTGGTGGATAAAGTACAGACATTTTGACTAACTGCTTATAATAAAGAATTGTTGAAGGAGAGGGAGGGTGAATAGGTCCACGATGTCGTCAATTTCCCACAATGCACCACGGTAAACATTGTGTTCAGCGCCTCTATCGGCCACTGTAGGCATTTATTGGTAGGGAGACATTTTTATCCGTATAGTTTATCTATATATATATAATGCTGAGGCCCAATCCCCATTTTTTTATTTTTTTTTTTTTTATCCGTATAGTAAAGGAGTATATTAACACCAATATATCTTTATAGGAGTAGGCTATATTAATACGGACACATTAGTTTCCCTTTTCATACCCTATTTTAAACCCACATATTTAAAAGTGTATGTTCTGGTTAACCCTAGATGACAATATGCTTATAAAACAACTCTCATAAGTGATGGGGCTAAGGCATTTGAACATAGAGACGTTTGCTAAGGGGAGATTTCCACTTGAGGGATTTTGTTCTGGAACCCTTTCTCTCTCATGTTTAGCCCCATTGTTTTTCTAATTTTAAGACGTTTGCCCCATTATTTTGACGATTTTAAGAACTTTCAACCCATTTCTGTCAATTTTAATACCTTTCGTGCCATTTAGGTGTCAATTTTATCCTGGCGAGCGATAGCGAGCCTGTAATTTAGGAGGAACCGGCTTTCAGCCGGGACATTTTTCTACCGAAAAATGTACAAATTTATCTTGAAGGAGGCTCAAGGGGGTGTAATCTTAAGCTTGAAGGATATCTAGGGACCAAACTAAAAACCTCCCCTTAACCCTTAGAAGATTATGACACATTTTGACGGTGTATTCTGGACGATTTTATACAGTTTAGGAAGGATCTGTGGGAATTATAAGGGTAGCTATCTAATTTAACCCCCTGACTCCTATAGACCCTTCGTAATTTAACCCCCTGACTCCTATAGACCCTTCGTAATTTAACCCTCTGACTCCTATAGACCCTTCGTAATTTAACTCCCTGACTCCTATAGACCCTTCGTAATTTAACCCTCTGACTCCTATAGACCCTTCGTAATTTAACCCTCTGACTCCTATAGACCCTTCGTAATTAACCTCTGACTCCTAGAGACCCTTCGTAATTTAACCCTCTGACTCCTATAGACCCTTCGTAATTTAACCCTCTGACTCCTATAGACCCTTCGTAATTTAACCCTCTGACTCCTATAGACCCTTCGTAATTTAACCCTCTGACTCCTATAGACCCTTCGTAATTTAACCCTCTGACTCCTATAGACCCTTCGTAATTTAACCCTCTGACTCCTATAGACCCTTCGTAATTTAACCCTCTGACTCCTATAGACCCTTCGTAATTTAACCCTCTGACTCCTATAGACCCTTCGTATTTAACCCTCTGACTCCTATAGACCCTTCGTAATTTAACCCTCTGACTCCTATAGACCCTTCGTAATTTAACCCTCTGACTCCTATAGACCCTTCGTAATTTAACCCTCTGACTCCTATAGACCCTTCGTAATTTAACTCTCTGACTCCTATAGACCCTTCGTAATTTAACCCTCTGACTCCTATAGACCCTTCATAATTTAACCCTCTGACTCCTATAGACCCTTCGTAATTTAACCCCCTGACTCCTATAGACCCTTCGTAATTTAACCCCCTGACTCCTATAGACCCTTCGTAATTTAACCCTCTGACTCCTATAGACCCTTCGTAATTTAACCCTCTGATTCCTATAGACCCTTCGTAATTTAACCCTCTGACTCCTATAGACCCTTCGTAATTTAACCCTCTGACTCCTATAGACCCTTCGTAATTTAACCCTCTGATTCCTATAGACCCTTCGTAATTTAACCCTCTGACTCCTATAGACCCTTCGTAATTTAACCCTCTGACTCCTATAGACCCTTCGTAATTTACTCTGATTCCTATAGACCTTCGTAATTTAACCCTCTGACTCCTATTAGACCTTCGTAATTAACCCTCTGACTCCTATAGACCTTGTAATTTAACCCTCTGATCCTATAGACCCTTCGTAATTTAACCCTCTGACTCCTATAGACCCTTCGTAATTTAACCCTCTGATTCCTATAGACCCTTCGTAATTTAACCCTCTGACTCCTATAGACCCTTCGTAATTTAACCCTCTGACTCCTATAGACCCTTCGTAATTTAACCCTCTGACTCCTATAGACCCTTCGTAATTTAACCCTCTGACTCCTATAGACCCTTCGTAATTTAACCCTCTGACTCCTATAGACCCTTCGTAATTTAACCCTCTGACTCCTATAGACCCTTCGTAATTTAACCCTCTGACTCCTATAGACCCTTCGTAATTTAACCCTCTGACTCCTATAGACCCTTCGTAATTTAACTCTGACTCCTATAGACCCTTCGTAATTTAACCCTCTGACTCCTATAGACCCTTCATAATTAACCCTCTGACTCCTATAGACCCTTCGTAATTTAACCCTCTGACTCCTATAGACCCTTCGTAATTTAACCCTCTGACTCCTATAGACCCTTCGTAATTAACCCTCTGACTCCTATAGACCCTTCGTAATTTAACCCTCTGACTCCTATAGACCCATAATTTAACCCTCTGACTCCTATAGACCCTTCGTAATTTAACCTGACTCCTATAGACCCTTCGTAATTTAACCCCCTGACTCCTATAGACCCTTCGTAATTTAACCCTCTGACTCCTATAGACCCTTCGTAATTTAACCCTCTGACTCCTATAGACCCTTCGTAATTTAACCCTCTGACTCCTATAGACCCTTCGTAATTTAACCCTCTGACTCCTATAGACCCTTCGTAATTTAACTCTGATCCTATAGACCCTTCGTAATTTAACCCTCTGACTCCTATAGACCCTTCGTAATTTAACCCTCTGACTCCTATAGACCCTTCGTAATTAACCCTCTGACTCCTATAGACCCTTCGTAATTTAACCCTCTGATTCCTATAGACCCTTCGTAATTTAACCTCTGACTCCTATAGACCCTTCGTAATTTAACCCTCTGACTCCTATAGACCCTTCGTAATTTAACCCTCTGACTCCTATAGACCCTTCGTAATTTAACCCTCTGATTCCTATAGACCCTTCGTAATTTAACCCTCTGACTCCTATAGACCCTTCGTAATTTAACCCTCTGACTCCTATAGACCCTTCGTAATTTAACCCTCTGACTCCTATAGACCCTTCGTAATTTAACCCTCTGACTCCTATAGACCCTTCGTAATTTAACCCTCTGACTCCTATAGACCCTTCGTAATTTAACCCTCTGATTCCTATAGACCCTTCGTAATTTAACCTCTGACTCCTATAGACCCTCGTAATTTAACCCTCTGACTCCTATAGACCCTTCGTAATTTAACCCTCTGATTCCTATAGACCCTTCGTAATTTAACCCTCTGACTCCTATAGACCCTTCGTAATTTAACCCTCTGATTCCTATAGACCCTTCGTAATTTAACCCTCTGACTCCTATAGACCCTTCGTAATTTAACCCTCTGATTCCTATAGACCCTTCGTAATTTAACCCTCTGACTCCTATAGACCCTTCGTAATTTAACCCTCTGACTCCTATAGACCCTTCGTAATTTAACCCTCTGACTCCTATAGACCCTTCGTAATTTGAATATAATCGTGGAATACTAGCCAGAAAACAGAAAATAAATGCATAATAATCGGATCCGTTTTAGGGTTAGGTATAATTATAAAACCGTGTATAACCCTTTCAGCACAATGACGTCTTTATACCCTTGAATCTGGCTAACATTAGACGATTTAATGCAACTTAAGAAGAATCTATGCTATTCGGAGGGTTTAGTGAGATGGTTTTTACCCACTTTGAGTCCTAGAGGTAGATTATAAGCCAAAGAAAATAGTCTAACGGTAACCAGACTATGATGGAAATTACGTCATCGTGTTGAAGGGGTAAAAAAAAAAAAAAAAAAACCCATCTTACCGGTACTGAAAGAATGTAGGTTTTTATATTACTAATAATTCCCCCCCCCCCCCCCTCTATATCCGTGAAGGTAATCCCCCTGCATGATCCGAGTCCACCTGATCCTCGGTAACTTCTGTCATTCACATAATCCGGACCGAACCGGGTACTGTTTTTCTCAGTAGCCGCTGGTCGATAGTTGAGGGCGGACTACCGACTCATAACAGGGAAGGACAGTGAGGAATAAATATATACACATACTGTATATTCATAGTTGGAACTTGGATAAATAAGTGCAAAGATGGATGGCTTGATTGAATTAGTGACAGGTGTGTGTGCGTGTGTGCGTGTGTGCGTGTGTGCGTGCTAAAGAAAGCCTGTTTATATTCACACGTGCGCGTGTCTCTGTGTGATTATATTTTCTTGCATGTGACGTGAATGTACTCTAAAAAACTCAATCGAGAGAGAGAAAAAAGAAAAGAAAAGAAAGAGAGAGAGAGAAAGAAAGAAAGAAAAAGAAAAAAAAAAGAGAGAGAGAGAAATACACACTAACCTTAAGATGAGCTAGGCCTTGACCATGGTGTAGCTGGTTACCATGTAGATCCAACACCTCCAGTTTGTTAAGGTGTTCCAGACCATCCAGTCGGGACAGTCTAATGGAGGGAGTGGAAAAATGACACGGTTAATTGTTAGCGTCACTTTATTACTATTTCATTTAAAGTTATACGGTGGTTAGTTGTTAGCGTCACTTTATTACTATTGCATTTACATTTAAAGTTACACGGTTAGTTGTTTGCGTCACTTTATTACTATTGCATTTACATTTAAAGTTACACGGTTAGTTGTTAGCATCACTTTATTACTATTTCATTTAAAGTTATATGGTTAATTGTTAGCGTCACTTTATTACTATTTAATTTAAAGTTACACGGTTAGTTGTTTGCGTCACTTTATTACTATTGCATTTAAAGTTACACGGTTAGTTGTTAGCATCACTTTATTACTATTTCATTTAACCCCTTACCGATGGGGATGTTTGTAACTTCTACTACCTGCCTGGCGGGCATATTTACCCTAAACGAGCTTCATTCCATGCTCCTTTTCATGCATAAACAAGAGCCAGAGTGTAATACAATTATATATCCGTGAAAGGGCGATAATAGAGCTTTCCAATGACACCTGAATCATCCTTGTACGACCACGGGTTATCCTTTAGCAATTGCGTAACCGGAGGTGAAAAATCCTTAAATAGGGTAATTGCCTTGTTTTTTTCCTGGTCTCGCGAGACGGTGGTTGTGGAATGTTGCAGTGGGGCTGTCAGTCGCGGCTCTGTGGTCGGGCCGGACAGTCGGAGCCCGCCTATCGTCCTCCCAACGCGTGGACTCTCTCTCAGAGCTGATAATGTGCTCAAAATCCCGCCCGGCTAATGTCGGGCACCGGACAATAGTCCATTGTTCTCTTGCCCGACATATGTTGGGCGCCGCGGCTTGAGTTTTAAAGTTATACAGTTAGTTGTTGTTGTTGTTGTTGTTTCCCAAGCTGCCTGGCCGAACAGCCCCAAGGCCCCGAGCAAGGCCAAGGTCATAACCGAGCGCCCCCACAGAACCCTCCCTGCCGACCACAATAAAGCCTGGGTGACCGAAGTCACTCCATGGCGGGGAGCTGAGGAGGGTGCGGAAACGCCAGGGAAACCAAAGCCCCACCCAGAGCCCTGTGCCCTTCAGCAATTATGAAGAGAAAGTTGAGGGGCAAAGGAAAAATGTGACGCTTTGGCTTCCAATCTTGGTAGATTGGGAGGCCAATCCACGTTAGAGACGCCGTCACTTGAGATCTAGAAAATATATAAGTTAAAGGAACAGTCAGAGTAAGCTATGGGTATGGCAGAGATTACTCAGTTCTCACTCTGATAGACCAGCCCATCACCACATGACTAGAACCCAATCCTCTCAGCATCAGCTAGGAAAGGCCCTAGAAAGCCACCTTTGGCGGGGGGATAGCTCCCCTATTTCAACCCCTTTCGGGGTTGGGCACCCGCCCAACGGTTAGTTGTTAGCATCACTGTATTACTATTGCATTTAAAGTTACTCAGTTAGTTGTTAGCATAATTTAATTACTATTTAATTTATACTTATGCATTCATTCTCACACCCGATCACTTGTTTATTAATTCATAACAAACTTTCACTCACTCGCTCACTGTTACACACTGACACACAAAATACCTGGACACACAGAGTTTAAAGCAATTTAACCCTTAATTCACGGTGACCGTCATATGACGGGAGAGAGAAAATTGTCCTATCCTGCGGCACCCGTCATATGACGGGTGCCATTTTGAGGCTATTATGAGCGCTGAGAGAGAGGCCAGGTGTCGGAGGGAGCATAGGCGGGCTCCAACTGCTCGCCACGGCATCCGGGCGCGCACTGTCTCACTCATATGCTCTCTCTCATACATAAAAAAAGGCCAATATTGGCGCTATTTTACCGATCTTCGCCTTCGTTTGCAAGATCGTTGCAAGATAACCTGATGTCGTTCAAGGATGATTCAGGTGTCATTGGAAAGCTCTATTATCGTCCTTTCACGGATATATAATTGTATTACGCTCTTCCTCTTGCTTATGCATGGAAAAGAGCATGGAATGAAGGTAATTTTCGACAAATATACTCGGCTGGCGCTACGGTGATATACACAAGACACCCCGCTTCACGAGAGTTAAGTATAGGATGAGGGAAAGATGGATTCAGGGAGAGAGTTCCAGAACTCAGCTGTTAAATAGAAGAAAGAATGGGAATATAGTTTGGAGAGTTGCACAGAGTAGGGGTGGGACTGTGTTGCAAGGCTGGTGCTATGGGCTCTACATAGAGGAGATGGTATGCACTGAGAGAGCTCTGAGGAACATTGATTAATGGGTATTAAGGGGGGTCACCGGCTTTTTTTTATCTTTCTCTCCTTTACTCTCTTTCCCTGGCTTGTATCCATTCGGCACGATTGAGCCAACTGTTTTAAGACGTTTATCCCCATCCAGGTGTCGATTTCTTCCTGGCGAGCGAAAGCGAGCCAGCATTGTATGGAGAAATTTTTCTATCAAAAAATTTGCAAATTTAGCTTGCTGTCAAAACAACAAAATATATGTGCTGGCTCGCTAACGCTCACCAGGAAAATATTGACACCTGGATGGGGGTAAACGTCTTAAAACAGTAGGCTGAATGGGGCCGAATGGATATAAGCCAAAGAGAGGGAGAGAAAGAGAAAACAAGTGAGGTGGGCTCCCTTAAGGTATTATGGGTATTAACCCTTATGCTGCGGGCTTATTTGCGCTATTTAGCGCATATTCAGGCACTCCTGAATGATTAATCAAGTATCTGCATTAAATTAACTGTATTCTGCTGAAAACTAGGCGATAATAACTTCAAAATGACCAGAATGTGCTTTTTAGGTGGCGGGGTTCACCCGCAGCGTTGCCATAGACATTCGGGAAAACTCGCTAATTATTAGCTCTCGCTTGCTCGGCAACACTGTCGAGACAGCCGCGCGAGATCACAGTCTACCTCAGTGAGCGGCTGGCTGCTCTGAGGGTCAGACAGAGGTCCCTCATGCTCCCGCCCACTGACACTCGATTTCTACTGCTTTTATAGGCTTTTAAAGCCTGGAAATTGCTCTAAATTGCCTATGCGTTCTGGAACGTCACCTGCAGCCAATGGGTTAAAAGTGTAAATACGGTGTCCATAATAGTATACCCTTTTATAGGTGTATTGATGGTATTAAGGGGGGTCACCGTTTTTTTTTTTTATCTTTCTCTCTTTTTCTCTCTTTCCCTAGAGCTTGTATCCATTCGGCCCCATTCAGCCAACTGTTTAAGACGTTTATCCCCATCCAGGTGTCGATTTCTTACTGGAGAGCGATAGCGAGCCAGCATTGTATGGAGAAATCCGGCTTTGCCGGAAAAAAAATTCTATCGAAAAATGTAACAATTTTTTGTTTTTTCTGTTTTTTTTGTCTATGTGATTGAGGGAGGCAAAAGGCATAACTGCCTATAGCGAGTGCCTCCCCCATAGTTGAAAGAGTGACAGGGCCAAAATCAAGGGACGTTCGAGCCAAAATTCCTGGACACACGGAGTTTGAAGCAATTTAAGTCATAGGAAGAGGGAAAGACTGATTCTGGGAGAGAGTTCCAGAGCTCAGATGTTGAGTAGAAGAAAGTTTGAGAGTAACGTTTCACTCTTGGGTTGGAGAGTTGCACAGAGTAGGGGTGGGATTGAGTTGCAAGACGGGTACCACGTGCCCTACGTAAAGGAGGTGGTATGCACTGGGATAGCTCTGAGGAACACTGATTATTATAGTAGCGATAGAATAGCGAGAGAGAGCTGGTTGTCAAAACAAAAATATATATATGCTGGCTCGCTACCGCTCGCCAGGAAAATATTGACACCGGGATGGGGGTAAATATCTTAAAACAGTAGGCTGAATGGGGCCGAATGGATACAAGCCAAAGATAGAGGGAGAGAAAGAGAAAAAAGCGAGGTGGGCTCCCTTAAACACATCTAATATACGGATAAAAAGCTAGAAATCACTATCAATATAACCAATTATATGTTTATAATTGATTACAATCTTAATATTATATCCAGAAAAAACCGAACAATGATAATTTGAAAGACAAGCTCTACAAAGTCATCCATAAGACCAAAATACCTCCTTCCCCATAGATAAATAATAGCTTTGTTATATTGTTTTGGTCTTGAGACAAATGGGTATGACTATTGGCTTACGGTGGTGCCTTCAGGTTACCACCGATAAATTAGTCACTCATAACTACTGAGGTGTCGAATGCCACCGATAAATTAGTCACTCATAACTACTGAGGTGTCGAATACTACTGATAAATTAGTCACTCATAACTACTGAGGTGTCGAATACTACTGATAAATTAGTCACTCATAACTACTGAGGTGTCGAATACTACCGATAAATTAGTCACTCATAACTACTGAGGTGTCAAATACTACTGATAAATTAGTCACTCATAACTACTGAGGTGTCAAATACTACCGATAAATTAGTCACTCATAACTACTGAGGTGTCAAATACTACTGATAAATTAGTCACTCATAACTACTGAGGTGTCAAATACTACCGATAAATTAGTCACTCATAACTACTGAGGTGTCAAATACTACTGATAAATTAGTCACTCATAACTACTGAGGTGTCAAATACTACCGATAAATTAGTCACTCATATCTACTGAGGTGTCGAATACTACTGATAAATTAGTCACTCATATCTACTGAGGTGTCGAATACTACCGATAAATTAGTCACTCATAACTACTGAGGTGTCGAATACTACTGATAAATTAGTCACTCATATATACTGAGGTGTCGAATAGTACCGATAAATTAGTCACTCATAACTACTGAGCTGTCACATACCACAAATAAAATATTCACTCATATCTACTGAGCCAACTGATGAATACCACCGATAAAATATTCACTCATATCTACTGAGGTGTCGAATACTACCGATAAATTAGTCACTCATATCTACTGATCTGTCGAATACCACTGATAAAATATTCAGTCATATCTACTGAGCCAACTGATGAATATCACCGATAAAATATTCACTCATATCTACTGAGCCAACTGACGAATATCACCGATAAAATATTCACTCATATCTACTGAGCCAACTGATGAATATCACCGATAAAATATTCACTCATATCTACTGAGCCAACTGTCGAATAAGATGTAATCCTAACCGTCTTGATAGTGTAATCATACATAAGTGCGCGGAATTTCGGTGTGAGTATCCTAGGTTCGAGTTCTTGGAGTGCCACATGTATTTGTTGATTTCATTAAATGAGTTTAGAAGTGAAGTTGGTTGGTGAAAAAATATAATTTACTCAACAGTGAGTTATCACAGGAATGTCTGGACTAGTTTTAGAGGTACAATTATGATACACTAGCGAACTACTTTGATTAATTGCTTGAGCCACACAAAGATTAATGGGATTCACTGTCTTGTTATTTATCATCAGGTGTTGTTAAGATATTTATGACCACGACTGTACCTAATCTATGTATAGAAATGGATAGAATATGATGCCAGTGGGTCCTTAAGGGGGGGTCACCGGCTTTGTTTTCTCTTTCTCTCCTTTTCTCTCTTTCTCTGACTTGTATCCATTCGGCCCCATTCAGCCAACTGTTTTAAGACGTTTATCCCATCCAGGTGTCGATTTCATCCTGGCGAGCGGTAGCGAGCCAGCATGTATAGAAAAATCTGGCTTCGCCGGAGACATTTTTCTATCGAAAAATGTACCAATTTAGCATGCTGTCAAAACAAAAAAATATATATGCTGGCTCGCTACCGCTCGCCAGGAAAATATTGACACCTGGATGGGGTTAAACGTCCTAAAACAGTAGGCTGAATGGGGCCGAATGGATACAAGCCAGAGAAAGAGAGTAAAGGAGAGAAAAATAAAACAGGTCACCCCCCTTAAGTATATAGGCGGAAAGCTTTAAGGGGTTGAGGGGCACCAGCAGTCGGCCTAAATTTAGGATATGTAAGTAGAGGGGGGGGGGGGAGGGGAGGACAGAGAAAGGAAGATGATCATAATTACAAGGATGGGTGAAGCGCTTGTCTGCCACAGAAATCTAGATCACGTATCCAGTGGCAGAGAGAGAGAGAGAGAGAGAGAGAGAGAGAGCGAGAGTAAGAGAGAGAAGGAGGAAGGGGGGGGGGGGGGAGTGGGTAGCTGTAAATACGCGAGAATGGAGATGGCAATGTGGAAGTGTGAAAGAACCATCCATTTCAGGGTCACAGAGAGAATAAACAGGATGATAAGAAGCCATGGGTAACATATCACCGACTTCTATATCCAATTGTAAGATAGTATTCCTGGGTAGCAATTTATGCAAAATCAAATAATAATGGTCTGATGTGTATTGAAATTACAAGGTGATGAAGGTTTGACAATTTCAGTTCGAGAGTTTTTATTTAAGCTGAACGCAATCGTATGTTAGCCAAGGAAAATACAAATAGGTCCTACTGCTTAATAAATTACTTGAGATTAATTATTTACCCAACGAGGTAGTTTTATGGGGTGCATAGTGAGATGCGGTCTCAGGATGATAAGACCGCATCTCTAGCTGCCACTAAACCTGCAGCCAACCCTACTCCTGCCAGCCACCCTGCTCCTGTCCGCATCGCCCGCATATCAACGAGACAGGTGGGACACATAAGACCTGAGTGGACTACACCAGTATACCCTGCCCAGCCATATTCTATGGCCCCTACCACCAGAGAGAAAAGTCAGAGGGGTAACTACGCTAAACACCCAGCTAACCATCCTAGACTTCCCCAGCCTGATCAACCAGCTACAGGTGGTACTCCTTTATTTTCCAACTTACCTTTCATCTCCCCCATCAAGGACTTGCCAAACTGCTCCACACTTTCACTCTCTATTCCCTAGTCTGCCATTTATATCACCCATCAAAACCCCTCAGGATCTTGCAGCCATCCAAGTCATGTCCTTTTCCCGGGCTAGGATGGCGCATAAACCAGCAGTTCAACCCATGCAGCAGTTCTAAAACCTTTTCTTATATGAATCATCCTGCACATGCCATTTCTCATCCACTTCCTCCCCCACCAGGAAGTGATCCCCCCATCTTATAACAGAATCTGCCCGGGGGCATCTAGCTACAAGGTACAGCCAGAGTCCAGGCGCGCCACCCCCTAGAGCTACAAGGACATAACCACCACGCGCCAACACCACCCTAGCGCCTTTGATCCTCTCAAACCGGGCGCCTTAAGTAGGGGCAAGAAGATTGCCTTATACTCACCCAGCCTGGACATCAGTAACTAAGCTTGCCATTTGGTATTATTTAGTTCAGGGTAAGAACAGCCAGAGATAGCTGGTGTTCAACTTGTCAGTTGTGTGCTGTGATAGAAGATCTACCAGGTCGGGTTCCCCCCATCAGGAAGAGGACTAGCTTGGGCAACCCACTTTGGGCTCCCCCTTTCTGGCCTTCGATGCGGTGCACAAACCAAGTACCAAAGGATTCCTACCTTGTTTTGTTCAAGGGATTATGAGGATAGTGTAGTAACTTGAGATCTACCAGATCGGGTTCCCCCCATCAGGAAGAGGACTAATTTTGGGCAACCCACTTTGGGCTCCCCTTTCTGGATTCTCTTTTTGCTACATGGTTCTGATAGTTCCACGAACTAGCAAGGAAGGAAGACACTTACCTTGACCCCCCTTAGACTACCTATAATGTCACTATCTAGACTGCTTGCCACTCTAGGTAGATCATTATGCTAGTCACTCTAAACCCCCAAACCTTGTAGCAGAACTCCAGCATATCCTTTGGGGATCACTGCACTGTCGGAGTGTAAGAGGAACCCGGTTGTCCCGTGGTAGGCGCCAAGGTCTAAGGAATCATCTTGTGACTCACCCTGGACCAGTAGCTGGAGTCATTACGCCCAGCCGCCCCCCCCCTGGACCAACTTCCGGAGTCATCACGCCCAGCCGCCCTCCGGACTACTGGATCCTCCCTCGATCTACGGGCCCTCCTCTTCACTACAGCTCTCCTTTAAGTGCTTTTGTACCGTTTATGGGTATAGAGTTGACTCAGGGTTGTGGTAGAAGTTATCTTCAGGGGTTCTCATTAACATTACGTCTTGCGAGAGGTCTTTCTTCTCCCTACTTAAATTGACGTTAATTAGACCACTTGCCGGGACCCATTATACATACCTATCAGGGGATCCTTATATATGCACCTTCCCGGGTTATTGGTCTCCCATAGCCCGACAGAGAGGGCGTGCTTATATAAGACCCATAGCATCAAACACAAACACATATTTGCACGTAATCTAGTCCCTTTGTATAACTTCTAGCCTAATTCATTTAACATTCTGTCAGGTTCATAACTCGAATAGATTTCACTCTATCTCAGCTCCCGACGATTGTTGCCTCAGCCTTCAGCACCTTGCTAGTACACAATTAGAGTTAAGGATTAATCTTTGCCAGGTGAGATCTAGCACACCTATAGTATTAATATAATTTGTGAGCCTTTCCGAGCCCACTTCATTGTTGATGACCACTTGGCCATTATTGCTATAGAGTCAGTTAACGTCACTATATGCCGGGGACATCATTGCATGATCCAGACGGCATTTGCCATTACTGCACTCTTGTCTTTTGTTGAGATCCTCTCTGAGATCTATTTGGGTAGGAGGTGTACCTCCACCATTTTGGATACCTTATAATTGTATCCTAGGAGTATTATTATTACCTTGAGACCGGACCCATTGTCCGACTCCTATTGCTTACTTGATAACCTGAGTATTGTATGTCTTAATTATTCTTATTGTTGTTGATGATCTCCAGGTTACAGGTATAAAATATATGTCTTGCTCCTCCATGAACCAGGTGTTAAACTGAATAAAACCCATGTTAACTTGTTACCTGTGTGCTTACTATCCTGCCGTGTTGTCTCTTTATTTAAAGTTTAAGGTATACCTATCCAGTTAGAGAGCTGCTCATTGTACAAAGAATATCTCGCGTTCCAATTTGGACCGGGCATAACACATACATTGAGGAAATAATCAAACAGATCATCTTTGGATTAATCTGGTCAAGACTTACAGATATATTGATTTTCGGTGTGAGCGTCCTGGGTTCGAATCCACGGACTGCCACATGTGTTTGTAATATTTCATTAATCGATTTTAGGAGTAGAGTTGGTTGTTGGATAGAACGTAATAATAGCAATGTTTACCATAAAAGCGAGTAAATGCATTTCTGTATGTTGTGTGTGTGTGTGTGTGTGAGAGAGAGAGAGAGAGAGAGAGAGTGAGAGTGAGTGATGGATGCGAGGGATGGTGAGGTGAAGATTGTTGACTTGGCCTGACATGGACACGCTAGTGGAGACCTAGTTTGGAACCTGGGTTATGCAAAGGGAGAGAGAGAGAGAGAAGTTACGAGGAAATAGTAGTATCTAAAAATATATTGCGATCCATTCCAGGAAGAGAATGTAGATTAAATTATATATGTACACCTTTTGTACAGTATATATACCGGGTACACTCACTGCAATTGAAAAGTGCGCACAATGCTGTCTACTTCTTAAAAGCAACTGCTCTGCGAAAGAACTAGTTTCAACCTTTGAGAAGAGTTAGTTCCAGTTTATATACAGTATGTACAAGGGATAAAATTATTCAGCTTTAATTTCCAGCCATGATTGTCTGTGCTATTCATATCGAGCTGAACATCTTGTCATAATGTACATTATCAAGTCCATACACTATTTCTAATACTTTCCTGAGTTGGCCTCGCAGTTTAAAGATTTTCCAACTAAAGAGAGAGAGAGAGTGTGTGTGTGGGGAGAATCTGTCAATGTTTACAAATTAAATCACGTAAATAGTTTAATGAAGTCCTATTTATAGAACGGAATATCAATCTCGTGTCAACATAACGTCAAAATATTATAAGATTCGCAAATAGGATATGAAGCCAATACGTTTAATCTCACAAACAATACATCTTTAGAACTGAAGTGCCAATATTATTAGGCGCTAAATTAGGGGAGCTTGGCTTGAGAGTAAGAAACAAATAAGTACACGAAATATATTTTATATATACAGACAGGAAAACAAGGTAAAATTATAATAAGGCTATAGGAACCGGGCTTGGGGCTTCGGCGTTCCTAGTGGGGTTGGTAGCACAGCTCGGTTTCTTCTTCAGGTTTGGCATCTCCCTCTTCACTTCTTCAGGTACAGGCTACTCCTTCAGGTATAGGCAGCTCCTTCAAGTACCTGTGGCTCCTTCTTCAGGTACCAGCAGCTCCTTAGCACTGGCAGCTCCAGGCAGCAAGAATACGGGGCAGCTCGTTCTTTCAATGTTTCTCGGGCTCGTGGTAGTAGTTGTCGATCTCGTCTGAAATGTTGCTAGATGTCTAACAGCTTCAGGTCTGTGAACTCAGAGCACTCGGAAACCAGGACTGAGTCCAGTGGTGGCTGCGGCAGGGAAGAGGATTGTGTCAATAGTTCTCTTTTATTCATAGTGTTGTCAGCTCTGTTGTCATTGTATTTCTCTTGTTCACCTCTTGTAACGCTCTTGCCGTCCACCTGTCTGGCCTCAGTACCAGGAGTCCTTCTGCCCTTTGAGTAGAGAGAGAGGTTGAGCTCATGGGGAGTCTTCGATATGACCTCGTGGGAAATCTCAGATGTTCTGCTGAACTACGAACGAATGATGATGTAAGGGGAGGCCCCACGAGTGATGAAAGTAGGGTTGGAAGTCCAAGGTAAAGTGATGAAGGATGAATAGTTGGAGAGGTAAAAGCTGGTGGGCTAAACCACCTTGCTATTCTTGTTCTTCTTGGTTGTAGAGGTGAAGCATTCTTGATTTGTTCAGCTTGTTTTTTTTTCCTCTGTGTTTTCAGTTCACCTATGCTGGGGTGGTCGGGAGGCTCGGTGGTAGTTGTAGGAGTTGCAGGAGGGTCATTGATGTTGCTAGGATGTTGAAGTTCAGGCTGGATGGCGAAACAGGATGCGGAGAGTACTCGGGATCTGCATGCAATGGTGAGATTAGAAGCTTGTTCTTGAGCTGGCTCCTGTTCCTCCATCGGTGACGAAGCTTGTGTAGTTTCCCTTTCCTCCATTGGTGTCGATGGTGCTGTCTCCTGGACTTCGTTGTTGGAGTTTTCAGTTTTCTCTCTATTCCTTTAAAGACAGAGTGGTCGAGGCAGAAGTTGAAGCTTGGGGTTGTTTGGATGTTTTCCCTGTGTGGTCTTCTTTTTGGGCAGCTTCTCGGTGGGTGCTCTCTTCTGTGGTGTTCGAGTAAGGAGATCTGGAGGGATGACGATCGTAGGCAGATCGTTGGCAGCGAGAAGAGCAGGCAGAAGCTGAACTAGCGAAATTTAGGGATAGAATAGTTGGGGGAATAGTAAGGTTTATCAGAGGATAATGAAGAGAGAGGTGATAAATATGAATTAAAGTAGGAGAGTGGAAAGATAGTGGGCCCTCCACTTTGCTATTATTTATATTTTCTTGAATTTTTTGTTTTGATTGAGAGCATAATATATGCCACTTGCTGTTTATTATAACCCTCTTTTTCAAGTTTTTCCTTCACATGCTGTTTACTATATCCAAGTACTTCAAGTATGGTACACCTTTCTGTAAGGTGTTTTGGATAAACTTGCTGGGGTGGTGGTGAGCTGGTAGTCTGAAGTGGAGTAGTAGGGGTCTTATCTTCTTTTTTCTTGATCTTTGTCTCTGGCCTGAGGTTTTGACTTCTTCCTCACAACTTGTGGTGTTAGAACAGGAGGGGGAGGCGTTGTCATGACGATCTGTACTGTGGGGCTAGGTGATGTTTTATCTTCCTCCTCAGCATCTTCCTCTTCCTCTTCATGTTCATAAGTTTCATCTTGATCTTGGATATCTGCTTCATCTTCTTCTTCATGAATGGCGAGGTCGATTGAGTCTTCTTCTGGAGGATCGGTGGTAGGAAGTTCAGCTTCTTCAGATTGTAGTGCTGATGTGGTGCTCCTTTGGACAACCCTTGGAATAAGGAAGATCTTCTTCTTGGGTGTCTTCCTAGGTCGATGTTGGGAATTGGCCGTTTTCAGAACTGGAGAGGGTGGAACTGCTGTTCTGGTGGGATGTTGATGACCGGTAGACCGTTATGTTGTAGAAGATTTGGAATTAACTGGCACAGATGATATTTGTTGGCACCTGCAATAACTGATGCAGATTGTATGCATGCATATATCATTGCGTGTGTGTCCACAATCCCAGCGTCTTTGGTCCCTTGATCTTGGAAGACATTGAAGCTCGCATACTTTTGAGGGAGGGAATCCTGGCCCGTGATTGGCTGAGTGCTCGGGGTTCTGTTCTCCTTTTCCTCCATCATTGCCTTCCTCGTACACAGATATTGTTTTCTTCGTTGAGGATTAGCACGCGTTTGTACAATTTATTCTGGCTGTCGTTAGACGATTTCATGTAATTTAGGAAGGATATCTAGGAATCAGAGGGGTAAATACTATCTCAATCAACTCTTTAGCTCCCGTAAGTTCTTCCTAAGTTGAATAAAATTGTCTAATGATAGCCAGGTAAACTGTCAAACCGCGTCATGATCCTAAAAGGGTAAATTTCAAATAAATATGCCCTAAATACAGCACAACACAATTACTATGAATGATATTGAAAGAATGGGCGAGCTAAACAACAAGTCAATAAATCAAAGCAAACAAATATGGTAATACAATATCAGATACATACAATACACGAATGGAACACCATGGCAATAATCACACTACTACAGGGCTATACAACAAGAGCGTAGCAGATACAAACCAAAAACAAAACAGAAAAACAGAACCACGGAAGGAAAATAGTGGCAAACAAGGAAATCATATATAACAATTACAATGACAGGGAAACGTGAAGAGTTGATTTTACTGGTCCATGAGAACATTATTGAAACACTAAAGTAAATCATGGCTATAATCCACCACATATACAATGACAAGGAAATGCGAAAAGGGAACGTCATAATATGCCAGAAAATAGCAGCCATAGCGGTAGAATTACAGAGCAGCATGTTATGATATGATGCAGCCTCTGTGTGTGTGTGTGTGTGTAATGCCCTGTACCCGCATAAATCCCGCAACTCCAATACTGTACTACCCGAGTTGATGTCTGGGATAGTGTAAAATAGTCGTTGATGGCGAAGTCTAATAAGCCTATCACGTGAATCACCTCGAGACTATCACCTGATTCTTTCAAGGAAAATTAAGGTTACTATCCTATTGTATGTCCGTGGTAGTACAGTCTGTTAGCGCGCGGTTCTGTTAAAAACATACATGCCTCTAACCAGGGTTCGAACCCGCGCTAGGCATCTCAAAGCCTGGGGAGTTTTCGGGAGGGTTAAATTCCCTTCGCACCCAGCATTTCAGTATGTGTGGTTCTTTATGTTTATGTTAGCGCCTTTTTTTCTTCGTGAGTGTGTGTGTGTGTGTTGTTCTTCATTCAATGTATATTTTCTCACCCTTGTCTTCGTGTGTGTTGTGTTGCGAATTTACGCTGCTGTTTGTGTGTGTGTGTATGTACTTGAGTGTGTGTGTTTGTGTTATAAAGTGTTTGTGTGGGAGAGATAACGTGTGTGCGTGCGTGTGTTGCCTCCTTCCTGCGTTTATATCCTCGTTTTTTGTCTTCGTGCTATTTTATACCCAAGTTTATGTTAAGTATTTATAAGTTTCAGGTTAGGGGGTTTATTTGTCGATGTATACATTTATGTTACTTGTATATATTACGTTCACCAGCCGTACACAAGAAGATGGGTTTGTATGTATGTTCTGTGTTTGTGAATGTGATTGTATGTTAATGAGAGAGATAAATATTGTGTGTGTATGTGATTGTGTGTGCGTATGTGTAGTTCCTCTTATGTTTATGTTATCGCCTTTTGTCTTCGTGTTGTTGTTGTTGTTTTTATGTCCAAGTTTACGTTACGGATTTAGCGGTACCGTAGCAGGTTGGCGGATTTTTTACTTGCTGGATATATTCTTATTGACACATATTTATGATTTTTCTAGGTGTACACAACAAGATTACTGATGTGCGCTCTCTCTCTCTCTCTCTCTCTCTCTCTCTCTCTCTCTCTCTCTCTCTCTCTCTCTCTCTCTCTCTCACATTATCACATTTGTCTTCTTTGTGTGTTTGTTGTGTTGGTGTTTTTTATACCTTGGTTTATGTTACGGCTTCGCAGGTAAAGTTTTTTTTGTGTATATATATATATATATATATATATATATAATATATATATATATTATATATATATATATATATATAGTATATATATATATAAGTTATATACAGTATATAATATATATATATATATATATATATATATATATATATATATATATAGATATATATATATATAATATATATATATATATTTTTTTTTTTTTTTTTTTTTATTCTCTGGGGGAAATATTGGTTACTTTGACGGTGAAGTATGCACAGGGCAGTGGACGGTTGACAAAGTTTTCTTGTTGGTGGTGTTGGTGTGAATTAGGGGACAGATATGTGTTGGAAAAGAGAAGGTTGGGAGGGGGAGGCAAGATTTGGACCTCTTGGCAGGATATGACCGCTTGACATTTTCTGTTGACAGGGTTTTCCCCAGTTGACGAGATTCGTTCATAGGATTTGTTCCAGTAAAATTGTTAGAAAACCGGGTTTACTCAAGTTGGCAAGTGTCGTTGATAACGACAATAATAACTGTTATGCCCTGTTTTTCTACAGGATTAACTTGGGTAATGTGAGTTCTAACTGACTGGGTATATAAGGCTGCATGCACAAAACAAGGTATGAGGAATAGAGAACACAAAATAAACACACGGTAACAAGACACACGATCACGTTTATTGAGGATGATTAATAGGAAGCATAAGAAGGTATGAACACTCGTACAAGACAAATGATAGAATTGAACAACTATCATTAAGTGGATCTGGATGGAGCCTAGTCTCCCACTTCCAACGTTCAGGTATTAATCTTCTGATCACTGGCTTTGTTCGCAAGTTTATATACTGGAGACCATCAATGTTACTTATAGATTCAATTTCACTATTTAGATTTATTACTGGTAGCTCTGGTGCACAAGTAGTAGTTCACAGACTAGATTAGACACGCGTATTTTAGAGCGCGGAAATTCTAGTAACCTCAGGGGGTACTGATCTAAGTTTTATATTCTTATAGCAGAAATACGTAGAACGCAAATCAGTGGGCGAATGTTAGATATCACTAGGGTTTTACTTCTATGTAATAATATCTGGATATGGGTAATTACGAGAGTTAATATCGCCTGTTAATTAATAAACACTGATACGCTTAGCACTTCCTAATGGAATGGTTATATATGAATTATACTGGGGCAAAGATATAGCCACTTCATAGAAATATTAATAAGTGAGTCTCTAAATAGTACTGTAACACTGTAGTACTAATAAAGTGAGTCTTGGGTAGTATTTGGTTGGTCCGGTCCTGGTTATCTTGCGTCCGTGATGTTGGGGGCTAACGACTGGTTCCGCGGCCGTCCAGGTGGTCCATATGTAGTAAGTTCTCAAGACGGATCTCTTGGCGATCGTTGCTGGCTACACGCTTATATACCCATTGGTTTGTGAAGGTTTATAAGGTGCACGTAGATTTCTTGTACGTGGACAGATGCTTCTATTTCAATCTGCCACGGAGTCTGCCGGCTCTGGAATTCAATTCTCAGGAACAACACAAGGGCAGAGCTAGAGGTCAACTTAAGGGGGCCAGCCACTGGTTGGTGTCTATCTTTCAACTGATTTTACTGGGGGCTGGAGCTTGGTTTATAGGCTCGGTTTTTGGACCCTGTAGGCCATAGGGATCTCGAGTCTTATGGATTTATTTGAGCTCTCAATGGATACGGGAACTAGGTAAGGTGGTGATTACTGTTGTGGCACATGGCTATATGGAGCCTTCATAATGTGATATAACTGAGCCTTAGTAAGAGGTACTATTTTGGCTATACTGGAAGTATTTAGGGGAGAGAGACTGGATCTACTTTGCGAGGAGGACTGGGACAGCTGTGATAGGAGCGTCTCTCTTAGATTGCTCAGTCTTCATTCTCTAGTATAGCTGAGGTGCTAATTTGGTTATCAGAGTATGAAAGAAAGGTTAATGGGTTATTGTGGGTTAATAGAGGTTAGTAAAGGTGTTAGTCATGCATGGTTAGTTCATTGATAGGAAGAATTCCTGTGCTACCTGGCAATGACCCGGAAGTCAAAACAGGGGTCAGGTATACCTCCGCAGGGGTGGGGGTCTCCCTCCTCGGGTGGGTAAAAAGGGGTAGGTGCGCGCCCTCTCTCTGTGATGGTCGTCCGGCGGCTGTGGCTAGGGGCTTGCCATATCACAAGTGTTTGTAATAACCCTCTGTTTATGAGACAGATGTGGGTGTTCATAATACCAAAACCGAAGGTGCCTTGACTAGCTGGTTTAATCGGTTGGGTTGTTAATTGCATGGTTTGCTGGATGTGGTGGAGACTGGGTTGCTAACTCTGCCACATTTATCTGGAAGTATGGCAATAGAAGTTAGTCACTGGCGAGGCGGCTAGCCTCGCACTGACGATCATTTGGTACAGGGTTGTGAATGGGTTGTGAGGGAATAGATGGCATGCAAAGGGTTAGTAAAGTTATAATGGTGTTCTATCCTACTGAGGGAAGGTAGGCTGGATAGGAGTATATATATAAAAGGTTTAAGAATGTTAGCAACGGAAAAATTAAGGATATTCAGGAGGTATGGTGGAGAGGCTAGGACGGAAAGGAGTCGAGGCGCGTGGGGGGTTAACGAGAGGGAGAGGGTTAAGGGGGGGCTACGTGGAAGTTTGACCCTAAGGTATCTGGGCGTAGGGGTGGCATTAGACTACAGTTGGTATCGGAGCTTGGGGTTTAATGACAGGGAAAGTATGTTAGCCAAACGCTAGCTACCGGGGGATGAGCAATATGGGGTGGTATATGAGAAAGGATAGAATCATGTGGACTGTGGGGCTGTGGGGAAGAGGAGGTTAACTGTAGGTGTGTGCTTGACTGTGGATAAAAGTAGGGAAAAACATGGTGTATTATTACTCGTCAATACGATGGTTATGGACACTGTTAATCTGACACTATTTCTTGCTGACCTAGTTGTTCCTGGGAACTGCGTTTTCTATGACATATACACCAAAGAAAGTGGCAGTTCGTAGGGGTAGCTTCGGTATTGTTTCATGGTGGAAATGCGTCGAGACAATGGTAAAAGAGGGTTGTGTATACAATCTCTGGTTGGGGTAAGAATTAGAGTTAATGCATGGTGGCTAACATCTTCAGTCATTTCTGTCTAGGTCTTACAGGAATAATGGTTATATATAGGCTACACTGGTGTACCCGTGGGTATCATAGTTTCTTATCAATTAGGACATGGGGTTTTAACATATTACTTCTCGGATGGAAGAACATACATAAATTTATGGGGGCGGTTGGTCTTCAGAAACTTAGTCTGGCAAGACAAGGTATTTTTAGGGGGTTAACATATTACTTCTCGGATGGAAGAACATACATAGAATTATGCCTGTCTGAACTGGTTGGCATTGGCTCAACCTAGGGACAGGGCATGGGTGTATTAAATTAAGGTGTATTCATGTTCATCATCATGTAGGTAGAGTCTGGCGGGTAAGAGGTGTAGGACACGAGGGGTAGTGGATACGCGAGGTGGGGGAGGGTTGTGAATTGGAAAGGGGGTGGTTTGAGGCTAGGCGCCGCGCCGCTCGTGACCTAGGATAGTGACCCTTAATGCGCTGGACATAGGGGTGGCATTTCCCTACGATCGAACAGGTAGGGTGGTGTGTGCAGCGGGGCGTGAAGGATAAGCGGACAGGATGACCCAAAACAGGGTGCCACTGAGCATAGGGTCACGAAGCAAAATAGAGTAGTGTGGATTGTGGATACGAAGGAGGTGATTGGAAGACGTATAACATTATTGTGGAAAAGTAAATGGAAGAGATGAACACAATGGCGGATAAAAGATAATTAACCTAAGGATTGAATACATGCATGAATGACGACATTATAGCCGTCGTCCTAATAAGATGATGAAACCGGGTTGGTATGCACGTGGCACAATACGACACAAGGACAGTGCCGCTATGTCGTATCAATACTGGTGGCATACTCCGGTTAATATTATATATACACTTAGTTACTAGAAGAACAAGGCAAGGGGGGGCGACTGAGCACGGGGGTACATATATCTATACTCGTCATGGAAAGGGAGATACGAGGTAGCTTTCCTGCATCTCTCCTGATAATCATCTGCAGATTGGTCATAATGAGTTTATCCGAATTAACAGGCCTAAATCAATACAATAACTGGCATAGGGTTATCGGGTGTATAGAGTCGTGGTTAAAGGTTGGGAATCTATAGTTAGTGGATAAAACAACGGGAGGTTAGAGACATAGAATTGCTAGAATTGGGGGGGACTCTGATTGTTATATAACTAAATACAGGGCTGACATAATCACGATCTGATTTGGTGTGAAATGGAAGCTAAGGTGTCTTAGATCGCCTCGAACCTACACAATGAAAGTATTATAGCCTGTATGGTGGTTATATAATTAAATACATACTTAGGTGGTACATCAAGAATATCAGTGAGTAAAGTATTGTGGTTTGTATATTAGAAGACTGTGATTGAGAGACGTATAATATGTGGAATGAATTGAGAGAGAGAGAGAGAGACCAAATCGGGAATGGAAAAGGGGCCTGGGATCTCGTTGGGGATCGGAGTTTCGCTCTCAGGATATTCGTTCCTGTGGCTCGTTATGGTTGGAGGTTTCGCTCTCAGGTTTTTCGTTCCTGTGGTATTTTACTTCCGTCGCCTTTATATGAGGTACGACCTCGTACCTCAAGGTTGGAGTACGTAGGTTTGTTTAGGGGGCCCAGGTCAGGTCGGTGAGGGGGTTAGGTTTGAGGGAAATGGCAGCCTGTAGGTGAGGACGAAGATTACTGTCATCCCGACTAGCAACAGACTGTTCAGAAAAGAGAGACAAAAACTTAAAACATTTTATCCTGGAATGTGAATTATATAATGAAATTTAGGAAAACAAAAAAATTACTCAGGCCATATATCTAAGACACTGAAAACGAATAGGAGAGTTACTATTCAAGAAAGAAGGGAACGAGGGAAGAAAATACATAGATGTTGGAAAAGGAGAGAAAAGATGATAAAAGAACTTGACGAAAGAACAGATAATTAAGAACACAGGAAAATTAAGAAGAGCTAAAGTGTTTAACAATGTATAAAACAAATTTAAAAGATAGTCAGAAAAGTGTAGGTTAACAAGAAAGGTAGTATGACTAAGGAAAAAAAATAAAATATATACAGTATATGGAAAACATGTAAATTTATAGAATCATGCCCAATCGCTTAGGAATTGAGAACAATACAAAACAAAATCCCATGGAAAATCCAGTACAATAACATCCTCATCATCATCAAAGGGGGGGGGGGGGTTTATTTAGGGTCGCCGTTAGTCTTGGTGAAGGTCTGGTTTATTGGTAGGGGTGGTGGTGGTGGTTGTGCGCTTTCACTTTGGAAGGGAGGGGTGGATATACTGTTAGGTCTGCCGTTAGGAATGTGGGTCTGGGTGAGAGCTGGCCCGGGGCCAGTTTTGGAGGGAGGTTTAAAGGGTTGCGGTCGGGGGTAGTGATAGGGGGGTTTAAAGGTGAAACGGGCAGGTCGAGTCGGGGTTGTTGTTGCGGAAGAGGTTGGTGCTGGGGAGGGGTTGAATTGTGTAGAGAGTTGTGGTCGTGAGTGGGGTAAAATATCATGTGAGTTTGGGGTATGGGTCGAAGGTTAACCCATTTTTGATGGCGGGGGGGAATTTGACATTTATCTTGAACTACAGCTGGGCTAATGATGGTGGGGGATCGACGGGTGAGCAGGTGCTCGGTACGCATAAGGGGGTAAAGATCACTTTGGTGGGGGTCACGCGTGAGGGGGGGATTAACGGCGCGTGTGGGAGGATCAGCGTGATGAGGTGTGAGTGATTTAGAAAACGGAATTTGTTGGTGGGACTTTGGAGGGTTGGTGGGGGAAGAGTGAGGTATAGAACATGGGTTATTGGTGGATGACTGATGTACGGATTTGTGGTTGTTAGAAGGACGAATTTGGGGAGTTTCGTCGGTGGCAGTGATGGTTTGTTTAGAGTTTATATGGGATTGGTGGGTTTGTCTGTCATGAGAGGCCGAGTCAAGTGTGGGGTTTTGAAGTTTTCTAGGGGTGTGAATTGTGTGGGGGTGGAAGGGAGCTACTGACGGAAAACTGTCACAAGGGGAATTTGGTTGGTTGTGGAATCGCTGGACATTTCTGGGGGCATGGGGGAAACATGGTTGTGTCCCTAGGTCGTCACGCGTGAGGGGAGGATTAACGGCGCGTGTGGGAGGGTCAGAGTGATGAGGGGTGAGCGATTTAGAAAACGGAATTTGTTGGTGGGACTGTGGAGGGTTGGTGGGGGAAGAGTTAGGTATAGAACATGGGTTATTGGTGGAGGACTGATGTATTGATTTGTGGTTGTTAACAGGACGAATTTGGGGAATCTTGTCGGTGGCAGTCACGGTTTGTTTAGAGGTTATCTGGGATTGGTGGGTTTGTCTGTCATGAGAGGGCGAGTCAAGTGTGGGGTCTTGAAGTCTTCTAGGAGTGTGAATTGTGGAAGGGAGCTACTGACGGAAAACTGTCACAAGGGGAATTTTGTTGGTTGTGGAATAGCTGAATATTTCTGGGGGCATGGGGAAAACATTGTTGGGTACATAGGTCGGCATTCTCCCTGGAAACACGTGTACATAAATATTTGGTAGAATGGTTTTTACATACATCAGAGTCTGTCCTGGAAACATGGGAGGATTGATCCTGGACAGAGTTAGGAGAATTGGGGGAATTACCGAGAGGGAGTTGCTTGGACTTGTCTTCTTTCGTTTGTTGAGGCAGTTTTTCAACGAAATGAGTGATATTTTTAGAGAACACGGGGCAAAAGGAGGGGTTAGGAGTTACCTTAGTGCTAGCTGCAACTTGGTAACCCTGACTCAGAGTTTGTTGAGGGGGGAGGTGTTTTTTCTTTTTGTGAATAGGTTTCTTGCGTGATTGGTTTGTCAGAGGCTTTGGGTTGAAATTTTTTTTTGAATGAGATCAGCCTCTGGCTGCAGTCAACCTGGGCCTGGAGTTTTTGAAGGAGGTCAAGTCCAAGGAAACCATCGTAATGTTTACAGTGGGAGGAAAATACTGTGAACGTGTGATAACAACGAGCATGGGGGGCAGGAGTAGTTACTGACAGGGGCAAAGTGTCTCCTAGGAGATTTAAGTAGGTATCAGCAGCTGAGATTAGTTCTGATTTGGTAGATAACAAGGGGCCAAATAGTCGGTGGTGTTGATCATAATAAGACTTGAACAGACATGACTTAGCTCCCGTGTCGATTAACAAGCGGACAGGAATTTCCTTGATTTTGGCCATGTAATAAATGGGGGCAGTGCGGTCAGTTACGGCGTCCCCCGCCGAGGCCATCGTGGGCGGGGGGTACTTTAAAAATCCTGGGAGTCGGTATCTACCTCCTCCAGGGTTTCCTCGGTATCGTCTGAGGTCATGATAGGGGCTATTTCTCCGGTGTGCATTTCCTCCATTTCTTCCTCTTGTCCCAACTCCTCTTCATTTACAGAAATGCAAGGAGTAAAGGGGCGAGGTTTGGCAGAGTCACGAATTTGATGGAGGGCACACTTAGCACTACAGGCAGGGAAATCATAGGGGTTGATAATTACTAATGTAGGGTTTTTACTTTGGTAGGTGTTGTAGGTTTTGTTCCGGTTGAAGATTCTGCGTGGCTGGGTAGGTTGGAACCGGGGCCTACTGGGTTGGGGCTGGCTGGAAGGGTAGGTCGGTCTGTTGTGGAAAGATGAGGATGGGTAGGCATTCTTGGAGTTGAAGGTTTGGGCCTTGGGTTTTTTTTTTTTTTTTTTTTTTTTTTTTTTAAAGATTTATTCAGACATGGTGATATGTCCTTGGGGTTTTGGTGGTCGAGGTGCTGCGGGTGCGTGGGAAACCTCTTTATTACAGCGATTTGGGTGGGTGCTTCTGTGAGCACGGCCAAAATACGTCGGATCGTGATGAGATCTTTTTGATATCCGACAAAATCGTGCACACGGAAATGATCTTTTACTGCTGAGGGCAATATTGATACAAGGTTGACCAGAATCTGCTGCTCTTGCTGGATTCTGGTCAATGTGGGGAAAGACACTTTTATATGTTGGGCGATCTTATTCACTGTGGCATCTAGATCGCCTTCGAATTTAGTGTCTTGGATACGGGTGTGGGCCACGAAAATGCCCAACGAAGGCTTAATGGCTTCTATCACTATTGGGCGAAATTCGTCCCATGTGAGAGAAGGGTGCACTTGGTAGGCAACCAGGGAAACGGCTTTTCCCAGGTGCGTTAATATCACGGCTATCTTTTCTGCGTCCGTGGTATAAACTAGGTCAAGTACGGGTTTCACTATGTCCATGAACGTTTCGATCTCGTAAGTTTCTCCATCATAATGTGGGATGGGGATGTGAGAACGGTGCGCCATGATGTTATCGTGTTCTGGCTGTTCCAAACTTGCAATGTAATGCAACCTTTTATCCGAATCAAGAACCACCGCTGCCGCCAATGTTATGCCCTGTTTTTCTACAGGATTAACTTGGGTAATGTGAGTTCTAACTGACTGGGTATATAAGGCTGCATGCACAAAACAAGGTATGAGAAATAGAGAACACAAAATAAACACACGGTAACAAGACACACGATCACGTTTATTGAGGATGATTAATAGGAAGCATAAGAAGGTATGAACACTCGTACAAGACAAATGATAGAATTGAACAACTAGCATTAAGTGGATCTGGATGGAGCCTAGTCTCCCACTTCCAACGTTCAGGTATTAATCTTCTGATCACTGGCTTTGTTCGCAAGTTTATATACTGGAGACCATCAATGTTACTTATAGATTCAATTTCACTATTTAGATTTATTACTGGTAGCTCTGGTGCACAAGTAGTAGTTCACAGACTAGATTAGACACGCGTATTTTAGAGCGCGGAAATTCTAGTAACCTCAGGGGGTACTGATCTAAGTTTTATATTCTTATAGCAGAAATACGTAGAACGCAAATCAGTGGGCGAATGTTAGATATCACTAGGGTTTTACTTCTATGTAATAATATCTGGATATGGGTAATTACGAGAGTTAATATCGCCTGTTAATTAATAAACACTGATACGCTTAGCTATTCCTAATGGAATGGTTATATATGAATTATACTGGGGCAAAGATATAGCCACTTCATAGAAATATTAATAAGTGAGTCTCTAAATAGTACTGTAACACTGTAGTACTAATAAAGTGAATCTTGGGTAGTATTTGGTTGGTCCGGTCCTGGTTATCTTGCGTCCGTGATGTTGGGGGCTAACGACTGGTTCCGCGGCCGTCCAGGTGGTCCATATGTAGTAAGTTCTCAAGACGGATCTCTTGGCGATCGTTGCTGGCTACACGCTTATATACCCACTGGTTTGTGAAGGTTTATAAGGTGCACGTAGATTTCTTGTACGTGGACAGATGCTTCTATCTCAATCTGCCACGGAGTCTGCCGGCTCTGGAACTCAATTCTCAGGAACAACACAAGGGCAGAGCTAGAGGTCAACTTAAGGGGGCCAGCCACTGGTTGGTGTCTATCTTTCAACTGATTTTACTGGGGGCTGGAGCTTGGTTTATAGGCTCGGTTTTTGGACCCTGTAGGCCATAGGGATCTCGAGTCTTATGGATTTATTTGAGCTCTCAATGGATACGGGAACTAGGTAAGGTGGTGATTACTGTTGTGGCACATGGCTATATGGAGCCTTCATAATGTGATATAACTGAGCCTTAGTAAGAGGTACTATTTTGGCTATACTGGAAGTATTTAGGGGAGAGAGACTGGATCTACTTTGCGAGGAGGACTGGGACAGCTGTGATAGGAGCGTCTCTCTTAGATTGCTCAGTCTTCATTCTCTGGTATAGCTGAGGTGCTTATTTGGTTATCAGAGTATGAAAGAAAGGTTAATGGGTTATTGTGGGTTAATAGAGGTTAGTAAAGGTGTTAGTCATGCATGGTTAGTTCATTGATAGGAAGAATTCCTGTGCTACCTGGCAATGACCCGGAAGTCAAAACAGGGGTCAGGTATACCTCCGCAGGGGTGGGGGTCTCCCTCCTCGGGTGGGTAAAAAGGGGTAGGTGCGCGCCCTCTCTCTGTGATGGTCGTCCGGCGGCTGTGGCTAGGGGCTTGCCATATCACAAGTGTTTGTAATAACCCTCTGTTTATGAGACAGATGTGGGTGTTCATAATACCAAAACCGAAGGTGCCTTGACTAGCTGGTTTAATCGGTTGGGTTGTTAATTACATGGTTTGCTGGATGTGGTGGAGACTGGGTTGCTAACTCTGCCACATTTATCTGGAAGTATGGCAATAGAAGTTAGTCACTGGCGAGGCGGCTAGCCTCGCACTGACGATCATTTGGTACAGGGTTGTGAATGGGTTGTGAGGGAATAGATGGCATGCAAGGGGTTAGTATAGTTCTAATGGTGTTCTTTCCTACTGAGGGAAGGTAGGCTGGATAGGAGTATATATATAAAAGGTTTAAGAATGTTAGCAACGGAAAAATTAAGGATATTCAGGAGGTATGGTGGAGAGGCTAGGACGGAAAGGAGTCGAGGCGCGTGGGGGGTTAACGAGAGGGAGAGGGTTAAGGGGGGGCTACGTGGAAGTTTGACCCTAAGGTGTCTGGGCGTAGGGGTGGCATTAGACTACAGTTGGTATCGGAGCTTGGGGTTTAATGACAGGAAAAGTATGTTAGCCAAACGCTACCGGGGGATGAGCAATATGGGGTGGTATATGAGTCTGGAAAGGATAGAATCATGTGGACTGTGGGGCTGTGGGGAAGAGGAGGTTAACTGTAGGTGTGTGCTTGACTGTGGATAAAAGTAGGGAAAAACATGGTGTATTATTATTCGTCAATACGATGGTTATGGACACTGTTAATCTGACACTATTTCTTGCTGACCTAGTTGTTCCTGGGAACTGCGTTTTCTATGACATATACACCAAAGAAAGCGACAGTTCGTAGGGGTAGCTTCGGTATTTTTTCGTGGTGGAAATGCGTCGAGACAATGGTAAAAGAGGGTTGTGTATACAATCTCTGGTTGGGGTAAGAATTAGAGTTACTGCATGGTGGCTAACATCTTCAGTCATTTCTGTCTAGGTCTTACAGGAATAATGGTTATATATAGGCTACACTGGTGTACCCGTGGGTATCATAGTTTCTTATCAATTAGGACATGGGGTTTTAACATATGAGGACCCTGGAGGACAAGGGGCGAATGCGCCAATACCTTACTTTCGAGTTATGAGTGTTTAAAGTCTGGAATAGGTGGCATACATAGAATATTACAGAATAGCATGTTATTATATACCATTAGAATCCTCTGGAAGAGACAAATTGATAGAAAATTAAAAAAAAAAAAAAAAAAAAACGCACAATATATATATATATTTGTTTCAGCCTATAGTAATTATTGTTCAATCTGCTTGAAATTTAATGCTGTAGTAGATGTCCATGAAACTAAGATACGGTTAAATTTTCAGCCAGAAAAACGCGCAAACGTGTCATTGGCCGGGAGGCGGGCCTTTAACCCGGGGAATACTAGCCGGCCGCTCATTGGCTTGAGCGCGCGGGAACATTCGCCCCTCCACCTCCTACAATCCATACCTCCTCCGCCGCTACACAAGGTCGAAACAAGGGATTTAGAACCTAGGGTACTAAGCCCGCATGGGTGGGAATCGCAAAACGCTCTTCACACTCTCTTCACCACGTGATTTTCAGTGCTTCCATCTATCGGGAACCAGTCCTAACTCAATTTTGCTCATGGTGGCACATTCGCCCCTTGTCCTCCAGGGTCCTCATATTACTTCTCGGATGGAAGAACATACATAGATTTATGGGGGCGGTTGGTCTTCAGAAACTTAGTCTGGCAAGACAAGGTATTTTTAGGGGGTTAACATATTACTTCTCGGATGGAAGAACATACATAGATTTATGCCTGTCTGAACTGGTTGGCATTGGCTCAACCTAGGGACAGGGCATGGGTGTATTAAATTAAGGTGTATTCATGTTCATCATCATGTAGGTAGAGTCTGGCGGGTAAGAGGTGTAGGACACGAGGGGTAGTGGATACGCGAGGTGGGGGAGGGTTGTGAATTGGAAAGAGGGTGGTTTGAGGCTAGGCGCCGCGCCACTCGTGACCTAGGATAGTGACCCTTAATGCGCTGGACATAGGGGTGGCATTTCCCTACGATCGAACAGGTAGGGTGGTGTGTGCAGCGGGGCGTAAAGGATAAGCGGACAGGATGACCCAAAACAGGGTGCCACTGAGCATAGGGTCACGAAGCAAAATAGAGTAGTGTGGATTGTGGATACGAAGGAGGTGATTGGAAGACGTATAACATTATGGAAAAGTAAATGGAAGAGATGAACACAATGGCGGATAAAAGATAATTAACCTAAGGATTGAATACATGCATGAATGACGACATTATAGCCGTCGTCCTAATAAGATGATGAAACCGGGTTGGTATGCACGTGGCACAATACGACACAAGGACAGTGCCGCTATGTCGTATCAATACTGGTGGCATACTCCGGTTAATATTATATATACACTTAGTTACTAGAAGAACAAGGCAAGGGGGGGCGACTGAGCACGGGGGTACATATATCTATACTCGTCATGGAAAGGGAGATACGAGGTAGCTTTCCTGCATCTCTCCTGATAATCGTCTGCAGATTGGTCATAGTGAGTTTATCCGAATTAACAGGCCTAAATCAATACAATAACTGGCATAGGGTTATCGGGTGTATAGAGTCGTGGTTAAAGGTTGGGAATCTATAGTTAGTGGATAAAACAACGGGAGGTTAGAGACATAGAATTGCTAGAATTGGGGGGGACTCTGATTGTTATATAACTAAATACAGGGCTGACGTAATCACGATCTGATTTGGTGTGAAATGGAAGCTAAGGTGTCTTAGATCGCCTCGAACCTACACAATGAAAGTATTATAGCCTGTATGGTGGTTACATAATTAAATACATACTTAGGTGGTACATCAAGAATATCAGTGAGTAAAGTATTGTGGTTTGTATATTAGAAGACTGTGATTGAGAGACGTATAATATGTGGAATGAATTGAGAGAGAGAGAGAGACCAAATCGGGAATGGAAAAGGGGCCTGGGATCTCGTTGGGGATGGGAGTTTCGCTCTCAGGATATTCGTTCCTGTGGCTCGTTAGGGTTGGAGGTTTCGCTCTCAGGTTTTTCGTTCCTGTGGTATTTTAATAACATTCCCAATACAGGATTTTCATCCCTACAAACCAATCACTTCTTTGTGTGCATGTAGTTCGTGACTTTTCTTCATTCTATGAAAACTAGTAGACTGAAGCACTTTTAATCTCCGGATTCCAAACAAATGTAGATAATGGGAAGACAAATAATAGGTTGTTTGATTGAAGGATTCTGGGACTGGTGAGAGAGGTACAATTGAACAAGTATATCAGTGTAGTTTGTGTGACCCCCCCTACACATACATACCATCGTTCATTGTCCTGCCCACCATTCATTCGTCACCATGCGTAATTAGCGATAACAACATCCACAATCTTTCATCTCATTGATTTCTGTACATTCTATCTATCTATCTATCTATATGCTCAGGCCCAATCCCCATTTTGGGGGTAGCCGACTCAAGACAGAGCAAGAACAGGGAAAACACAAAAACAACATAAAACAAAAAATAAACACAGATCAAAAACACAAACTCTCACACATCCAGGTCACCCAGGAGAAGACCCAGAGACCAGGGTTACCAAGGTCGCTCCAGCACTCCCCCGGCCCCTGACCACCCGGAGAGGTTCCGTTCTCGGCAGGCAGACATGCAGCGGAGCCAAAGCCACAAGCTCTCCCACCACACTTCCAGGCACACCCTTCATATTAATCGTCTCCCCGGGCCAGGCGCCTGATGGACTATAATCTAGTCCAACTTGCGCCCGACCCCTTACTCCAAATGACCACGTGTTCACTCAACTATTCACAAGCATTCTCCATTCACTCCTATCCACCACCACTTCCCCTGCCTGATCTATAGTCATTCCTCTATCATCCAAAGTCTTTCTTACACAGTCTCTCCATCTCAATGGGGGTCTTCCTGCCCTTCTATCTCCCCTTGTACCTGACTCACATATTCTCTTTGTAAGCCTTTCATCTCCCATTCGTTCAACATGACCATACCAGCTCAGCACCCTTCTGTCCACTTTGGCTGACAAATGTTCCTGCTGCCCCACTCTCCTACGTATCTCTTCATTCCTCAATCTGTCTCTACGAGTAACTCCACACATACTCCTCAAGCAGCTCATCTCCATCACATCCAGCCCTCTTTTCTCCTTTTTCTTCAGTACATTGAAGTCTGTACATTTCTTCTATACATTGAAGTCTTTAAAAATAGGCAGTGGATAATTGTGTGAAAGTCTCGGAAAAATGCTATCAATCATTATAAAGCGTAAATAAACTAACCTAACCTACCAAATAATTCTCTATCCTAACAGATATATAGGAAGGTTTCTTTAATTAGAGTACTGTGATCAGTATCCCTAAAAATGACAAAATTGTGAATATTGACAACATAACGAGACCGTTGAGAAGGTATTCGCTCCTAACCTTCGTAGGGGGCTCCGTTTCGAAGACATAACTTACAAACTTGTGATATCAAAGTTTCGATTATCGTCATATTTCACTATATATTAACTATCCTTACCGAACATAATCTAACCTAAATTTTGGTAATTTTTGTTATGTAAGTTAAAGGGTTACCTGAAATAGTTTTTTGTTAAGCTAAATAATATTGTCTACCGGTAACACTACCAATTATATGCTACAAAGTCTCTCCAGCCAATTTCTTTCACGCGTCGAAATTGGAAAGCCGCCGAAGCCTCCCCATTATGACACAGTTCAGCCAGTAATTATTGTTGTTTTCTGAGGTTTAGGGAGCCCACCTCGCTTTTTGTTTTATCTTTCTCTCCCTCTCTCTTAGGCTAGTATCCATTCGACCTCATTCATCCTACTGTTTTAAGACGTTTACCCCTATCCAGGTGTCAATATTTTCCTGGCGAGCGGTAGCGAGCCAGCATATATATATATATATATATATATATTTGTTTGTTGACAGCAAGCTAAGTTTGTACATTTTTCGATAGAAAAAAAAATCCGGCGAAGCCGGATTTCTCCATATAATGCTGGCTCGCTGTCGCTCGGCAGGAAAAAATCGACACCTGGATCGGGATAAACGTCTTAAAACAGTTGGCTGAATGGGGCCGAATGGATACAAGCCAGGGAAAGAGAGACTAGGAGAGAAAAATAAAAACCAAACCTGTGACCCCCTTTAACGTAACACTGTTTGGCCACGGTGGCTCTGACATCACCATCACTTACCTCGTAACCTTTACCAACGATAAGGTAATCTTCCGGCCCGGGATAAGGTAATCTTCCGGCCCGGGATAAGGTAATCTTCCGGCCCGGGATAAGGTAATCTTCCGGCCCGGGATAAGGTAATCTTCCGGCCCGGGATAAGGTAATCTTCCGGCCCGGGATAAGGTAATCTTCCGGCCCGGGATAAGGTAATCTTCCGGCCCGGGATAAGGTAATCTTCCGGCCCGGGATAATCTATACTCGGTTTAATTTAATCTGACGCTAAATTACAATTTTCTTATATCAATTACTCAACTAATACGAAAACATAACAATAAGTATGTAGATAATTATGAAAACCTGGTATTTATAGGATGCAGGAGGAAAGAAAAACAAATACCAAAATTGGGCGAGACGGCATATAATCGCCAAATTAATGGGCCGAAGCGCCTTTAAATCGCCAATAGTGCATCAGTTATACGAGTTGGTGCATTCACTTACTAGCTCCATCTGACTAGCCGCCTCACTATTTGACTATTTTTGTCACATATTGTATTTGATACAATTTTGGTAATTTATTATTATTTTTTAAATATTATATTGTTTGGTATGTTACTGTTAATGCTGTCGGGTAACATCGATCAATTATCCTGCATGTTTGTGTATCAAGAATGCCATATGCCACACTTACAGACACGAACAATGTGCTCTAGATACCCTGTAGTAATTAAGGAACACCCCGTTCGTAACCCCTTCTGTACCGGCGACATCTTTTTCATAATATTCTGGCAAGTATTAGACGATTTCATTCAGCTTAGGCAGGACGTCTACCAAACATAAGGCTACAGACTATCTCAATTAATCCATTTAGCTACCATGTATACTTCCTAAGCTTCATATAATCGGTAGCTGAAATCAAACACAAACACGTCACCGGTAGTGAACGTGTTAACATTAATCCTCCATTACAGAGATCGGTCTACCTCCGCCATATTGGTGTCAGTAGCCTCTCTTTACACTTAAGTATGTTCATACCCACAATAAATATTATAGAAAATACTGGTACAGAATATACAGTAGAGTTTGGTCTTTTGGATCAAAAGTCTACATGATCAAAAATAAAATATTACATCACATCACATCGTTGTTTAATAAATACAGCGCCAGAAAGGCATACAAAGAAAACAAACATCCAATTTATCTTACTGAAAAGAATTCTAATGTGAACAAGTGAACTCTGGAAATCTGTCCCTCAATATATGTTCCCCTCATAATGCGACTTGGATGGCTTCGGACTCCGTGTGTCCAGACAGTTTGACTCCAACGTAACCTGAATATGGCTCTCTGTCACTCTTTCAATTTGGAAGGGAAACTTGTTACAGACAGCTTTGCCTTTTGTTTCCTTCTTACACAGTAACAAAACATTTGTAGACTGTTTTGCAATATTTATTAACTTACAGAAGCTTCCAACAGTATGTAATAATGTTTTCCTGTAAATGTATTTTGCCGTATTCGTATGCAAATATTGTTATATTATGCCATATAATAATTCAAATTTCAACAAATTCATATTAACATTCGTTCATATTTTCACTAATATGTAAAGGAAGGAAGAGAAAGAGAGTGAGTGCGAGAACTTGGCACACTGCGGGTAATCCGGTAAATACAAGGTGGTGGGGTCTTCACTGTATATGTGCGTGTGTGTGTGTGTGTCATGGTATCTGCATGTGTCTATCTTTCTAAAGGAATTTGCGAAACCGTATTCGTGCGAACCTTGCATACTATGACTTACATAATTATACAGTACGGTAGTATTATTTATCATGTTACAAGTAAACACACATGCGTCCACATACCTACAGTACATGGCGCCCCACACACAGTTCAATTCACTTGATCTCTCTATCTTTCTCATCATCATCCATCTAACGGAAGTTCTTAGTTAGCTATAGGATAGATTAAAACCCTTTATGTATCGGTGATGTCTTTTTGTATTTGTTTTCAGCCACAATTAGACGAGTTTGTGAAGCTTGGGAAGGGTATATGGTAGTTAAAAGGATTAATTAAGATATTTAGTAGCTTTTTAATGAGTAGACGGATCTATCTATCTATCTATTGCCTGACGCCGTGATCCCCGAAGGGGTGGCCACGAACGAACCGCCCCCATGCACCTCTGTCCCCAGTCAGTCGACGCCCCTCCCCCCAACCAGCACCGCCTTCGTTCATGTAGTTCCTCACTCCATCCCTCGACCTCATATTCGGTCTACCTCTCCCCCTCTGTCCCTCCACCTCGCTCTCGTACACCTTCTTAGTCATTCTCTCGCTTTCCATACGTTTCATATGGCCGAACCATCTCAAGTTGTTCCTTTTCACACTTTCCAGCACATCTACCTCCACACCACACCTCCTTCTTACTTCCTCATTAGTCTGTCTATCCCTCCATGTAACTCCGCACGCACTCCTTAAGTAATTCATTTCCACTGCTCTCACTCTTGGTCTGAGTCTCTCAACCAACGTCCATGCTTCGCTTCCGTAAGTCAGTGTCGGGATTACCACACTGTCATGCAAGGACTTCTTCACTTCCATACTGACCACCCTATTTCTTGTTACTGCTTTTAGCGTTCCTACAACCCTCTTCCCCTGTTGTACCCTCTCCCGCACCTCTTCATCCATAGTCCCATCTTTACTCAACACACTGCCCAGATACTTAAAAGAGTTGACGATCTCCATAGCCTGACCGTTCAGCTTCATCTCACACTCTGTGACTTCACCCCTTTCGAAGACCATAACCTTGCTCTTCCCCGTATTTACCTTCAAATTCCGTTTTTCGCACACTGTTCCAAACTCATTTACCAGACCCTGCAACTCCCATTCATTATCACTCATCAGAACTGTATCATCCGCAAACAGCAGTATAGGTAGCTTCCACTCAATTCCCTCCCTTTTCAGCGATACACCAACATCCACTGCTCTTGATAGTATTTCTTTCATAACTCCATCCATATATACAGTAAACAACCACGGGGACATCACACACCCCTGTTTCAAACCAACATTCAGGTCAAAGAACTCGCTCTGCTCACTCTCCACACGTACTGCCGCCTTTGCACCCTCATACATGCTCTTCACTGCTTTCAGCAACTTGCCCTCTACTCCGTATATTCTAAGTACTTTCCACAAACCTTCTCTATCCACTCTGTCATAGGCCTTCTCCAAGTCCATAAAGGCAACATACACCTTTTGTTTCTTCTCCAGATACTTCTCCACAACACAATTCAGGGTAAAAATCTGATCTACACATCCTCTTCCCTTCCTAAAACCTCCCTGCTCGTCGCCTATCCATTTCTCCGTTCTCACTCTCACTCTCTCAATCACTACCCTACTGTATACCTTCCCTACTACGCTTAGAAGACATATTCCTCGGTGGTTACCACACACTCCTCTTTCCCCTTTGCCCTTATATAGGGGGACTATTATGCCAGTCTTCCAGTCATCGGGTGCACTCCCCTTCTCCCATGCTAGTTTGCACATTTTCCATACCCATTCTATCGCTATCTCACCACCATACCTCAACATTTCCCCACACACTCCATCTGTTCCTGGTGCTTTCCCCAACTTCACTCTTTTCATGGCTTCCCACACTTCTGACCTCCTGATCCCCACCTCCTCCTCCACTACTTCTCTTCTTCTCCCTCCCATACCATATCCAGCTATGTTTGCTGGCTCTTCATTCCTTTCATTTAGCAACTCACTGAAGTACTCCCTCCATCTTTCGACTCTCTCTTGCTTCTCGGCTAGCATTCTCCCATTCTTATCTTTCACACCCTTACTGTTTCCCTTGCTACCTTCCCTAACTTTCTTGACTTCTTTCCAGAACAGTTTCTTACTCTCCCTCCATTTTACACTCAGATTCCTTCCAAATTCCTCATCTACTCTTCTCTTACTTTCCTTCACTACTATCTTCACCACCCTCTTACTCTCCACGTACCTCGCTCGTTTCTGTCTCTCGGAATTTTCATTCCCTCTACTACCCAACCACTCTCTATATGCTTTCTTCTTTTCTTCCACAGCTATTCTTACCTCTTCTGTCCACCATGCTGTACCTTTCACTCCCCTCCCTCTTCTCCTCACTCCACACACCTCCTCACATGCTGCACAGATCTCATCCTTAAACACCTTGCTCATCTCCTCCACTTCCTCCATAACTTCCAGGTCGAACCCACCTAGTCGTCTTTCCACTGCTCTCCTGTACTCCTCCCTGATTTCCTCCTCCTGCAACCTCTCCACCCTCCTCACCATTCCACCCTCCGTCGATCGGATAAAATTGTCTAATACAGTAGTTGCCAGAATATTATGAAAAGGACGTCACCGTACAGCATGGGTTAAGGGGAGGTTTGTAGTTGATTCCCTAGACTTCCATCAAGCTTAAAATTACTCCCCCTAGACCCCCTTTCAAGATAAATTTGTACATTTTTCGGTAGAAAAATTTCCCGGCCGAAGGCCGGTTCCCCCTAAATTACAGGCTCGCTATCGCTCGCCAGTTTTTTTTTTACACCTAAATGGCACGAATGGTCTTAAAATTGACAGAAATGGGGCAAGGGGTCTTAAAATCTCCAAACTAATGGGGCGAACGTCTTAAAATATCAAAAGCAATGGGGCTAACCATGAGGGAGAAAGGGGCCAAGAAAAAAATCCCTCACGTGTAAGTGATATATGTTGTAGTGGGAGAAGTTCTTAGCTATAATATAGACAAAACATAGGGGACTTAGGTTGTAGTGGGAGAAGTTCTTGTTTAACTATAGACTAGATGAAAGAGGTAAGTAGTGTCAGATACGTAGGTATAAAAGGAACTGCCTCGTTTGGGCCTCGTTTTTGGGTCTGTTGCAATTTTCCAGTTGTTTGTTTTTATGTAAACCATATAACCATCCCGATTGTATTACTTATCTATCAATACATCCATTTATCCACCCTCATATCCACTTCCTACAATTGTTCTTAACCCCTTCAGTACGATGACGTAATTTTCGACATATTCTGGTTACCATTAAACGATTTTATTTAGCTTACAATCCACTTCTAAGATTAAACGGGGTAAATACGATCTCAATATACAGCCTCTGAATAACATAGGCCCTTCTTAGACAGCGTAAAATCCTCTAATTTTAGCCAGAATCAAAGGTAAAAAGGCGTCTTCGTACTGAATGGGTTGAGAGGACTTTGAAGGTTGGGGAACGTGGCCGAGTCGATATATTTACACAACAGGCATCGTTATATCTCTCTTTCTAACCCTCCATTCATATAACTATCCTCATTCACCTGTTCTTAGCTAACACAAGAGCTCTGGGGCTGGGGGAGGAAGTGGTGATGCTTGGAGAGGTTTATACCGATTAATATTTTACTTAATTATCTCATTATCCATTGTTTGTTATAATTATCAATCCATCTGACTTATTTTATGCGTGTATAAGAACCCTGAGGTTGAGAGGGGCGTTATCGTTGGTGATTTAAGCACAACTAACATATATTTATCTTTAGTCATCTAACCTATAAACCATCTATTCTCTGACCTGTTTTTAGCGAGCATGAGGACCCTGAGGTTGGGGAAGGCGTGGAGTCCATGGAGGTGGTGTAGGTGGTTGTGGTAGAGGTCCAGCAACACCAGGGAAGGGGCAGGTTGGGGTGGCTCTACCCTGGTCAGTAGGTTGTGTTGGAGGGACAGTAGACGCACCGGCTCCTCCCCGCCACCCACTACTGGCCAGCTCGTCAGGCCGCGTCTTATGGGAGGACAAAATGAATAAGGTTAATGTAACATATCAGTTTTGGTAGTTTTTTGTAGATGTCAGTAGTTGTCAGATATTTGGTGACTGTAGATGGTAGTTCTTGTTGTTTATGGAATTAACGATAATAGTGTTTTTGTAGAATCGTTTCTGTAGATACATAACTGACCTCGTCTATCAAGACCTAAAAGAGGGAGTTGTAGTGGATGATAGGTTAGTTTAAATAGTAGCGTTACTGTAGTAATATTATTAGTGGTGATTTTTTTTTTTTTTTTTTTTTTTTTTTTTAGTACAAGTGTTTGTATACAGGGTTTGCCAGAAGGGGAGTTGTCATTCTGAGTAAGAAAAATCTCTGTAGACATAGGCTTTTTCTTGCGTATGTTTGCAAATATGGCTCCTTAAAGCCGACATGTTTGCGTTGTCCGTAAATTTTCGCCCATGTTTCCCTCTCAAGGAAAAGGATAGGAAAATTTTTCTTACGATGAAGCATGGTATCAGTACTTCAAATAGACTTAAAAAACTCCACTGTGTTTCTCATTATATTCTCTTGGCAATAAACTGAATATTACTAAAAAACACAAAACCGCATTTCAACTCATTACGAGAAGAAGAACGCTAAACAAAAACTGTATGTCTATTTGAAATATTGATACCCAGGGTTTCAGCTTTCACTACTTAGTGTTTCCCAATTAATCACCTTTAACTGAACAATATGTTAAAATTGACGCCAGGCATTTTTAGTTGTTTAGCTATTTTAGCCCTTTGTTACTTTCTAAGCAATATGATATAAGGAGGAAGCAAGCGGTGTAAGATAAAACATGGTATTAATACCTTAATAAGATACCAACACCTCTTCCGTAGGTTTCTTCGTCTTCCGGTGACAATGCACTGAATATGCGGTGTTGTTTTGTTTGTAACATTCAACTCATCGCCATGGGAAGCAGTATATGCTACAGAGGATTTGGTGTCTGTCAACTATTGATACCATACGTCAACGTCATCATACACTACTTAGTTTATTTCGCTATCCCTTTCATTTAGAGGGAAGCACGGGGTAAAAATTAATGAGAAACGCAAACTTGCCGACTTATAAGGGACCATAGCTGCAAACACACACACACACACACACTCAACACACACACACATTGCTAGAAGCATTGAGAAAAAAAAATCGCAGGGCACCCTGTAAATGAGTTATTGTAGATTATGTTGGAGGAACAGAAGGCCGCACCATCTCTCCACCAACCACCTCGTTGACCGCTTCTTATAGCCTCAGAGAAATCTTTGGTTATTGTAATTATGTACTTTTTTGGAAAGTGTAGATGTCAGTTTTTGTTAATAGTAGATATAATATTGTAGTTTTTGTAGATATTTTATTGGTGTATATTTTATGTGATGTAACTCTAGCGTTATCCACCCCCTACAGACAATGTAGTGTATAAATTGTATTAATACCTTTTACGATCTAATTTATGATGCATTACAGTATTTTCGTCTATGCATGGTGTGTAGATAGTGTTATAATTGATATTATATTTTATAATTAACTAATGTGTATTGAATGAACATTTTGATTACAAATTAAATTGTGTTGAAGTACTCTATGAAGCCATTAGATTACAATGGATATACACAAATTGATAGCATAATATTTTGTTCCACATGTACACAATATTGGCCTCAGTATTTTACCTTAGAAATCTCAGGAATACAAATCATATAAAATATAATCTATGGGTATTAAGCGATGGTTATCAATTATATACTGCCTCTGCCTAAGAAATATCGGGAATACAAATCCTATAAATAAAATCTATGGATATTACGCGATGGTTTTCACTATACCATTTATTAAATGGTCAATATATTTATCAAATTTCATATCACAGTTAGTGAGTGAACATGGCGCTAGGTTTTATATCCAACCTACAGTAGATGGGGCACTTCGTATGGCAACGCTGGTAATAATCAATCTACTGTAGATTAACACCTTCTGCATACAATATAATGTTTATCTTATCTGGCTAACAATATATTATTATATATTTTTTTTAGCTCGGGAAGGATCATTAGGAATCATAACAATACACATTTCTTACTAAACCATTTGATTCACGTAAATATATCTTAGACTAAGTGGTTAAGGCCCCATTAATTGCTCTTTCCATTCACATATGCATAGCCTACGTGAGTTGCAGTTGGGATGTGTGTACATGCTTAGATTGATATGCAGGATTCGAAGTTGCATAATAAATCGTAGGCAGTGTCCACCAACCTTTAACTGTCTTCGTGGTGCGATGTATAAGGTGTTGATTTTCTGTGTGAGCATCCTGGGTTCGAATCCACGGACTGCCACATGTGTTTGTAAATTTCATTAATCGATTTTAGGAGTGTGGTTGGTTGTTGGAAGGAACACAATAATTGAATATAATCGTCTAATCATAGCCACAAAAAAAAAAAAATACGAAACGCATCATCGTATAGTGAAAGGGTTGACATACCGATAAAACTTTAGCAAATCAATATTAATAAAGAACAAGGGGAGCAATAAAGAACAAGGGGAGCAATAAAGAACAAGGGGAGCAATAAAAGGAAGAAAACCCAGACGAATAACAGGTGAACATCGAGAAAATTAGGAACTGAATAAAATAATAAACATAATAATAATAAAAATAATAATATTAATATAATAATGAAACTGATGGAAGCACGTAAAAAGTTCATGGAATTAGTTACTTCAGTTTCTGCAACGATAAAATGTACCTGCATATTTCTATTTATTTCGTGCAACAAATGTATAAATATCTTCCTCAGCCACTTTGAACATGCATCTGTCTCCTCACTTCTCCTTACCCTAGATAATATTGTACAAGATATACGAGTAGGACATTCCACGTCGGCTTTACGATATCATAAGGGGGGTCACCGTTTTTTTTTAATCTTTCTCTCCTTTTCTCTCTTTCCCTGGCTTGTATCCATTTGGCTCCATTCAGCCAACTGTTTTAAGACGTTTATCCCCATCCAGGTGTCGATTTCTTCCTGGCGAGCGATGGCGAGCCAGTATTGTATGGTGAAATCCGGCTTCGCCGGAGAATTTTTTCTATAGAAAAATGTACAAATTTAGCTTGCTGTCAAAACAAAACAATACATATGCTGGCTCGCTACCGCTCGCCAGGAAAATATTGACACCTGGATGGGGGGTAAACGTCTTAAAACAGTAGGCTGAATGGGGCCGAATGGATACAAACCAAAGTGAGAGGGAGAGAAAGAAAAAAAGAAGAGGTGGGCTCCCTTAATTGAGACCCAGGCTTCAGGATCAGACCACATAATTTCGGATTAGTCTTGAAAATCCTTATACCTCACAAGGGCGCATTCTTACGGGCCAAGTCCTACGGCGGCAGTGTTGATTATGTTGCAGAAGACATATTATTTATTATCCTTTTTTCACCAACCAACTTCACATCTAAACACAATTAATGAAATCAACAAATACATGTGGCACTCCAAGGACTCGAACCTAGGATACTCACATCGAAATTCCCCACACTTATGCATTACGCTATCAAGACAGTTAAGCAACATGACAGGTTATTGCATATACACACTGTATTATTAGATATTACTAACAGCCATTAGACACAATCGAGATAATTAAACATAATTAATTTATACCTTATATCACCTTATAGCTTATCTAGCATTATATAGAATCATGCACCGTAAATATGGCCATTAGCTAAATTTTGTATTTAATTTAAAGAGCTACATTGAGTGTATTGTAATTATAAAGTTAATATTTAGGAGACAGTAAAATGGCCCACCATATGCAGACCAAATTTCATTCGGTTACCGTTCATCAATAATTCTCATAAATCATAGTATGTGCTGTATTATCTGTTCATCCTGTATAGCACCACTTGACACCTACAGCACACACGTAACACACCTCGCTGCCAATCAGTAATGGGTCACCGTGGTAGAGTACACGGCTTATGTCATTCCATTGTGTTGTAGCGTGTCATAATAAGGCTGACAGCAATAACAACGACAATAACAAGAACAATGAACAACAATAAGTACCACAAACAAGCACCAATACAACAACAGCAACAATAACAACGACAATAACAAGAACAATGAACAACAATAAGTACCACAAACAAGCACCAATACAACAACAACAACAACAACAATAACAACGACAATAACAAGAACAATGAACAACAATAAGTACCACAAACAAGCACCAATACAACAACAACAACAACAACAACAATAACAACGACAATAACAAGAACAATGAACAACAATAAGTACCACAAACAAGCACCAAGACAACAACAACAACAACAACAATAACAACGACAATAACAAGAACAATGAACAACAATAAGTACCACAAACAAGCACCAATACAACAACAACAACAACAACAACAATAACAACGACAATAACAAGAACAATGAACAACAATAAGTACCACAAACAAGCACCAAGACAACAACAACAACAACAACAATAACAACGACAATAACAAGAACAATGAACAACAATAAGTACCACAAACAAGCACCAAGACAACAACAACAACAACAACAACAATAGCAACGACAATAACAAGAACAATGAACAACAATAAGTACCACAAACAAGCACCAAGACAACAACAACAACAACAACAATAACAACGACAACAATCACAATAACAATCACAAGGACCACATTCCTAACCAGTCTCCCATGTTAGATTTAAGAATACAATGTACGGTAGGGAAAAAAAAATCCTCTTTACCCCGCCAGTAACTTGCAGACAACTACTAACAACTCCCTCATGTTGCACCTGTATAATGAGCGGGTGGGTCATGCAAGGGTCACATTATTAGGAGCGTGCTGGACCGGATGGAGGCTTGTTTTTTTTACCACCAGAGTGTCATGGCTGCCGTGTTTGTCCCTCTGAACTATGTAATATGCAGGGAGAATTACGACAACTTCTGTTCAGTGGCCACCATTTTGTATACCCTGCTTGTTTTGACCGTGAGTGTGATATAGATGCCGTAATGTCCCTCCGATATGTATAATGCGCAAGGAGAAATATGACAACTTCAACTTTAGGACGTTTATCCCCATCCAGGTGTCGATTTCTTCCTGGCGAGCGATAGCGAGCCAGCATTGTATGGAGAGATCCGGCTTCGCCGGAGACATTTTTCTATCGAAAAATGTACAAATTTAGCTTGCTGTCAAAACAAAAATATATATATGTCTGGCTCGCTACCGCTCGCCAGGAAAATATTGACACCTGGATGGGGGTAAACGTCTTCAAACAGTAGACTGAATGGGGCCGAATTCCTTGCATTATAAATCACTTGGTACAATACCCATAATAAAAACTGAACCAAGTCAGTATATGAAGGCTTTGCTCATGGACTTCGAGGATAATATATAACTGTTTTACTATAGAAATACTATATGTATGGAGGTACAGTAGGATGGGAGTTTTAGGATGACTGACTTTTAAACAATAGATGTTTGTTGTCTCTATCTGTCGTATGCATGTGATCGGTCATATGTCGTGAAATATTCCATAGATAATGTACATATAATTAGAGGATTATGTGATGCTAGTAGATACACCGTACACCTCTTTGTGACCAACTAATATTAATACAACATTTAATACACTGGCTTAAGGGGAGGTTTTTAGTCTGTTCACTATACCTCCATCAAGCTTAAAATTACCCCCCCCCCCTAGACCCCCTTTCAAGATAAATGTGTACATTTTTCGGTAGAAAAATTTCCTGGCCGAAGGCCAGTTCCTCTTAAATTACAGACTCGCTATCGCTCGCCAGGGAAAAATCAACACCTAAATCTTTAAAATTGACAGAAATTGGGCGAAAGTTCTTAAAATTGCCAAACTAATGGGGCAAGCATCTTAAAATCTCAAAAGCAATGGGGCTAAGCATGAGGGAGAAATAGGTCAAACAAAAAATCCCTCAAGTGGAGACCTCCCCTTAATACATTGTTTTACAGTATAACGACATATTATAGCCACTCTGTTAAGCTAATTTGATAAACAAATATACCTATTTAATTAATCTGAAATGGCTGTTCTTTCTAGAGGGTTTTGCCTGGGGTTTCTTCACCAAACAATATAATTCGTTCACCCTTCAATACCGTTACACAATACAATTTTAGTTTTAGTAAGTCTTTCAAATAGTGTATTGCTTATTTTGCATATCATATTCACCATTAACCAATCGTTAGTACAACGATGAGCGAGCAAAATGTACCGACAACTGTAACAAGACTTTTAGGCAGCATAAAGTATATGCTTGTCAAGAGCAAATCATAGGTTGGGGGGTTGTACCTGAGCCTTATTCACCTGTGACTGGGGAGGTTGTGGAACTCACGCCATCTCTCACACACACAACCAGTTACTACTACACACCTTCATACGGTTCATAGAAACACGCATTGCTCTTGCATATCGTTCTCCTCTGTTCCTGCTACACACTTAATACTTCCAACAAACATACAAAGCTTCCCTTTCACATTTGGTTATACTATTTTTCATTGGTACTGGACATTTATGCCTCTGACAGACATTCTTCATTGTTCCCTGTTGGTCTTTCTCCTGACTGCAGTACTTCAACTCCCTGCACACTTATTATCTCATACAAACACGCTTTATTTTCCCATTTCACTCTAATCCCCTTCAAATTAATTGTAATACCTCTGGTAAACACCTATTCGTAGTTTACTCTGTTCTTGCTACTCTCCTGCACACTTAACACTAGTGTTTCTTATATATGCTGACTATCATTATAAGATTCCATTCATCTTGGAAAATACTTGTTGGAGTAAGAGGGTTAAATGAGATAGTCTGTGATCATTTGAGCCCAATAGGGCCTGCCAGTACATAGTAAAATTGTGTAATGTTAGACAGAATAAAGTGAACTAATCACCGCGGTACACCGGAAGCGTTCAAATCTGTAGCAAAACATGTATTACTCTTCCTGTTCAATGTTTAGCTGTACACTGGTTCCGTGTACACCTAATAGCTTACCTCTGACAAGCACATATAATGTTTAGCTGTACACTGGTCCCGTGTACACCTAATAGCTTACCTCTGACAAGCACATATAATGTTTAGCTGTACACTGGTCCCGTGTACACCTAATAGCTTACCTCTGACAAGCACATATAATGTTTAGCTGTACACTGGTCCCGTGTACACCTAATAGCTTACCTCTGACAAGCACATATAATGTTTAGCTGTACACTGGTCCCGTGTACACCTAATAGCTTACCTCTGACAAGCACATATAATGTTTAGCTGTACACTGGTCCCGTGTACACCTAATAGCTTACCTCTGACAAGCACATATAATGTTTAGCTGTACACTGGTCCCGTGTACACCTAATAGCTTACCTCTGACAAGCACATATAATGTTTAGCTGTACACTGGTCCCGTGTACACCTAATAGCTTACCTCTGACAAGCACATATAATGTTTAGCTGTACACTGGTCCCGTGTACACCTAATAGCTTACCTCTGACAAGCACATATAATGTTTAGCTGTACACTGGTCCCGTGTACACCTAATAGCTTACCTCTGACAAGCACATATAATGTTTAGCTGTACACTGGTCCCGTGTACACCTAATAGCTTACCTCTGACAAACACATATAATCCCTCCCTCCCCCTCTTTACTCTTGCTACTTAAGGGGAGACTGACCGTTTGTTTGGTATATTAATTCATTTATTCATATTTTTTTAGTTTCCTCCCTAGACCTCCATCAAGCTTTGAAAAACACCCCCTAGACCCCCCTTCAAGATAAATTTATACATTCTTCGGTAGAAAAATGCCCCGGCTGAAGTCCGGTTCCTCTTAAAATTGCAGGCTCGCTATCGCTCGCCAGGAAAAAAATCGACACCTTAATGGCTTGAAAGGTCTTAAAATTGACAACGAAATGGGGCGAAAGGTATTAAAATTGCCAAACTAATGGGCTTATAATCTCCTTATAATCTCAAAACTAGTGGGGCAAAACATTAGGGAGAAGGGGGTCCAGAACAACGGTCTGCCTCCCCTTAAACTTTACATACTGCCGTTCTTTATTACGTCTAGTTTTACACTTGTATCTACTGTATATTTATGATACGTACTGTATTTATGATACGTACTGTATTCGCTGTTATCCATGCATTCCTATTGTTTATACTCGTATTGCTAACTACTAATTTAGTTTTAGTCACCTCATCCAAATTTATGAATTGCATTTTCACGTGATTTCACTCTTATGTCACTTGTCTTGTCTCATGTCCTTTTCACTCTTATGTCACTTGTCTTGTCTCATGTCCTTTTCACTCTTATGTCACTTGTCTTGTCTCATGTCCTTTTCACTCTTATGTCACTTGTCTTGTCTCATGTCCTTTTCACTCTTATGTCACTTGTCTTGTCTCATGTCCTTTTCACTCTTATGTCACTTGTCTTGTCTCATGTCCTTTTCACTCTTATGTCACTTGTCTTGTCTCATGTCCTTTTCACTCTTATGTCACTTGTCTTGTCTCATGTCCTTTTCACTCTTATGTCACTTGTCTTGTCTCATGTCCTTTTCACTCTTATGTCACTTGTCTTGTCTCATGTCCTTTTCACTCTTATGTCACTTGTCTTGTCTCATGTCCTTTTCACTCTTATGTCACTTGTCTTGTCTCATGTCCTTTTCACTCTTATGTCACTTGTCTTGTCTCATGTCCTTTTCACTCTTATGTCACTTGTCTTGTCTCATGTCCTTTTCACTCTTATGTCACTTGTCTTGTCTCATGTCCTTTTCACTCTTATGTCACTTGTCTTGTCTCATGTCCTTTTCACTCTTATGTCACTTGTCTTGCCTCATGTCCTTTTCACTCTTATGTCACTTGTCTTGTCTCATGTCCTTTTCACTCTTATGTCACTTGTCTTGTCTCATGTCCTTTTCACTCTTATGTCACTTGTCTTGTCTCATGTCCTTTTCACTCTTATGTCACTTGTCTTGTCTCATGTCCTTTTCACTCTTATGTCACTTGTCTTGTCTCATGTCCTTTTCACTCTTATGTCACTTGTCTTGTCTCATGTCCTTTTCTATATATTGCAGTTTCTTCTTTGCTACGTAAAGCCGGCAATATTTTTAGCTGGCCGAGGGCTACATTTATTTATGCTATTTTATTTATATATTAATATATAAATGAGAAACTCCAAACGCATAAATTAACAGACCAATAGATGGATTAATTCTGTATATTATGTTAGCCATTGATATACCTAAAATAGCTAAAATAGCATAACTAGATATAGCACTGGGCCAGTTGATAATTTTGCAGCTTTGCCGCTTGTACTCCTTTGAATTTCGTTCGTACTAAAGAGCTTCTCCCCACTCACCCTTCATATCTGCTGGGATTGCTTGCTTTCCATTGTGAATATGTCAACGTGTTTGTATTCTACGTCCCAGTTATATCTTCGATTATAATAATGTACACTTCTTCATATGTTACCGGTTTATTTTGTTGTCTTTATTTGTGTTTGTGCTTTCTTGAGCTTTGTGATAATCGTCGAGAAAAACTCTTGCAACGGCCCACTATGATGCAATTCTTAACTGTATGTTGTTTCTGTGATTGAGCTGCATATCTTGTTTCTGAATTGTTAAAATCTGTGTATCACTTCTTTGCTGTCTCTATTGTCTATGATAGCCAAATAATATTTCAACACAAGTTTCATTATAATTATGGTCGTCTTACCCCACCCGACCCCACCCCTCCCCAACGTAGTTTTCATATGATCGTCTCACCCAACCCAACCCCCTACCTCTCCCCAATTGATTTTCTTCCCTCCTTAATTGTGTTGGTGGTGTAATGGTTTAGATGCTTATGTTCTGGGTGTGGTGTCCCGAGTTCGAATTCCTTGGGAGGACCATGTGCTTTCATTAGTTTATTCAAGTGCATTGGGGTTTGTAATTGATGATTGATGTTAAGAACGGGATGTTACTTAATCCTGGTGGTCTTCCAAACGATAATTTACTGCCATCTGTTTTTTTTTTTTTTTGTTGTATATCCTAAATCATGCATGCCCTGTGTTCGTTTTCTTTCTGCTTTTATCATATTGGCAGTCCCTTTATAAGTCATTTGGAGCATTGGATCCTTTTATCTTTGCCTTTCATCTCCTCCAACTCCAAATGATTGTCCTCGTTCTCCTCCTACTTGCTCTTCGTATTCCACTTCCTGATAGTCCTACAATCGATAATTTCTTGCTATATCATGACTGCATATATTCTTTTGTTTGAGTCACGCATGTCCTTTGTTCGTTTTCTCTCTGCGTCCATCATCCCTGCAGTCCCTTTCTTTGGCATTCGGATTATTAGGTCATTTTTTATTTGCCTTTCATCTCAAACTACAAATGATTCTTCTGTTCGTTATCTTGTGTTTTCAATGGTGACAGGTCAGTTGAACCAGTGCCACTTCAACCAGTGCCACTTTAACCAGTGCTAACTCAACCAGTGGCCACTTCAACCAGTGACCATTTCAACCAGTGACCATTTTAACCAGTAGGTTAGGTTAGGTTAGGTTAGGTTAGTTAGGTTACGTTAGGTTAGGTTAGGTTAGGTTAGGTTAGGTTAGGTTAGGTTACTGGTTAAAATGGTCACTGGTTGAAATGGTCACTGGTTGAAGTGGCCACTGGTTGAGTTAGCACTGGTTAAAGTGGCACTGGTTGAAGTGGCACTGCTTCAACTGTTATGGAACCGTTTTCAATCATCGTTTTGCTCCTCCCACTTCCTCATTGTATTCCACTTCCTGCATGATAGTTTTTCCCTAGTGATTATTTCCTGATATACCCTGGGCGTATTTATGTGTTCTTAGTTTTCCAAATACGCATGGTTTTTGTTCATTTTCTATCTGTATCCATCATCCTGGCAGTCCTTTTCTTTGGCATTCGTATTATTATTATTTCCGCCAAAGAAAGACTGAGGAGAATATTTGTATCTACTCGTCGCTGTTTGTTAGTTAATCGGTTTTTTGTCTTCTGTTTGTTAGCAGAATTTTTCAAAAACTAATGGAGGGATTTAGATGAGACTTCTTCAGTACCTTCAGTGGATAACATAATATAAACGATAAACTTTTGGCTAACATCTGTGAATGATCCCCCCCCCCCCCCCCAACCCCACGCCACCCCAACCCCCAAAACAAATTATACGATGAAAAGTTTTTAGTCGCTCTTGACGATACTCACTATGAGACATACCAGGTATTTATTATCTTCACACCCCCAATAGTGATGATTGAATGATCCAACTGGAGGTTTAGAGACTAACATTTAACATCACTTTATTTATACAAAGCGTGAATGATATTCAACTTTTTGAATAATTGAAGGTACATGTTGATGTTGAATTCAGTGGATACAAATGGCTCAAATCGTCCATAGATTAATATGGCCGCTGACCAAATCGGCTGCGAGCTGAACCAAAATGGCCACGGACAAAAACGGCCCACTATATTTGACCACTTGGTCCATATCAGCCGTGGGCCAAAATTACCACGGAACAAAACGGTCACTCAGTAAATACCGATTAAATCAATATAACCGCTCAGCTACGGATCAAATTGGCTGCAGATCAAAACGGCCACAGACTAAAATGGCCATGGGCCAAAACTGCAAGAAACAAAAACGGTCCATCATATTAGGCCGCTTGATTTACATTGGTCTTCAACCAGAATAGTCACGAATAAAAACAGTCACTTTACTAATGCTTGGACCAAAATAACCACGTACCAAATCGGCCTATCATATTCAACCGCTTGGCCCTTATCGACCTAGAATTAAAACGGCCGCCGTCTAAAATGGTTACTCGGCCGCTGCCAATCCAACTAATTCGCTCGCTTGGCTCTTACCACATCAGCCACGGACGTTATCTGCCGCAGACCGAATCGGCCTAATTTCAATTACTCTTCTTCTACTTTGCACGTGTGGTGGAGATAATTATGTGTTTTACTGAATACACCTGCCGTTTTTTTTTTTTTTTTCGTACATTCATTATCTCGACTCAAAATTTTCCGCTATAGTTCATCTTTTATCAGTTTTTTCCACCACTTTCTTTATCAATGTTTGTAAAGTGTTAACTGTATTCTTGCATACCTCCCTAACCCTCTCTACTCTATCCTAGTTGTTTCTTCTTCCTGGTCCCTTTTGGCTCGGTCACGCATGTCTTTTGTTCGTTTTCTTTCTTAGCTCGTCTTTTATTTTTCTGTGTTCATCATCCTCGCAGCCCCTTTCTTGGTCATTGGGGTTACTGGATCCCTTTTCTGGCCTATCATCATCTTTTACTCTAACTCTTTCTCACTTGATTTGCTCCTTTACAGTTTAATTTCCTCACATTTTCCCTCCCTTTTCAGTTTTATATCCATTATTAAAAACTATCCCTACCCTCTCTGCTCGTTCATCGTCGCTTCTTGTGTCGCTGGTCCCTTTTGTAGTTTAGTCACGCCTGTCTTTTGTTCATGGTCCCTTTTGTAGTTTAGTCACGCCTGTCTTTTGTTCATGGTCCCTTGTGTAGTTTAGTCACGCCTGTCTGTTGTTCATGGTACCTTTTTTAGTTTAGTCACGCCTGTCTTTTGTTCATGGTCCCTTGTGTAGTTTAGTCACACCTGTCTTTTGTTCATGGTACCTTTTTTAGTTTAGTCACGCCTGTCTTTTGTTCATGGTCCCTTGTGTAGTTTAGTCACGCCTGTCTTTTGTTCATGGTACCTTTTTTAGTTTAGTCACGCCTGTCTTTTGTTCATGGTCCCTTGTGTAGTTTAGTCACGCCTGTCTTTTGTTCATGGTACCTCTTTTAGTTTAGTCACGCCTGTCTTTTGTTCATGGTACCTTTTTTAGTTTAGTCACGCCTGTCTTTTGTTCATGGTCCCTTGTGTAGTTTAGTCACGCCTGTCTTTTGTTCATGGTACCTTTTTTAGTTTAGTCACGCCTGTCTTTTATTCATGGTACCTTTTTTAGTTTAGTCACGCCTGTCTTTTGTTCATGGTCCCTTGTATAGTTTAGTCACGCCTGTCTTTTGTTCATGGTACCTTTTTTAGTTTAGTCACGCCTGTCTTTAGTTCGTTTTCTTCCTTTGGTCGCCTTTTTCATTTATATCCTTTTCTTTTTTCTTGTCCATCTTCCTGTCAGTCTGTCATTCGGATTATTGGTTTCTTTTATATGTATTTTTTTTTTTTTCTCTCTCTTAACATTAAATTATCTCTCACATCATTTTAGTTTCTTCTCTTACTTTCTTCATTCCTTTCTTGTTAAGGGGGAGGTAGTCTTTTTTTCTGGATCCCCTTCTCCCTCATGTTTAGCATATTAGTTTTGAGATTTTTCAGACGTTCGTTCCATTAGTTTGGCGATTTTGAGACCTTTCGCCCCATTTCTTTGTCAACATTAAGACGTTTCATGCCATTTAGATGTCGATTCTTTCCTGGCGAGCGATAACGAGTCTGTAATTTTAGAAAGAACCGTGTTTCTACCAAAAATGTACACATTTATCTTGAAAGGGGGTCTAGGAGGTGTATTTTAAGCTTGATGGAGTTTTATGCGAGGAAACTAAAAATATAAAGTAATAAATACATGTTAAGGGGGGGGTGACCTGCTTTTTGTTATTTCTGTCCTTTTCTCTCTTTCTCTGGCTTGTATCCATTCGGCCCCATTCAGCCAACTATTTTAAGACGTTTATCCCCATCTAGGTGTCCATTTCTTTCTGGCGAGCGATAGCGAGCCAGCATTATATGAAGAAATCCGGCTTCGCCGGAGAAATTTTTCTATCGAAAAATATACAAATTTAGCCTGCTGTCAAACAAAAATAAAAAATATGCTGGCTCGCTACCGCTCACCAGTAAGAAATTGACACCTGGATGGGGATAAACGTCTTAAAACAGTAGGCTGAATGGGGCCAAATGGATACAAGCCATAGAAAGATAGAAAAGGACAGAACACAAACAGGTTACCCCCCTTAAGTTGGACAATTAGAAAACTTTAATTGTATGTATTTGATTGGTTTATAATATGACATTCATCACTCTAGTGTTACGTCCTGGGATATATAAACACTGGGCTCTTTCTATTGGACTAGGTATGCGACAACAAGCAACAACGGAAAACGCTAGATCCAACCCTTATCTATAAACCCAGGCAACAAACCACCCTAAACCGTCAAGAGTCCTGCCTGGACAACTAAGGTATCCTATGACTCGGTTACAGGGTGCACGCACTATAGACTGCTGATAGTCAAGCAGGCTATATAAAAGATCACACAATTAAGTTGACTTAAAGCTTCAAGGAAAAGATAGATAACGGAATTAAATTGCAGAAACAATTTAATAACAAACTAGAAGTACATTTAACGTTACGTTAATTAATACAACTAATCACCCCTGCGTGAAAGAAGGTGAAAGCAAACAGTCCTCAAAACATCGTACAGGTAGACAAGATGCATGCGGCTACTGTAGGATCTGATGCTTAGCAAAGAAAGTACGTTACGGATTTAGAGAACTCTTAACTCATAAGCAGGAATAAATACTAGTGATAGGCCATACAGTGTATAATGGCATAGGTATAATTAAATAAAGTCAGCAACTCGCAACATAAACACCTACAGGTGTGCTTCTCACTCTTAGTCAGGCAAGCCTGCTCGGACAGAGTCTCTAAGCCACACCCTGACTCACAATGCTCACAAAAACGGTAAACTGTGGCACAATAACAAGCATACAGAGATAATAAACCCCTAGCTGTTAATCTGCCAGGTGGCAGAGGTCTAGCCGGAAGGATATAGGCTTCGGATACCCAGGCTGAGCCACCTGCTCTAGCCTAGGGACGTTCCCAAGTCTGTGCGCCAAATTACTCTAATTGAAAGGGTGCTCTCTTGAGAGACTCAGATCGCAAGTATCTGACTCTCTCCTGGCGACCCTAAAACAAAAGCAAGACGTGCTAGCGCAGTGCTGAGTGGACTAGGCAAGGGCCCTCACACAACACAACACTAGACACACAGGGACACAGACAAGAAAATGCCCCCAGACTCCCACGGGTATCCTAGTAAAGTCGTGCGGGTCCACAGGACTCGCACCAGCAGACTTTACTTTTAAAGGATCGCAAAAAGCCTCCCCTCCGGTCTAGCCCCTGCTAACCTGACACAAGAACACACTAGCAAGCATGAAACCACCAAATATGAGACAACAAAAAAGCTTCCTAGGACTCATTAACAATTACATCTCTGCATAAGGCCCTAAATCCTATCTAGTTATCTGAGAGCTCGTCGTTAATACAATAATAGATATAAGGTCTATCAAGGGGATGGGATAATTAAATAGATTGGTGAAGTAGTGGAAAGAAGGTATACAAAGTAAGAGAGAACGTTTCTAAGTGGGGTTGAGAGGGATAGATATCAAGGGGGTCCGAAGGGTACGACAATGAGGTGAGCTCTGAGTCTTAAATCTGTCTGGACCCCCCACTAGGCATGCAGAATACATCCCAGGCTCGGCAACACTCAACACAGTTGCCGAGTCAAAATCCTCTACCCCGTGCGCGAGTCAAAACTAAGCCTAACGTTGCAATCAAATGCATGTGGCAGCGCTTCAGGCTCATCCCAAGCTAAGCAAGCGAAGCAACGTCCCAAGCCGGTCTCTCTCTCCCGCTCGTCTCTTCCCGCTCTCACTAGACTTACATCTTATATATTATAATGAAACAATCAACTATCGAGAATAAAATATACTAAGATGCGTTGGTTAAGAATAAGGGCAGCTTCAAGCTGTGAAACAACATAAGAATATCCCAGACATTAGTTACATTGTCGTAGGATATATACTAAGGAAAAGCCTGCCGGCCGGCTGCCACCAGCCGGTTTCTAAACGGCTGGGCAGCCGACGCGCGCGCATGCCCGCACGTGGCTACTATGCAGAAGCGTCACACTAGTAATATTCCTCGTTTCTTCAATGTCAACCCTTTCATCTTAGTGACTTAAGCCGGTATCACACGAGGGCTATTATAGTCAACATTCGATGATCAACATTTTTCTGGCAACATTTCTAGAATATTTTGCACTGGTATCGGAAACTAGACTGTTAATAGATGAATTTAAATGACCGAAATATTATAAATGTCGACCTCATAAGCTGCCAGACCTGTGTTGAGGATAAATGTCGAGTGAAAAAGCGCTCGTGTGATACCGCCTTTACAAATATATCTCTAGCTACAACCAGACCATTTGATTCATCCTAGGCAGAATGTGTTATAATAAGTTGTTAAAACAAACTTGCATAATATATCTCTAGCTACAACCAGACCATATTATTCAGCCTAGGCAGAATGTGTTATAATAAGTTGTTAAAACAAACTTGCATAATATATCTCTAGCAACAACCAGACCATATTATTCAGCCTAGGCAGAATGTGTTATAATAAGCTGTTAAAACAAACTTGCATAATTATCACTTTCAATTTTGCATCACTAGATTTACCGACAGATGAGCTTGTTTAGCTTACAAAGTATCTCTGGCTTTGAATGGGTTATTTCCATTCTTCTTTGTAGCTTCCACTTGTCCTTACACTTTAAGGGGACAGTGGTTATTTTCTGGGTCTATTTATTTATATATTAATTTATTTATTAGTTCCTCGCTAGACCTTCAGCAAGCTTTAACAAAAAACTCTCCCTAGACCCCCCTTCAAGATATATATATATATATATATTTTTGTTTTATATAAAAATTTCCCGGCCGAAGGCCGATTACTCTTAAAATTACAGACTCGCTATCGCTCATCAGGAAAATATCGAGACCTAAATGGCACTAAAGGTCTTAATATTGACAAAGAAATGGGGCGTACAGCCTTAAAATCGCCAAACTAATGGGTCGAACGTCTTAATAATTATGTAAAAACCAATGGGGTTAAACATGAGGGAGAAGGGGCCACAAAAGCTGGCACCGCACATACATGTATAGCGGTGTATTAATTCAGGCTCCCTTAATGGGGAAGGGTTTATTTATTGGTCGATGTATTTATTTATTTATTTATTTTAGTTTCCTCCCTAGACCTCCATCACGCTTTAAAAAAACATCCCCAAGATCCCCCTTCCAGATAAATGTGTACATTTTTCGGTAGAAAAATGTCCCGTGCGAAGGTCGGTTCCTCCTAAAATACTGGCTCGCTATCGCTCGCCAGGAAAAAAACCCACACCTAAATGGCGAGGTCTTAATATTGATAAAGAAATGGGGCAAAAAGTCTTGAAATCGCCAAACTAATGGACCAAACGTCTTCAAATCTGAAAATTAATGGGGCTAAACATAAGGGAGAAGTGGGTCCAGAAAAGTCAACCATCTCCCCTTAACTCTGGGCGGATGTATCGGTGTTACAGTATGGGAGTAATAAATATACTGAATGAATGTCCATTGTTCGATCATATTCACCTTCATTGTGGCGATGTATGGACAAATATAAGCTCATAAACTTGAATCGTCATAGTAAATACAAAGAACATATACATAAATCATTGAACACGTGATACCTTGTAACGGATTCCTGACTCCGATACAGTTCGCCGATAACTCTGGCTCGTGTGATGCCGGTTTTATACACCCATGGGAAACTAGGACATTCTTCCGCGTAACCCAACTTTTGTGTCGGTATTCTCAGAGTTGCGGGGGGTTCTAGCAATACAGTAGTCTCTCTCTCTCTCTCCCTGAAAAATATATCCCCGTATGACCTTTCCATCCATTAGTGATTGATGTTTGTCGTGCAGGTGAGTCAAAGGGTTAATGGTGTACCCTTCACGCGCAGGTACACAGCATTTGTCTCGCCTTCAGTAACGCGAGGGAGGAAGGGATGGGGGGGGGGGGTCTTCTTTAATGATTATACTGACGAAGTGGAGTTGCACTCCTGTATCGGGTGCCATTTATACTAATGTGTTAGTATACAGTACATATTTTGAGTATTAAACCCACGTGGCAGGAAAATGTGTTATTGTTATAAAGACACGACAAGTTTCGACTCTCTGTTAAGTCCTCTTCAGGTCACGTCCACCTGAAGAGGACTCTAGAGGGAGTCGAAACTTGAAATGTCTTTATAACAATAAAGCGTTTTTTTGTTTCTGTTATGTAGGTTTAATACTCCATTCATGCATTCACGGCACTGTGAATGTCTGTCTACAGTATGCAGTACATATTGACACCAGCTTGGTCATAATGCCAATTGTTTTCCGTATTTTTCTTAATTTTCCCCACAACCTAATTACAACATCCCCAGGATGCTTCATATCTGCTTTATGTTTCGGAATCCGATTGGCAGAGATTATGTGATCGTCTTTGTGTCTCTGTTTGTCAGCATAATGTGTCAAAAACTAATATATTGATTTACATAAAACTTCGTCAATACCTTAATTTGGTACCTGAATTGAAACTATTAACTTTCGGCCAATATTTGATGTCAAAGACAATTGGTGATGATTGGATGAACCTGATTGTGGGTCATCCAATCCTAAACCCTAAACATTAACATGTCGTTTTCTCTAAAATGCAGCGACATAATTGACTGAATTATGGTGACTGCATTGGATATCAAATTTTGTTGGCCAATTCAATTTCTCGGCCAAATTAGAATACTCGATCCATTTTGTTAATTTTTTTCCAATTTGAATGGTCAGCCCAATTTATCTGCGTGGTCCAATTTGATTCCATACTCCAATTTGATTCCTTACTCCAATTTGTCCGCTTACCCCAATATAATCGCTATGCCAGATATGTCCATTTGACCTAGTTTGACAGTTTGACCCAGCTTGACCACTTGACACAATCCACAACTCAGCCCAATTATACTGCCATGGAACAATTCGACTACCTCGGACCAATACGAACATCGATTACTCGGATCAAAAGGGGGAGATAGTTGCTTTTTCTGGACCCCCTTCTCCCTCATGTTTAGCCCCATTAGTTTTGAAATTTTAATACGTTTGCCCCATTAGTTTGTCGATTTTAAGATCTTTCGTCCCATTTCTTTATCAATATCAAGACCTTTCGTGCAATTTAGGTGTCGATTTTTTCCTGGCGAATGATAGCGCGCCTGTAATTTTGGAAGAATAGGCCTTCGGCCAGGACTCTACCGAAAAATGTACAAATATATCTGAAAGGGGGATTTTGAGAATAATTTATTAAGCCTGATGGAGGTCTAGGGAGGCAACTAAAACAATAATAAGTATATGAATAAATATACTATTAAATGAACCCTACCTCCCTAAAATGACTGCTTAGCCAAGTTTGACCACTCAACCCAGTTTGACAATGATCACGCAGACCAATTCAGTAACTCACAACAGGTTAAACGAATTTAGATGACACTTACTCAGATTTTGTTCACATGGCTGAGATATGTGCTCTACTGAACACTCTTTTTCATTATGCATTAGACTACTCATTTCCTTTCCGTATTATTCCATTGCCCTTTTTCTTCCGTCTCACCGAATCTTCACTTCTCCGAATACACTTTGTTGCCAAGTCTCCCCTTCCCCCTGCTGTGTGGCTATGGCCTTATTACCCTCACTGCTGTGTGGCTATGGCCTTATTACCCTCACTGCTGTATGGCTATGGCCTTATTACCCTCACTGCTGTATGGCTATGGCCTTATTACCCTCACTGCTGTGTGGCTATGGCCTTATTACCTTATTCCCTCACTGCTGTATGGCTATGGCCTTATTACCCTCACTGCTGTATGGCTATGGCCTTATTACCCTCACTGCTGTATGGCTATGGCCTTATTACCCTCACTGCTGTATGGCTATGGCCTTGTGTTGCGGCGTGCCAGGGGGAATTCTGGCACGGTTAACCCCAGGCACACCGTTTTTATGGACCCCCTTCGCCCTAATGTTTAGCCCCACTAGTTTTGAGATTATAAGACGTTCGGCCCATTAGTTTGGCGATTTTAACACCTTTCGCCCCATTTCGTTGTCAATTTTAAGGCCTTTCGTGCCATTTAGGTGTCGATTATTTCCTGGCGAGCGATAGCGAGCCTGCAATTTTAAGAGGAACCGGCCTTCGGCCGGGAAATTTTTCTACCAAAAAATTTACAAATTTATCTTGAAGGGGGGTCTAGGGGGTGTTTTTCTAAGCTTGATGGAGGTCTAGGGAGGAAACAAAACAAATATATGAATAAATGAACTAATAGACCAAACAAACAGTCTGCCTCCCCTTAACCCCTTCTGTACTGGTGCCGTCTTATTACATTTTATTCTGGCTATTATCAATCGATTTTATTCAGTTTAGGAGGCATCTCTAGCAATTACAAGGCTTCGAACTATCTCAATCAAGCCGTTTAACTACCATATATCCTGTCTAAACTGCAGAAAATCGTCTAAATATAGCTAGAATTTTTATGTTCCCTCCACCAACCGACTTTACTCCTAAACTCAATTAATGAAATCAACAAATACCTGTGGCAATCCAGGGATTCGAACCTAGGATGCTCACACCGAAATTCAGTGCATTTATCCATTGCGCTACGAAGACAAATGACAAAGACGTCGCCGGTACAGAAGGGGTTAATGGCTGATCAAGCAGTCTTACTAAAGCTGGAATATAGACCTCAAAAATTCGCTATAATTCCGCTAGATAATAATTAATGCATAATAACGCTAGGAATGTGGAGTATTATAGAGAATTTGACTCAAATGGCTTAACATTATTTAGATTATACCTATGATTCATGTCTCTAGATGTCATTAACCCGAGCCTATCTGCCTAATTTAAACACACACGCTCTCTCTCTCTCTCATAATAATAATAATAATAATAATAATAATAATAATAATAATATAATATAAACAACATAATCCAATCCCCTGCCTCCTGGTAACTATAACGTGACCCACTTCCTTCCGCAATATCAAACGTCTTGAAAAATTCCCGTTCGTGTTTATTTATAGATTTGTTTTCTTTCTTCCCCCCCCTTTTTTTTAAGCAGTAAGGTGAATAAGCTGCCTCGGGTGTTCTGGCGGAAATGATGACGAGATAATGGAGGTGGAAATTGAAATACGCGAATGAGTGGCAGGAATATAGGAAGGATTTTCTTTACCCATTCAATACCGGTGCCGATATTTCCATTTTATTCCGGTGACTATTGGACGATTTTATTAATCTTAGGAAGGACGTCTATCAATTGAAAGGCTACAGTCTATCTCAATTAATCCTTTTAGCTACCATATATCTTTCCTAAGCTTCATAAAATCGCCTAAATGTAGCTGAAACCAGATAAAAGAGACGTCACCGGTACTGTAAGGGTTAAGGGGGTAGTGCTTGGTTTTTGGTCTACATACAGTATATATTATTAATTTATTTTTTAGTGTCCTCGATAAACCTCCATCAAGATTAGAAAAAGACCCCTAGACCCCCTTTCAAGATAAATGTGTACATTTTTCGGTAGAAAAATGTCCCGGACTCTATCCCGGCCTCTGTCCTAAAAATCGACACCTAAAGGGCACGAAAGGTCTTAATATTGACAAAAATATGAGGCGAAAGGTCTCAACATCGCCAAACTAACGGAACGAACGTCTTAAAACCTCAAAACTAATATGCTAAACATGAGGGAGAAAGGGTCCAGAAAGAGCGAGTACTACGCCCTTAAAGAAACGGTATGAAGAACTTTGGAAGTAATAGAAAACGGATGAAATATTAACCCATTCAACATACGATGTCGTCAAGCTACTTTGATGTTGGCTAATGTTAGACGATTTTATGGAGCTTTGGAAGTATCTCTGGTAGTCGAAGGGGTATTATCTATCGTCTCTATCTCAAGTATATTATATGTAATTATTTTTTGCCCCCTAGACTAAGACAAATGCCTCCCTAGGACCCCCTCAAACTTAAAAACGCTACCCACACCCCCTTCAAGCTAAATATGTACATTTTTTCCGGTAGAAAAATATCCCGGCCATACACCGGTTTCTCCTAAATTGCAGGCTCGATTTCGCTTGCCCCAAAAAAGCTCGACACCTGGATGGCGTGAAGCGCTTTATAATCGCCAAACTAATGAGGTGAAAAATCTTAAAATTGTCAAATTAATGGAGGGAAGCAGGGAGGATCCAAAAAAGACTCGCCTTGCACCAGCTAGGGTTAAGGGGCGTCACAGAAAACAGAAAGGGTTAACAGAAAAGACGACTATTTTCAATTAGCAAGTCTTCTAAATCCCATTATCATCTTGTCCCTGCACAAAGATGATTACATGGTCTAATTACAGGTTAACTCCCTGGATTACACCAATAAAAACACAGTGCAACATGAACCAACAATTACATGCACAATAAAAAGTAGCTTCAGGAAGGAATTACACACTATAGCCTTGAAGGTCCCCACAATTATAGGGGTAACCACTGCAAACTGAGCCAAACATAGAGTTCACGCTATCATTATCAAATCGTGAGCTAGAAATGACATACAACAGTCCTAACTCCTTGACTGCGGTAACGTCATATTAATTGTGTCCTTGTTATTGATAGACGATTTTGTTTTGATTAGAAATTGAAATAGTTTTTACCTTTCTTATTCTTATGTTCAATCCACAATAAACTAAAATACCGCTGTTGTAGTGACATAAAAGAGTTATTAGTCCCCACCATCATTATCAGCGCAATTTGAAACCACTGCAAACTGTTCGCGTTCTCATTATGAAATTGTGAGCATTATGATTAAAGTGTGAGTCTTTGTTGTTTGTTGGGACGAGCCGGAGACACTGGTCGGTAATTAGGATTGATCACGCCACCACCACCACATTCACCACCACCACCTCCACCACTACTGCCACCCTAACACAATGAATGATACCTCTATGTTTGCAATCCTTTCTCACTTACGTGTTTAATGATACCAGGACTAATCATTCCTCCTCCAACCAACCAACCAACTAACCTACCTATCTAACAACCAACCAATTAGCCATACTACCAACCAACCGATTTAAAGTTAGGGTGATCTGTGGCCCATTGGTTACCGTTCCGTTCACAACCGAAAGATATGAGTTAGTGTCTCGTTGGAAAACACAAATGAGCAGCCTGACAGTAAATAGGAACCTGGTGTAAGTTAACTGTATGAATTTCCATTTGGGGTAAACTTGATGATTTGTCACTCTTTACAGTATGAATTTGTGTATGTTCTGTTCGTCCCTTGAATACCCAAATATTACTATAAAAAACAACTACGATCAGAGTCAAGCCTTGTTTGTCTCGTCGGTACAGTTCCCTTCATAACCACGTTATGTCATCTGTTCCCATCCTCGCTTAGAAACATTCAAACTAATATGCTCTTATTGCTATGTCTCTATTTCCTGAATAAATATATGTAAATGTATGTATAAGATTCCTACTATTATAAACGTCCTCACTGTCTACCTACTTCCACTGTGTTCCTTCATGATTTATACTTGGCAGTTGTGACCTAATTTCTTTCTTCCTTGTTCTTCACCACCAGGATAACCTAGTACATATATACATACTTACTGTCATGCTTTAATTCTACGAATTACCACAATCAGCTACATGGAAGAACACCGTGGGATCAAGGTAAATGAAACACCAGAGGTAGCACTGGCTATTCATATAGGGGAGACTAAAACCCAGCATCAATCTCCACATCATGACGCTTGGGACAACGATGGCAAGCCATGCTCCTTGCCTCATTCCAGCATGCTCCCCTTGTCATTAATGTGCACTAGCCAATGTGGTTGCAAAATCTACTCCACTAACCCCACCTTAACCTACACTCGCCAGCTCAGTGGTGCCTACACCAAAGAACCATAAAAAAGCAGCCATTCACATGTAGGGCCTCCACAGGTGTCACATGAAGTGCACCACAATGTTCACTTCAACAGAATGTCACAAGAAAATCCTCAGACAAGCAGGAGGGCACAAGAAGTTCCCCATTGCCTGCAGCCCAGTCTGGATATCTCATCACCAACAACACTGTCGTTGCAATGACGATGGAGATGATGACTACTGTACACCACTTATGATCTACCCAATACCCAGCCTTCAACACCAAACACACAAGAAACTCACCAGGACGGAACACCATTGGCTTTGCCAGTCTGGTACCTTGACTTATCATCACCACCACCACCTAGCAGACTCAAGAGTGTTGTAGGAACCTTCTTCGAGCAACAACCCAAATGTATTAATAATTTTATATGCCCATTATTCTATAAATACAAACAGTAGAAGAGTCTAACTATAAAAGTGTATTTACGAACCCGTGCTCGACACCTATTTCACATATATACAGTACTTACATGAGTTACATGTATTTTTTTTTTTTTTGTGATTAAGGGAGGCAAAAGGCAGAACTGCCTATAGCGAGTGCCTCCCCCATAGTTGAAAGAGTGACAGGGCCAAAATCACGGGACGTTCGAGCCAAAATGCCTGGACACACGGAGTTTGAAGCAATTTAAGTCATAGGAAGAGGGAAAGACTGATTCTGGGAGAGAGTTCCAGAGCTCAGCTGTTGAGTAGAAGAAAGACTGAGAGTAACGTTTCACTCTCGGGTTGGAGAGTTGCACAGAGTAGGGGTGGGATTGAGTTGCAAGTCGGGTACCACGTGCCCTACGTAAAGGAGGTGGTATACACTGGGAAAGCTCTGAGGAACACTGATTATTATACTGTAGTAGCGATAGAATAGCGAGAAAGATGCAACATTACGGCGGAGAGAGAGAGATTGCAGAGAGTTGGTGAGTTGGCCAAATAAGTTGTGTATCCACTGTCAATACGTTTTAGCTCAATGTGTGCTGTATTAATGTCTGTCAGATGTTGAATAGGGTGTGTAAAGATAGGAATTGTTTTGTATATTTCACTCGAAACGATGAATTAATGGTTAGATAGTGGTGATACCAATTATTGATCGAAATATAATTGTTGCCGCGACATCACTTATTTGGCTGAGTGTACATACAGGGAAGAGAGACAAATTACCTCACGAGTTAACAGAGACATCTGGCGAGAAGAGACTGTCAAGATATCCATCTAATACTTCCCGTAAATCAAACCCAGGTTCTGCCAAAGTTCTGGCTGTAGTCCTTTCTCTGTTTATGTTATACTGTATTGTACCAGGGGGGTGACCGTGTCTGCAATCCTTTCACACTTTGGTGACTAACTATATGACTCAATATACATATATACTTACATAAGCTATTACAACATTTTATTATATTTTCATCTGACTATATCTAGATTATTGTAGTCAGATAGGGTCTCAAATGTATTAAACAGACTAAACTATAAGCTGATTAGTGAAATGCAGAGCTAATTAAAACAAATCTACAACCTATCCATTAAACTTGTCCTTCGTTACCAACTTTCCACAGACACGTGAACATTATTAATAGCTCAAGTGGTTATACTTGCTCAAAAATACCCAGGACATTTTGTAGGTGACTGTATAGGGAAAACACACGAACATACCGGGTTGCCATCTTTTCACACACGTCAGACCTTTAGTGAGTGACTGTACCGGCAAAATACACGAACATACCGGGTTGCCATCTTTTCACACACGTCAGACCTTTAGTGAGTGACTGTACCGGCAAAATACACGAACACACCGGGTTGCCATCTTTTCACACACGTCAGACCTTTAGTGAGTGACTGTACCGGCAAAATACACGAACATACCGGGTTGCCATCTTTTCACACACGTCAGACCTTTAGTGAGTGACTGTACCGGCAAAATACACGAACATACCGGGTTGCCATCTTTTCACACACGTCCGACCTTTTAATCCCATGACAAACCGGTCTCGGGGGCTGATTATATTGCCTGACGATTGGAGGTTAACCCGCGGGGGAAATTGGCGGCTTGGCAATTACAAGATTAGAATTATAGCGACAAATGGACGCCGCCACCGCCGACACCACCACCACCACCACCACCACCATGCAGAGGAGGAAGAGGGCTAGCTAGTATTCTGAGGTACTTTGTGATGGTTTGTGGTCATTAGTGTTTTAAGGGGGGTCACCGGCTTTTTTTGATCGTTCTCTCCTTTTCTCTCTTTCTTTGGCTTGTATCCATTCTGCCCCATTCAGCCAACTGTTTTAAGACGTTTATTCCCATCCAGGTGTCGATTTCTTCCTGGCGAGCGATAGCGACCCAGCATTGTATGGAAAAATCCGAGACATTTTTCCATCGAAAATGTAAAAATTTAGCTTGCTGTCAAAACAAAAAAATATATATGCTGGCTCGCTACCGCTCGCCAGGAAAATATTGACACCTGGATGGGGGTAAACGTCTGAAAACAGTAAACTGAATGGGGCCGAATGGTTACAAGCCAAAGAGAGAGGGAGAGAAAGAGAAATAAAGTGGGCTCCCTTAAGTCATTATTTATCTCTGCTGTCTTTCCTTACCTATCTGTCTCGATGACTTTCTCTCTCTCTCTCTCTCTCTCTCTCTCTCTCTCTCTCTCTCTCTCTCTCTCTCTCTCTCTCTCTCTCTCTCTCTCTCTCTCTCTCTCTCTCTCTCTCTCTCTCCATCTCTGAACACCTTAACCCCTTCGCCACCATTACGTAATTGTCATCATATTCTGTTTACCATTATACGATTTTCTTTAGTTTATAATTTACCTCTACGACTGAAATGGGTAAACATGATCTCAATTATACCTCTTAATAACATAGGTCCTTTCTTAAGCTGCATACAATCGTCTAATTTTAGCCAGAATCAAAGGTAAAAAGGCGTCATGGTGTTGAAGGGGTTAAGGGGAGATTTTCACTTAAGGTTTTTTCTGAACCCCTTCTCCTTCATGTTCAGCCCCATCAGTTTTACAATTTTAAGACATTCGCCCCATTAGTTTGTCGATTTTAAGATAATTTGCCCCATATCTGTACATTTTAAGACCTTTGGTGTCGATTTTTTCCTGATAAACGATAGTGAGCCTGTAACTTGGGAGGACCCGGCCTTTGGCCAGGACATTTTTATACCGAAAAATGTACACATTTGTTTCGAAGGGGGGTCTTTGGGTATTTTGTTTAAGCTTGATGGAGAGCTAGGGAGTAAACTAAAAACCTTCCCAAAATCCGTTGCATTTTTGTAGCTACCACTGGTATTGCTGTCCATTTATTACTTGCTTTATCGATGAAATCCTAACTCTTATCCATCACTGAATGTTTCTTCTTAGAACTATTACTATTTTATTTCTTTATCCATTTCCCTTTCCATATCCTCATCCCTTTTATTCATCCATTCCATTCCGTGAGATCATTCCTAAGCTACATTCCACCAAACGGAAGTGTGAAGATATATACAGTATATATATATATATATATATATATAGAGAGAGAGAGAGAGAGAGAGAGATAAAATATAATATAAATGCGACTTTGCTGACCTAGCGCCCAACGAAGACTGACCTTGAACTATAATAATGAAAGGTTCTATACATGAAAACCACCCGTTTATTATTAACCAATCCGATGATTGGTTAATAATAAAAACTTTCGTATCGTAAGGGTTATAAATATATTTTGATGACTCCTTTAATTACGTAAGGTTAAAATATCAATACGTGATTATTTTGCGAACATTAGCGATGAGATGTATCGCATGTTGGAGGCCAGAGAGAGGTCAATCCAAATTAGGTTACCTGGTTAATAATAAACGGGTGTTTTTTTTTTCTCTTTCATCCATTAGATCCCACTACGAGATAAATTTGTACATATTTCGGTAGAAAAATTTCACGGCCGAAGGCCGGTTCCTCCACAATTACAGGCTCGCTATCGCTCGCCAGGAAAAAAAATAGACACCTAAAAGTCGAAATATTGACAAAGAAATGGGGCGAGAGGCCTTACAATCGACAAACTAATGGGTCGAACGTCTTAAAATGTCAAAACTAATGGGGCTAAACACGAGGGAGAAAGGGGTCCAGAAAATTACCCATCTCCCCTTAGGTAATTCAAATGTACTGGTAATGACTGTGCCGTTTGCTCTTTGACAAACCCAAGATGCGCTCTGTGATACCTGAAACGTTCGTGTTGATTATCCTCGGTTTAGGATGTAATATTATCTTTATAAACCTTGAGCTTCTTGTCTTATGTTGTAATAACATTGTTCGTGTGTCTGGGAAAACAAGATACAGGTATTGAGTTTAACTTCAAGGCCTTATTTTATGACCATAGCTATTATTAGTAGTAGTATTGTTATTATTCATTATTATAATTATTATTATTATTAGTATTATTATTAATATAGATAAAGGAATGACTATAGGTCAGGCAAGAGAAGTGGTAATAAATAGGAATGATCGGAGAATGCTAGTGAATAGATGAGTGGAAACGCGGTCGTTTGGGAGAGGGGGTCAGGCGCCAGTTGGACTAGATAATAGTCCGTCAGGTGCCTGGCCCAGGGAGCCAATATATATGAAAGGTACGCCTGGATGCATGGTGGGCGGGCTTGTGGTGGTAGAGCTTCGCTGCAGGTTTGCCTGCTGAGACCGGAAAGTCTCCGGGATGTCTGGGACCTGGGAATCTTGCTGGAGACCCCAAATGGGCCTGGGTCTCTGGGTCTTCTCCTGGGCGACCTTGATGTGTGTGATTTTTTTTTTTTTTTTTTTTTTTTTCCCTGTTCAGGTTCTATCTCGAGACGGCTACCCCCAGCTATGGGGGGAGCCTGAGTATATACATATATAGATAGATAGAATGTTATTATTAGTATTACTATTATATAGTATTATTATTATAATAATAATTATTATTATTATTATTATTATTATTATTAGTATTGTTTTATTATTGTTGTTGCTATTGTTGTTATTAGCTGCCTGGTAAAAGCATACTGACGTGTGCTGGGTTTTAATTTTTTTTTTTTTTGCGCCGTAGCCTTCATATGTTGTCTCATTATCCTATACTGGGAACAGGTTAATTCCCCACCTCACCCTTTTCCCCGGAGGCACAATAATCTCGTCTAAAAATCTCTTGGGTCAGTATGCGAGAGTGAGAGAGAGCGCGCACTTATTTTTAGCCGCAAAGTATCGGGTTGGAGATTATCTAACGTGTTTTGGGCAGCGTTCGTGAAGTCGTCCGGATTTAACCAGGATTCTCGGCATATAGACTTCCTGGGGGTTAGCTGGAGTTACGTCACCTACGCACACACATGCACGCGCGCTCACAAACACACACACACAAATACGTTATGTACGCGATTTTGTGTTATTTATATATATATATATATATATATATATATATATATATACTGTAGATAGATAGATAGATAGATAGATAGATAGAGAGAGAGAGGGATACTTTATACACTCAAATGGAGACAAGGGAAAGGTGTACAAGATGTGTGCGTGTTTGTATTTAATGCCTGTTGTTTAATCCCCTGCAGTGACAATTGGTGTAATTATTATCGAGATCTTCTGATTAAATATGTATAAACATTCACTTTAGCCATATAAATATCCACATACAGTAATTATCCTGAGTTAGTGTTTCCTTCAATCAAAGTTCATTGTTTGTATTTTACCATATACTGTATTAGTGTACCAGCTACTACTGCATTGGACTGCACATAGCTAAGGTATACAGTGATTTTGTTTATAAACATCAAGAGTATGCACTACTGTTTACGGATAACAATAGAGTCAGTGAAGGGATTATGTTTCGATTTTTTTTTTCAAGGAATATCATGCAGAGCGAAGATGGTCCAGAGGTGACCCAGAAACCTCCCTCCCTCCTGTGTCTCTTTCTATTATCTTTATCACTCTCTTCATCAGGCTCCCTTCTTCTTTACTGGATTTACCCTCGTTATCCTCCCTACGTTCGAGTTATTATTTTTCCTCTCATCTTCCTTATTATCTCTATCTGCTATTAGTTTTGATTTTTCTCCTGGTTGGTCTTATTTATTTGTCTTGTGTATGTCTGTTTTTGTTTTGTTTGACTTTGATGTGTAGTTTCTCTGGTTTGTCTTGCCTTCTTACATTCTCCTTTGTTTTTGTTTTGTTTTACTTTGATGTGTAGTTTCTCTGGCTTTTCTTACATTCTCCTTTGTTTTTGTTTTGTTTTACTTTGATGTGTAGTTTCTCTGGCTTGTCTTGCCTTCTTACATTCTCCTTTGTTTTTGTTTTGTTTTACTTTGATGTGTAGTTTCTCTGGCTTGTCTTTCCTTCTTACATTCTCCTTTGTTTTTGTTTTGTTTTACTTTGCTGTGTAGTTTCTCTGGCTTGTCTTGCCTTCTTACATTCTCCTTTGTTTTTGTTTTGTTTTACTTTGATGTGTAGTTTCTCTGGCTTGTCTTGCCTTCTTACATTCTCATTTGTTTTTGTTTTGTTTTACTTTGATGTGTAGTTTCTCTGGCTTGGCTTGCCTTCTTACATTCTCCTTTGTTTTTGTTTTGTTTTACTTTGATGTGTAGTTTCTCTGGCTTGTCTTTCCTTCTTACATTCTCCTTTTTTTTTTTTTTTTTTACTTTGATGTGTAGTTTCTCTGGCTTGTCTTGCCTTCTTACATTCTCCTTTGTTTTTGTTTTGTTTTACTTTGATGTGTAGTTTCTCTGGCTTGTCTTGCCTTCTTACATTCTCCTTTGTTTTTGTTTTGTTTTACTTTGATGTGTAGTTTATCTGGCTTGTCTTGCCTTCTTACATTCTCCTTTGTTTTTGTTTTGTTTTACTTTGATGTGTAGTTTCTCTGGCTTGTCTTTCCTTCTTACATTCTGCTTTGTGCCATCTTCTTTGAATCCAACTTCCGTCTCATGTGTGTTTTTTTTATTTTTTATTATGATATATCTTCCCATTCTATAAGTATTGTATATTTCATCCTTCTCCTTTTATTATGATATATCTTCCCATTCTATAAGTATTGTATATTTCATCCTTCTCCTTTTATTATGATATATCTTCCTAAAATGCCCCAGAACAAGAAGCCCACCACAGAAGCCACGAGCGAACACCACACAGAAACACCCGGAAGAAAGGTCCACAGAACGAAAGGACCAGCTGACCGAGCCCGCCATTCCAGACAGGCCCAAGCCCGCAGGGCTAAACAGCTCCAGGACACACCCATTTACCTTTTCTAAACCGACCATTTTCCACACCTCACGTACACTAACCCCCTCGTGTCCTACACTTATTAACTACAAAGATGATGAACAGGAATATACATTCATATTAAAAACACCCATGCCTGTCCCGACGTTGAGCCAATGCCAACACATCAGACAGCCATAATTATATCTATGTATGTTCTTGCATCCGAGAAGTAGATGTTATATATCTTAGAAGTTAAAACACCCACGTTGTCCCTAGACCTCTTATATCATTTTCCATGACGAGTATAGATATATGTAACCCGTGCTCAGTCGCCCCTTGCATTGCTCCTCTAGTAACTAAGTATTAATATTAACATTCCCTAACATCTTGTCTTGCCAGACTAAGCTTCTGAAGACCCATCGCCCCATAAATCTATGTATGCAATCCTTAGGTATTAAGTATTTTTATCCGCCATTGTGTTCACCTTTTTCCATTTACTTTCCACAATTGTCATACGTCTTCCCCTTGCCTCCTTCGTATCCACAGCCCACACTACGCCAATTTATTTCGTGTCTTACACCTCTTACCCCAACCAGAGATTGTATAAGATAACCTGGTTACCAGTATCTGTCATAAGTACCCCGAAACAATAACTAAGTACCCCTACGAACTGCCGCTGTGGTTGGTATTTTATATTTAATAGAAAACGCAGTTCCCAGGGCCAACTAATAATATCCATAACCCTCTGACTGATCACATAACTCTATCTTTTCCAGACTCATATACCACCCCATAGTTGCATTCCCCGGTAGCATTTGGCTAACGTATTCTATTGCCTTTTCAAACTTCCATATCAATTGTAGCCTAATGCCACCCCCACGCCCAGGGACCTTAGGGGCAAAATTTCCCTGTAGCCCTTGAACTCCCCCCCCCCCCCCTCATTAAGACACCCGCGCTTCTCGACTCTTGTCCGACCTAGCCTCTCTCTCATACCTCTTGAAGATCCTTGAATTGTCCGTTACTAACGCTCTCCAACCTTTTATATATATACTCCTATCCAGCCTACCTTCACTTAGTAGGCCAGAACAACATTAGAACTTTACTAGCCCCTTGCATGCCATCTATTCTCTTACAACACATTCACAACCCTGCACCCAATGGTCGTCGGTGCGAGGCTAGCCGCCCCGCCAGTAACTAACTTCTATTGTCATACTTCCAGATAAATGTGGCAGAGTTAGCAACCCAGTCTCCACCATATCCAGCAAACCCTACAATTAACAACCAGCCGAGTAAAACCAGCTAGCTAAGGCACCTTCGGTTTTGGTATTAAAGACACTCACATCTGTCTCATACACAGAGGGTTATTACAAACACTGGTGATATGGCAAGCCCCTAGCCACAGCCGCCGGACGACTATATCAGAGAGAGGGCGCCCAGCTCCCCCTTTTTGCCCACCCGAGGAGGGAGACCCCCACCCCCGCGGAGGTATACCTGGCCCCTGTTTTGACTTTCGAGTCATTGCCAGGTAGCACAGGAATTCTTCCTATCAATGAACTAACCATGAATGACTAACACCTTTACTAACCTCTATTACCTCACAATAAACCATTTACCTTTCTTGCATGCTCTGATCACTAAATTAGCACCTCAGCTATACCATAGAATGAAGATTGAACAATCTAGAGAGACGCTCCTATCACAGCTGTCCCCATCCTCCTCGCAAAGTAGATCCAGTCTCTCTCCCCTAAATACGTCCAGTATAGCCAAAATAGTACCTCTTACTAAGGCTCAGTTATATGAAAATATAAAGGCTTCCTATCGCCCTGTGCCACAACAGTAAATACCATCTTACCTAGTCCCCATATCTATTGAGAGCTCAATTAAGTCCATAAGACTCGAGATCCCTACTGTCTACAGGGTCCAGAACCGAGCCTATAAATCTAACTCCCGCCCCCAGTCAAATCAGTTGAAAGCTAGACACCAACCAGTGGTCACTACCCTGCAGTTTACCTCTAGCTCTGCCCTTGTGTTGTTCCGGAGTTGAGAGATTCCAGATCCGGCAGACTCCGTGGCAGAGAAGACTGATAGAAGCATCTGTCCATGTACAAGTCCTAACGTGCACCTTATAACCTTCACACAAATTCGTGGGTATATAAGTGTGTAGCCAGCAACGATCATCAAGAGATCCGACTTGAGAACTTCCTACATTTTGGACCATCTGGACGGCCGAGGAACCAGTCGTTAGCCCCCAACATCACCGGAAGCAAGATAACCAGGACCAGATCTACCCATACTATTCAAGATTCATGTTACTAGTACTAAGTGTTATAGTACTAGCTTGATACTCACCTATTAACTTTCTATAAAGTGGCTAAGACCTTGCCCAGTGTAATTCATATTTAACCATTCCATTTGGGACGTACTAAGCGATCAGTGTTTTTTATTAACAGGCGACCTTGACTCTCGTAATTACCTTATTCAGATGTTAAAACTCTAGTGATATCTAACGTTCGCCCACTGATTCGTGTTCTACATATTTCTGCCTTAAGAATATCAAACTTAGTTCAGTACCCCCATGAGGTTGCTAGAGATTTCCGTGTTCTATAATATACGCGTCTAATCCTAACTGTGAGTTGCTACGTGGGCACGCGACCAGCCAGCAAGAGGTAAAATCAGTGACATTGAATTATACGAATATATTGAGGTCTTCCAGTAAAATATAAACTTGCTAATTAAACCCGTGATCAGAAGAATATACCTGAACGTTGGAAGTGGGAGACTAGGCTCCATCCAAATCCGCAAATGCTAGCAGTTCCCTTCTATCATTTGTTTTGTGCGAATATAACTATCTTTCTATGCTCTTTATTTCTTTATTTCAATAAACGTGAACTTGTGTCGTGTTACCGTGTGTTTATTTTGTGTTCTCTATTCCTCATACCTTGTATTGTGCATGCAGCCTTCTATACCCAGTCATTCAGAACTCACATTACCCAAGTTAAACCTGTAGAAAAACAGGGCATAACACTTCCCATTCTATGAGTATTGTATATTTCATCCTTCTCCTTTTATTTTCTTCCTGTTGTGTTGGTCTCCCTCGGACTATCGACGGGTGTATTAAGCTAGAGTCACACGAGCCCTTTTTCGAGCAATTATGGTCTGGAAGCTTAAAAAATTACACTTTATCACAAATCAGCCGCCTAACCTAATCTACCTTCAGTCTAGTTACCGATACCAGTGCGAAAATGTCCCAAAATAATACGAGAAAAAACTTGCTTATGGAAAATTGACGGAAAAAGCGCTTGTGTGACAGCGGCTTTATACTCAGTTTCTTTTCAACTAACGGTTAATTGCAAAGTTCCCATCATGATTTTTCAGTTATTTTGAAGATGTTGTAGTGAAATATGGTGCTAATTATATAAACTTGGTCTTAATATGATGCAGAGACATAGTGGTTTGTAGTGAAACATGGTGCTACTTATATAAACTTGGTCTTAATAGGATGCAGAGACATAGTGGTTTGTAGTGAAACATGGTGCTACTTATATAAACTTGGTCGTAATAGGATGCAGAGACATAGTGGTTTGTAGTGAAACATGGTGCTACTTATATAAACTTGGTCTTAATAGGATGCAGAGACATAGTGGTTTGTAGTGAAACATGGTGCTACTTATATAAACTTGGTCTTAATAGGATGCAGAGACATAGTGGTTTGTAGTGAAACATGGTGCTACTTATATAAACTTGGTCTTAATAGGATGCAGAGACATAGTGGTTTGTAGTGAAACATGGTGCTACTTATATAAACTTGGTCGTAATAGGATGCAGAGACATAGTGGTTTGTAGTGAAACATGGTGCTACTTATATAAACTTGGTCTTAATAGGATGCAGAGACATAGTGGTTTGTAGTGAAACATGGTGCTACTTATATAAACTTGGTCTTAATAGGATGCAGAGACATAGTGGTTTGTAGTGAAACATGGTGCTACTTATATAAACTTGGTCTTAATAGGATGCAGAGACAGTGGTTTGTAGTGAAACATGGTGCTACTTATATAAACTTGGTCTTAATAGGATGCAGAGACATAGTGGTTTGTAGTGAAACATGGTGCTACTTATATAAACTTGGTCTTAATAGGATGCAGAGACATAGTGGTTTGTAGTGAAACATGGTGCTACTTATATAAACTTGGTCTTAATATGATGCAGAGACATAGTGGTTTGTAGTGAAACATGGTGCTACTTATATAAACTTGGTCTTAATAGGATGCAGAGACATAGTGGTTTGTAGTGAAACATGGTGCTACTTATATAAACTTGGTCTTAATAGGATGCAGAGACATAGTGGTTTGTAGTGAAACATGGTGCTACTTATATAAACTTGGTCTTAATAGGATGCAGAGACATAGTGGTTTGTAGTGAAACATGGTGCTACTTATATAAACTTGGTCTTAATAGGATGCAGAGACATAGTGGTTTGTAGTGAAACATGGTGCTACTTATATAAACTTGGTCTTAATAGGATGCAGAGACATAGTGGTTTGTAGTGAAACATGGTGCTACTTATATAAACTTGGTCTTAATAGGATGCAGAGACATAGTGGTTTCATATTTTTCCATTGAGTATCGATAAATTAGCTGCTAAGGGATTTAATTTACCGTCAGATTACAGAACCAATCTTTGACGGAAGGATGTGCTCGATTATAGGGTTAGGATATCATAGGCGCGCTCACATATTTGGATATTGTGTTCGAGTCATGTGATAAATGGCTTGGTATGTGGCATAGGTGCTTATCGATCCCATTCAATAGCTAAAATGTGCTCAACGAGGCCATCCAAGATCAACAGGTAGAAACAGTAAGGATTTTATATGGCATTAACCCTTGAGGATTATGACGCATTTTGACAGTTTATTCTGGCTATTACTAGACGATTTTGTTGCGTAAAGGAGGGATCTGCGTGAATCAAAAGGTTACTTGAGATGGACTGCACTCCTATGACTGCTAGAGGTCTTTCCCAAGCTGTATAAAATCGTCTAATAACAAACAGAAGAAACTGCTAAAACGCGTCATGATCCTCAGAGTTAATATATTTTTACAGTATATTATATTTATATTTGTTATCATGCAATTCAACAATAGTATACAGTACTCTCTAGAAATCTTGATCCCTGACTTATTAAAAAAATAAATAAAAAAACAGACACACACACACACACACGAGTCAATGAACCGACGCTTTTACCATATAGGAGGAGTCAACAAGGAAAGTGGAAATTTACATAATACCTAAATATATAAATGAATAAATAAATACAAATCTCCCCCTATCTGTTGATTTGTTTGTGATTTACATGTGTTTATGTGATATTCGCATTTGTGTTAAGGTTGTCAGAATTGAATCAATATTTTGTTTACAATATTAGCCTTTTGCGTTGGTAGAAATAATCATATATCTACATTTTTATCTTTTCAATCCGATGACTTATTATACCGTCAAACAATGTTATGTGGTTTGAGCATTACCCCGTGCAGTAAAAAAATGAAATAATCCTCTTCGCTGTTTTCCTCTTTATTCCGGCCGTTTATACATTAATAATACTATTTATGTATTACCATTAGCAAGTAGCTCATGTCTAACTATAATTAAGCTGATTTGTTTTGTCTCTCCTGGCCTCGTATATATATATATTTTTTTTTTTTTCTTCTATATTCCAACTACTTTACCCTCTCGGGCATAGGCTGAGAGCCTTGCACACTCAACCGCTGAACACGGTGAGGCCCGTGAGGTCTTGTTCCAGTCTAGTGAGTGAAACATGTGAAGCATCCCGGCTCGAAACAACTCCATCTCTGAAGCGCTTCACCGTCTCATTCCCCAGACTCGGACCCTCACTCTCAGAACGCCACCTATTGAGCAATTAGCTCACTAGGCATTGCCCCCCTGTAGCATATTTTGAATTTGGAAATATTCATACAATGCTATTCAATCAGGGAAGAATGAGGGTATTTTTTTTTTTGGGGGGGGGGGGCATTTCGGTGTGCTGTGGTAATGCACTGAACTAGGTACAGCACAAATTCCATCCCAATAATATCTTCCCATTGACATATTGGGATTCGAACCCGGGTCCATTGGATTACCAGTCCAGTGGCAAGACCACTCTGCCACACCTCCCCTAATATAATATATATATATATACTGTATATAATATATATGTATATATATATATAATATATATATATATATATATATATATATATATATATATATATATATATATACAGTACAGTATACAGTATATATAAATATAGCCGTCCGGCTGGCTCAGTTGATAGCGTGCCTGCTTCCCATCTTGCAGGTCTCGCGTTCAATCCCCGCTCATGTTGAAATGTTTTTCTGAGATATAGTCGGTGGTTACCGTCTCCCCATGAGCAAGGGAGATGGGTAATGATCTCTGGTTGTTTAAAGAAGTGTCAAGCGCTTGAGAATCCTCGAAGGAGGTGATACGGGCGCTATATAAGTAACCAGACGATTATTATTATTATTATTATTATTATTACTGTATATATTGTACATAGATCTATTCCTCACAATATAGACCAGATCAATACCTTCACCTCTTCTCTTGTTTCCTCACTGTATGTACCGTCCCAGTCCAGCCCAACTAGTCTCATGTTGACCCATACACACACGCACACACACCACACACACACACACACACACACACACACACACACACACACACTTTTAGAGTTTACATGTATTTTGTAATCTCTAAGTATGGTTTACCCACCTAAATCATGTTCAGTTATGTTGAAATGTTACCAGTAATACTGTATATCACTTGCACTAACTCTCCCATACATATTCTTATGTTCAGTTATGTTGAAATGTTACCAGTAATACTGTATATCACTTGCACTAACTCTCCCATACATATTCTTACGCATGCTCTTTTATCATTACTGTTTCTAATCTGTAGTTACCGATGAGTTTAATAATTGGATAGCCAAAGAAGTCTTGGGAAAGGCCACAACATATTTCACTATCACTGACAATCTATTAAAATATTTTGAACCTTAAAATCACATTGAAACCTCAAAATAATCCTGCTATTTGACCCATCACCCTACAATTAGTTGGACTACGTAGTTTACCCACGTTTTATGTATATTGGTTGAAAACCGGCGTTGTATATTTTGTATACTCTGATAGCCAGTAGCCATCTTGGATATTAATTAAGGCAACCAGCAATTGTTTGACTAACAATGTTTTTTTCTAGATGCTTACACATCTAATTAACTAGATTAAATGGTGGCAGGTAAAAAGAAGAGTGAGAGGGAGACATTTTACATTTATGGTCCATGGAGTATGATGTCTACGACTTTGGGGTACAGAATTTAACAATTCCTTCTTTCATAGTCTGTGGTAATACTATTAATATACTATCAACATATATTAGTACCTATTAATGTTCTATGTCGAAACTCTATACCCTGTTACAAATAGGTAGTCCAGAACTCTTGATCGAGCTAATATTTTTACCATGTGGGAAAAATCAGCCAGAGAATAGGTGTGGACATTTAAAGCCCATTTACTCTGGCCCTTTTTGAGTTGTTGTTGTTGTTGTTGTTCCCTAAGCTGCCTGGCCGAACAGCCCCGAGTCCCTTAGGAAGGCCATGGCCACGATCGGGCTTTCCCACAGAGCTCTCATTGAGTGTAGATTGTGTTGTTGGCGTAAGTGGTTGTGTGAAATGCAGTCTTCTATGATGTGTTTAATGGTATGGGGTGCTGTGTTACATCCCGGGCAAGTGTCGACAACGGAGCCATCCAGTCTCTTCTGATAGCTCAGGAGAGCTGGATGGTGTCCGCATCTCCGCCTGGCCAGGTGGACTCTGTCCTCGCGAGGAAGGGAGGATTCGGAAGGATGGATTTCGGGAGGTCGTGCTTGCAGCTGCGTGTTGTCTGTGAGTGAGTGGATGGATCGGCGAGAGATATGAGTATGGATGTGCTTCTGGAAGTTGGTTCGGGGTGGGCAGGGAGGGAGAGAGGACAGTAATTGTGTGTGATACCGTGTGCTGGGTGTTGTTTTGATATTTCTTGGTGTCTGTGGGTGTGTTGCCATGTAGTTTAGTGGGTGGTCCTGGTTCGTGGAGGCTGCTGCCAGGAATTGAGTGCCTCTCATGTCCCTTTTTGAGTTATATGAGTTCATGATTTCTGGACCACCAATTTGGAACAGGGTATAGTTGTTGTGTACAATTGTATCTGATTTTAGTTCAGTCGCGTGATTACAAAGCTCCAGATGACAGTAACTCCCGCTTGACAATCAATGTTAAACTGTACCGTATCTAAAACTCTATGGACAGCTCGGCTTCTTCTACACAAGGATAAACTCTACTATAACATAACATTTAACAGCTCTCTAATAATCCTATCCAATGGTAAGCTCAACTTGTAATGTAATAATTTAAAGCTCGATAGAAGGAGTTGCTGACTCCCTGCCTAGGCAAACTCTTTCGTCTCTGTCTCTCCTCTAACGTCTTCCCTTCTTGCTGGACGTTTGTTCTCATTCAACCTGTCCCAAAGAAGGGTGACCGCTCTCAACCCTCCAACTATCGTCCAATTTCTCTCATCTCTCGTATCTCTAAAGTTTATGAAATTATTCATACTTCCAAATTTCTTTAGCATTTCTCTTCTCATTACCTACTCTCAGATTGCCAGTATGGTTTCCTTAACCCCTTCACCACCATGACGTAATTTTCATCATATTCTGGTTACCATTAGACGATTTTCTTTAGTTTGTGATCTACCTATACGACACAAATGGGTCAATACGATCTCAATAAACCCTCTTAATGACAAAAGTCCTTAAACTGCATACAACCGTCTACTTTAGCCAGTATCAGAGGTAAAAAGGCGTCCTGGTGCTGAAGGGGTTAAGGGTCGCTCTGCTGGTGATCTTCTTTCATATCTTACTAACTCTTGGTCATCCTCCTTTCGGGACTTCGGTGTGACCTTTTCTATTGCGCTAGACATATCGAAGGCCTTCGATAGAGTTTGGCACAAATCTCTAATTCCTAAACTACCCTACTTCGGTTTATATCCCTCGATATGTGCCTTTGTCTCTAATTTCCTTTCTGGCCATTCCATAGCTGCGGTTGTGGACAACCATCGTTCACTTTATCATCCTGTCAACTCCTGTGTTCCTCAGGGTTCTGTCTTATCTCCAATTATCTTTCTAATTTTAATAAATTATCTTCTCAACTGTACCTCCAGTCCTATCCATTCATATGCAGACGACTCTACCTTACACTATTCAATTAGTTTTCCAGAACGCCCCAGCAAGCAATCCCTCAAAAACAAAGGTAATGAAGCCATACAACACTTATCTTCTGATCTAACTATCATTTCCAATTGGGGCAGAGAAAACCTTGTTGCCTTTAATGCTTCCAAAACCCAATTTCTCCATCTATCTACCCGTCGTGAACTCCCAGAGGACTATCCCTTATACTTCAACAATACAAAAATCAACCCTTCGTCTTTTTTCAGTATTCTCGGTGTCTCTTTTTCTTCTGCTCTCTCTTGGAAAACCATATTACCAGTCTTGCTAAGGCGGCCTCCGAGAAGTTGGGTGTGCTCAACCGCCTCAAGGGGTTCTTTACCCCTGCACAGCTTCTTGCTCTGTACAGGGACACAGTCTTGTATGGAGTATTGTTCACATGTGTGGGGAGGATTCTCTCACACTTCTAGACAAAGTAGAAAGGAAAACCTTTTGTATTATTAACTCCCGTCCACTCACCGACTCTCTGCAATCTCTCTCTCTCCGCCGCATTGTTGCATAATCTCTCGCTATTCTATCGTTACTACAATATTCAGTGTTCCACAGAGCTCTCCCAGTGTACACCACCTCCACTACGTAGGGTACATAGTGCCCGTCTTGCAACATAATCCCACCCCTACTATGTGCAACTCTCCAACTCAAGAGTGAAACGATACTCCCAATCTTTCTTCTATTCAACAGCTGAGCTCTAGAATTCTCTCCCTGAATCCATCTTTCCCTCATCCTGTGACTTAAATTGCTTCAAACTCCGTGTGTCCAGGCATTTGAGCTCGAACGTTCCTTGATTTTGGCCCTGTCACTCTTTCAACTCTGGGAGAGGCACTCGTCACAGGCAGTTTTGCCCTTTCTCTCCCTCATCCACATAGAACAAAAAAAGGTAAATATATAGGAGACGCAACAATATAGGTAACAAATTTATAATGGTAGTTTTGGGTTCCTATCATCATATGCTTCATTGCTATATTATTTTTATCCCCGGAAAACAAAAATCTTGGGATTTTTCTTGTTTTCTTTTCTTGGGATTTTTTTTTTTTTTTTCATTAACCTAACCAAAAACCCTAAGCTAACCTAACCTACATGTATTTGGGGGCTATTAGGTTAGGTTAGGTTAGGTTAGGTTTTTTGTTTAGGTTGATGACCCACAAACAAAAAAATCCCAAGAAAAAAATGAAAAAATCCCAAGATTGTTTTTGTTTCCCCCGGGGATAAAAATTATATATCAATGAAGCATATGTTGATAGGAACCCAAAACTACCATTATAAATTTGTTACCTATATTGTTGCGTCTCCTATATATTGACCCAAAAAAATGCCTGTGACGGGACATCCCCGTGCTCTATATCCGGCTCTGATTTTCTTGCCCTGCCGCGCCCTCGGTATAGTAACAAGATGGGAATAACATGAGGTATCGCCCCCACCCGTGATAATTATATGGTTCACCACAGTCTCATACATCACCTTGTCTCCCTGCCTGACCCCACCTCTCCCGCACCCTCCCTCGCCTGACCTGACCTGCGGTATAATTATTGCAGGTTTGGTACGTCTATCTATCTAACAACCTCTGTGTGTGTGTGTGTGTGTGTGTGTGTGTGTGTCGCGGCCAGCGGTTACACTGTGTCCCTTGATTATACCTGTGTCACGTATGCGGTGAGATGTACAATAATTACTGCTCGCTTTACTATTAATCTTGTTGTCATTGTTCTTGATTAGATTACGAAAATATATCTTAGGAGGTAAGGGAGAACAGGAAGGTTCTCATAACAAACAGGGACCTCAACAAAGGAGAAGGGGGCATGGGCGTATAGGCTAATCCAATAAAGGACACCAGTAGGGGATTCCTGGGGTAAGCTCCTAGGAGAAGAAACCTTAATGATCACAATAGAGTAGGGTCCTACAGAAGGTACCCCAAGTAGAACTCTGTAAGATAAGTCCCTTAAGACGTGCCCATGAGGGGAGCGCCAAATGGAGGGTCGCTGGGAAGGCCCCAGAAAAGTAATCCCAGTGAGGGGAGCCTAAACGAGAATCACAGTGGGAAAAAGGCTCCAAGGAGGGGCTCCTGAGGAATACATGGGATAGTTTATAGAGGCTCCATGGGAGTCTTGAGGTAGGGGGCAAGGGGAAGGGGGAGGGGGATAATTAATACATTGTGGGGTGGGATGGGGTAAGTAGGGGTTGAAAAATAATGTTGGTATTTTTTGCATGGAATGCTTGTTGTTTCCTTTTACTCCCACACTCTCCATCACTGCGTCATTGCTTCCCACGCATCCCTATAGATCCTATAGTAAGTAGCTTCGGTAAATCAGTAGGTTATACATCAGGCTTTCTTTTGCAACACACTCGACATATTTTAGTACATGGTGTGGATGTGTTACTCAGTGCAAAAGCCAATATATAAGGGTTCATTATATGTCGAGAAGCCCGAGTTGGCCAATCTCCTTATCTCATCCCCTCCCCTTCACTCCTCCCCTCCCACTCGTCTTCCTGCTCCTTCATCTCCTCCCCTCCCACTCATCTGCCTGCTCCTTCATCTCTCTCCCCTCCTCCATTCATTTCTGCCCGTGTCCTGTAATTCACTATTCTATTAGGCTCTTAAGGAGATAGTGGCTCTTTTTTTGGTCTATTAATTCATTTATATATTTATTTTTTAGTTTCCTCCCTAGACCTCCATCAAGCTTAGAAAAACACCCCCTAGACCCCCCTTCAAGATAAATGTGTACATTTTTCGGTAGAAAATATTTCCCGGCCGAAGGCCGATTACTCTTCAAATTACAGGCTCGCTATCGCTCGCCAGGAAAGAATCGACACCTAAATAGCACGAAAGGTCTAAACATTGATAAAGAAATGCGTCGAAAGGTGTTAAAATCGCCAAACTAATGGGCCGAACTTCATAAAATCTCAAAACTAATGGGCCTAAACACGAGGGAGAAACGTACGGGACTAGAAAAACGGCCCATCTCCCCTATTTCTGACACCCCTTAATAATTAGTTCCACCCCCTAACCTTTCTCTCTCTCTCTCTCTCCCTGCTCTCGTTCTCGTCTTTCTTTCTCTCTCGTTAGCTTTCTCCTTTTCCCTTGCTCTCTTTTAATTATCTTTCTCTTTCTTTTACTGCGTCAATTATCCCTCGTTCGAATTCAATTAACTGGCTATATTTATTTCTCTCTCTCTCTCTCTCTCTCTCTCTCTCTCTCTCTTGTATATACCCGGTTTATACTCAACCAATATTTATTTAGCCTTGCTTCGGACGGGTCGTAAACCGAATGTAGTGGTCTTTCCTATTTGGGAGGGCAGGGTGTAGTCCTTGCATCATTAACACTAGTTCATGCGACGTTTTGGAGCTTATTATGATATTTTGTTTAATTGTTATTGACTGGTTAATGTTTATATTGTTGTTACTATTTATTTCTAGTTTGCCCCTATACTACTACCCCCCAATGTTTACTACCTACGGGGGGGGGCCCCGTGTCCCTTCAAACTAAAAAAAATACCTCCAGATCCCCTTCATAGTTGTAATTTCCCGGCCAAAGGCTGGTTGCTCCTACATTGCAGGCTCGCTGTAACTCGCCAAGAAAAAGTTGACACCTGAGTGGAGTGAAGTGTCTGATGTAAACTAATGAGGTGAAACTTCTTAACATTTTAAAATCACTGGCGTAAAACAGGAAGGGTCCAAAAGAGCCGCCCCGCACCAGATAGGGTTCAGCTCACGCTAAGTATAGACTCGTATACTTGTTGAAACTGCTGCTTATAAAATACAAATTACTCTATGCCTCTTTAACCCAAGGCAAACATGTAGCCCGGGAGCAGCCAAAGTATCACAAGTATAATTATCGCAGATTTAATTGGTACTCACGAATTAACTCCTGAAATTAATTGATACTCAAGAGTTAGCTCCCTTATTCCCCACGCGATTAAGCAAGTGAAGGATGAGATGCGCACCGTGTAGAATGCCCCTGCCCTCCAATGTGTGGCGTATTATAGTTACTTATATTATGTTTCTTTTTTGTTTTTGTTTTTTTATGTGAATGAGGGAGACAAAAGGCATAACTGCCTGCAGCAAGAGCCTCCCCCAGAGTTGAAAGAGTGGCAGAGCCAAAATCAAGGGACGTTAGAGCTAAAATGCTTGGACACACGGAGTTTGAAGCAATTTAAGTCATAGGAAGAGGGAAAGACTGATTCTGGGGGAGAGTTCCAGAGCTCAGCAGTTGAATAGAAGAAAGTCTGAGAATAGCATTTCACTCTTGGGTTGGAGAGTTGCACAGAGTAGGGGTGGGATTGTGTTGCAAGACGGGTACTACGTACCCTACGTAGAGGAGGTAGTATACACTGGGAAAGCTCCGAGGAACACTGATTATTGTAGTAGCGATAGAATAGCGAGAGAGATGTAAAATTGTGGCGACGAGAGAGAGATTGCAGAGAGTTGGTGAGTGGACGGGAGTTAATGATACGAAAGGCTTTCCTTTCTACTTTGCCTAGGAGTGCGGTGTGAGAGGATCCTCCCCACACATGTGAACAATACTCAATACAAGGACACACTGTGCCCCTGTACAGAGCAAGAAGCTGCGCAGGGGTAAAGAACCCCTTGAGGCGGTTTAGCACACCAGGCTTCTGGGAGGCTGCCTTAGCACGACTGGTAATATGGTCCTTCCAAGAGAGAGCAGAAGAAAAAGAGACACCAAGAATACTGAGAGAAGATGAAGGGTTGATTTTTTAAAGTTGAAAGTCCGCAGGGAGTTCACGGCAGGTAGATAGATGGAGAAATTGGGTTTTGGAAGCATTAAAGGTAACAAGGTTTTCTCTGCCCCAATTGGAGATGGTAGTTAGATCAGAAGATAAGTGTTCTACGGCTTCATTACATTTGCTTTTGAGGGATTGCTGGCTGGGGCGTTCTGGGAAACTAATTGAATAGTGTAAGGTAGAGTCCTCTGCATATGAATGGATAGATCTTGATGTACAGTTGAGAAGATCATTTATGAAAATTAGAAAGAGAATAGGAGATAAGACAGAACCCTGAGGAACACCGGAGTTGATAGAATGAGGAAGTGAGCAATGGCCGTCCACAATCGCAGCTATGGAACGGTCGGAAAGGAAATTAGAGACAAAGGCACAGATGGAGGGATAGAAACCGAAGGAGGGTAGTTTAGAAATTAAAGATTTGTGCCAGACTCTATCGAAGGCCTTCGATATGTCTAGTGCAACAGAAAAAGTCTCACCGAAGTCCCGAAAGGAGGATGACCAAGAGTTAGTAAGATATGAAAGAAGATCACCAGTAGAGCGACCCTTAAGGAAGCCATACTGGCGATCTGAGAGCAGATTACGAGAAGAGAAATGCTTAAGAAATTTGGAAGCAAGAATAGTTTCAAAAACTTTAGAGATGCAAGAGATGAGAGCAATTGGACGATAGTTGGAGGGTTGAGAGCGGTCACCCTTCTTTGGGACAGGTTGAATGAGAGCAAACTTCCAGCAAGAAGGGAAGACGTTAGAGGTGAGACAGAGACGAAAGAGTTTGCTTAGGCAGGGGGTCAGCACGGAAGCACAGTTTTTGAGTACAGCAGGAGGAACACCGTACGGACCGTACGCCTTCTTAGTATTAAGCCCAGAGAGGGTAGAAAGTACATCTTTAGAAGAGATTAGGATGTTAGGCATAAGTAGGAGAGAGGGGGGTCGAGCGTGAGGAATAGCACCGGAATCATCCAAGGAGGAGTTTCTAGCAAAAGTTTGAGTGAAGAGTTCAGCTTTGTCAAAGGAAAAAGTGATGGTTGTGCCATCAGAGTGGAAAAGGGGTGGGAAAGACGAGGAAGAAAAATTGTTGGAGAGGTTTTTGGCTAGATGCCAGAAAGCTTGGGAAGAGCTAGAGTTGGATAGTTCAGTGCATTAATTATTGATGAAAGAGTGCTTGGCAAGTCGAAGAACAGATTTGGCTTGATTCCGGGCAGAAACACAGGAAGAATGAGATTCTTGAGTTTTAAGGCGTCGGTACCGTTTGAATGCTTCCTCCTCCTCGGCCACGGAAGCGGAAGTCATTCCATGGGAAATCAAAGAAGTACTGCCGGAGAGCCTCCCAGTCGGCAGCGCTAAAGTGCCACAAGCGCCGCCGGCTGAAAGGATCGGGTGGCCGTATTGAAGAGATAGGACAGGTGATGGAGATAAGTTTATGATCGGAGGAGCACAAAGGAGAGAAAAGATTGACAGTATAAGAAGAAGGGTAAGAAGTCAGAAATAAGTCAAGGATGTTGGGCCGGTCTCCGAAGCGATCCGGGATACGGGTGGGTTGCTGGACCAGCTGCTCTAGGTCATTATGATAGAAAAGACGTAGTCTTGTTCACCAGGTTGGTCAGTAGTGTGAGAGGAGAGCCATTTGCGGTGGTGAACGTTGAAATCTCCCAAGATAGAGATTTCAGAGAAGGGAGAGATGGATAGAATGTGTTCCACTTTAGAGTTTAGATAGTCAAAGAATTTGGGAAAGTCGGTAGAGTTAGGGAAAAGATAGACAGCACAGAAATATTTAGTATGAGAATGACAGGATAGTTTGAGCCATAAAGTTGAGAATTCAGAGGAGTCGAAATCGGGAACACGAGAGCAAGTGAGTTTGTTGTGCATGTATGCACAACATCCACCTTTGGCTTTGAAACTAGGATATAGAAAGTAGGAGGATACAGAGGAGGGGCTGCTGGAAGTTGTCTCAGATACCTGAGTTTCGGTGAGGAAAAAATATCAGGTTTGTAGGAGGAGAGATGGTGTTCGACTGAGTGAAAATTAGAGGAAAGGCTGCGAATATTGCAAAGTTGATCGTAAGAGTGACAGGCCGTGGTCCAGAGCATTTAGAGGGGTCGTCGGGGGAAGGTCGGGCAGGTGTGGGGGTATTTATGGTCCCCCTTCCCCCTGGGGACTCCGAGGATGGGCCTGTGTTCATCATCTTCGAATAATTTTGAAGGAGGAAGTGTGGTGTGGATGTTAAGAGTAGTGAAGTAGCTAGGAGGAGGAGGTGTTTGTGACAGCAGGCTGGGCTACTCTCAGTGCAAGTGAGCCACAAAGGGAATCAGTAAGAGAGGCCAAGCAAATGAAACAGGAATTCCAGCGACTCCTTATCAAATGCCTACAGCCTCTCCTGGGTATAGCCCTGTTCGATTGGTGCCTACAATCTACCCCCATTCCCCCTATTAGTCGCCTTGTACGACACACGCAGTAGGAATCGTGGGGCATATTTTGTTTTTCTCCTCCACCATAAGATGGAGGCCCCCTTACCCCCAGGGGTAGATTATGTATTATGTAATCTTTATCCTTCATGTCACTTATTCACTGGATGCGTTATCATTTATTCGTGCTCGTACCCTCATAAGTTGATAATAGTATTTCCACTGTAATGTACTATATCTCGCTTATATTTTCTAACCATCTATGTTTTTACTTCGTCCATATTAGTCCCGTTTTTCAATTCTCTTCAACTAACTCCAACTCTCTCACTCACTCTCACTCTCTCTCTCTCTCTCTCGTGTTATCATCTGCTGCATAAGGGTCATATTACGTGAGGCGGCCATCATGTTTCAGCGTCGTGAGGGATGACTGAGGGGCGCGGGACCATAGTTGCTCAACATTAAGGGGGGTCACCGGCTTTTTTATCTTTCTTTCCTTTTCTGTCTTTTCCTGGCTTGTATCCATTCGGCCCCATTCAGCCAACTGTTTTAAGACGTTTATCCCCATCCAGGTGTCGATTTCTACCTGGCGAGCGATAGCGAGGCAGCATTGTATGGAGAAATCCGGCTTCGCCGGAGAAATTTTGCTATCGAAAAATTTACAAATTTAGCTTGCTGTCAAAACAAAAATATATATTTGCTGGCTCGCTACCTCTCGCCAGGAAAATGTTGACACCTGGAGGGGGGTAAACGTCTTAAAACAGTAGGCTGAATGGGACCGAATGGATACAAGCCAAAGAGAGAGGGAGAGAAAGAGAAAACAAGCGAGGTGGGATCCCTTAACTCTATGGAAGCCATACGTGGCCTTGTTTAACCCTCCCTGTTTCTGGTTATGATTAGACGGTTTTATTCAGCTTGGGAAGGACATGAAACAATTAAAAGGCTTCAAAGTATCTCGAATCACCCTTATAACTACCCCAGATCATTCTTAAACGGCACCAAATCGTCTAAATATAGCTAGACTAATAATAAAAAGTCGTCGCCGGTACAGAAGGGGGTACAGAATCGGCCGAAGGCCGATTCCTCTTCAAATACAAGCTCGCTATCGCTCGCCAGGAAAAAATAGACACCTAAATGGCACGAAAGGTCTTAATATTGTCAAAGAAATGGGGCAAAAGGTCTGAAAATCGACAAAGTAATGGGGCGAATGTCTTTATATCTCATAACTAATAGGGATAAACATGAGGGAGGAGGAGGACTCGAAAAAACTATTCCCTCCCCTTAATGGGTTGAAAAGAGGAACAGGTGCGCTTCAAGGCTACCCTAAACCTTACATGTGCTCATCGAGGCCATCCAAAGATGAACAAGCAGAAATAGTACGGATTTTGAATGGCGTCATGACCTTGATGGGCCCTGACAAGATTTTGGGTGGTCTCGATGCCCCATTTATAGCTATCAATCATACGATTAGGATTAAGGGGAGGCAGACCGTTTGTTTGGTCTATCAATTCATGTATTCATATATTTTTTTAGTTTCCTCCCTAGACCTAAATCAAGCTTAGAAAAAAAAAAACTAGACCCCCCTTCAAGATAAATTTGTACAATTTTTGGTAGAAAAATGTCCCGGCCAAAGGCCGGTTCCCCCTAAAATTTCCTGGCGAGCGATAGCGAAAGGCACGAAAGGTCTTAAAATTGACAACGAAATGGGGCGAAAGGTGTTAAAATCACCAAACTAATGGGCCGAATGTCTTATAATCTCAAAACTAGTGGGGCTAAACATTAGAGAGAAGGGGGTCCCGAAAAACGGCCTGCCTCCCCTTAAATATTGGACAACATGACTTTACGTGAACATCCTTATTGATGATGATAAGGAGGGGAGGGTGGGGAGAAGAAGGAAAACCGTATAAGATGATCAGGTATATTTTATCCTGTTTGTATATATACTGTATTTCCATTGGTAGTTCTCAAGGGAAAAAAACACAAGTGTTACAAATCACTGAAGGTCTCTGTTGAACTCTGTCAATCACTCAGCCACTCCAAGCCCTTCTTCATAGTCTCTCATCCCTCAGACAACTCTTTCGGCTGATCCAGTCCAACAAGCAAAAGAAGAACAACAAATTCAACAATAGTGAGACGAGCGGTAATAAGCCATGCACGTGCACTCGTTGGTTCTCGACAGAGGCAAAAGAGTAGGCTAGTGCCTCCCCGATAGGACCGTAAACTAACAATTACATAATTGTAAAAGCCTTGACTGCCCTAGAGCCTACCGCACCGATTACTATCTGAAACATGATGACGACGTTGTTTTCTCTGGTTTGTGACAGAAAACAAAAGCTCTAACAACTGTAATCAATTATAGTGATCATAAACGGTGTCAGGGGTCATCATGTGACCTACACTGTCACGTGACTTCGCAGTGTGACGTAATATACAATATAGTCGGTTTATTTTCACTGACGGTGAATTGAATCTCTTACAAATTGATTTCTCGGTACGCAATGAAAATAATATGAAACTACTATGTATCGGCGTCATATTAATGACAAGTTTCCTTTAATGGCGACATAATTTTGACAAAATAATCGTAATCGCTTAGTAATCAAAATGGAGATGTAGCACTTTACCGTTAGCTAAAAATAAAATAAACACTATTGTTTTTGTGCAGCTGAAAAGTTAATATTGTACTTTTTCAATTTTCCTTTAACCAACTTTAATGAAAATTATTATATCGCTGAGAGGATAATATGGGAGGGATATTTTGTTTGCGAAAGGGCAGGTATTGTGGGATACTCTTGATTAAAGGAAGACCTCGACTGTGGGAGGATAATGATTGTGGGTGGACCGTGATTGTAGGAGGACCGTGATTGTTGGGAGACATTGTTTGTTGGCAGACAGTTATTGTGGAGGACATTGTTTGTTGGAAGACAGTTATTGTAGGAGGACCTTGATTGTGGAGGACATTGTTTGTTGGAAGACAGTTATTGTAGGAGGACCTTGATTGTGGGGACATTGTTTGTTGGCAGACAGTTATTGTAGGAGGGCCTTGATTGTGGAGGACATTGTTGGCAGACAGTTATTGTAGGAGGACCTTGATTGTGGGGGACATTGTTTGTTGGAAGACAGTTATTGTAGGAGGACCTTGATTGTGGAGGACATTGTTGGCAGACAGTTATTGTAGGAGGGCCTTGATTGTGGGGGACATTGTTTGTTGGAAGACAGTTATTGTAGGAGGACCTTGATTGTGGGGGACATTGTTTGTTGGAAGACAGTTATTGTAGGAGGACCTTGATTGTGGGGGACATTGTTTGTTGGCAGACAGTTATTGTAGGAGGGCCTTGATTGTGGAGGACATTGTTGGAAGACAGTTATTGTAGGAGGACCTTGATTGTGGGGGACATTGTTTGTTGGAGACAGTTATTGTAGGAGGGCCTTGATTGTGGAGGACATTGTTTGTTGGCAGACAATTATTGTAGGAGGGCCTTGATTGTGGGGGACATTGTTTGTTGGCAGACAGTTATTGTAGGAGGGCCTTGATTGTGGAGGACATTGTTTGTTGGCAGACAGTTATTGTAGGAGGACCTTGATTGTGGAGGACATTGTTTGTTGGAAGACAGTTATTGTAGGAGGACCTTGATTGTGGAGGAGATTGTTTGTTGGCAGACAGTTATTGTAGGAGGGCCTTGATTGTGGGGGTCATTGTTTGTTGGAAGACAGTTATTGTAGGAGGACCTTGATTGTGGAGGACATTGTTGGCAGACAGTTATTGTAGGAGGACCTTGATTGTGGAGGACATTGTTGGAAGACAGTTATTGTAGGAGGACCTTGATTGTGGAGGACATTGTTGGCAGACAGTTATTGTAGGAGGACCTTGATTGTGGGGGACATTGTTTGTTGGCAGACAGTTATTGTAGGAGGGCCTTGATTGTGGAGGACATTGTTTGTTGGAAGACAGTTATTGTAGGAGGACCTTGATTGTGGAGGACATTGTTTGTTGGCAGACAGTTATTGTAGGAGGACCTTGATTGTGGGGGACATTGTTTGTTGGCAGACAGTTATTGTAGGAGGGCCTTGATTCTGGGGGACATTGTTTGTTGGAAGACAATTATTGTAGGAGGACCTTGATTGTGGAGGACATTGTTTGTTGGAATACAGTTATTGTAGGAGGACCTTGATTGTGGAGGACATTGTTTGTTGGAAGACAGTTATTGTAGGAGGACCTTGATTGTGGAGGACATTGTTTGTTGGAAGACAGTTATTGTAGGAGGACCTTGATTGTGGAGGAAATTGCTGGCAGACAGTTATTGTAAGAGGACCTTGATTGTGGAGGGCATTGTTGGAAGACAGTTATTGTAGGAGGACCTTGATTGTGGGGGACATTGTTTGTTGGCAGACAGTTATTGTAGGAGGGCCTTGATTGTGGGGGACATTGTTTGTTGGAAGACAGTTATTGTAGGAGGACCTTGATTGTGGAGGACATTGTTGGCAGACAGTTATTGTAGGGGACATTGTTTGTTGGCAGACAGTTATTGTAGGAGGGCCTTGATTGTGGGGGACATTGTTTGTTGGAAGACAGTTATTGTAGGAGGACCTTGATTGTGGAGGACATTGTTTGTTGGAAGACAGTTATTGTAGGAGGACCTTGATTGTGGAGGACATTGTTTGTTGGCAGACACTTATTGTAGGAGGACCTTGATTGTGGAGGACATTGTTTGTTGGCAGACAGTTATTGTAGGAGGACCTTGATTGTGGAGGACATTGTTTGTTGGAAGACAGTTATTGTAGGAGGGCCTTGATTGTGGAGGACATTGTTTGTTGGCAGACAGTTATTGTAGGAGGGCCTTGATTGTGGGGGACATTGTTTGTTGGAAGACAGTTATTGTAGGAGGACCTTGATTGTGGAGGACATTGTTTGTTGGCAGACAGTTATTGTAGGAGGACCTTGATTGTGGAGGACATTGTTTGTTGGAAGACAGTTATTGTAGGAGGGCCTTGATTGTGGAGGACATTGTTTGTTGGAAGACAGTTATTGTAGGAGGACCTTGATTGTGGAGGACATTGTTTGTTGGAAGACAGTCATTGTAGGAGGACCTTGATTGTGGAGGACATTGTTTGTTGGAAGACAGTTATTGTAGGAGGACCTTGATTGTGGGGGACCTTGTTTGTTGGAAGACAGTTATTGTAGGAGGAACTTGATTGTGGAGGACATTGTTTGTTGGCAGACAGTTATTGTAGGAGGACCTTGATTGTGGAGGACATTGTTTGTTGGAAGACAGTTATTGTAGGAGGGCCTTGATTGTGGAGGACATTGTTTGTTGGAAGACAGTTATTGTAGGAGGACCTTGATTGTGGAGGACATTGTTTGTTGGAAGACAGTTATTGTAGGAGGACCTTGATTGTGGAGGACATTGTTTGTTGGAAGACAGTTATTATAGGAGGACCTTGATTGTGGGGGACATTGTTTGTTGGAAGACAGTTATTGTAGGAGGACCTTGATTGTGGGGGACATTGTTTGTTGGAAGACAGTTATTGTAGGAGGACAATGGTTGTTGGGAGACCGTGGTTATGGGAGGGCTCTAATTGTGAGAGGGCCGTAATTGTGAGAGGACTGTGACTGTGGGAGGACTGTGATTTTGTAATTACAAGAGGAAGGTGATCTTGGGAGGACCGTTATTGTGTAAGATCAATGACTGAGAAAAAACCGTGATTGTCCAGCAGTATTTAATAAGAAGATCGATATTATTATTAAGAAACATTTATATAATTGAGGATTGCAACATGTTGCACGGAAACTCGCGTATATAACTGATATATCGAAGTATGAAAACATGACAATTGAAATGTTACAACTATGACGTGTATCATAAATGTGGTAACCTTCTAATTGTGGATAGCTATGTGGATACATAGGGTATTCAAATGTAGCCTACAATACATTCGTCACTTTATTGCTTTGTATTGCAGACAGTCTACCGATTTCGGTGTGGTGATTTGATTATGTAGATGAAGAGGATTAGTGTAACCTAACTTAAATAGCTGATTTCTAATACTTTGATTCTTAACCTGACAAGCGCGATATGACAGTAGGTGCTAGGGTAGTTATTTGTGCATTTCTAGCCCTGGATTCTGACAGAATTCGTTATATTTACAATATAAACCATTATTTGTTTTCGGTATGCTTTTATTTTACATATATGATGTATATATGAACCTTCAAGAGTGCTAAAATAAGTGGGAAAAGCATTTGGGTGGTGAAAAACGAAGATATTGGCCACCCGGTCATAATCTCAGGCGAGAGAGAGAGACAGGCAGCCCTCCCCTCTCGCTGTCTGGGAGTCAACTGAGAAGAGCGGGGCGGTGTGTGCCGGTGTCTGGGTGTTGCATAACGATCTTTTATGCAACCCACTTGTGCTACATTATCGCGGGAGAGAAAAATAACCGATAAATGATGATAATAAGAGGAAAAATAGGTGATAATTGAGGTGGGGAGGGAGGGGGGAATAAGGAGGGGAGGGGGGTGGGTGAGATTTACATGGATGAGTACTGGAGGGGAATTATCTCACCTAGAGACAAATTCCTTTGTTTTGATAGGCCCTTTTTTTTATGGAAGGCTTTTTTTATGGTCCTGCTTCCGTGAGGCCTATCGCGTTCCCTATAGGAAGCCTTCCGTGAGGCCTATCGCGCTTGCCGGGTTAAACATTAAAGTAATTTATCACCAGCTATGTTGGTTTTCTGCAGGACCAACCTATTCCGAAAGGACGTAGACACCAAGGTGGTTTATTCCGGAATGTTATTGTTCTGGTGAAATGGCTGTCATTGTGTGGGTAGTGTTAATAGTTCTTAAATAATGAAAAATGGAGTTAGATATGAATACGGAGTAAACACAATTGTTGGTGAAATCGCGAGACGGTGAGTTATGTTCTGAGGGTGCAGCTTTGTTTCTGTAGTTCGTGACATATAACAATAACGGTGTGGTAACTGCAGCAGTCTACTGTAGTAATTACAAACGGTGGCTACTAAAGGCATTATAGCGCGGGGTCATCAACAGGTAAGGCCACCACTGCTCACGTCACGGTGTACTGTCACCTCTACCTAATATTATTCTCCACCAGATTAAGGGAGCCCACCTCCCTTTTTGTTCTCTTTCTCTCCCTCTCTCTTTGGCTTGTATCCATTCGGCCCCATTCAGGCTACTGTTTTAAGACGTTTACCCCCATACAGGTGTCAATATTTTCCTGGCGAGCAGTAGCGAGCCAGCATATATATATTTTTGTTTTGACAGCAAGCTAAATTTGTAAATTTTTCGATTGAAACATTTCTCCGGCGAAGCCGGATTTCTCCATACAATGCTGGCTCGCTTTCGCTCGCCAGGAAGAAATCAACACATGGATGGGGATAAACGTCTTAAAACAGTTGGCTGAATGGGGCAGAATGGATACAAGATAAGGAAAGAGAGCAAAGAAGAGAAAGATAAACAAAAAAGCCGGTGACCCCCCTTAACACTTACTGTATATTGCCATCTTACACCTTTTGTATTTGTTATTGGTTCTTGGTGAGGTTAAATCTTTCAGTTTTTAAGGAGGCATTTTTACATTGTATTCTGGTTTTCATTAGATGAGTGTATGCAATTTAGGAAGATCTTTAGAAATTAAAGAGATAAAATCTATCTCAACTCTATAGCTCCCACAACATCTTCGTAAACTGAATATAATCGTCTAATAACACCCAGAATTACCTGTCAAAACGCGTTATCATCCTCAAGGGGTTAAGTAAGTTATAGACCCATCCAGGAGGTAATATTGTTCAGATTCATAACATTTATTTAGTCTAAGTCGAACATGGCAATGCAGAACCCCCCTGTAGGTAAACAGAGTAAACAGGAGAAATGGATCACGGCATGAATACCAGAATGTCCAGCCAGGTAACTAGTACAGTTCAGTTCAGTTCCTAATGACAATCCCCATTCCCTCATTTCTAAATACCTACAGTATATCCCATTAATACTTACTCTTCAACAACACACAAATCAACCCTTTGTCTTCTCTCAATATTCTTGGTGTCTCTTTTTCATTTGCTCATTCTTGGAAAGCCCTTATCACCACTCTTGCTAAAACAGCTTCCCAGAAGTTAGGAGTTCTCAACTGTGTCCGTGGGTTCTTTTACCACTGCACAGCTTCTTGTTCTGAACAGGGGCACACTGCGCCCTTGTATCGAGTATTCTTTGCACATGTAGGAAGGTTCCCCCCATACCGCACTTCTCGAAAGGGTAGAGTCAAAAGCATTTCGTCTCATCTTACTAATTCCTTACAATCTCTCACTACACGCCGCAATGTTGCATCTCTCTTGAACTCTTCCCCTCTGTCTATCTTTCCCTCTTCTTATGACTTAAACTGCTTCAAGCTACGTGTGTCCGGACATTTTGACTTTAACGTATTCTGAATTTGGCTCCTTATCACTCTTTCAACTTTGAGGTGGTAATTTGTTACAGGCAGATTTGCCTTTTGTCTCCTTCATACACATATAGTAAAAACGTGATTTATCTTTGTATGACTTCAATTACTAAACAGTTACGGTGCCAACACAAAACTACTTGCGAATATTGACAAAGAGGATATCTACATGTACTAAGCTTGCCAAACAACCAATTAGTTATTCATTCAATCATGCAGCCTTTAATTTACCTGTCCAAGTCAAGCTTTTCGACAGACACTGGGGTATTGTTGGGTCTGAGCAGCTGTATCTGTGCTGCCAGCTGTGCCTGCCCAGGAGCCTGGCTGTAGGGTCGGCCAGCAGGGCGGGGGTTGTGGCGTCGACCAGAGTACACTCGTGATGATCTGATAGGAGCACGACAAATATGAATAGTACAACAGGGAATGAATAAAGAGAGTAAGGCTATAACAGAAAATAGGCCTCTACACATAGCAGAATAAGATGATTAGTGAACCTAAACAACATACACAATTGTAAAATTCGTGAAGCTGAGAATGATCACTGAAGTGCGTTTCATTAGGCAAGGCTGATAGGTTGCCACTTTCTAAAGGTAGGTGTCCATAATTGTATTAGTGACTGCAAACTTATGAGAGGAGTTATAATAAGGTGTTTCCTTCTGAGTACCATAATACATCAGTACTAGTTTTAATTATTTTACTGTTGAGAGGATTAAGTTTAAGGCCCTTTGCGAGACTGTAACATACCTTAGAGGAGGCGGTGTGCGCTGCGTGAGTATGGGCCTTGGTGGTACGTGTGGGAGGAGGGGCACGGTGAGAGGGGTCATCTGCAGCTCAGGGCGAGGGGGTGGGGCCAGGCTGTGGTGGGGACTCTTGACCCCACCATGACTGACAGGTGTGGGTCGGGGGGCGTATACGGAGGGCCGAACACTGCCATAGACAACATGGGTCGGGGGGCGGGGGCGGGGGCGGTCACTGGTCTTGAACACCCGGCCGCCGCTCACGTTCAGAGACACTATCTTGCCGTTCTAAGGGTACATGGATAACTTGGGGTTACAATGTGTACAGGAAACGCTCCCCTTTATTGTCATTAACTTAACCTAACCTAACACCCGCAAACGTGTAAATTAGTAAATACTAATGTGCGATTGAAAAAACACGACGTCATAACAAAATGGTCAACATAAATGGGTGTGGTTCGAGAGTAGTAGCCTCGATAACACAACTCTTAGTAAATACAATACATAATAATCAAAATGATTGTTTGTAAATAACTGGTTGATTGTAATGAATAAATAACAATTATTTAACTAATGACAGCCATGGTCTAGCTACACTAAAATTAGTTCAGATCCATGTTTATAATACTTCGATTTATCAAGATATTGAACATTTAGCGAACCTTCAGAATAATTCATTAACTTACAGTACTAATTACGAAAGCCTTGACTAATTCTAACGTTAGCAAGACCGACATATTTCTCATATACAGTCTTCAGAATAAGTTACTAATTTCTTGTGAATTAGAAAAACCTTTACTAATAGGGACAGTCACGTAAGTACAGTTGTGGGTATTTAATAATACAGTTACAACAATTAGAATCTTTGGACCTTTTATGCCAAGTTCTGAAGCATTTAGGCTTTAGTTCCAAAACCCTGAAATATTTGGATTGACGCGTTGCGTTCGATACTGAGTCAAATAGGTGTGTCGCCATTTATGGTCTTGCCTGTATAATATTATGTCATAATTTTTTTTTTAAAAAGACCTCCGTCTACGTATTGTGAAAAACCTGTTATCCTCCGGCAAATTGTGGGGTTGAGTGAGTGAAGGGGGGGACAGTGAATGAAGGAGGATGCATGTTTTTCATAATATGTGTTGCTAGCCCCAAACGCGCGAGCAACTGTGGCTTTCAACCATCCGACACATCCCCTTTTATTAATGTGCATCACACATGTTACATACAAATAAAGTTTATGTTTTGTTTTACCCTACTGTGGAAAGACTACGGATACACCACTCCTGCCGGGGCCTCACGCAGTGGCATGACCCAGTCCTGTCGAACTGAGCTCATGACGCTGGTGGCATTGCCCCGGAGGATAGCCATCCCTAGTCTTTGCTTGAGCCAGAGGGTTTCCCGGGGTTCTCCTGAAACTTCTCTGATTTTACGGCCTATTTCATTCACCATCTTAAGGGTGGTAGGGCCGAAGACTCCTGAAGTTTCGAATGCCAGGGGCTCGAACTGATGAATTCTGGCGATGGCTTGATATTTTTCTCACTTTTTATTTTCTGCTATCCGGGCGGCTTCACCTGCTTCGTCGGCGTTTCTGGCGGCGTTGGTTGTGGAGAAAGTGTCAACACATGTGGCATCCCACACGAGGCACCGGCCATTCTTGTAAGGGTAAGTGGTCATCCCATCTGGCCGTTTGCCGTCTTCTCTGTGAAGTCCATGTGGTTCGAGGATTGATGCACAGTTAGCACTCTGCAGGGCCCGTTTTATGACATCATTTAGTGCAGAGTGTCTTGGCAGGCGGCCTGCGTTGTAATTACATGACAAGGCATGGTGACCTTGAGCATCCATCCTCCCATCACACTTGCAAGTGTGTGGGTGACAAACTGCCGCACCCACTCTGAGCGCGATGGCGACCCGGAGCGCTTCAGCATCCAAGTGAGTTCCAAGAGGTGGGATGGGGATGGCGTGTAACCACAAGCCACTCTCCGAACGGGCGGCTGCCTGGAGGCGTGCTTTTGCAACCTGGTCTGCATTGGTTAGGAGATTTTCTTGAGTTTTCTTCGCCGAGATGGTATCCCACGCTTTCTGCTTGCTCCTGGAGGTACCCTGAGGCTCCTCCTCTACTCCTGTACTTCCCTTCCAGGTGTTAATCGCTGCTGTTACGTCCCCGTTAAGTGTCATTCCGGGTTTAGAATAAAGGATGGACAATACGAGGTCGTTGGTCGCGATGAGGGAAGAGATAAAGGCTGGGGAGGCAATATCCGAGGCTCTCCGTATGCCCAAGCCCCCGAGGCGGACAGGAAGGGTGGCTTGTGTCCAGGCCCGTTCTTTAAATTCCACGTTGGTGATGCTGGTCACTGCATCTCGGATTATGCTGTCTAATTCTTGGAGGCCGCCGTTGTTCGTGTAAGTCATCGATGTGCGCAGGAGGTATTGGAGTTTTGGGATGGAGAAACAGTTCTTGAGCAGGGCCAGAGCTGAGTGGGCATCGATGTGTATCAGGCGACTCACGAGACGTTGAAGCTCCTCCTTTTTAACTTGAAGTGCTGGTGGGATTGCTGCCAGAGTTAGTGGGGAACCTAATAGGGTTTGCCGGTGCTCCTGAAGGATCTTTACATCTGGCAATATGTTTCGGAACAGGGCCTGAGTCTCTTCTCCTTGTTCACGTGTGTGGTTGAGGAGAACAAGTTCACATTTGGTGTCATTTATCACTAGCCCGGCCTGGCCGAGGTCAGTTATGATGTTATTTAGGTCAGTTAGAACTTTCTCTACTGACCCACCCAAGGTTGCATCGTCCAGGTACCATACATTCAGCTCTGACCTTACTTTGTTAGCTGCTGCATCCACCCCTATTGAGAAAAGAGCAGGACCACCTGGATCTCCCTGCTGTAACCCGGTCTCTGATGGGATTACCGTCTCGCCAAAAATCAGGATTGAAGGTTTGGAATAAGCCTGCCAAAGTAGGGGGTACAGAGTGGGGATGTGTTCTTGAGCTGCACGGAGGAAGACATCCCTGCGAATGCTGTTGAATGCGTTCCGCATGTCAATCTTTAGAAGCACTCGTTTTTCTTGGGCTTGGCTGAGGTAGGTGCGGGTTGCGTGTACAGCAGCTTCACACCCCCCTGGAGTTCCGAAACCTAGTTGAACTGGTCTTAAGTGTTGACCTAGGCCATTCGAGAGTGGTTTCAAACCCACCTTTGTGGCAAGGCGGCGGAAGGTGTTCCCTACTGCTATTGGGCACACACCGCCATCTTTTTTTGCCAGTGCACAGAGTAGTGATGCCCCAAAAAATAGGGGTGTGGCACAGTCGGGTACTTCCCCTCTTAAAACCATGTTGATGAATTTGGTGAGGGTTTCCAAGAGTGCCTCCCCAGCAGCTCCTGATCCCTGGCCCAAGAGGCCTTTGAGGTGGGCGGGTCGGATACCATCTGGGCCCGCGGCTGAGCCTGCTGGGAATGAAGTCACTGCGGCGACCACCTGCTCCTTCGTGACAACTAAAGGTTGGCGCATCTGGTCATTTGGGGCAGGGTCATAATGGTGTGACTGTTGGCTAGAACCAGGGCATCATATAATCAGTCATAATCTTGCCAAGGTAAGTCAGGGCCGTCCAAAATTCTTACCGTTCCTATCTGTTTATCTTGGATGACCTCGATGGGCAAATATAAGCTTTTGGGTGTCCTTGATTAGCATGGGGGGGAGAGAGGCTGCAAATTAGGTCAGCCATGTTGTTCGAATCATACAAATTGACAGTTAGAATCTAGCCACAGGTGTCCATCATGACCGTTCAAAATATATACCAACGCCCATCGTGGATATCCAAGATCAACAGATTCACTTGCTTGTTCGTCAAGGGGAATCCACGCAATGCGAGCTAAGCTCATTATTATCGCGCCTCCTTAACTGGGAATGTATTGCGTGAAATGCATGTTAAGTGTTTATGTATCGTTGGAATGGCTGTGGATGTGTGTGTAGTCTGTATTTTAGCCAATTGGCGGCATCTGGAAAGGAAGGCTTAGGGTTAATCTGTACGGTACCATTCTCACTACGGTACCAGTCTCACCCGAAGGCTTAGGTTGACCAGTAGCTTAGGTTGACCAGTACGATACCCATCTCACGTTGTAACCGATCACCAACCCCAGATGGGACGTCACAACTTCGTCCACTTATACCAGGTTCCTATTTATACTGCTAGGTGAACAGAGGCTACACCGTTAGGTGACTTGCCCAAATGTCTCTTCCCCGCCCGGGTCGGTATAGAATCGGTATAGAATTTGATTGACTATAATGTTCCCTGGTATGGATATTGGAGGTTTCGATGGGGCCCAGTAAGGATTTTGGTTAATAATAATAATAATAATAATAGTTCTTAAAGCTAGCGCATGCTAAGCTAGCTAAGGATAGCTCAATAAGGCCGATTAGGTGTATTTCCATTGGGGTCCTGTACTACTACCCCATCCCTTTGCTCATGAGGGATGGTAACGGCTCTGTGCTTGTGAAAAATCTTTAATGCGCCGAGCGTGGGCGCGAACCCGGGCCTTCTGGGTGGAAGTCCGAGACGCTAGTCACTACACCAAGCGAGCCGCTTGTTATTGTTCCTGAACTTCCTGGTATGGATTTTGGTTGACAATAAGGTGCACGTTCCACATTGTAACCTGTCAATCACGTATTATGGACAAACTATCCACTATGTTTGATTTAGTTTTACCGTAACCTGGCGAGTTTGCATCGTTCGCCGCTTTTGAACTAGAAAACTCTACTTCGAGCTGATTGGCTTATGGCACTGTGTTTAAATAAAATCATTCAGAAAACACCTACTATTGACATTATCTACTATGGGTTTCAGAGGCCGTGTGGCATCGTTTTTCGGGAATAACTTATTAACAAACAGTTGGATCAGTATGATATTTTGACACAGCTTTTTTTACACCGTCCTCTAATTTTTGTCAATATAGTGCATTACCAAAAGTGTAGAAATAAGCCACTTGTCCCTGTGTCATGAGGTTAAAGTCGCACATTAATGATTAAGAAACGGACAAGGCTACCGTGGCTTACCTGTGAGAACCACCAAACCATTATTGCTCCTCCATCAAACACGGTAGTTATCAGCCACCACCCAACCCTATTATTGCCTTTAAATTCAAGTTATCTGTCAATATCAAGTATAAATATACAAACAGTATGTATTTTTGTATATTTATAGCTCTTCCAAAGCTTTCTGGCATCTAGCTAAAAAACTCTCAAATAATTGTACCTCCCCTTTTCCACTCTGATGGCACCACTGTCATGTCTTCCTCTGACAAAGCTGAAATCTTTGCTCAAACTTTCGCTAAAAACTCAACCTTGGATGATTCCGGTGTTATTCCTCCCTCTCCACCCCCTTCTCACTTACTGATGCCTAAGATCATAATCTCTTCTAAGGATGTACTTTTTATGCCCTCTTTGGGCTTAATACCGAATGGTGTTCCTCATGTTATACTCAAAAACTGTTCTTCCATGCTGACTCCCTGCCTAGGCAAACTCTTTCGTCTCTGCCTTTCCACTAACGTCTTTCCTTCTTGCTGGAAGTTTGCTTTCATTCAACCTGTCCCAAAAAAGGGTGACCGCTCTCAACCTTCCAACTATCATTTATTGCATCTCCAAAGTTTGTTTAAACTATCCTTAAATTAAAAGTTTCTTAAGCATCCCATAATCTACTTTCAGATCGCCAGTATAGTTTCCTTAAGGGTCGCTCTACTGGTGATCTCCTTGCTTATCTTAATAACTCTTGGTCATCCTCCTTTCAGGACTTCGGTGAGACTTTTTCTATTTCGCTAAGCATATTGAAAGCCTTCGATAGATTTTTTTTTTTTTTTTAAAGAGACAATGAACGGAGGAAGGAAAAACACAGATAAAACAAAAAGGTCCATGTGCCTAAAGGCATCCTCCATTCATAAAATGTTTGTAACAACTGGATTTAAACATTTGTAGATTGTAAGTTTGTGGAAAGCAATTCGAGGGAAGTGAATTCCAAAGAGTAGTAGCTCTGGGGATAAATGAATTCTGATAAGCAGAAGTTCTGCATTGTGGAGGAGAAAGTGTAAATTCATGGGCGCTCTCAGCCGCCCTAGTTCTACGGGGAAAGATGTGGAGAGGCGGCACAATTGAAGCAAGTTCCTCGGAACAATTGCTGTGAAAATATCTGTAGAATAATGCAAGGGATGCAACGTTTCTTCGTATGGATAATGTAGGAAGGTCCTGTGTGATTGCAGGGTTATTGATTAATCTAATAGCTTTTTTTTAATTTTGTCCAACTGCCTCAATGCAACCACTCCACTTCCACCCCACAGAGGTGAACAGTAATCCATCTGAGAACGCACATGACTTTTATATATTACGGCCAACTGCTCGTCAGTGAAGAATTCTCGAACTCTGTACAGGAGTCCCAGTTTTTTAGAGGCATTCTTAGCAATGCTTCTAACATAATGTGTCCAGCTCAAGTTAGTAGTTAATGTTACACCGAGAATGTCAATACTAGGGGAAGTGGGAATATTTACATCATTAAAAAATATATGGGAGTCAGTGAGATTCTGTCGGTTAGAAAATTGAATGTACTTGGTTTTCTGTGCATTAAAGGAAACTAGATTCTTTTGTCCCCATTCATTAATTCTAGAAAGGTTCTGGTTCAGAGAAATTGCAGTGTTTATTTTTGAATTTATAAGATCGGGTTGGGTGAAAGAATTGGTAAATGTGAAGGAACTGTGGAGTGTTGAGTCATCTGCGTAGGAATGTATTGGATTATGAGTGGTAGATATGAGATCATTGATATGAATGAGGAACAGAGTTGGGGCCAAAACTGATAATGCCTTGATATATCCAGTGCTATTGTATGTGTTTCACCATGTTGGTCTGTAGCTTGGTTGATTTGATGCGTAAGAAGGCAAAGAATGTCTGCAGTTGATCGACATAGTCTAAAACCATATTGCCTATCACTGATTAATTTATTATTCTCAAGATGCTTAATTATGTGATTATTTAATATAATTTCAAAGACTTTACCAAGAGTGGAAGTTATAGCTATTGGTCTCTAGTTTGATGGATCTGAAGAGGCACCTTTTTTAGGAACTGGCACAAATCTCAAATTTCCAAACTACCCTCCTTCAGTTTCTATCCCTCTATCTGTGCCTTTGTCTCTAATTTCCTTTCTGACCGTTCCATAGCTGCAGTTGTGGACGGTCATCGCTCACTTCCTCAACCTATCAACTATGGTGTTTCTAAGGGTTTTGTCCTGTCTCCAGTTCTCTTTCTAATATGCATTAATGATCTCAACTGTACCTCTAGTCCCATCCATTCACATGCTGATGACTTTACCTTACACCATTCAACTACTTTTCATAACAACCCAGTATGCAATCACTCCAAGAGTCACGTGACGAGTCCATATAACGCCTATTTTCTTATCTATCAATTATTTCTGATTAAGGCAGAGAAAATTTTGTTACTTTCAATGCCTGCAAGACCCAATTTCTTTACATTTAACTAACCGTCGCAATCTTCCACAAGAACATCAATTACTTTTCAACAATACACAGATCAACCCTTCATCTTCTCTCAATATCCTTGGTGTATCCTTTTCATCTGACCATTCTTGGAAAGATCATATTACCACTCTTGCTAAAACAGCTTCCCAGAAGTTATGTGTGCTCAACCGTCTATGTGGGTTCTTTACCCCCGCACAGCTTCTTGCTCTGTATAGTGGCACAGTGCGCCCATGTATCAAGTATTGTTCACCTGTGTGTGGAGGTTCCACCCATACCGCACTCCTCGAAAGAGTAGTCCAAAGCATTTCGCCTCATTAATTTACTTCCTCTTACTAGTTCCCTACAGTTTCTCTCTGCATGCCACATTGTTGCATCTCTTTCATTCTTCTATCACTATTACAACAATCATTGTTCCTCAGAGCTCTCTCAGTGCATACTCCCTCCCTTGCGGTGAGTGATAGGCACCCGCCTTGCAACACAGTCTCACTCCTATTCTGTCCAACTCTCCAATCCAAGAATTGGCAAATTTTCTCAGTCTTTGCTTCTACTCAACTAGTGAACTCTGGAACTCTCTCCCTCAATCAATATTTCCTTCATCCTATGATTTAAACTGCTTTAAACTTTGCGTGTCCAGGCATTTTGACCACAACGTCCCTTGAATATGGCTCTCTGTCACTCTTTTGATTATGGGGGAGTCACTCGTTACAGGCAACCTGCCTTTTGTCTCCTTCATACACATAACAAACAAAAAAATTCACAATTTGGAGGCAAATTAGTATGATTGAAGTAGAAATGTATTTTCGTATGCAGTAGTTAAGTAATGCAATAATTTAACAGTTTTATACCAAATTATGTTTTTAAAGTACGGTACCGTTAAATCATACAATGTTTATTTACATACGGTACACATAATCATGGAATGGGTAGGAATTCCTGTGGGTAACTGTCCATCAATTATCAGTCAGCAGGTTTCCGTTAAGTTAATGAGACCGATCCAAACATTTGATTCTTTTTAGTAGACTAGTCTTCTTATTATAGGTTATTGTAGAGTAGTATTTGTTTTTAGATTAAGTGAGGTATGTATATATTATGCTAATTTACTTACGTTTACTTAAGCTTGGCTTGAATAAACACTTAGTATATAAGTTATTAAATTATTGTTTTGAAATACTACCGGTATGTAACTATTGGATATAAACTGTGGAGTATTCCACTGGTGGTGTAACGGGAGTGTTAACATGAAAATAAGGAAGGAGGACGCACAGGGAATCACATCCAATTATGTGGAGATATTGCACACTCTCAGGAGTGAGACATGTGAAACACTTAGAGCTGCAACCAGCCTTTGCCATCTTGCCTTCGTACGGCGCTTGGTTGCCCACTCGCGGCCCGAAGCAGACCCATCTCTGGAGCTGCTTCACTGTCTCATCCCCATGACTCGAACCCTCACTCTCGGAACGCCACCTATTGAGCAATTAACTTACTAGGCATTGCCCCTCTGTAGCATATTTTGAATATGGGAATATTCATACAGTGCTATTTAATCAGGGAACATTAACAATGAGGGTATTTTTTGGCGTTTCGGTGGGCTTTGTGGTAATGCACTGATACTAGGTATAGCACAAATTCCATCCTAATAATAGGCTATCTTCCCATTGATACATCGGGATTCGAACTCGGGACCATTGGATTACCAGTCCAGTGGCAATACCAATGCACCACACTCCATATATATATATATATATATATATACTGTATATATACTGTATACAGGAATACTGTATAGGGGAAGTGTGGCAGAGTGGTATTGCCACTGGACTGGTAATCCAAAGGTCCCGGGTTCAAATCCCGATATGTCAGTGGGGAGATATTATTGGGATGGAATTGGTACTGTACGGTACCTACTGTACCTATCAGTGCATTACCACAAAGCCCACCGAAACGCCAAAAAAATACCCTCATTGTTCCCTGTTTAAATAGCACTGTAGGCCTACATATATTCCCATATTCAAGATATGCTATAGGGGGGCAATGCCTAGCGAGTTAATTGCTCAATAGGTGGCGTTCTGAGAGTGAGGGTCCGAGTCGAGGGGCTGAGACAGTTAAGCATAAAGGCGAAGCAGCCTCAGAAGTGGGACTGCTTCGAGCCAGGAGTTTGCATGAGTGGGCACCCAAGAGCCTCGCATCTGCGATGGCAGGTTGGTGAAGGCTGGTTGTAGCTAGTGCTTCACTTGTCTCACTTCCTAGACTGGAACAAGACCTCAAGGGCTTCACCGTGTTGAGCGGTGAATGTACAGTACAGGCTCTCAGCCTATGCCCGAGAGGGAGTAGTTGGAATGTAGAAGAAAAACAAACAAAAAATATATATACCGTATATTATATACCAAAACATGGATATTCCGCTATGAAGATGAAAAGTTGTATATACAGTATGTACTTAACTATGTTGAGACTTTTATAGACTGATTCTTTATACTGAGCCGTATAGGCTTGATTCATTGTAGGCTATACTGAAACATTGTAAATCATTAAATAAATAATTATCTGGTAAATAAATATATTAAAATATTACTGTAAAAGTAATGATGAAAACGACAAGTATAGGCCTACGGGCTTAGGATTATATTTAATACTAGCAAGGGTACCCGGCATTGCCCGGGTAATAATACTGTACCACCATAATCACCATCACTACTACCACCATAATCACCATCATCAATCACTACTACCACAATCATCACAATACTACTACTACCATAATCACCGGCCTCGACCTCCCTGTGCCTCATTGAACGGCGACCTCGATTTCGGCCGCTAAATGACCTCCGATTTTGGATCTGACCTCATCCGTACCCCCATTTTGGGGAGCTGCGAACAACTTTCGTTCCATACACTTTTTCGATCGGAGGCCTCCTTCTGCCCCAAACGGCCATTTGTTTCGCATTTTTTCCGCTCCCGTATACTACATAAGTTCTGCCGAAAATGTTATTAAACAAAAGTGTCTCTGATTTCCACTAAACTCGCCTAAAACCATCTCCAAAGCCTGGGCTTTTATTTCCAACGGTGCCCCACACTCCCACCTGGCACCAAAACTGTGGGAGGAGTTTAGTAACAAAGGGACAAAGGTCGGGTAACTGACAAACATTGACCTTTATTTATTAAGATTATTATACGTTCATTCATAGCCCCTTATACTAACGCAGGCAAAGTTGTGATTTATTATGATTTAGTTCATTATAATAATGTAACTGTATATTTATGACTTGCCTCATATTTTCGTGGTCGTGCGGCAGACTGGCTTTGTCTTGGTTTAGCCTGCTGGATCATTGAAGAGACTCGCAGTGTTGGTCTCTTCCTCTGTAGGCCTTGTTCACTATGGTGGTGGTGGTGGGTGTCTAGCGGCGTGTGCTCCACCTCCACCCCTCCAACACCCGCGCCCCCGTCCTCCTCTGGCCTCCACCCGCCCACTCCACTGCTCCACCTGACGTGTTTTCCATCACGGGGTCGACAGATGTGTGGAAGCTTCAGTGGGATTATTTACGACGAAAACATATTGTCCCCACTTACAACGTGTCGCTGTTTCTTATTTAGGCTTCTGTAATGCTATCTTTTGTGCTTGCTTTTCTTTCTGACGGATTTCATTACAATTACTTTATCCGAAATCAGCAGGGAAGAATGTCACGTAAATATATTTGTTGAATTCATTATACCGGAAATTACTTAGTTGTTTCTTGCACTGATTGCCTCAAGTTAAATAGCCTGTCGTAAGTTGTTTTTCCAAGACTTTTGCTTCGAGGTGTGATCTATCGGCGAAAATTCGTCTCCCCTGAATTATCTCTCAATGATCTATTCATCCGTTGATTGCATTACCTGTAACTAATCTTTCCAATGATTGGTCGATAAATAGTTCCTCGTATCGCAATGCGGTTTTGTTTTCTTCTAAGAAGTCTTTGCACTATTTTTATAATCTTAGTATATTTTTGGTTCATTTACGATATTACGACTGGTCACTACATCAGCTTTTTTTATTCTTATACAGTATGGTTTGTTATTAGTAATATTCATCATCCATTTTGCTTGAAGCAATGTACTTTGTATCCATTATATTTGTTTTAATATTATATAAAATGTTCTATTCACTACAATCGTTAATTTAAAAAAAGGAAAAAATAAAAATAAAGCAAATCAGACCTTAGCATTATCCGATCTTTTCAACGTGTATTATGCCATATTTCGGGGTTAACAAAATCACTGTTCTAAGGAAATTTGATGTTTATGTTATATATTGTCAACTGCAACTCAATGCACAAGACAAGAGAAAGAGAGAGGGGGGTTGGAGGATAACAATCATCCAATGGCAACCAACCGGTAATATATTATTCCGTTTCAACTTTCATAATTCGAACTGATATTTAACTAAACATAATTCAAACTAACCTAAGTAAACTAAAGTGCCCTACCGGAACTAACCTAATCCCTAAATATGCTAAATAAAAAAAGGTGAAGGCTAAATATTGCAAGAAATCCGAACCAATTGAATGTGAATGAAGAACGTGAATTAAATGAGGTAACTTCGCAGAGATAGTCCCCGGGGTCAGTACACGCAACCTCCGCCTCTTCCCTGGCTAAGACATCTCGTGATAATGCTTCAGACGATGCATGTGATCAATAGTAGCAGAGGATATAGTCGAAGAAGACGCCAGGCACGCGCTCACTACCACCATGGAAGTCCTGCACTTGTATATACTTCCTGCACTTGTATTACTGATGGGGAATTCTTGACTCGTTCACTTTAAGTTTGCGACACTAAGTGGGTCTTTTAAAGTTTGTTATGTCCTCATGAAATTGTTTTTATCTTTAAGGCGATGAATAAAACTTGTTAATCTTGATATCTCGTGCATAGATGATTACACAATAATATGATAATGGCTGTGAGCCAGTAAAGTATACGGCCGCCGCAGCACACTAGAACTCTTGCTAGCTTATTGGGGCGACGAATCAGGAAGTGAGGACAACGAGCTCAGGGTGTCCCCCCACCAAGCACGCAACCGCACGTGAATAACTGAACCTCAACCCTTTTATCTCAGTTCGATTTCTGGATGAGGTGGCTCCCTGAATACAGTTAGGAGAGAGAATACGAAGCTTATGCACAAGTAATGTCACAGAAACTCATGTCCCGGTGCCCACACATGAGAGAGTTAGGTCTGTGGGGACTGGCAGGTGGAGGTGTGTGTACCCTGCCTCCAGACTCCAGCAGTGCCACCTTGTTCAGGCGGTGGACACCTCCAGACTGCCCGCCAAATCAACCTGGATTATATAAACTAGACCAACCCACTCACTGTTTTGAAATAGACAATATCTTCATTACAACAACTGAATTTTAAAGACATGTTCAATAGGAACTAATTAGCTTCATGTTGTAGACTTTTGTTGAACACAATTAAAATAATGCATTGTTTTGTATCCTAATTCATATTCATACAAAGGTAACAGCGTCATGAGCGTCCTTCGGTTGCCTAGCAACGCGGTCCCTCATGAATCAATGACCCACGTGATGTTGTACGCGCGCTATTCAGTTGAGGACGGTGGAGAACAGAAGGAATAATGATACAAATATGTGTTATAGAATATTATACTCATTATTAAATGGCGTATGGAGTTATCTTGAATTGTCACCTCAAAATAGCAACCTCTAACTTGGAGTGCGGTACATTTGTATATAGCAATTAACCCATTCAGTACCGGTGACGTTCTTTTCATCATGTTCTGGTAACTATTATAAGGTTTTACTCAACTTACGAAGGATTTGTGGTAGCCAAAAGGATTAAATGAGATAGTCTGTAGCCTTATAATTTCTAGAGGTCCTTCCTAAGCTGAATAAAATCATCCATTAGTTGCCAGAATATAACGAAATGAACGTCACCGGTACAGAAGTGGTTAAGAGTTGTCTCTAAATTTAGGTTTTCACAACTTTTCTATCTAGGGAATGGCTTTCAAGTTACTGTGTGTGTGTTTGTGTGGTTTTTTTTTTTTTTTTTTTTTTTTTTTAACTAGGAATTAGACGATTGTTAAGGGACGCTCTTTCTCGACCTGATGTATTTTACCTCTGGAAACATTGAACATAACGTGATTATACCGTAGCTGGGTTTATTGACCATCTGATGTTGTGACAAGTGGTCAGAGTCGATAGGTACGTTGAGGTAGTGATCGTAGGGTCTCAAAAAGATTGCTTTGTGTGAACAAATAAGTAAACATATAAATACATAAATAAAATATATGATAATTATAGGGAATAGGCTCGCAGCCTTATTGTTCATAATTTATTAGGGACAATGTAGGTCTATGGAATCCTTATACTGTACTGTGTATAATCCACTGTGGGAGAATAATTTTGATCACGTTTATAAAACCCGTTATTAATTAAAAAAACGCCCATTCTAATAAATCTCAGAGCTCTTTCGGACATCCTCACTGTTTACAAACGCCTTCTTTATGCAGTACAATCGATATTTACCCCCTGCTGGCAACATAGATGACGATTTCAATAATCCATGGGGTGGGGGGGGGGGGGGCAAAGCCCCTCAACCCATCGTGCAGCCTACATCAGAATTATAACTAAGACCATGAAAACACTCATTTCTCAAAATCTGGAGGAAAAAACATGAAAGATAAGGGTGCGAGCTTATTCCCTATAATTACCAAAATCAGAAACAACTTGATTAGAAGCAATATAAGAAAAACAGTTATATGTAGATATTATAAAATATCTTGGGGCGCTCTAGAAATTATTATTATCATTATTATTCAGCGAGTTCTTTGATCATCTTGTGCTTTGCTTCTCGTCCGTAATTTTGTTATACGTTTACGATAAATTTGTCAGAAAATTATCGTAAAAAGCTTTCTAAGCGATCATTGTAAGCTATTGCATAGATATTTTTAAAATTGTTAATTCAAGTTATTGTGAATTAATAAAAAATGATTTCAAAGGGTCAAACCCCAAATTCGTCAGAGGGTATTAATGCTATAATAATCAATGATGTTGAATATCGCCCTCCCCTCACTGTCAACTTTGTCAAGTTGGTAAAATACCCCGACTAAAAATTAAACTTGAAAATAAATGCAAAAAGTGGTATAGTCGAAAAACATTCAAAACTCAAATTAAAATTATTGTTAATGACTGCCATTGGGAATACATGCCTAAGGGTGAGGGGGGGAGGATGCTATAAATTTGATTCAGGGGTGACGGTTGGACTTAAAAAGGGATTTGAAAAATCCAATTCAAATGGAAATTGGGGCGAAAAAACCTTCAAATTATACTGAAGATAAAACAAAAAGCCTCATCAGTCCTGATGATCGGTCTTATATTACATACAATGTTGTCCGACACATCAATTCGGAGGAGTACAGCCCGCTGGGCAACGATTCAGCGGAGCACGCCCTACTACGTGATGATCCGGTGGAGGAGCCCGCCCCTTTGCGCTATAATACGGTGAAGGAGCCCGCCCCACTGCACGATGAACGAGTGGAGGAGCCCACCCCACAGCACGATGAACCGATGAAGGAGCCCACCCCACTGCACGATGAACCGGTGAAAGAGCCCACCCCACTACACGATGAACTGGTGGAGGAGCCCACCCCACTGCACGATGAACCGGTAGAGGAGCCCACCCCACTGCACGATGAACCGGTGAAGGAGCCCACCCCACTACACGATGAACCGGTGGAGGGGCCCACCCCACTGCACGATTAACCGGTAGAGGAGCCCACCCCACTGCACGATGAATCGGTGAAGGAGCCCACCCCTCTACACGATGAACCGGTGGAGGAGCCCACCCCACTGCACGATGAATAGGTGGAGAAGCCCACCTCACTGCACGATGAACCGGTGGAGAAGCCCACCCCAATGCACGATGAACCGGTAGAGGAGACCACACCACTGCATGATGAACCTGTGGAGGAGCCCACCCCACTGCACATTGAACCGGTGGAGGAGCCCACCCCACTGCATGATCAACCGGTGGAGGAGCCCACCCCACTGCACGATGAGCCGGTGGAGGAGCCCACCCCACTGCACAATGAACCGGTGGAGGAGCCCACACCACTGCACGATGAACCGGTGGAGAAGCCCACCCCACTGCACAATGAACCGGTGGAGGAGCCCACCCCACTGCACGATGAACTGGTGAAGGAGCCCACCCCACTGCACGATGAACCGGTGGAGGAGCCCACCCCACTGCATGATGAACCAGTGGAGGAGCCCACCCCACTGCACGATGAACCGGTGGAGAAGCCCACCCCACTGCACGATGAACCGGTGGAGGAGCCCACCCAACTGCACGATGAACCGGTGGAGAAGCCCATCCCACTGCACGATGAACCGGTGGAGAAGCCCAACCCACTGCACGATGAACCGGTGGAGGAGCCCACCCCACTGCACGATGAACCGGTGGAGAAGCCCAACCCACTGCACGATGAATCGGTGGAGGAGCCCAACCCACTGCACGATGAACCAGTGGAGAAGCCCTTCCCACTGCACGATGAACCGGTGGAGGAGCCCACCCCACTGCACGATGAACCGGTGAAGGAGCCCACCCCTGCACTGAACTATCCAACTCTAGCTCTTCCCAAGCTTTCTGGCATCTAGCCAAAAACCTCTCCAACAATTTTTCTTCCTCGTCTTTCCCTCCCATTTCCCACTCTGATGGCACAACCATACCTTCTTCCTCTGACAAAGCTAAACTCTTCGTTCAAACTTTTGCTAGAAACTCCACCTTGGATGATTCCGGTGCTATTCCTTCCTCTCCACCCTGCTCTCTCTTACTTATGCCTAATATCCTAATCTCTTCTAAAGATGTACTTTCTACCCTCTCTGGGCTTAATACTAAGAAGACATACAGTCTGGACGGTGTTCCTCCTGTTGTACTAAAAAACTGTGCTTCCGTGCTGACTCCCTGCCTAGGCAAACTCTTTCGTCTCTGTCTATCCTCTAACGTCTTCCCTTCATGCTGGAAGTTTGCTCTCATTCAACCTGTCCCAAAGAAGGGTGACCGCTCTCAACCCTCCAACTATCGTACAATTGCTCTCATCTCTTGTATTTCTAAATTTTTGAAACTATTCTTGCTTCCAAATTTCTTAAGCATTTCTCTTCTCATAATCTGCTCTCAGATCGCCAATATGGCTTCCTTAAGAGTCGCTCTACTAGTGATCTTCTTTCATATCTTACTAACTCTTGGTCATCCTCCTTTCGGGATTTCGGTGAGACTTTTTCTATTGCACTAGACATATCGAAAGCCTTCGATAGAGTTTGGCACAAATCTTTAATTTCTAAACTGCCCTCCTTCGGTTTCTATCCCTCCATCTGTGCCTTTGTCTCTAATTTCCTCTCCGGCTGTTATATAGCTATGGTTGTGGACGGCCATCGCTCACTTCCTCACCATATAAACTCTGGTGTTCCTCAGGGCTCTGTCCTATCTCCTATTCTCTTTCTAATTTTTATAAACGATCTGCTCAACTGTACCTCAATTCCCATCCATGCATACGCAGACGACTCGACCTTACACTACTCCATTAGTTTTTCAGAACGCCCAAGCCAGCAATTCCTCAACGACAAACGGAATGAAGCCATAGAACACTAAATTCTGATCTAACTACTATCTCCAATTGGGGCAGAGAAAACCTTGTTACCTTTAATGCTTCCAAAACCCAATTTCTCCATCTATCTACCCGTCAGGAACTCCCTGCGGACTATCCCTTATTCTTCAACAATACAAAAATCAAGCCTTCATCTTCTCTCAATATTTTTTTTTTTTTTTTCTTCTGCTCTCAGTTGGAAGGACCATATTACCAGTCTTGCTAAGGCAGCCTCCCAGAAGCTGGGTGTGCTCAACCGCCTTAGGGGGTTCTTTACCCCTGCACAGCTTCTTGCTCTGTACAGGGGCATAGTGCGTCCTTGTATTGAGTATTGTTCACGTGTGGGGAGGTTCCTCTCACACCGCTCTCGTAGACAAAATTGAAAGGAAGGCCTTTCGTATCATTAACTCCCGTCCACTCACCAACTCTCTGCAATCTCTCGCTCTTCGCCGCAATGTTGTATCTCTCTCGCTATTCTATCGCTACTATAATAATCAGTGTTCCTCAGAGCTTTCCCAGTGTATACCATCTCCTTTACGTAGGGCACGTGGTACCCGTCTCGCAACACAATCCCACCCCTACTCTGTGCAACTCTTCAAAAGAGTGAAACGTTACTCTCAGACTTTCTTCTATTCAACAGCTGAGCTCTGGAACTCTCTCCCAGAATCAGTCTTTCCCTCTTCCTATGACTTAAATTGCTTCAAACTCTGTGTGTCCAGGTATTTGGCTCGAACGTCCCTTGATTTTGGCCCTGTCTCTCTTTCAACTATGGGGGAGGCACTCGCTATAGGAAATTCTGCCTTTTGCCTCCCTCACTCACATAGAAAAAAAAAAAAAAAAAACCCACTGCACGATGAACCGTCGGAAAGCCCAACCCACTGCACGATGAACTGGTGGAGAAGCCCAACCCACTGCACGATTTTGCCTCCCTCACTCACATAGAAAAAAACAAAACAAAAACAAAAACATCGCACGATGAACCGTCGGAAAAGCCCAACCCAATGCACGATGAACTGGTGGAGAAGTCCAACCCACTGCACGATGAACCGGTGGAGGAGCCCACCCCACTGCACGATGAACCGTCGGAAAAGCCCACCCCACTGCACGATGAACTGGTGGAGAAGCCCACCCCACTGCACGATGAACCGGTGGAGAAGCCCACCCCACTGCACGATGAACCGGTGGAGAAGCCCAACCCACTGCACGATGAACCGGTGGAGGAGCCCACCCCACTGCACGATGAACCGGTGGAGGAGCCCACCCCACTGCACGATGAACCGGTGGAGAAGCCCACCCCACTGCACGATGAACCGGTGGAGAAGCCCACCCATCTGCACGATGAACCGGTGGAGAAGCCCACCCCACTGCACGATGAACCGGTGGAGAAGCCCACCCATCTGCACGATGAACCGGTGGAGTACCCCACCCCACTGCACGATGAACCGTCGGAAAGCCCAACCCACTGCACGATGAACTGGTGGAGAAGCCCAACCCACTGCACGATTTTGCCTCCCTCACTCACATAGAAAAAAACAAAACAAAAACAAAAACATCGCACGATGAACCGTCGGAAAAGCCCAACCCAATGCACGATGAACTGGTGGAGAAGTCCAACCCACTGCACGATGAACCGGTGGAGGAGCCCACCCCACTGCACGATGAACCGTCGGAAAAGCCCACCCCACTGCACGATGAACTGGTGGAGAAGCCCACCCCACTGCACGATGAACCGGTGGAGAAGCCCACCCCACTGCACGATGAACCGGTGGAGAAGCCCAACCCACTGCACGATGAACCGGTGGAGGAGCCCACCCCACTGCACGATGAACCGGTGGAGAAGCCCACCCCACTGCACGATGAACCGGTGGAGGAGCCCACCCCACTGCACGATGAACCGGTGGAGAAGCCCACCCCACTGCACGATGAACCGGTGGAGAAGCCCACCCATCTGCACGATGAACCGGTGGAGTACCCCACCCCACTGCACGATGAACCGGTGGAGAAGCCCACCCCACTGCACGATGAACCGGTGGAGAAGCCCACCCCACTGCACAATGATTCGGTCAAGGAACCCGCCCCGCTTTCGTGCAGGCAAAAGAAGCAGGATAAATGCCAGCCTAAGAATCAACGTGCAAACGATAATTTAAATCAAGATATTGTTAATAAATATCTTAGTTTGTATCCGGATACGACTCCCCGTCCAGAAAATATGACCCATACTCAAATGGTACGTTATAATAAGAAAAAACGTGATAGATTTGTTGCAAATGCCGTGGCTTGGTGGAGTGAAAATCAAGTGTTATTGCAGTAGGGGCTGTCTCATAATATGTGTTATGCCCTGTTTTTCTACAGGATTAACTTGGGTAATGTGAGTTCTAACTGACTGGGTATATAAGGCTGCATGCACAATACAAAGTATGAGGAATAGAGAACACAAAATAAACACACGGTAACAAGACACGATCACGTTTATTGAAGATGATTAATAGGAAGCATAAGAAGGTATGAATACTCGTACAAGACAAATGATAGAAATGAACTACTAGCATTAGTGGATCTGGATGGAGCCTAGTCTCCCACTTCCAACGTTCAGGTATACTCTTCTGATCACTGGCTTGGTTCGCAAGTTTATATACTGGAAGACATCAATGTTACTTATAGATTCAATTTCACTAATTAGATTTATTACTGGCAGTTCTGGTGCACAAGTAGTAGTTCACAGACTAGAATTAGACACGCGTATTTTTAGAGCATGGGAATTCTAGTAACCTCAGGGGGGTACTGATCTAAGTTTTATATTCTTATAGCAGAAATACGTAGAACACAAATCAGTGGGCGAACGTTAGATATCACTAGGGTTTTACTTCTATGTAATAATATCTGAATAGGGGTAATTACGAGAGTTAATGTCGCCTGTTAATTAATGAACACTGATACGCTTAGCACTTCCCAATAGAATGGTTATATATGAATTATACTGGGGCAAAGATATAGCCACTTCATAGAAAGATTAATAAGTGAGTCTCTAATTAGTACTGTAACACGGTAGTACTAATAAAGTGAATCTTGGGTAGTATTTGGTTGGTCTGGTCCTAGTTATCTTGCGTCCGTGATGTTGGGGGCTAACGACTGGTTCCGCGGCCGTCCAGGGGGTCCATATGTAGGAAGTTCTCAAGACGGATCTCTTGGTGATCGTTGCTGGCTACACGCTTATGTACCCACTGGTGTGTGAAGGTTATAAGGTGCACATAGATTTCTTGTACGTGGACAGATGCTTCTATCTCAAATCTTCCACGGAGTCTGCCGGCTCTGGAACTCAAATCTCAGGAACAACACAAGGGCAGAGCTAGAGGTCAACTTAAGGGGGCCAGCCACTGGTTGGTGTCTATCTTTCAACTGATTTTACTGGGGGCTGGAGCTGGGTTTATAGGCTCGGTTTTGGACCCTGTAGGCCATAGGGATCTCGAGTCTTATGAATTATTTGAGCTCTCAATAGATACGGGGTGGTGATTACTGTTGTGGCACATGGCTATAGGGAGCCTTCCTAATGTGATATAACTGAGCCTTAGTAAGAGGTACTATTTTGGCTATACTGGAAGTATTGAGGGGAGGGAGACTGGATCTACTTTGCGAGGAGGACTGGGACAGCTGTGATAGGATTGTCTCTCTTATATTGCTCAGTCTTCATTCTATGGTATAGCTGAGGTGCTAATTTGATTATCCGAGTATGCAAGAAAGGTGAATGGGTTATTGTGGGTTAATAGAGGTTAGTAAAGGGGTTAGTCATGCATGGTTAGTGCATGGTGAGTAATATAAGAGAGCCGCCCCTATCACAGCTGGCCCAGTCCTCCTCGCAAAGTAGATCCAGTCTCCCTCCCCTAAATACTTCCAGTATAGCCAAAATAGTACCTCTTACTAAGGCTCAGTTATATCACATTATGAAGGCTCCCTATAGCCATGTGCCACACCAGTACTCACCACCTTACCGAGTCACCGTATCTATTGAGAGCTCAAATAAGTCCATAAGACTCGAGATCCCTATGGCCTACAGGGTCCAAAACCGAGCCTATAAACCCAGCCCCCACCCCCAGTAAAATCAGTTGAAAGATAGACACCAACCAGTGGCTGGCCCCCTTAAGTTGACCTCTAGCTCTGCCCTAATGTTGTTCCTGAGATTTGAGATTCTAGAGCCGGCAGACTCCGTGGCAGATTTGAGATAGAAGCATCTGTCCACGTACAAGAAATCTACGTGCACCTTATAACCTTCACACACACCAGTGGGTATATAAGCGTGTAGCCAGCAACGATCGCCAAGAAATCCGACTTGAGAACTTCCTACATATGGACCACCTGGACGGCCGCGGAACCAGTCGTTAGCCCCCAACATCACGGACGCAAGATAACCAGGACCAGACCAACCAAATACTACCCAAGATTCACTTTATTAGTACTAACGTGTTACAGTACTAATTAGAAATTCACTTATTAATCTTTCTATGAAGTGGCTATATCTTTGCCCAGTGTAATTCATATATGACCATTCCCTTTGGGAAGTGCTAAGCGTATCAGTGTTTATTAATTAACAGGCGACATTAACTCTCGTAATTACCTTTGTCCAGATATTATTGCCTAGAAGTAAAACCCTAGTGATATCTAACGTTCGCCCACTGATTTGTGTTCTACGTATTTCTGCCATAAGAATATAAAACTTAGATCAGTACCCCCTTGAGGTTACTAGAATTCCCGTGCTCTAAAACATACGCGTGTCTAATTCTAGTCTGTGAACTACTACTTGTGCACCAGACCTGCCAGTAATAAATCTAATTAGTGAAATTGAATCTATAAGTAACTTTGAGGTCTTCCAGTATATAAACTTGCGAACCAAACCAGTGATCAGAAGAGTATACCTGAACATTGGAAGTGGGAGACTAGGCTCCATCCAGATCCACTAATGCTAGCGGTTCATTTCTATCATTTGTCTTGTACGAGTATTCCTACTTTCTTATGCTCCTTATTAACCTTCTTAAATAAACGTGATCGTGTGTCTTGTTACCGTGTGTTTATTTTGTGTTCTCTATTCCTCATACCTTGTATTGTGCATGCAGCCTTATATACCCAGTCAGTTAGAACTCACATTACCCAAGTTAATCCTGTAGAAAAACAGGGCATAACATTGGCGGCAGCGGTGGTTCTTGATTCGGATAAAAGGTTGCATTACATTGCAAGTTTGGAACAGCCAGAACACGATAACATCATGGCGCACCGTTCTCACATTCCCATCCCACATTATGATTGAGAAACTTACGAGATCGAAACGTTCATGGACATAGTGAAACCCGTACTTGACCTAGTTTATACCACGGATGCAGAAAAAATTGCCGTGACATTAACGCACCTGGGAAAAGCCGTTTCCCTGGTTGCCTACCAAGTGCACCCTGCTCTCACATGGGACGAATTTCGCCCAATAGTAATAGAAGCCATTAAGCCTTCGTTGGGCGTTTTCGTGGCCCACACCCGTATCCAAGACACTAAATTCGAAGGCGATCTAGATGCCACAGTGAATAAGATCGCCCAACACATAAAAGTTTCTTTCCCCACATTGACCAAAATCCAACAAGAGCAGCAGATTCTGGTCAACCTTGTATCAATATTGCCCTCAGCAGTAAAAGACCATTTCCGTGTGCACGATTTCGTCGGATACCAAAAAGATCTCATAACGATCCGACGTATTTTGGCCGTGCGCACAGAAGCACCCACCCAAATCGCTGTAATCAAGAGGTTTCCCACGCACCCGCAGCACCCCGACCACCAAAACTCCAAGAATGCCTACCCATCCTCATCCTTCCACAACAGACCCACCTACCCTTCCGGCAAGCCCCAACCCAGTAGACCCCGGTTCCAACCTACCCAGCCACGCAGAATCTTCAACCGGAACAAAACCTACAACACCTACCAAAGTAAAAACCCTACCTTAGTAATTATCAACCCCTATGATTTCCCTGCCTGTAATGCTCAGTGTGCCCTCCATCAAATTCGTGACTCTGCCAAACCTCGCCCCTTTACTCCTCGCATTTCTGTAAATGAAGAGGAGTTGGGACAAGAGGAAGAAATGGAGGAAAGGTACACTGGAGAAATAGCCCCTATCATGACCTCAGAGGATACCGAGGAAACCCTGGAGGAGGTAGATACCGACCCCCAGGATTTTTAAAGTACCCCCCGCCCAAGATGGCCTCGGCGTGGGACGCCATAACTGACCGCACTGCCCCCATTTATTACATGGCCAAAATCAAGGACATTCCTGTCCGCTTGTTAATCGACACGGGAGCTGCCAAGTCATGTTTGTTCAAGTCTTATTATGATCAACACCACCGACTATTTGGCCCCTTGTTAACCACCAAAGCAGAACTAATCTCAGCTGCTGATACTTACTTAAATCTCCTAGGAGACACTTTGCCCCTGTCAGTAACTACTCCTGCCCCCCATGCTCGTTGTTATCACACGTTCACAGTATTTTCCTCCCACTGTAAACATTACGATGGTTTCCTTGGACTTGACCTTCAAAAACTCCAGGTCCAGGTTGACTGCGGCCAAAGGCTGATCTCATTAAAAAAAAAAAATCCAACCCAAAGCCTCTGGCAAACCAATCACGCAGAAACCCATTCACAAAAAGAAAAAACACCTTCCCCCTCAACAAACCCTGAGTCAGGGTTACCAAATTGCAGCTAGCACTAAGGTGACTCCTAAACCCTCCCCTTGCCCCGAGTTCTCTCAAAATATCACCCAATTCAGTAAAAAAATGCCTCAACAAACGAAAGAAGACAAGTCCAAGCAACTCCCTCTCGGTAATCCCCTCAATTCTCGTAACTCTGTCCAGGATAAATCCTCCCATGTTTTCAGGACAGACTCTGATATATGTAACCATAATTCTATCAAATGTTTATGTACACATGTTTCCAGGGAAAATGCCGACCTATGTACCCAACAATGTTTCCCCCATGCCCCCAGAAATGTTCAGCTATCCCACAACCAACACAATTTCCCTTGTGACAGTTTTCCGTCAGTAGCTCCCTTCCCCCCCCCCACACAATTCACACCCCGAGAAAACTTCACAACCCCACACTTGACTCGCCCTCTCATGACAAACAAACTCACCAGTCCCAGATCACCTCTAACCAGACCGTTATTGCCAACAAGAAAATTCCCCACATTCGTCCTCGACCCCAAATCAATACACCAGTCCTCCACCAATAACCCATGTTCTACACCTAACTCTTCTCCCACTGTTACGACCTGGCACTCGGGTACACAAGGGCTCTCAATCAGGACTCGAATACGGCTCGCTGCCACAACGGAAACACACGATCCCAACCCCTGAGTACTGCCAGCCGAACAAAAAACACCAATACCCTCCAGAGTTCAATCTGCTATAACGGGGTATACAAGAACTCGGTAGTAGTGTTCAACAACAGACTAATAAAGAGACAGGAATTCTCTAGTCTGGTCAACAATCAAACAAAGAAGTAAGAAACAACAACACCAAAGAATAGTGTTGGCCGAAGCCGAAGTAATCCACCCTTGACTAAGAACTTAAGAAGTCCTCCACCCTCTACTTCGGATCAGCACTATTACGTTACGTTAATTAATAGTCCTTAAGCATCGAGCAAGGAATCTTCTGAAAAAGTTAGATGCTTCTCGGATGCTCGTAAGAAGTACGTATCGGATTTTTGAACAGTAATTCAATAAGAAAAACACTGGCAATTAAATACTATTAAAGGTTTAAATTGGCATAAGAATAATTAAAAGAATATGCAATAGTAAATGGCAAACATTAAAAAGAAGTACTCCGCAAATGCAACGGCAATAGCCTACTCGGATTGTGCTCGTGGGCCACTAATCACTAAAGAAGGCCAACTTGCAACACAAGGAAACAATAATGCATAACCCATATCATACATAAGGAAAACTTCAATACTATTCTGTCTACTAATCGAGTAAAGTCTAGCTGGGGTACTGTGGGCAAAAGGTAGCAGTGACTGAGCAAAAACGGCTCGTAGCCTAGCGAAGTCCTCACAACTGTTTAAAGTATTACGTTAACACTAACAAGTGCACTTTGAGAAATCCAGATCCCTTGTATCTGGTTTTCTCCCGGCTCCTTGACAAAGTAAAAACAAGCTGTTAATAAAATACAGGGTGGTTAGGCTCTTGCCCTCACGCACTGTAAATTATTAACTCAACACAGTCAGCCGCGAAGACAACCTAGGCTTCACTGAACCGAAACGAGTATGCAGGTTTATCGCTTAACCACTGCATCAAACAACACTCGAAACACAGAAAAGCCTTACCCCAGTCTAGCATTACCTAGACTAGCAGAAAACAGGATAATAATAATAACACACAGGGAAATGCATAGACAAGTGCAACATAAATCAATCCTATTCTAAGTTAACCCTTCCAAAATAGGCTATCTAATAGGCATGTATCTCATGAGAACTCAAGCGATAATACGTTGGCTGACTAGCTCTGCACCAACGGGACCATGGAAGTTAAAAAGGGTAGGGAAAAGAGGAGATAAGAATGTAAGGTAGTAGAGAAAGTTCACGTCAGTCAGAAGAATATATATAGTTAGCAAGGGAAATGAGAAGTCGCTCTGCCTAATGAGTTCTGATCAAAAAATGGCTAGACTTCCCTTTTTATACTCGGCCCTCTAGTGAGCCCAACGTGAACTACTAAGGACCGCCCACTGACAATCATTACGTAATTTCTCTCTCTCCTCTGGGATAGACAAAGGCTTTCCTAGCACTGAGAGGAGGGGGGAGGGGGGGGAGTGCTAGTGAGTTAGGCCCACCTCCCGCATGGCGCACCCACTGACCCCCAACTGTGGCTGCCGCTTCTCCCATCATTACAAATAAGTTTTACACACAATACTTATAACTAATGATATAAAATAGAACTCGTTGACTCAGATGAAAACAAAATACATATTCATATTACTTATAGTACAACGGCTCACATGAACTAAGTTAGGAAACTCTACATAGACTACAGCCAAAGTTCCTGCCCTGACGATCCTAGCGAGAGTGGGGCATGACTAGGCGTTCTGTACAGCATGCTCACACTGGACATGCGTCACACCACCAACCCTCCGCAGTCCCACCAACAAATCCCGTTTTCTAACTCGCTCACCTCTCACCACCCTGACCCGCCCGCACGCGCCGTTAATCCTCCCCTCACGCGTGCCGACCAAGGGACACAACTATGTTCCCACCATGCCCCCAGAAATGTCCAGCTATTCCACACCCACCCCAATCCTTGTGACAGTTTTCCGTCAGTAGCTCCCTTCCACCCCCACACAATTCACACCCCTAGAAAACTTCAAAATCCCACACGTAACTCGCCCTCTCATGACAAACAAAACCACCAAATCCATATAAACTCCAAACAAACCGTCACTGCCACCGACAAAACTCCCCAAATTCGTCCTCCTAACCACCACCAATCCTTACATCAGTCCTCCACCAATAACCCATCTTCTATACCTCACTCTTCCCCCACCAACCCTCCACAGTCCCTCCAACAAATTCCGTTTTCTAACTCCCTCACACCGCGCCCCACTGATCCTCCCACACGCGCCGTTAATCCCCCCCTCACGTGTGACCCCCACCAAAGTGACCTTTCCCCCCTTATGCGTACCAAGCACCTGCTCGCCAGTCGACCCCCACCATCATTAGCCCAGCTGTAGTTCAGGAAAAATGCCAAATTCCCCCCCGCCATCAAAAATTGGTGAACCTTCGACCCATACCCCAAACTCACATGATATTTTCCCCCACTACCACGTCCACCAACCCCAATCGTTGCCTCTTACAACCCGCCATCATTTCCGCTCGCATCAACCACATTCTCGTGGCAAATATCTCCGAGGAATCCCTGACATTACCAAAAGGTCTCATTATAGGAGACCTTGAAACTTTTGATGACCTCCCCATAGATTTTAATGACACCCCTACCAGCCTCCAATTGCCCCCTCTCCCGGGCACATTATCCGACCACCAAAAACACGGCATGTACGACCTATTGCTAGAGTTCAGTGACGTGTTTGCCCAACAACCCACCGAAATCGGACAGACCGATGTAGAACAACACATCATTAACACCACAGGCCCCCCCATACGACAACCATCCCGTAGAAAAAATCCCATACAACGTCAGGAAGAGGAATGCCAAGTCCAAGAGATGTTAGAAGCCGGTATTGCCACCCCGTCCATTAGTCCCTGGTCTTCCCCTGTTGTCCTAGTAAAAAAGAAAGATGGGTCAACCCGTTTTTGCGTCGATTACAGGAGGTTAAATGACGTAACCATTAAAGACGCTACGCCATTACCCCGGATAGACGATTCCCTTGACTCCCTATACGGATCCAGATTGTTCACTACCCTCGACTTGCAAGCAGGGTATTGGCAAGTGCCTATCAAGGCCGAGGACCAAGAGAAAACAGCATTTTCCACTAGTGGTGGCCACCACTACGAATTTAACGACCTACCTTTTGGCCTCTGTAACGGACCCGCCACTTTCTCCCGTTTGATGGAAGCGGTATTACATGGCCTAACCTGGGAAACCTGCCTAGCCTATCTAGACGATATTATTGTGTACTCACCAACCTGGGAAGAACACCTCCTCAGGTTGAGACAAGTCCTTCAAAGAATCCGAGCCGCCGGGTTGAAATTAAAACCCTCAGCAGCTCGCTTGGTGTAGTGACTAGCGTCTCGGACTTCCACCCAGAAGGCCCGGGTTCGCGCCCACGCTCGGCGCATTAAAGATTTTTCACAAGCACTGAGTCGTTACCATCCCTCATGAGCAAAGGGATGGGGTAGTAGTACAGGACCCCAATGGAAATACGCCTAATCGGCCTTATTGAGCTATCCTTAGCTAGCTTAGCATGCGCTAGCTTTAAGAACTATTATTATTATTATTATTATAAAGTGCGAAATTGCCCGAAATATGGTAGATTTCCTCGGCCACGTAATATCTGAACATGGTATTGCACCAGACCCAAAGAAAGTTCAAGCCATACAAAACCAACCCCCACCCACCACCGTTAAAGGAGTACGTTCGTTTCTAGGTTTAGCCACATACTACAGACATTTCGTCCCCCACTTTGCCACCAATAGCCAGACCCCTCCACCAACTCACCCACAAAGACACCCCGTTCACCTGGACACCTGAAAGAGACCTCGCGTTTAACACTTTGAAACAAAAGCTAATCCAAGCCCCTATTGTGTCTTTCCCTGATTACCATAAACCTTTCCGTCTTTATACCGATGTATCTCTGTACGCCATTGGTGCAGTTTTAGCTCAAGTCAGAGACGGAGAGGAACATGTGATAGCGTATGCCAGCTCCACCCTCAACCAAGCACAACAGAATTATGCAGCCACCAAGAGAGAGTGCTTAGGGATCATTTGGGCACTCAGCCACTTCCGGTCATTTGTGTTGGGCGCAAAACTCTATATAATCACCGACCATCAATCTTTGCAATGGTTGCGTAAATGCGAAACCAACTCAGCCATTTTGGTACGTTGGAGGGAGACACTAGAGGACTACGATTTTACCATACAGTATCGTCCAGGAAAACTTCACACCAATGCAGACGCCCTGTCACGTTTGCCCGTACCAAAAGACCCCCCCACCAACCTAGCCGCCTTACAAAACACGGAGCTTTTATCTACCCCCATCCCCCACCATAACTCCCCCTCAGCCCCCTCCCTAATTCAATCTTGGGAAACAAGAATCAGACCACCCTGGATACCGTTAAATGTCTTCAGGAAACTGACTCGCTGGGGAGATCAACTTGCCACAGGCTCTGGTCACATAATCTTAGACCCCACTATTGCCCACGACTACATGATTGCCATCCACGAGGGAAACGGCATACACCTTGGACAAAAGAAGATGTTAAAAATCTTCACAGATCAATACTGGACCCCCAACCCCTCAAAAATTGCACAACGAGTGACAGAATCCTGCAAACCTTGTTTATTGGGGAAGGATAGATTACGCACCCCAGGCCTAGCTGGTACCATGTCTGCTCTCAAACCGTTCCAAGTCCTATCCCTCGACATCATGGGCCCGTTTCCTTCTTACGCTGGCAACCGCTATATCGTCACATTTGTTGACGTATATTCAAACATTTTAATAGCCTGCCCAGTTAAAGACCACACCAGCCACCACAGTTGCCACACTGCTTGCCACAGAAGTGTTCCCTATATTCGGCCTTCCCCTTGCTCTTCTATCCGACAATGCCCCCGAGTTTAGTGGACACGTTTGGCAACAGTTCACCCAACAATGTGGTATTAAGATTAAACACTCATCCCCGTACTGGCCTCAAGGAAATGCTATATGCGAACGCAGCCATCGCACCATCAACAATCAGTTACGGACAAAAATGATTGCTCTTAACACCTCAGACTGGCCATCACAACTAAAGATGATACAATGGGGCATGAACACCTGTCACCGAGAAGACAGTATTTCCCCTCATGAACGCGTTTACGGCGTACCCCCCCTGTTACTGCCGTTCCACCATCACGCTCACCTCCCCTCCACCACCTCCACAATTGACCCATTGCAACATCTGCAAAACACCCTCCATACCGCCCAAACCTGTCAAGACACCAAAACTGATAACCCCGATGATAAAAACCCTTTCGCCATCCATGACACCGTAATGGTAGCCAACTTCCCTGTCACCAACAAATTAGGCCCTCGCTATGTTGGGCCCTACACCATCATACAAGTCCCAAACGCCTATCAAGTCACCATCGATTATTACGGCGTGACTCGCACGTTCCGAACTAGATTCGTCCGAGCATTTAAACCTCTAAACCACAAGACAATACCCCACCCCACACGTCCGACCCGGAATTAAACAACCCTGCTAACCCTTCCACGCAGGCTATGAATATTCCCATACAAACCCCTAAGGGCCTAAGCCCTCCGACACCGAACCGACAAAGCATTCCTCAATATATCCCCCAAACTAACCTCCACAAACCCCAAGCCCCCACTATCACACCCTCCTCCACCATGACACCTTCTTTCACTTCTGATAGTCAAGTACCTCCCCAACTTATCCAAATACGAAAACCTCCACCCACAACCCCGACCACTACAGAAACCCTCCCGTCTAGCCCTGAGATACCTCCCCCAGGCACCACAGTAAGAAAATCACCCCCCCCACCCAAAACCAAGTACACACCCAAACGCACCACACAATCTACCTCAGTAACCTCACGCTACAACTTACGCCCACGACAAAAATCTTTTAAGACCTCCAGAAAACACACCCTGCTAACCAAGTTCCGTAGGGCTGCCAGACCACTACCCTCCTCCTCCTCCTCTTCTTCTTCTTCGTCGAATTCTCCTCCACAAAGGGAAAGAAGACGAATAATCACCAGTAAACACCATAAACCCTCTAACTATATTCCAGAAGTAACAACCCCCACCTCCCCACAAAAACACATACCTTCCTCTTCAACCTCATCCCCTCTCAACCCCCACCTCATTACCCCGAATAACCTGCTAGATCTACCCCCCCACCAAACTCCCATAAAACCGCCTACTTCCACCACCAACAAATCACCGACCTCACCAAAGAACACACCCCACACCTGTCCCTACCCCCAACCCTCCAACTTAAATCTCCACTCACTACCCACCCGCATCCACCCCTTTCCCCTCCACTATCCCCGCAACCCCACACACACATCAACCAACCTCCTCATCTCATCGAACCCCCAACCAACCAACCCCTAAAACATCCCCCCCCACAAAGTGACCCCTGGGAGAAACCCCATACATACCCCCACCAAATCCTCTTCCATTCCGCCTACCACCCTCACCCAACAAAAACCTCCACACGCATCTACCTCTCAAATAACCCCCGACCTCGCCCCCAATAAATGCCCTCCACCTGTAAAACGTTCTTCCCCTCAATATAAAACCTCGTCGAGCGACTCAAGTCCCATGACAAACATCTACCTTCCCACCAGGACCTCCAAAGGTAGAATAATCAACAGACCCATCAGATTTAAAGACAGTTATACAAAAACAACACCCCGTTCTGACACTAAAGACCCAAGCCACACAACACACACACCCCCTCCTTCTCACACACCTCCTTCACGCACCTTACCTAAACCGATATTGCGCATTGCCTCACTATATTTCCCCAGCCTACAACACCACCCAAGAAAACCCCCAAAACCCCAGACTCATATTCCCCCTTCATCCCCAGCTCCGTTTTCAAGCGTTAATCCCTCCCCTTCAGTTAGTAACCCATTCACCACACTGAAGGGGCCTCCTGTCAGTCCCACACACCTCACTCGATACATGACCTCCACCATGAATAAATCCACACCCTTCGTCGCCCCCGTCCCTACCTCCACGGGGGAAAACTACAAACCATTCATACGAAAGGTTAAAGTAAAAACGTCCACAGGACGCTTAGCCCGTCTACAACGCCCACATCAAGCCCGGGCAACCGCCCTCCACAACACTGAGGACACATTCCTACAGGTCTACATAGACCTGCAAAAGAAACCTGACCCTCGCTCTCTTGCTTGGTGGGACCTTCTCAATACCGTCAAAATGACCCACCATGACTATGCTTCTTTTTACTTCACCCTTGAGGCTCGGGGACGAGCCTACAATGAAGGAGAGGGAAGTAAAATGCCCCAGAACGAGAGGCCCACCACAGAAGCCACGAGCGAACACCACACAGAAACACCCGAAAGAAAGGCCCACAGAACGAAAGGACCAGGTGACCGGGCCAACCAGTTCAGACAGGCCCAAGCCCGCAGGGCTAAGCAGCTCCAAACCACACCTGCCTACTCCTTCTAAAAACACTGACCTTTCCCACACCTCACATATACACTACCCTCGTGTCCTACACATCTACCTACATGAAAATGAACATAAATACACCTTAAGTTAATACACCCATGCTCTGTCCCTAAGTTTAGGATATTAATATCAACATACCCTAAAATACCTTGTCTTGCCAGACTAAGTTTCTGAAGACCAATCGCCCCCATAAATCTATGTATTCAATCCTTAGGTTAGTTATCTTTATCCGCCATTGTGTTCATCTTTTCCATTTACTTTTCCACAATTGTTATACGTCTTCCAATCACCTCCTTCGTATCCACAGTCCACACTACTCCATTTTGCTTCGTGTCCTACACCTCTTACCCGCCAGACTCTACCTACATGATGATGAACAGGAATACACATTCATATTAAAACACCCATGCCCTGTCCCTAGGTTGAGCCAATGCCAACCAGTCAGACAGCCATAAATCTATGTATGTTCTTCCATCCGAGAAATATATGTTCACCCCTTAAAATACCTTGTCTTGCCAGACTAAGTTTCTGAAGACCAACCGCCCCCATAAATGTATTCAATCCTTAGGTTAGTTATCTTTATCCGCCATTGCGTTTATCTTTTCCATTTACTTTTCCACAATTGTTATACGTCTTCCAATCACCTCCTTCGTATCCACAGTCCACACTACTCCATTTAACTTCGTGTCCTACACCTCTTACCCGCCAGACTCTACCTACATGATGATGAACAGGAATACACATTCATATTAAAACACCCATGCCCTGTCCCTAGGTTGAGCCAATGCCAACCAGTCAGACAGCCATAAATCTATGTATGTTCTTCCATCCGAGAAGTAGTATGTTAAAACCCCATGTCCTAATTGATAAGAAACTATGATACCCACGGGTACACCATTGTATATATAACCATTGTTCCTGTAAGACCTAGACAGAGATAATGACTGAAGATGTTAGCCACCATGCAGTAACTCTAATTCTTACCCCAACCAGAGATTGTATAGATAACCTTTTTTACCATTGTCTATCATAGTACCACGAAACAATAACGAAGTACCCCTACGAACTGCCGCTTTTCTTTGGTCTATATTTCATAGAAAACGCAGTTCCCAGGGACAACTAGACGTACAAGAAATCGTGTCAAATAATAGTGTCCATAACCCCTCGTATTGACGAGTAATAATACACCATGTTTTTCCCTACTTTATCCACAGTCAAGCACACACCTACAGTTAACCTCCTTTTCCCCCACAGCCCCACAGTCCACATGATTCTATCTTTTCCAGACTCGTATACCACCCCGTATTTGCATCCCCCGGTAGCATTTGGCTAACGTACTTTCACTGTCATTTCCCCCCAAACTCCAATATCAACTGTAGCTTAATGCCACCCCCACGCCCGGAGACCTTAGGGTCAAACTTCCACGTAGCCCCCTGAACTCTCTCCCTCTCATTAACACCCCGCGCTCCTCGACTCTTTTCCGACCTAGCCTCTCCCTCATACCTCTTGAAGATCCTTGATTTTTCCGTTGCTAACGTTCTCCAACCTTTTATATATATACTCCTATCCAGCCTACCTTCCCTTAGTAGGCCGGAACAACATTAGAACTTTACTAACCCCTTGCATGCCATCTATTCCCTCACAACCTATTCACAACCCTGCACCCAATGATCGTCAGTGCGAGGCTAGCCGCCTCGCCAGTGACTAACTTCTATTGCCATACTTCCAGATAAATGTGGCAGAGTTAGCAACCCAGTCTCCACCACATGCAGCAAACCATACAATTAACAACCAACCGATTAAAACCAGCTAGCCAAGGCACCTTAGGTTTTGGTATTAAGAACACCCACATCTGTCTCATAAACAGAGGGTTATTACAAACACTTGTGATATGGCAAGCCCCTAACCACAGCCACCGGACGACCATCCCAGAGAGAGGGCGCCCAGCTACCCCTTTTTATCCACCCGAGGAGGGAGACCCCCACCCCTGCGGAGGTATACCTGACCCCTGTTTTGACTTCCGGGTCATTGCCAGGTAGCACAGGAATTCTTCCTATCAATGAACTAACCATGCATGACTAACCCCTTTACTAACCTCTATTAACCCACAATAACCCATTCACCTTTTTTGCATACTCGGATAATCAAATTAGCACCTCAGCTATACCATAGAATGAAGACTGAGTAATATAAGAGAGCCGCCCCTATCACAGCTGGCCCAGTCCTCCTCGCAAAGTAGATCCAGTCTCCCTCCCCTAAATACTTCCAGTATAGCCAAAATAGTACCTCTTACTAAGGCTCAGTTATATCACATTATGAAGGCTCCCTATAGCCATGTGCCACACCAGTACTCACCACCTTACCGAGTCCCCGTATCTATTGAGAGCTCAAATAAGTCCATAAGACTCGAGATCCCTATGGCCTACAGGGTCCAAAACCGAGCCTATAAACCCAGCCCCCACCCCCAGTAAAATCAGTTGAAAGATAGACACCAACCAGTGGCTGGCCCCCTTAAGTTGACCTCTAGCTCTGCCCTTGTGTTGTCCCTGAGATTTGAGATTTTAGAGCCGTCAGACTCCGTGGCAGATTTGAGATAGAAGCATCTGTCCACGTACAAGAAATCTACGTGCACCTTATAACCTTCACACACACCAGTGGGTATATAAGCGTGTAGCCAGCAACGATCGCCAAGAGATCCGACTTGAGTACTTCCTACATATGGACCACCTGGACGGCCGCGGAACCAGTCGTTAGCCCCCAACATCACGGACGCAAGATAACCAGGACCAGACCAACCAAATATTACCCAAGATTCACTTTATTAGTACTAACGTGTTACAGTACTAATTAGAAATTCACTTATTAACCTCTGAAGTGCGCATGGGGGTAATTGGAAACGTCCCCTTCTGACGTATTTGAGGTGTTTCCGTCACTAAAATATTCATTGTGCCATTAATAGCATTAATACTTATCCATATGCGCCTATTATGGGTTGATTATAAAGGTATTAACCTGAAACAACAATAAAACGAGTGAAAACAGCGTTTGGATGGTCAAAATCGGAGATATAGCCCGCGAGTTGTATAATGTATGGGTGAGGCAATCTGCTTTCCCGCCAATTTCCCCAAGGCACTGAGACACAGTCGATCGATACTCTCTCTCTCTCTCTTGCACTCGCTTGCTATCAGTGATGACCACACCCTCCAATCGGATTTCTAATGTTAGCACGAAAATATACCTCAGAATAAGGGAATAACAGGGAAAATAGGTGATAACTGAAGGAGAGGAGGAAAGTGGGGAAGGAGGGGAGGTAGAGGACTGAGATTTTGCATGGCCCAGGGGCCAAAAAAATAAAAAAAAATAAAAAAAAAAATATAAAAAAATATTTTGTTTTCGATGTCAAAAGTTGATTTTTTTTTTCTCTGACTCTTAAGAGTCTCCCCGCAGTGCGCCGGGGGAACTCTTAAGAGTCTCCCCGCAGCTCCCGGGTTAATCTTTCTATGAAGTTACTATATATTTGCCCAGTGTAATTCATATATGACCATTCCATTTGGGAAGTGCTAAGCGTATCAGTGTTTATTAATTAACAGGCGACATTAACTCTCGTAATTACCTTTGTCCAGATATTATTGCCTAGAAGTAAAACCCTAGTGATATCTAACGTTCGCTCACTGATTTGTGTTCTACGTATTTCTGCCATAAGAATATAAAACTTAGATCAGTAACCCCCTGAGGTTACTAGAATTCCCGTGCTCTAAAACATACGCGTGTCTAATTCTAGTCCGTGAACTACTACTTGTGCACCAGACCTGCCAGTAATAAATCTAATTAGTGAAATTGAATCTATAAGTAACTTTGAGGTCTTCCAGTATATAAACTTGCGAACCAAACCAGTGATCAGAAAAGTATACCTGAATGTTGGAAGTGGGAGACTAGGCTCCATCCAGATCCACTAATGCTAGCGGTTCATTTCTATCATTTGTCTTGTACGAGTATTCCTACTTCCTTATGCTCCTTATTAACCTTCTTAAATAAACGTGATCGTGTGTCTTGTTACCGTGTGTTTATTTTGTGTTCTCTATTCCTCATACCTTGTATTGTGCATGCAGCCTTATATACCCAGTCAGTTAGAACTCACATTACCCAAGTTAATCCTGTAGAAAAACAGGGCATAACAGTTAGCAACGGAAAGGTAGGCTGGATAGGAGTATATATATAAAAGGTTTGAGAACGTTAGCAACGGAAAAAGCAAGGATCTTCAGGAGGTATGATGGAGAGGCTAGGTCGGAAAGGAGTCGAGGAGCGTGCTGGGTTAATGAGAGGGAGAGGGTTCAGGGGGCTACGTGGAAGTTTGACCCTAAGGTCTCCGGGCGTAGGGGTGGCATTAGACTACAGTTGATATTGGAGTTTGGGGGTTAATGACAGTGAAAGTATGTTAGCCAAATGCTACCGGGGGATGAGCAAATACGGGGTGGTATATGAGTCTGGAAAGGATAGAATCATGTGGACTGTGGGGCGGTGGGGAAAAGGAGGTTAACTGTAGGTGAGTGCTTGACTGTGGATAAAAGTAGGGAAAAACATGGTGTATTATTACTCGTCAATACGATGGTTATGGATACTGTTAATCTGACACTATTTCTTGCTGATCTAGTTGTTCCTGGGAGCTGCGTTTTCTATGATATATACACCAAAGAAAACGACAGTTCGTAGGGTTAACTTCGGTATTGTTTCGTGGTGAAAATGCGTCGAGACAATGGTAACAGAGGGTTGTATATACAATCTCTGGTTGGGGTAAGAATTAAAGTTACAGCATGGTGGCTAACATCTTCAGTCATTGCTGTCTAGGTCTTACAGGAACAATGGTTCTATATACACTGGTGTACCTGTGGGTATCTTAGTTTCTTATCAATTAGGACATGGGGTTTTAACATACTACTTCTCGGATGGAAGAACATACATAGATTTATGGGGGCGGTTGGTCTTCAGAAACTTAGTCTGGCAAGACAAGGTATTTTAAGGGGTGAACATATTACTTCTCGGATGGAAGAACATACATAGATTTATGGCTGTCTGAACTGGTTGGCATTGGCTCAACCTAGGGACAGGGCATGGGTGTTTTAAATGAATGTGTATTCATGTTCATCATCATGTAGGTAGAGTCTGGCGGGTAAGAGGTGTAGGACACGAAGCAAAATAGAGTAGTGTGGACTGTGGATACGAAGGAGGTGATTGGAAGGCGTATAACAATTGTGGAAAAGTAAATGGAAGAGATGAACATAATGGCGGATAAAGATAACTAACCTAAGGATTGAATACATAGATTTATGGCTGTCTGAACTGGTTGGCATTGGCTCAACCTAGGGACAGGGCATGGGTGTTTTAACCTGGGAGGAACATACATAGATTTATGGGGCGATTGGTCTTCAGAAACTTAGTCTGGCAAGACAAGGTATTTTAGGGTATGTTGATATTGACATCCTAATTTAGGGACAGGGCATGGGTGTATTAACTTTAAGGTGTATTTATGTTCGTCATCATGTAGGTAGAGGTGTAGGACACGAGGGGTAGTGTATACGCGAGGTGTGGGAAAGGTCAGTGTTTAGAAGGGGTAGGCAGGTGTGGTTTGGAGCTGCTTAGCCCTGCGGGCTTCGGCCTGTCTGAACTGGTTGGCTCGGTTACCTGGTCCTTTCGTTCTGTGGGCCTTTCTTTTGGGTGTTTCTGTGTGGTGTTCGCTCGTGGCTTCTGTGGTGGGCTTCTCGTTCTGGGGCATTTTACTTAATCTTGGGAAACAAGAATCAGACCACCCTGGATACCGTTAAATGTCTTCAGGAAACTTACTCGCTGGGGAGATCAACTTGCCACAGACTCCGGTCACATAGTCTTAGACCCCACCATTGCCCACGACTACATGATTGCCATCCACGAGGGAAATGGCATACACCTTGGACAAAAGAAGATGTTAAAAATCTTAACAGATCAATACTGGACTCCCAACCCCTCCAAAATTGCACAACGAGTGACAGAATCCTGCAAACCTTGTTTATTGGGGAAGGATAGATCACGCGACCCAGGCCCAGCTGGTACCATTTCTGCCAACAAACCATTCCAAGTCCTATCCCTCGACATCATGGGCCCGTTTCCTTCTTACGCTGGCAACCGCTATATCGTCACATTTGTTGACGTATATTCAAAATTTTTAATAGCCTGCCCAGTTAAAGACCACAGCCACCACAGTCGCCACACTGCTTGCCACAGAAGTGTTCCCTATATTCGGCCTTCCCCTTGCTCTTCTATCCGACAATGCCCCCGAGTTTAGTGGACACGTTTGGCACCAGTTCACCCAACAATGCGGTATTAAGATCAAACACTCATCCCCGTACTGGCCTCAAGGAAATGCTATATGCGAACGCAGCCATCGCACCATCAACAACCAGTTACGTACAAAAATGATTGCTCTTAACACCTCAGACTGGCCATCACAACTAAAGATGATACAATGGGGCATGAACACCTGTCCCCGAAAAGACGGTATTTCCCCTCAATCAAGTGTTATTGCAGTAGGGGCTGTCTCATAATATGTGTTATGCCCTGTTTTTCTACAGGATTAACTTGGGTAATGTGAGTTCTAACTGACTGGGTATATAAGGCTGCATGCACAATACAAAGTATGAGGAATAGAGAACACAAAATAAAAACACGGTAACAAGACACGATCACGTTTATTGAAGATGATTAATAGGAAGCATAAGAAGGTATGAATACTCGTACAAGACAAATGATAGAAATGAACAACTAGCATTAGTGGATCTGGATGGAGCCTAGTCTCCCACTTCCAACGTTCAGGTATACTCTTCTGATCACTGGCTTGGTTCGCAAGTTTATATACTGGAAGACATCAATGTTACTTATAGATTCAATTTCACTAATTAGATTTATTACTGGCAGTTCTGGTGCACAAGTAGTTCACAGACTAGAATTAGACCGCGTATTTTTAGAGCATGGGAATTCTAGTAACCTCAGGGGGTACTGATCTAAGTTTTATATTTTATAGCAGAACGTAGAACACAATCAGTGGGCGAACGTTAGATATCACTAGGGTTTTACTTCTATGTAATAATATCTGAATAGGGGTAATTACGAGAGTTAATGTCGCCTGTTAATTAATGAACACTGATACGCTTAGCACTTCCCAATAGAATGGTTATATATGAATTATACTGGGGCAAATATAGCCACTTCATAGAAAGATTAATAAGTGGTCTCTAATTAGTACTGTAACACGGTAGTACTAATAAAGTGAATCTTGGGTAGTATTTGGTTGGTCTGGTCCTAGTTATCTTGCGTCCGTGATGTTGGGGGCTAACGACTGGTTCCGCGGCCGTCCAGGGGGTCCATATGTAGGAAGTTCTCAAGACGGATCTCTTGGCGATCGTTGCTGGCTACACGCTTATGTACCCACTGGTGTGTGAAGGTTATAAGGTGCACGTAGATTTCTTGTACGTGGACAGATGCTTCTATCTCAAATCTTCCACGGAGTCTGCCGGCTCTGGAACTCAAATCTCAGGAACAACACAAGGGCAGAGCTAGAAGGTAACTTAAGGGGGCCAGCCACTGGTTGGTGTCTATCTTTCAACTGATTTTACTGGGGGCTGGAGCTGGGTTTATAGGCTCGGTTTTGGACCCTGTAGGCCATAGGGATCTCGAGTCTTATGCATTATTTAAGCTCTCAATAGATACGGGGTGGTGATTACTGTTGTGGCACATGGCTATAGGGAGCCTTCATAATGTGATATAACTGAGCCTTAGTAAGAGGTACTATTTTGGCTATACTGGAAGTATTGAGGGGAGGGAGACTGGATCTACTTTGCGAGGAGGACTGGGACAGCTGTGATATGATTGTCTCTCTTATATTGCTCAGTCTTCATTCTATGGTATAGCTGAGGTGCTAATTTGATTATCCGAGTATGCAAAAAAGGTGAATGGGTTATTGTGGGTTAATAGAGGTTAGTAAAGGGGTTAGTCATGCATGGTTAGTTCATTGATAGGATGAATTCCTGTGCTACCTGGAAATGACCCGGAAGTCAAAACAGGGGTCAGGTATACCTCCTCAGGGGTGGGGGTCTCCCTCCTCGGGTGGGTAAAAAGGGGTAGATGCGCGCCCTCTCTCTGTGATGGTCGTCCGGCGGCTGTGGCTAGGGGCTTGCCATATCACAAGTATTTGTAATAACCCTCTGTTTATGAGACAGATGTGGGTGTTCTTAATACCAAAACCGAAGGTGCCTTGACTAGCTGGTTTAATCGGTTGGGTTGTTAATTGCATGGTTTGCTGGATGTGGTGGAGACTGGGTTGCTAACTCTGCCACATTTATCTGGAAGTATGGCAATAGAAGTTAGTCACTGGCGAGGCGGCTAGCCTCGCACTGACGATCATTGGGTACAGGGTTGTGAATGGGTTGTGAGGGACTAGATGGCATGCAAAGGGTTAGTAAAGTTCTAATGTTGTTCCGTCCTACTAAGGGAAGGTAGGCTGGATAGGAGTATTATATAAAAGGTTTGAGAACGTTAGTAAAATGCCCCAGAACGAGAGGCCCACCACAGAAGCCCCGAGCGAACACCACACAGAAACACCCGAAAGAAAGGCCCACAGAACAAAAGGACCAGGTGACCGGGCCAACCAGTTCAGACAGGCCCAAGCCCGCAGGGCTAAGCAGCTCCAAACCACACCTGCCTACCCCTTCTAAAAACACTGACCTTTCCCACACCTCACGTATACACTACCCTCGTGTCCTACACATCTACCTACATGAAAATGAACATAAATACACCTTAAGTTAATACACCCATGCTCTGTCCCTAAGTTAGGATATTAATATCAACATACCCTAAAATACCTTGTCTTGCCAGACTAAGTTTCTGAAGACCAATCGCCCCCATAAATCTATGTATTCAATCCTTAGGTTAGTTATCTTTATCCGCCATTGTGTTCATCTTTTCCATTTACTTTTCCACAATTGTTATACGTCTTCCAATCACCTCCTTCGTATCCACAGTCCACACTACTCCATTTTGCTTCGTGTCCTACACCTCTTACCCGCCAGACTCTACCTACATGATGATGAACAGGAATACACATTCATATTAAAACACCCATGCCCTGTCCCTAGGTTGAGCCAATGCCAACCAGTCAGACAGCCATAAATCTATGTATGTTCTTCCATCCGAGAAGTAGTATGTTAAAACCCCATGTCCTAATTGATAAGAAACTATGATACCCACGGGTACACCATTGTATATATAACCATTGTTCCTGTAAGACCTAGACAGAGATAATGACTGAAGATGTTAGCCACCATGCAGTAACTCTAATTCTTACCCCAACCAGAGATTGTATAGATAACCTTTTTTACCATTGTCTATCATAGTACCACGAAACAATAACGAAGTACCCCTACGAACTGCCGCTTTTCTTTGGTTCCCAGGTTCCCAGGGACAACTAGACATACAAGAAATCGTGTCAAATAATAGTGTCCATAACCCCTCGTATTGACGAGTAATAATACACCATGTTTTTCCCTACTTTATCCACAGTCAAGCACACACCTACAGTTAACCTCCTTTTCCCCCACAGCCCCACAGTCCACATGATTCTATCTTTTCCAGACTCGTATACCACCCCGTATTTGCATCCCCCGGTAGCATTTGGCTAACGTACTTTCACTGTCATTTCCCCCCAAACTCCAATATCAACTGTAGCCTAATGCCACCCCCACGCCCGGAGACCTTAGGGTCAAACTTCCACGTAGCCCCCTGAACTCTCTCCCTCTCATTAACACCCTGCGCTCCTCGACTCTTTTCCGACCTAGCCTCTCCCTCATACCTCTTGAAGATCCTTGATTTTTCCGTTGCTAACGTTCTCCAACCTTTTATATATATACTCCTATCCAGCCTACCTTCCCTTAGTAGGCCGGAACAACATTAGAACTTTACTAACCCCTTGCATGCCATCTATTCCCTCACAACCCATTCACAACCCTGCACCCAATGATCGTCAGTGCGAGGCTAGCCGCCTCGCCAGTGACTAACTTCTATTGCCATACTTCCAGATAAATGTGGCAGAGTTAGCAACCTAGTCTCCACCACATCCAGCAAACCATACAATTAACAACCAACCGATTAAAACCAGCTAGCCAAGGCACCTTCGGTTTTGGTATTAAGAACACCCACATCTGTCTCATAAACAGAGGGTTATTACAAACACTTGTGATATGGCAAGCCCCTAACCACAGCCACCGGATGACTATCCCAGAGAGAGGGCGCCCAGCTACCCCTTTTTACCCACCCGAGGAGGGAGACCCCCACCCCTGCGGAGGTATACCTGACCCCTGTTTTGACTTCCGGGTCATTGCCAGGTAGCACAGGAATTCTTCCTATCAATGAACTAACCATGCATGACTAACCCCTTTACTAACCTCTATTAACCCACAATAACCCATTCACCTTTTTTGCATACTCGGATAATCAAATTAGCACCTCAGCTATACCATAGAATGAAGACTGAGTAATATAAGAGACGCCCCTATCACAGCTGGCCCAGTCCTCCTCGCAAAGTAGATCCAGTCTCCCTCCCCTAAATACTTCCAGTATAGCCAAAATAGTACCTCTTACTAAGGCTCAGTTATATCACATTATGAAGGCTCCCTATAGCCATGTGCCACACCAGTACTCACCACCTTACCGAGTCACCGTATCTATTGAGAGCTCAAATAAGTCCATAAGACTCGAGATCCCTATGGCCTACAGGGTCCAAAACCGAGCCTATAAACCCAGCCCCCACCGCCAGTAAAATCAGTTGAAAGATAGACACCAACCAGTGGCTGGCCCCCTTAAGTTGACCTCTAGCTCTGCCCTAATGTTGTTCCTGAGATTTGAGATTCTAGAGCCGGCAGACTCCGTGGCAGATTTGAGATAGAAGCATCTGTCCGCGTACAAGAAATCTACGTGCACCTTATAACCTTCACACACACCAGTGGGTATATAAGCGTGTAGCCAGCAACGATCGCCAAGAGATCCGACTTGAGAACTTCCTACATATGGACCACCTGGACGGCCGCGGAACCAGTCGTTAGCCCCCAACATCACGGACGCAAGATAACCAGGACCAGACCAACCAAATACTACCCAAGATTCACATTATTAGTACTAACGTGTTACAGTACTAATTAGAAATTCACTTATTAATCTTTCTATGAAGTGGCTATATCTTTGCCCAGTGTAATTCATATATGACCATTCCATTTGGGAAGTGCTAAGCGTATCAGTGTTTATTAATTAACAGGCGACATTAACTCTCGTAATTACCTTTGTCCAGATATTATTGCCTAGAAGTAAAACCCTAGTGATATCTAACGTTCGCCCACTGATTTGTGTTCTACGTATTTCTGCCATAAGAATATAAAACTTAGATCAGTACCCCCCTGAGGTTACTAGAATTCCCGTGCTCTAAAACATACGCGTGTCTAATTCTAGTCTGTGAACTACTACTTGTGCACCAGACCTGCCAGTAATAAATCTAATTAGTGAAATTGAATCTATAAGTAACTTTGAGGTCTTCCAGTATATAAACTTGCGAACCAAACCAGTGATCAGAAGAGCATACCTGAACATTGGAAGTGGGAGACTAGGCTCCATCCAGATCCACTAATGCTAGCGGTTCATTTCTATCATTTGTCTTGTACGAGTATTCCTACTTTCTTATGCTCCTTATTAACCTTCTTAAATAAACGTGATCGTGTGTCTTGTTACCGTGTGTTTATTTTGTGTTCTCTATTCCTCATACCTTGTATTGTGCATGCAGCCTTATATACCCAGTCAGTTAGAACTCACATTACCCAAGTTAATCCTGTAGAAAAACAGGGCATAACATTGGCGGCAGCGGTGGTTCTTGATTCGGATAAAAGGTTGCATTACATTGCAAGTTTGGAACAGCCAGAACACGATAACATCATGGCGCACCGTTCTCACATTCCCATCCCACATTATGATTGAGAAACTTACGAGATCGAAACGTTCATGGACATAGTGAAACCCGTACTTGACCTAGTTTATACCACGGATGCAGAAAAAATAGCCGTGACATTAACGCACCTGGGAAAAGCCGTTTCCCTGGTTGCCTACCAAGTGCACCCTGCTCTCACATGGGACGAATTTCGCCCAATAGTAATAGAAGCCATTAAGCCTTCGTTGGGCGTTTTCGTGGCCCACACCCGTATCCAAGACACTAAATTCGAAGGCGATCTAGATGCCACAGTGAATAAGATCGCCCAACACATAAAAGTTTCTTTCCCCACATTGACCAGAATCCAACAAGAGCAGCAGATTCTGGTCAACCTTGTATCAATATTGCCCTCAGCAGTAAAAGACCATTTCCGTGTGCACGATTTCGTCGGATACCAAAAAGATCTCATAACGATCCGACGTATTTTGGCCGTGCGCACAGAAGCACCCACCCAAATCGCTGTAATCAAGAGGTTTCCCACGCACCCGCAGCACCCCGACCACCAAAACTCCAAGAATGCCTACCCATCCTCATCCTTCCACAACAGACCCACCTACCCTTCCGGCAAGCCCCAACCCAGTAGACCCCGGTTCCAACCTACCCAGCCACGCAGAATCTTCAACCGGAACAAAACCTACAACACCTACCAAAGTAAAAACCCTACCTTAGTAATTATCAACCCCTATGATTTCCCTGCCTGTAATGCACAGTGTGCCCTCCATCAAATTCGTGACTCTGCCAAACCTCGCCCCTTTACTCCTCGCATTTCTGTAAATGAAGAGGAGTTGGGACAAGAGGAAGAAATGGAGGAAAGGTACACTGGAGAAATAGCCCCTATCATGACCTCAGAGGATACCGAGGAAACCCTGGAGGAGGTAGATACCGACCCCCAGGATTTTTAAAGTACCCCCCGCCCAAGATGGCCTCGGCGGGGGACGCCATAACTGACCGCACTGCCCCCATTTATTACATGGCCAAAATCAAGGACATTCCTGTCCGCTTGTTAATCGACACGGGAGCTGCCAAGTCATGTTTGTTCAAGTCTTATTATGATCAACACCACCGACTATTTGGCCCCTTGTTAACCACCAAAGCAGAACTAATCTCAGCTGCTGATACTTACTTAAATCTCCTAGGAGACACTTTGCCCCTGTCAGTAACTACTCCTGCCCCCCATGCTCGTTGTTATCACACGTTCACAGTATTTTCCTCCCACTGTAAACATTACGATGGTTTCCTTGGACTTGACCTCCTTCAAAAACTCCAGGTCCAGGTTGACTGCGGCCAAAGGCTGATCTCATTCAAAAAAAAAATCCAACCCAAAGCCTCTGACAAACCAATCACGCAGAAACCCATTCACAAAAAGAAAAAACACCTTCCCCCTCAACAAACCCTGAGTCAGGGTTACCAAATTGCAGCTAGCACTAAGGTGACTCCTAAACCCTCCCCTTGCCCCGAGTTCTCTCAAAATATCACCCAATTCAGTAAAAAAATGCCTCAACAAACGAAAGAAGACAAGTCCAAGCAACTCCCTCTCGGTAATCCCCTCAATTCTCGTAACTCTGTCCAGGATAAATCCTCCCATGTTTTCAGGACAGACTCTGATATGTAACCATAATTCTATCAAATGTTTATGTACACATGTTTCCAGGGAAAATGCCGACCTATGTACCCAACAATGTTTCCCCCATGCCCCCAGAAATGTTCAGCTATCCCACAACCAACACAATTTCCCTTGTGACAGTTTTCCGTCAGTAGCTCCCTTCCCCCCCCCCCCCCCCCCTCCACACAATTCACACCCCGAGAAAACTTCACAACCCCACACTTGACTCGCCCTCTCATGACAAACAAACTCACCAGTCCCAGATCACCTCTAACCAGACCGTTATTGCCAACAAGAAAATTCCCCACATTCGTTCTGTTAACCACCCCAAATCAATACACCAGTCCTCCACCAATAACCCATGTTCTACACCTAACTCTTCTCCCACCAACCCTCCGCAGTCCCACCAACAAATCCCGTTTTCTAACTCGCTCACCTCTCACCACCCTGACCCGCCCGCACGCGCCGTTAATCCTCCCCTCACGCGTGCCGACCAAGGGACACAACTATGTTCCCACCATGCCCCCAGAAATGTCCAGCTATTCCACACCCACCCCAATCCTTGTGACAGTTTTCCGTCAGTAGCTCCCTTCCACCCCCACACAATTCACACCCCTAGAAAACTTCAAAATCCCACACGTAACTCGCCCTCTCATGACAAACAAAACCACCAAATCCATATAAACTCCAAACAAACCGTCACTGCCACCGACAAAACTTCCCAAATTCGTCCTCCTAACCACCACCAATCCTTACATCAGTCCTCCACCAATAACCCATCTTCTATACCTCACTCTTCCCCCACCAACCCTCCACAGTCCCTCCAACAAATTCCGTTTTCTAACTCCCTCACACCGCGCCCCACTGATCCTCCCACACGCGCCGTTAATCCCCCCCTCACGCGTGACCCCCACCAAAGTGACCTTTCCCCCCTTATGCGTACCAAGCACCTGCTCGCCAGTCGACCCCCCACCATCATTAGCCCAGCTGTAGTTCAGGAAAAATGCCAAATTCCCCCCCGCCATCAAAAATGGGTGAACCTTCGACCCATACCCCAAACTCACATGATATTTTCCCCCACTACCACGTCCACCAACCCCAATCGTTGCCTCTTACAACCCGCCATCATTTCCGCTCGCATCAACCACATTCTCGTGGCAAATATCTCCGAGGAATCCCTGACATTACCAAAAGGTCTCATTATAGGAGACCTTGAAACTTTTGATGACCTCCCCATAGATTTTAATGACACCCCTACCAGCCTCCAATTGCCCCCTCTCCCGGGCACATTATCCGACCACCAAAAACACGGCATGTACGACCTATTGCTAGAGTTCAGTGACGTGTTTGCCCAACAACCCACCGAAATCGGACAGACCGATGTAGAACAACACATCATTAACACCACAGGCCCCCCCATACGACAACCATCCCGTAGAAAAAATCCCATACAACGTCAGGAAGAGGAACGCCAAGTCCAAGAGAGGTTAGAAGCCGGTATTGCCACCCCGTCCATTAGTCCCTGGTCTTCCCCTGTTGTCCTAGTAAAAAAGAAAGATGGGTCAACCCGTTTTTGCGTCGATTACAGGAGGTTAAATGACGTAACCATTAAAGACGCTACGCCATTACCCCGGATAGACGATTCCCTTGACTCCCTATACGGATCCAGATTGTTCACTACCCTCGACTTGCAAGCAGGGTATTGGCAAGTGCCTATCAAGGCCGAGGACCAAGAGAAAACAGCATTTTCCACTAGTGGTGGCCACCACTACGAATTTAACGACCTACCTTTTGGCCTCTGTAACGGACCCGCCACTTTCTCCCGTTTGATGGAAGCGGTATTACATGGCCTAACCTGGGAAACCTGCCTAGCCTATCTAGACGATATTATTGTGTACTCACCAACCTGGGAAGAACACCTCCTCAGGTTGAGACAAGTCCTTCAAAGAATCCGAGCCGCCGGGTTGAAATTAAAACCCTCAGCGGCTCGCTTGGTGTAGTGACTAGCGTCTCGGACTTCCACCCAGAAGGCCCGGGTTCGCGCCCACGCTCGGCGCATTAAAGATTTTTCACAAGCACTGAGTCGTTACCATCCCTCATGAGCAAAGGGATGGGGTAGTAGTACAGGACCCCAATGGAAATACGCCTAATCGGCCTTATTGAGCTATCCTTAGCTAGCTTAGCATGCGCTAGCTTTAAGAACTATTATTATTATTATTATTATAAAGTGCGAAATTGCCCAAAATATGGTAGATTTCCTCGGCCACGTAATATCTGAACATGGTATTGCACCAGACCCAAAGAAAGTTCAAGCCATACAAAACCAACCCCCACCCACCACCGTTAAAGGAGTACGTTCGTTTCTAAGTTTAGCCACATACTACAGACGTTTCGTCCCCCACTTTGCCACCATAGCCAGACCCCTCCACCAACTCACCCACAAAGACACCCCGTTCACCTGGACACCTGAAAGAGACCTCGCGTTTAACACTTTGAAACAAAAGCTAATCCAAGCCCCTATTGTGTCTTTCCCTGATTACCATAAACCTTTCCGTCTTTATACCGACGTATCTCTGTACGCCATTGGTGCAGTTTTAGCTCAAGTCAGAGACGGAGAGGAACATGTGATAGCGTATGCCAGCTCCACCCTCAACCAAGCACAACAGAATTATGCAGCCACCAAGAGAGAGTGCTTAGGGATCATTTGGGCACTCAGCCACTTCCGGTCATTTGTGTTGGGCGCAAAACTCTATATAATCACCGACCATCAATCTTTGCAATGGTTGCGTAAATGCGAAACCAACTCAGCCATTTTGGTACGTTGGAGGGAGACACTAGAGGACTACGATTTTACCATACAGTATCGTCCAGGAAAACTTCACACCAATGCAGACGCCCTGTCACGTTTGCCCGTACCAAAAGACCCCCCCACCAACCTAGCCGCCTTACAAAACACGGAGCTTTTATCTACCCCCATCCCCACCATAACTCCCCCTCAGCCCCCTCCCTAATTCAATCTTGGGAAACAAGAATCAGACCACCCTGGATACCGTTAAATGTCTTCAGGAAACTGACTCGCTGGGGAGATCAACTTGCCACAGGCTCTGGTCACATAATCTTAGACCCCACTATTGCCCACGACTACATGATTGCCATCCACGAGGGAAACGGCATACACCTTGGACAAAAGAAGATGTTAAAAATCTTCACAGATCAATACTGGACCCCCAACCCCTCAAAAATTGCACAACGAGTGACAGAATCCTGCAAACCTTGTTTACTGGGGAAGGATAGATTATGCACCCCAGGCCCAGCTGGTACCATGTCTGCTCTCAAACCATTCCAAGTCCTATCCCTCGACATCATGGGCCCGTTTCCTTCTTACGCTGGCAACCGCTATATCGTCACATTTGTTGACGTATATTCAAAAATTGTAATAGCCTGCCCAGTTAAAGACCACACAGCCACCACAGTCGCCACACTGCTTGCCACAGAAGTGTTCCCTATATTCGGCCTTCCCCTTGCTCTTCTATCCGACAATGCCCCCGAGTTTAGTGGACACGTTTGGCAACAGTTCATCCAACAATGTGGTATTAAGATTAAACACTCATCCCCGTACTGGCCTCAAGGAAATGCTATATGCGAACGCAGCCATCGCACCATCAACAATCAGTTACGGACAAAAATGATTGCTCTTAACACCTCAGACTGGCCATCACAACTAAAGATGATACAATGGGGCATGAACACCTGTCACCGAGAAGACGGTATTTCCCCTCATGAACGCGTTTACGGCGTACCCCCCCTGTTACTGCCGTTCCACCATCACGCTCACCTCCCCTCCACCACCTCCACAATTGACCCATTGCAACATCTGCAAAACACCCTCCATACCGCCCAAACCTGTCAAGACACCAAAACTGATAACCCCGATGATAAAAACCCTTTCGCCATCCATGACACCGTAATGGTAGCCAACCTCCCTGTCACCAACAAATTAGGCCCTCGCTATGTCGGGCCCTACACCATCATACAAGTCCCAAACGCCTATCAAGTCACCATCGATTATCACGGCGTGACTCGCACGTTCCGAACTAGATTCGTCCGAGCGTTTAAACCTCTAAAACCACAAGACAATACCCCACCCCACACGTCCGACCCAGAATTAAGCAACCCTGCTAACCCTTCCACTCAGGCCATGAATATTCCCATACAAACCCCTAAGGGCCTAAGCCCTCCGACACCGAACCGACAAAGCATTCCTCAATATACCCCCCAAACTAACCTCCACAAACCCCAAGCCCCCACTATCACACCCTCCTCCACCATGACACCTTCTTTCACTTCTGATAGTCAAGTACCTCCCCAACTTATCCAAGTACAAAAACCTCCACCCACAACCCCGACCACTACAGAAACCCTCCCGTCTAGCCCTGAGATACCTCCCCCAGGCACCACAGTAAGAAAATCACCCCCCCCACCCAAAACCAAGTACACACACCCAAACGCACCACACAATCTACCTCAGTAACCTCACGCTACAACTTACGCCCACGACAAAAATCTTTTAAGACCTCCAGAAAACACACCCTGCTAACCAAGTTCCGTAGGGCTGCCAGACCACTACCCTCCTCCTCCTCCTCTTCTTCTTCTTCGTCGAATTCTCCTCCACAAAGGGAAAGAAGACGAATAATCACCAGTAAACACCATAAACCCTCTAACTATATTCCAGAAGTAACAACCCCCACCTCCCCACGAAAACACATACCTTCCTCTTCAACCTCATCCCCTCTCAACCCCCACCTCATTACCCCAAATAACCTGCTAGATCTACCCCCCCACCAAACTCCCATAAAACCGCCTACTTCCACCACCAACAAATCACCGACCTCACCAAAGAACACACAACACACCCGTCCCTACCCCCAACCCTCCAACTTAAATCTCCACTCCCTACCCAACCGCATCCACCCCTTTCCCCTCCACTATCCCCGCAACCCCACACACACATCAACCAACCTCCTCATCTCATCGAACCCCCAACCAACCAACCCCTAAAACATCCCCCCCCCCACAAAGTGACCCCTGGGAGAACCCCCATACATACCCCCCCCAAATCCTCTTCCATTCCGCCTACCACCCTCACCCAACAAAAACCTCCACATGCATCTACCTCTCAAATAACCCCCGACCTCGCCCCCAATAAATGCCCTCCACCTGTAAAACGTTCTTCCCCTCAATATAAAACCTCGTCGAGCGACTCAAGTCCCACGACAAACATCTACCTTCCCACCAGGACCTCCAAAGGTAGAATAATCAACAGACCCATCAGATTTAAAGACAGTTATACAAAAACAACACCCCGTTCTGACACTAAAGACCCAAGCCACACAACACACACACCCCCTCCTTCTCACACACCTCCTTCACGCACCTTACCTAAACCGATATTGCGCATTGCCTCACTATATTTCCCCAGCCTACAACACCACCCAAGAAAACCCCCAAAACCCCAGACTCATATTCCCCCTTCATCCCCAGCTCCGTTTTCAAGCGTTAATCCCTCCCCTTCAGTTAGTAACCCATTCACCACACTGAAGGGGCCTCCTGTCAGTCCCACACACCTCACTCGATACATGACCTCCACCATGAATAAACCCACACCCTTCGTCGCCCCCGTCCCTACCCCCACGGGGGAAAACTACAAACCATTCATACGAAAGGTTAAAGTAAAAACGTCCACAGGACGCTTAGCCCGTCTACAACGCCCACATCAAGCCCGGGCAACCGCCCTCCACAACACTGAGGACACATTCCTACAGGTCTACATAGACCTGCAAAAGAAACCTGACCCTCGCTCTCTTGCTTGGTGGGACCTTCTCAATACCATCAAAATGATCCACCATGACTATGCTTCTTTTTACTTCACCCTTGAGGCTCGGGGACGAGCCTACAATGAAGGAGAGGGAAGTAAAATGCCCCAGAACGAGAGGCCCACCACAGAAGCCACGAGCGAACACCACACAGAAACACCCGAAAGAAAGGCCCACAGAACGAAAGGACCAGGTGATCGGGCCAACCAGTTCAGACAGGCCCAAGCCCGCAGGGCTAAGCAGCTCCAAACCACACCTGCCTACCCCTTCTAAAAACACTGACCTTTCCCACACCTCACATATACACTACCCTCGTGTCCTACACATCTACCTACATGAAAATGAACATAAATACACCTTAAGTTAATACACCCATGCTCTGTCCCTAAGTTTAGGATATTATATCAACATACCCTAAAATACCTTGTCTTGCCAGACTAAGTTTCTGAAGACCAATCGCCCCCATAAATCTATGTATTCAATCCTTAGGTTAGTTATCTTTATCCGCCATTGTGTTCATCTTTTCCATTTACTTTTCCACAATTGTTATACGTCTTCCAATCACCTCCTTCGTATCCACAGTCCACACTACTCCATTTTGCTTCGTGTCCTACACCTCTTACCCGCCAGACTCTACCTACATGATGATGAACAGGAATACACATTCATATTAAAACACCCATGCCCTGTCCCTAGGTTGAGCCAATGCCAACCAGTCAGACAGCCATAAATCTATGTATGTTCTTCCATCCGAGAAATAATATGTTCACCCCTTAAAATACCTTGTCTTGCCAGACTAAGTTTCTGAAGACCAACCGCCCCCATAAATCTATGTATTCAATCCTTAGGTTAGTTATCTTTATCCGCCATTGCGTTTATCTTTTCCATTTACTTTTCCACAATTGTTATACGTCTTCCAATCACCTCCTTCGTATCCACAGTCCACACTACTCCATTTAACTTCGTGTCCTACACCTCTTACCCACCAGACTCTACCTACATGATGATGAACAGGAATACACATTCATATTAAAACACCCATGCCCTGTCCCTAGGTTGAGCCAATGCCAACCAGTCAGACAGCCATAAATCTATGTATGTTCTTCCATCCGAGAAGTAGTATGTTAAAACCCCATGTCCTAATTGATAAGAAACTATGATACCCACGGGTACACCATTGTATATATAACCATTGTTCCTGTAAGACCTAGACAGAGATAATGACTTAAGATGTTAGCCACCATGCAGTAACTCTAATTCTTACCCCAACCAGAGATGGTATAGATAACCTTTTTTACCATTGTCTATCATAGTACCACGAAACAATAACGAAGTACCCCTACAAACTGCCGCTTTTCTTTGGTCTATATTTCATAGAAAACGCAGTTCCCAGGGACAACTAGACGTACAAGAAATCGTGTCAAATAATAGTGTCCATAACCCCTCGTATTGACGAGTAATAATACACCATGTTTTTCCCTACTTTATCCACAGTCAAGCACACACCTACAGTTAACCTCCTTTTCCCCCACAGCCCCACAGTCCACATGATTCTATCTTTTCCAGACTCGTATACCACCCCGTATTTGCATCCCCCGGTAGCATTTGGCTAACGTACTTTCACTGTCATTTCCCCCCAAACTCCAATATCAACTGTAGCCTAATGCCACCCCCACGCCCGGAGACCTTAGGGTCAAACTTCCACGTAGCCCCCTGAACTCTCTCCCTCTCATTAACACCCCGCGCTCCTCGACTCTTTTCCGACCTAGCCTCTCCCTCATACCTCTTGAAGATCCTTGATTTTTCTGTTGCTAACGTTCTCCAACCTTTTATATATATACTCCTATCCAGCCTACCTTCCCTTAGTAGGCCGGAACAACATTAGAACTTTACTAACCCCTTGCATGCCATCTATTCCCTCACAACCCATTCACAACCCTGCACCCAATGATCGTCAGTGCGAGGCTAGCCGCCTCGCCAGTGACTAACTTCTATTGCCATACTTCCAGATAAATGTGGCAGAGTTAGCAACCCAGTCTCCACCACATGCAGCAAACCATACAATTAACAACCAACCGATTAAAACCAGCTAGCCAAGGCACCTTAGGTTTTGGTATTAAGAACACCCACATCTGTCTCATAAACAGAGGGTTATTACAAACACTTGTGATATGGCAAGCCCCTAACCACAGCCACCGGACGACCATCCCAGAGAGAGGGCGCCCAGCTACCCCTTTTTATCCACCCGAGGAGGGAGACCCCCACCCCTGCGGAGGTATACCTGACCCCTGTTTTGACTTCCGGGTCATTGCCAGGTAGCACAGGAATTCTTCCTATCAATGAACTAACCATGCATGACTAACCCCTTTACTAACCTCTATTAACCCACAATAACCCATTCACCTTTTTTTCATACTCGGATAATCAAATTAGCACCTCAGCTATACCATAGAATGAAGACTGAGTAATATAAGAGAGCCGCCCCTATCACAGCTGGCCCAGTCCTCCTCGCAAAGTAGATCCAGTCTCCCTCCCCTAAATACTTCCAGTATAGCCAAAATAGTACCTCTTACTAAGGCTCAGTTATATCACATTATGAAGGCTCCCTATAGCCATGTGCCACACCAATACTCACCACCTTACCGAGTCCCCGTATCTAATGAGAGCTCAAATAAGTCCATAAGACTCGAGATCCCTATGGCCTACAGGGTCCAAAACCGAGCCTATAAACCCAGCCCCCACCCCCAGTAAAATCAGTTGAAAGATAGACACCAACCAGTGACTGGCCCCCTTAAGTTGACCTCTAGCTCTGCCCTTGTGTTGTCCCTGAGATTTGAGATTCTAGAGCCGGCAGACTCTGTGGCAGATTTGAGATAGAAGCATCTGTCCACGTACAAGAAATCTACGTGCACCTTATAACCTTCACACACACCAGTGGGTATATAAGCGTGTAGCCAGCAACGATCGCCAAGAGATCCGACTTGAGAACTTCCTACATATGGACCACCTGGACGGCCGCGGAACCAGTCGTTAGCCCCCAACATCACGGACGCAAGATAACCAGGACCAGACCAACCAAATATTACCCAAGATTCACTTTATTAGTACTAACGTGTTACAGTACTAATTAGAAATTCACTTATTAATCTTTCTATGAAGTGGCTATATATTTGCCCAGTGTAATTCATATATGACCATTCCATTTGGGAAGTGCTAAGCGTATCAGTGTTTATTAATTAACAGGCGACATTAACTCTCGTAATTACCTTTGTCCAGATATTATTGCCTAGAAGTAAAACCCTAGTGATATCTAACGTTCGCCCACTGATTTGTGTTCTACGTATTTCTGCCATAAGAATATAAAACTTAGATCAGTAACCCCCTGAGGTTACTAGAATTCTCGTGCTCTAAAACATACGCGTGTCTAATTCTAGTCCGTGAACTACTACTTGTGCACCAGACCTGCCAGTAATAAATCTAATTAGTGAAATTGAATCTATAAGTAACTTTGAGGTCTTCCAGTATATAAACTTGCGAACCAAACCAGTGATCAGAAGAGTATACCTGAATGTTGGAAGTGGGAGACTAGGCTCCATCCAGATCCACTAATGCTAGCGGTTCATTTCTATCATTTGTCTTGTACGAGTATTCCTACTTCCTTATGCTCCTTATTAACCTTCTTAAATAAACGTGATCGTGTGTCTTGTTACCGTGTGTTTATTTTGTGTTCTCTATTCCTCATACCTTGTATTGTGCATGCAGCCTTATATACCCAGTCAGTTAGAACTCACATTACCCAAGTTAATCCTGTAGAAAAACAGGGCATAACAGTTAGCAACGGAAAGGTAGGCTGGATAGGAGTATATATATAAAAGGTTTGAGAACGTTAGCAACGGAAAAAGCAAGGATCTTCAGGAGGTATGATGGAGAGGCTAGGTCGGAAAGGAGTCGAGGAGCGTGCTGGGTTAATGAGAGGGAGAGGGTTCAGGGGGTTACGTGGAAGTTTGACCCTAAGGTCTCCGGGCGTAGGGGTGGCATTAGACTACAGTTGATATTGGAGTTTGGGGGTTAATGACAGTGAAAGTATGTTAGCCAAATGCTACCGGGGGATGAGCAAATACGGGGTGGTATATGAGTCTGGAAAGGATAGAATCATGTGGACTGTGGGCGGTGGGGAAAAGGAGGTTAACTGTAGGTGAGTGCTTGACTGTGGATAAAAGTAGGGAAAAACATGGTGTATTATTACTCGTCAATACGATGGTTATGGATACTGTTAATTTGACACTATTTCTTGCTGATCTAGTTGTTCCTGGGAGCGTTTCTATGATATATACACCAAAGAAAACGACAGTTCGTAGGGTTAACTTCGGTATTGTTTCGTGGTGAAAATGCGTCGAGACAATGGTAACAGAGGGTTGTATATACAATCTCTGGTTGGGGTAAGAATTAAAGTTACAGCATGGTGGCTAACATCTTCAGTCATTGCTGTCTAGGTCTTACAGGAACAATGGTTCTATATACACTGGTGTACCCGTGGGTATCTTAGTTTCTTATCAATTAGGACATGGGGTTTTAACATACTACTTCTCGGATGGAAACATACATAGATTTATGGGGGCGGTTGGTCTTCAGAAACTTAGTCTGGCAAGACAAGGTATTTTAAGGGGTGAACATATTACTTCTCGGATGGAAGAACATACATAGATTTATGGCTGTCTGAACTGGTTGGCATTGGCTCAACCTAGGGACAGGGCATGGGTGTTTTAAATGAATGTGTATTCATGTTCATCATCATGTAGGTAGAGTCTGGTGGGTAAGAGGTGTAGGACACGAAGCAAAATAGAGTAGTGTGGACTGTGGATACGAAGGAGGTGATTGGAAGGCGTATAACAATTGTGGAAAAGTAAATGGAAGAGATGAACACAATGGCGGATAAAGATAACTAACCTAAGGATTGAATACATAGATTTATGGCTGTCTGAACTGGTTGGCATTGGCTCAACCTAGGGACAGGGCATGGGTGTTAACCTGGGAACATACATAGATTTATGGGGCGATTGGTCTTCAGAAACTTAGTCTGGCAAGACAAGGTATTTTAGGGTATGTTGATATTGACATCCTAATTTAGGGACAGGGCATGGGTGTATTAACTTTAAGGTGTATTTATGTTCGTCATCATGTAGGTAGAGGTGTAGGACACGAGGGGTAGTGTATACGCGAGGTGTGGGAAAGGTCAGTGTTTAGAAGGGGTAGGCAGGTGTGGTTTGGAGCTGTTTAGCCCTGCGGGCTTCGGCCTGTCTGAACTGGTTGGCTCGGTTACCTGGTCCTTTCGTTCTGTGGGCCTTTCTTTCGGGTGTTTCTGTGTGGTGTTCGCTCGTGGCTTCTGTGGTGGGTTTCTCGTTCTGGGGCATTTTACTTAATCTTGGGAAACAAGAATCAGACCACCCTGGATACCGTTAAATGTCTTCAGGAAACTGACTCGCTGGGGAGATCAACTTGCCACAGACTCCGGTCACATAGTCTTAGACCCCACCATTGCCCACGACTACATGATTGCCATCCACGAGGGAAATGGCATACACCTTGGACAAAAGAAGATGTTAAAAATCTTCACAGATCAATACTGGACTCCCAACCCCTCCAAAATTGCACAACGAGTGACAGAATCCTGCAAACCTTGTTTATTGGGGAAGGATAGATCACGCACCCCAGGCCCAGCTGGTACCATTTCTGCCAACAAACCATTCCAAGTCCTATCCCTCGACATCATGGGCCCGTTTCCTTCTTACGCTGGCAACCGCTATATCGTCACATTTGTTGACGTATATTCAAAATATTTAATAGCCTGCCCAGTTAAAGACCACACAGCCACCACAGTCGCCACACTGCTTGCCACAGAAGTGTTCCCTATATTCGGCCTTCCCCTTGCTCTTCTATCCGACAATGCCCCCGAGTTTAGTGGACACGTTTGGCACCAGTTCATCCAACAATGCGGTATTAAGATCAAACACTCATCCCCGTATTGGCCTCAAGGAAATGCTATATGCGAACGCAGCCATCGCACCATCAACAACCAGTTACGTACAAAAATGATTGCTCTTAACACCTCAGACTGGCCATCACAACTAAAGATGATACAATGGGGCATGAACACCTGTCCCCGAGAAGACGGTATTTCCCCTCATGAACGTGTTTACGACGTACCCCCCCTGTTACTGCCGTTCCACCATCACGCTCACCTCCCCTCCAACACCTCCACAATTGACCTATTGCAACATCTGCAAAACACCCTCCATACCGCCCAAACCTGTCAAGACACCAAAACGGATAGCCCCGATGATAAAAACCCTTTCGCCATCCATGACACCGTTATGGTAGCCAACCTCCCTGTCACCAACAAATTAGGCCCTCGCTATGTCGGGCCCTACACCATCATACAAGTCCCAAATGCCTATCAAGTCACCATCGATTATCACGGCGTGACTCGCACGTTCCGTACTAGATTCGTCCGAGCGTTTAAACCTCTAAAACCGCAAGACATTATCCCACCGCTGCCACCAATGTTATGCCCTGTTTTTCTACAGGATTAACTTGGGTAATGTGAGTTTTAACTGACTGGGTATATAAGGCTGCATGCACAATACAAGGTATGAGGAATAGAGAACACAAAATAAACACACAGTAACAAGACACACGATCACGTTTATTGAAGATGATTAATAGGAAGCATAAGAAGGTATGAATACTGGTACAAGACAAATGATAGAAATTAACAACTAGCATTAGTGGATCTGGATGGAGCCTTGTCTCCCACTTCCAACGTTCAGGTATACTCTTCTAATCACTGGCTTGGTTCGCAAGTTTATATACTGGAAGACATCAATGTTACTTATAGATTCAATTTCACAAATTAGATTTATTACTGGCAGTTCTGGTGCACAAGTAGTAGTTCACAGACTTGAATTAGACACATATTTTTAGAGCACGGGAATTCTAGTAACCTCAGGGGGGTACTGATCTAAGTTTTATATTCTTATAGCAGAAATACGTAGAACACAAATCAGTGGGCGAACGTTAGATATCACTAGGGTTTTACTTCTATGTAATAATATCTGAATAGGGGTAATTACGAGAGTTAATGTCGCCTGTTAATTAATGAACACTGATACGCTTAGCACTTCCCAATAGAATGGTTATATATGAATTATACTGGGGCAAAGATATAGCCACTTCATAGAAAGATTAATAAGTGAGTCTCTAATTAGTACTGTAACACGGTAGTACTAATAAAGTGAATCTTGGGTAGTATTTGGTTGGTCTGGTCCTGGTTATCTTGCGTCCGTGATGTTGGGGGGGGGCGGGACCAAGCGGCTCGCTTGGTGTAGTGACTAGCGTCTCGGACTTCCACCCAGAAGGCCCGGGTTTGCGCCCACGCTCGACGCATTAAAGATTTTTCACAAGCACTGAGTCGTTACCATCCCTCATGAGCAAAGGTATGGGGTAGTAGTACAGGACCCCAATGGAAATACGCCTAATCGGCCTTATTGAGCTATCTTTAGCTAGCTTAGCATGCGCTAGCTTTAAGAACTATTATTATAACGACTGGTTCCGCGGCCGTCCAGGGGGTCCATATGTAGGAAGTTCTCAAGACGGATCTCTTGGCGATCGTTGCTGGCTACACGCTTATATACCCACTGGTGTGTGAAGGTTATAAGGTGCACGTAGATTTCTTGTACGTGGACAGATGCTTCTATCTCAAATCTGCCACGGAGTCTGCCGGCTCTGGAACTCAAATCTCAGGAACAACACAAGGGCAGAGCTAGAGGTCAACTTAAGGGGGCCAGCCACTGGTTGGTGTCTATCTTTCAACTGATTTTACTGGGGGCTGGAGCTGGGTTTATAGGCTCGGTTTTGGACCCTGTAGGCCATAGGGATCTCGAGTCTTATGGACTTATTTGAGCTCTCAATAGATACGGGGACTAGGTAAGGTGGTGATTACTGTTGTGGCACATGGCTATAGGGAGCCTTCCTAATGTGATATAACTGAGCCTTAGTAAGAGGTACTATTTTGGCTATACTGGAAGTATTGAGGGGAGGGAGACTGGATCTACTTTGCGAGGAGGACTCGGACAGCTGTGATAGGAGTGTCTCTCTTATATTGCTCAGTCTTCATTCTATGGTATAGCTGAGGTGCTAATTTGATTATCCGAGTATGCAAGAAAGGTGAATGGGTTATTGTGGGTTAATAGAGGTTAGTAAAGGGATTAGTCATGCATGGTTAGTTCATCGATAGGAAGAATTCCTGTGCTACCTGGCAATGACCCGGAAGTCAAAACAGGGGTCAGGTATACCTCCGCAGGGGTGGGGGTCTCCCTCCTCGGGTGGGTAAAAAGGGGTAGATGCGCGCCCTCTCTCTGTGATGGTCGTCCGGCGGCTGTGGCTAGGGGCTTGCCATATCACAAGTGTTTGTAAAAACCCTCTGTTTATGAGACAGATGTGGGTGTTCGTAATACCAACACCGAAGGTGCCTTGACTAGCTGGTTTAATCGGTTGGGTCGTTAATTGCATGGTTTGCTGGATGTGGTGGAGACGGGGTTGCTAACTCTGCCACATTTATCTGGAAGTATGGCAATAGAAGTTAGTCACTGGCGAGGCGGCTAGCCTCGCACTGACGATCATTTGGTACAGGGTTGTGAATGGGTTGTGAGGGACTAGATGGCATGCAAAGGGTTAGTAAAGTTCTAATGTTGTTCCGTCCTACTAAGGGAAGGTAGGCTGGATAGGAGTATATATATAAAAGGTTTGAGAACGTTAGCAACGGAAAAAGCAAGGATCTTCAGGAGGTATGATGGAGAGGCTAGGTCAGAAAGGAGTCGAGGAGCGTGCTGGGTTAATGAGAGGGAGAGGGTTCAGGGGGTTACGTGGAAGTTTGACCCTAAGGTCTCCGGACGTAGGGGTGGCATTAGACTACAGTTGATATTGGAGTTTGGGGGTTAATGACAGTGAAAGTATGTTAGCCAAATGCTACCGGGGGATGAGCAAATACGGGGTGGTATATGAGTCTGGAAAGGATAGAATCATGTGGACTGTGGGGCGGTGGGAAAAAGGAGGTTAACTATAGGTGTGTGCTTGACTGTGGATAAAAGTAGGGAAAAACATGGTGTATTATTACTCGTCAATACGATGGTTATGGATACTGTTAATCTGACACTATTTCTTGCTGATCTAGTCGTTCCTGGGAGCTGCGTTTTCTATGATATATACACCAAAGAAAACGACAGTTCATAGGGTTAACTTCGGTATTGTTTCGTGGTGAAAATGCGTCGAGACAATGGTAACAGAGGGTTGTATATACAATCTCTGGATGGGGTAAGAATTAAAGTTACAGCATGGTGGCTAACATCTTCAGTCATTGCTGTCTAGGTCTTACAGGAACAATGGTTCTATATACACTGGTGTACCCGTGGGTATCTTAGTTTCTTATCAATTAGGACATGGGGTTTTAACATACTACTTCTCGGATGGAAGAACATACATAGATTTATGGGGGCGGTTGGTCTTCAGAAACTTAGTCTGGCAAGACAAGGTATTTTAAGGGGTGAACATATTACTTCTCGGATGAAAACATACATAGATTTATGGCTGTCTGAACTGGTTGGCATTGGCTCAACCTAGGGAGGGCATGGGTGTTTTAAATGAATGTGTATTCATGTTCATCATCATGTAGGTAGAGTCTGGCGGGTAAGAGGTGTAGGACACGAAGCAAAATAGAGTAGTGTGGACTGTGGATACGAAGGAGGTGATTGGAAGGCGTATAACAATTGTGGAAAAGTAAATGGAAGAGATGAACACAATGGCGGATAAAGATAACTAACCTAAGGATTGAATACATAGATTTATGGCTGTCTGAACTGGTTGGCATTGGCTCAACCTAGGGACAGGGCATGGGTGTTTTAACCTGGGAGGAACATACATAGATTTATGGGGCGATTGGTCTGCAGAAACTTAGTCTGGCAAGACAAGGTATTTTAGGGTATGTTGATATTGACATCCTAATTTAGCGACAGGGCATGGGTGTATTAACTTTAAGGTGTATTTATGTTCGTCATCATGTAGGTAGAGGTGTAGGACACGAGGGGTAGTGTATACGCGAGGTGTGGGAAAGGTCAGTGTTTAGAATGGGTAGGCAGGTGTGGTTTGGAGCTGCTTAGCCCTGCGGGCTTCGGCCTGTCTGAACTGGTTGCCTCGGTCACCTGGTTCTTTCGTTCTGTGGGCCTTTCTTTCAGGTGTTTCTGTGTGGTGTTCGCTCGTGGCTTCTGTGGTGGGCTTCTCGTTCTGGGGCATTTTAATATGGTATTCAGTTGAATTATTTTGATTTAATGGAGAAAAAAGGCGAAAATCATGTCTGGCAAAAGTGTTTGGAAGAGTGACACACTGAACAGTTTTACTTTTTCATACATTTTTCGAAAGCTTGAGTAGTTTCCAAACTGGATGCATTATATTCACACATTTTCTCTGTCTTTTTAATGTATGATCTTGGCATCATCTTGCTCTCTTTGTTTTTGTAAAAAAAACTGAGTTGAGACTTGTACCCGTAATTAATATGCATGGACTTTGGCTCATATTTTTAAAACTCTACCATTATCGGTGGTAATAACTATAGTTTGTTGTTGTTGTTGTTGTTCCCCAGGCTGTCTCGCCGAGCAGCCCCAAGGTCTCGAGTAAGGCTAAGGCCATAACCGAGCGCCCCCACAGAACCCTCCCTGCTTACCACTAAAGCCCAGGTGACCGAAGCCACTCCAAGGCGAGGAGCTGAGGAGGGTGCGGAAACGCCCGGGAAACCAAAGCCCCAACCAAGGCCCTGTGGCCCTCAGCAATTATGAAGGGAGAGTTGAGAGGCAAAGAAAAAATGTGACGCTTTGGCTTCCAGTCTGCCAACCGCTAGGTTGGCCGTAGGGAGGTCAATCCACGGAAGAGACGCCGTCACTTGAGATCTAGAAAATATATAAGTAAAAGGAAGAGTCAGAGTAAGCTATGGGTATGGCAGAGAATGCTCAGTTCTCACTCTGATAGACCAGCCCATCATCACATGACTAGAATGCAAACCTCTTAGCATCAGCTATATTCCTAGCCAATTCATATGCCCTAATTAGTAAACGGGCATTGTACGATGAGACATAATGTGGTATACCCTCCGTTTGTCTGTCCGTGAGAGCGTTAACTTTCCTTGTCATCACTCTAGCAGCTATATTTCCTCACTGATTTAGTACATAACTTCTTAGAGCCTTAAAACATAGCATCACTAGTGTAATACCTTGAATGAGTTCGATTTTCAGCTTTTTGCCAAAATTATAGAGTAACCATCAACTTTCCAGTAAGACTTCACTAATTACACTACAATATTACACCATTTAACATCTTATGATCATTATGACGTTCATATATCACTTTTCAACTGTCTACAGAAAGTCTAGGATAGCAGCTACCCACTTTCCTTATCATCACTCTAGTGGCTTTATTTCGTCACTGATTTTGATAAGACTTATAACGTAGCTTTACAACGGAAACACCTTGGACAAGTGCTATTTTCAGCTTTTTACCAGAAAATCTCGGGAAGCAACCACCAAATTTCAACCAAGCCTTCACTAAGTACACTACAATATTATTAAAATGCCCCAGAACAAGAAGCCCACCACAGAAGCCACGAGCGAACACCACACAGAAACACCCGAAAGAAAGGTCCACAGAACGAAAGGACCAGCTGACCGAGCCAGCCAATTCAGACAGGCCCAAGCCCGCAGGGCTAAGCAGCTCCAGGCCGCACCCACATACCCCTTCTAAACTGACCATTTTCCACACCTCGCGTACACTACCCCCTCGTGCCCTACACTTCTAGCTACAAAGATGATGAACAGGAATATACATTCATATTAAAAACACCCATGCCCTGTCCCTACGTTGAGCCAATGCCAACACATCAGACAGCCATAATTATATCTATGTATGTTCTTGCATCCGAGAAGTAGCTGTTATATACCTTAGAAGTTAATACACCCATGCTGTAACGTAATCCTTACCCCAACCAGAGATTGTATAGATGACCTTTGTTACCAGTATCTATCATAGTACCTCGAAACAATAACGCAGTACCCCTACGAACTGCCGCTTTCCTTGGGTCTATATTTCATAGAAAACGCAGTTCCCAGGGACACATAGACGTACACAAAAAGCGTGTCAAATAATAGGTCCATAACCCTCGTATGTACGAGAAATAATACACCATGTTTTTCCTTACTTTATCCACACGTCACGCACACACCTACAGTTAACCTCCTTCTCCCCCACCGCCCCACAGTCCACATGATTCTATCTTTTCCAGACTCATATACACCCCGTATTTGCATCCCCCGGTAGCATTTGACTAACGTACTTTCACTGTCTTTTCAAACTCCAATATCAATTGTAGCCTAATGCCACCACCACGCCCAGGGACCTTAGGGGCAAACTTCCCTGTAGCCCCTGAGCTTCCCCCCCTCTCATTAAGACACCCGCGCTTCTCGACTCTTGTCCGACCTAGCCTCTCTCTCATACCTCTTGAAGATCCTTGAATTTTCCGTTGCTAACGCTCTCCAACCGTTTATATATATACTCCTATCCAGCCTACCTTCACTTAGTAGGCCAGAACAACATTAGCACTTTACTAACCCCTTGCATGCCATCTATTCTCTTACAACCCATTCACAACCCTGCACCCCATGGTCGTCGATGCGAGGCTCGCCGCCTCGCCAGTAACTAATTTCTATTGCCATACTTCCAGATAAATGTGGCAGAGTTAACAACCAGTCCCCACCACATCCAGCAAGCCATGCAATTAACAGCCAACCGAGTACACCCAGCTAGCCAAGGCACCTTCAGTTTTGATATTAAGAACACCCACATCTGTCTCATAAACAGAGGGTTATTACAAACACTGGTGATATGGCAAGCCTCTAGCCACAGCCACCGGACGACCATCCCAGAGGGAGAGCGCCCGGCTACCCCTTTTTACCCACCCGAGGAGGGAGACCCCCACCCCCGCGGAGGTATACCTGACCCCTGTTTTGACTTCCGGGTCATTGCCAGGTAGCCTAGGAATTCTTCCTATCAATGAACTAACCATGCATGTCTAACCCCCTTACTCACTTCTCTATACCCACAATAACCCATCCACCTGTTTTGCATACTCGGATAGTTAAATTAGCACCTCAGCTATGCAATAGAACAAAGACTGAGCAATATAAGAGAGACGCCCCTATCACAGCTGTCCCAGTCCTCCCCACAAAGTAGATCCAGTCTCCCTTCCATAAATTCTTCCAGTATAGCCAAAATAGTACCTTTTACTAAGGCTCAGTTATATCACAAATTGAAGGCTTCCTATAGCCATGTGCCACAACAGTAATTACCATCTTACCCAGTCCCCATATCTATTGAGAGCTCAAATAAGTCCATAAGACTCGAGATCCCTATTGTCTTCAGGGTCCAGAACCGAACCTATAAACCTAGCTCCCGCCCCCAGTCAAATCAGTTGAAAGTTAGACACCAACCAGTGGTCACTACCCTGAAGTTAACCTCTAGCTCTGCCCTTGTGTTGTTCCTGAGTTGAGAGATTCCCGAGCCGGCAGACTCCATGGCAGAAGTTAAATAGAAGATCTGTCTATGTACAAGTCCTAACGTGCACCTTATAACCTTCACACAAATTCGTGGGTATATAAGTGTGTAGCCAGCAACGATCGTCAAGAGATCCGACTTGAGAACTTCCTACATTTTGGACCACCTGGACGGCCGAGGAACCAGTCGTTAGCCCCCAACATCACCGGAAGCAAGATAACCAGGACCAGATCTACAAATACTATTCAAGATTCATGTTGCTAGTACTAAGTGTTGTAGTACCAGTTTGACACTCACTTATTAACTTTCTATAAAGTGGCTATAACCTTGCCCAGTGTAACTCATATTTAACCATTCCATTTGGGACGTACTAAGCGTATCAGTGCTCATTAATTAACAGGCGACATTGACTCTCGTAATTACCTTATTCAGATATTAAAACTCTAGTGATATCTAACGTTCGCCCACTGATTTGTGTTCTACGTATTTCTGCCATAAGAATATAAAACTTAGATCAGTACCCCCATGAGGTTACTAGAGATTCCGTGTTCTACAATATACGCGTGTCTAATCCTAACTGTGAGCTGCTACTTGGGCACGCGACCAGCCAGTAAGAGATCAAATCAGTGAAATTGAATTACATGAATATATTGAGGTCTTCCAGTAAAATAAAACTTGCTAATTAAACCCGTGATCAGAAGAGTATACCTGAACGTTGGAAGTGGGAGACTAGGCTCCATCCAGATCCGCTAATGCTAGCAGTTCCCTTCTATTATTTGTTTTGTACGAGAATTACAATCTTTCCATGCTCTTTATTTACTTACTTCAATAAACTTGAACTTGTGTCGTGTTACCGTGTGTTTATTTTGTGTTCTCTATTCCTCATACCTTGTGTTGTGCATGCAGCCTTATATACCCAGTCATTTAGAACTCACATTACCCAAGTTAAACCTGTAGAAAAACAGGGCATAACATTGGCGGCAGCGGTGGTTCTTGATTCGGATAAAAGGTTGCATTACATTGCAAGTTTGGAACAGCCAGAACACGAGAACATCATGGAGCACCGTTCTCACATTCCCATCCCACATAATGATGGAGAAACTTATGAGATCGAAACATTCATGGACATAGTGAAACCCGTACTTGACCTAGTTTATACCACGGACGCAGAAAAAATAGCCGTAACATTAACGCACCTGGGAAAAGCCGTTTCCCTGGTTGCCTATCAAGTGCACCCTGCTCTCACCTGGGACGAATTTCGCCCAATAGTGATAGAAGCCATTAACCCTTCGTTGGGCGTTTTCGTGGCCCACACCCGTATCCAAGACACTAAATTCGAAGGCGATTTAGATGCCACAGTGAATAAGATTGCCCAACACATACAAATTTCTTTCCCCACGTTGACCAGAATCCAACAAGAACAGCAAATTCTGGTCAACCTTGTGTCGATATTGCCCTCAGCAGTAAAAGACCATATCCGTGTGCACGATTTCGTCGGATACAAAAAAGATCTCATCATGATCCGACGTATTTTGGCCGTGCGCACAGAAGCACCCACCCAAATCGCTGCAATCAAGAAGTTTCCCACACACCCGCAGCAACCCGACCACCAAAACTCCAAGAATGCCTACCCAGCCTCATCCTTCAACAACAGACCCACCTACCCTTCCGGCAAGCCCCAACCCAGTAGACCCCGGTTCCAACCTACCCAGCCACGCAGAATCTTCAACCGGAACAGGAACTACAACACCTACCAAAGTAAAAACCCTACCTTAGTCATTATCAACCCCTATGATTTCCCTGCCTGTAATGCTCAGTGTGCTTTCCATCAAATTCGTGACTCTGCCAAACCTCGCCCCTTTACTCCTCGCATTTCTGTAAATGAAGAGGAGTTGGGACAAGAGGAAGAGATGGAAGAAAGACACACGGAAGAAATAGCCCCTAACATGATCTCAGAAGATACCGAGGAAACCCTGGAGGAGGTAGATACCGATTCCCAGGATTTTTAAAGTACCCCCCGCCCAAGATGGCCTCGGCGGGGGACACCATAACTGACCGCACTGCCCCCATTTATTACCTGGCCAAAATCAAGGACATTCCTGTCCGTTTGCTAATCGACACGGGAGCTGCCAAGTCATGTTTGTTCAAATCTTACTATGAAAAACATCACCGACTATTTGGCCCTTTGTTAAACACCAAAACAGAACTAATCTCAGCTGCTGATACTTACTTAAAACTCCTAGGAGACACTTTACCCCTATCAGTAACCACTCCTGCCCCCCATGCTCGTTGTTATCACACCTTCACAGTATTTTCCTCCAACTGTAAACATTATGATGGTTTCCTTGGACTTGACCTCCTTCAAAAACTCCAGGCCCAGGTCGACTGCGGCCAAAGACTGATATCATTCAAAAAATTCCAACCCAAAGCCTCTGACAAACCCATCACGCAGAAACCCATTAAAAAAAAAAAAAAACACCCTCCCCCTCAACAAACCCTGAGTCAGGGTTACCAAATTGCAGCTAGCACTAAGGTGACCCCTAAACCCTCCCCTTGCCCTGACTCCCCTCCAAATCTCACCCCATTCAGTAAACAAATGCCTCAACAAACGAAAGAAGACAAGTCCAAGCAACTCCCTCTCGGTAATTCCCTCCATTCTCTTCATGCTGTCCCGGATAAATCCTCCCATGTTTTCAGGGCAGACTCTGAATATGTAACCATCATTCCATCCAATGTTTATGTACACATATTTCCAGGAAAAATGCCGATCAATGTACCCAACAAAATTTCCCCCATGCCCCCAGAAATGTTCAGCTATCCCACAACCCACAACAATTCCCTTGTGACAATTTTCCGTCAATAGCTCCCTTGCCCCCCACACAATTCACACCCCTAGAAAAATTCACAACCCCACACTTGACTCACCCTCTCATGACAAACAAACCCACCCGCCCCACATCACTTTTAACCAGACCTTGACTGCCACCAAAAAAGTTCCCCACGTTTGTCCTGTGAACAACACCACATCAATACACCAGTCCTCCACCAATAACCCATGTTCTACACCTAACTTTTTCCCCACCAACCCTCCACAGTCCCCCCCCCAAATTCCGTTTTCTAACTCGCTCACCTCTCACCACTCTGAACCACCCGCACGCGCCGTTAATCCCCCCCTCACGCGTGCCGACCGAGAGACACAACCATGTTCCCACCATGCCCCCAGAAATGCCCAGCTAGTCCACCCCTACCCCGATTCCCCTTGTGACAGTTTTCCGTTAGTAGCTCCCTTCCACCCCCACACAATTCACACCCCTAGAAAACCTCACAACCCCACACTTGACTCGCCCTCTCATGACGAACAAAACCACCAAATCCATATAAACTCCAAACAAACCGTCACTGCCACCGACAACGCTCCCCAAATTCCTTCTAACCACCACATGTCCTTATATCAGTCCTCCAACAATAACCAATCTTCTATATCTCACGCTTCCCCCACCAACCATCCGCAGTCCCTCCAACAACTCCCGTTTTCTACCCCCCTCGCACCACGCCCCACTGATCCTCCCACACGCGCCGTTAATCCCCCCCTCACGCGTGACCCCCACCAAAGCGACCTTGCCCCCCTTATAAGTAGCAAGCACCTGCTCGCCAGTCAATCCCCCACCATCATTAGCCCAGCTGTAGTTCAGGATAAATGTCAAATCCCCCCCACCATCAAAAATGGGTGAACCTGCGGCCCATACCCCAAACGCTCATGATATTTTCCCCCACTACCACGTCCCCCAACCCCCATCGTTGCCTCTTACAACCCTCCATCATTTCCGCTCGCATCAACCACATTCTCGTGGCAAATATCTCAGAAGAATCCCTGACACTACCAAAAGGTCTCATTATAGGAGACCTCGAAACTTTCGATGACCTCCCCATAGATTTTAACGACACCCCTACCAGCCTCCAATTGCCCCCTCTCCCTGAGACATTATCTGACCACCAAAAGAACGGCATGTACGACCTACTGCTGGAATTCAGTGACGTGTTTGCCCAACAACCCACCGAAATCGGACAGACTGATATAGAACAACACATTATTAACACCACAGGCCCCCCCATACGACAACCATCCCGTAGAAAGAACCCCATACAACGTCAGGAAGAGGAACGCCAAGTCCAGGAAATGTTAGAGGCCGGGATTGCCACCCCGTCCATTAGCCCCTGGTCTTCCCCTGTTGTCTTAGTCAAAAAGAGAGATGGGACAACCCGTTTTTGCGTCGATTACAGGAGGTTAAATGACGTAACCATTAAAGACGCTACGCCCTTACCCCGAATAGACGATTCCCTTGACTCCCTACACGGATCCAAATGGTTCACTACCCTCAACTTGCAAGCTGGGTATTGGCAAGTGCCTATCAAGGCCGAGGACCAAAAGAAAACAGCATTTTCCACTAGTGGTGGCCATCACTATGAATTTAACGTCCTACCTTTTGGCCTCTGTAACGGACCCGCCACTTTCTCCCGTTTGATGGAAGCGGTATTACATGGCCTAACCTGGGAAACCTGCCTAGCCTATCTGGACGATATTATTGTGTACTCTCCAACCTCCTCAGGTTGAGACAAGTCCTTCAAAGAATCCGAGCCGCCGGGTTGAAATTAAAACCCTCAAAGTGCGTGATTGCCCGGAATAAGGTAGATTTCCTCGGACACGTGATATCTGAACATGGTATTGCGCCAGACCCAAAGAAACTTCAAGCCATACAAAACCAAACCCCACCCACTACTGTTAAAGGAATACGTTCGTTTCTAGGTTTAGCCACATACTACAGACGTTTCGTCCCCCACTTTGCCACCATAGCCAGACCCCTCCACCAACTCACCCACAAAGACACCCCGTTCACCTGGACACCTGAAAGAGACCTCGCGTTTAACACTTTGAAACAAAAGCTAATTCAAGCCCCTATTGTCGCTTTCCCTGACTACCAAAAACCTTTCCGTCTCTATACCGACGTATCTCTGTACGCCATGGGTGCAGTTTTAGCTCAAGTCAGAGACGGAGAGGAACATGTGATAGCGTATGCCAGCTCCACCCTCACCCAACCACAACAGAATTACGCAGCCACCAAGAGAGAGTGCTTAGGGATCATTTGGGCACTCAGCCACTTCCGGTCATTTGTGTTGGGCGCAAAACTCGAAATAATTACCGACCATCAATCTTTACAATGGCTGCGTAGGTGCGAAACCAACTCAGCCATTTTGGTACGTTGGAGGGAGACACTAGAGGACTACGACTTTACCATACAATATCGTCCAGGCAAACTCCATACTAATGCAGACGCCCTGTCACGTTTGCCAGTACCAAAAGACCCCCCCACCTACCTAGCCGCCTTACAAAACACTCAGTTGGTATCTACCCCCACCCCCCGACAGAATGCCCCCCTGCCCCCTCCCTCATTCAATCTTGGGAAGCAAGAATCAGACCCCCCTGGATACCGTTAAATATCTTCCGGGGACTGACTCGCTGGGGAGATCAACTTTCCACAGACACTGGTCACATAATCTTGGACCCCACCATTGCCCATGACTACATGATTGCCATCCACGAGGGAAACGGCATACACCTGGGACAAAAGAAGATGTTAAAAATCTTCACAGACCAATACTGGACCCCCAACCCCTCCAAAATTGCACGAGTGACAGAATCCTGCAAACCGTGTTTATTGGGAAAGGATAGATCACGCACCCCAGGCCCAGCTGGTACCTTGTCGGCTACCAAACCATTCCAAGTCCTATCCCTCGACATCATGGGCCCGTTTCCTCCTTACGCTGGCAAGCGCTATATCGTCACATTTGTGGACGTCTATTCCAAATTTTTAATCGCCTGCCCAGCTAAAGACCACACAGCCACCACAGTCGCCACACTGCTTGCCACAGAAGTATTCCCTATATTCGGTCTGCCCCTTGCTCTTCTATCCGACAATGCCCCCGAGTTTAGTGGACACGTTTGGCAACAGTTCACCCAACAATGTGGCATTAAGATTAAACACTCATCCCCATACTGGCCTCAAGGAAATGCTATATGCGAATGCAGCCATCGCACCATCAACAATCAGTTGCGAACAAAAATGATTGCATTTAACACCACAGACTGGCCATCACAACTAAAAATGATACAATGGGGCATGAACACCTGTCCCCGAGAAGACGGTATTTCCCCTCATGAACGTGTTTACGGCGTACCCCCCCTGTTACTGCCATTCCACCACCACGCTCACCTTCCCTCCACCACCTCCACAATTGACCCACTGCAACATCTGCAAAACACCCTCCATACCGCCCAGATCTGTCAGGACACCAAAACTGATAACATCGATGACAAAAACCCTTTCGCCATCCATGACACCGTAATGGTAGCCAACCTTCCTATCATCAACAAGTTAGGCCCTCGCTATGTCGGGCCCTACACCATCACACAAGTCCCAAACGCCTATCAAGTCACCATCGACTATCACGGCGTGACTCGCACGTTCCGAACTAGATTCGTCCGAGCGTTTAAACCACTCCAACCACAAGACAATCCCCTACCCCACACGGCTGAACCAAAATTAAACACCCCTATTACACCATACACTCCAGCTATGAAAATCCCCACACAAACCCCGAAAGACCTAAGCCCTCCGACACCGAACAGACAGACCATTCCTCAACATACCCCCCGAACTAACCTCCACAAACCCCAAGCCCCCACTATCACACCCTCCTCCACCATGACACCTTCGTTCACTTCTGATAATCAAGTACCTCCCCCGCTTATCCAAATACGAAAGCCTCCCCCCACAACCCCGACCACAACAGAGACTCTGCCGTCTAGCCCTGACATACCTTCCCCAAGCACCACACTAAGAAAACCACACACCCCACCCAAAACCAAGTACACACCCAAACACACCACACAATCTACCTCAGTAACCTCACACTACAACCTACGCCCACGACATAAACTGTTTAAAACCTCCAGGAAACACACCCTGCTAACCAAATTCCGTAGGGGCGCCAGACCACTAACCTCCTCCTCTTCTTCTTCGTCGACTTCTCCTCCACAAAGGGAAAGAAGACAAATAATCACCCTTAAACACCATAAACCCTCTAACTATAGCCCAGAAGTAACCACCCCCACCCCCGCAACAAAACACATGCCTTCCTCTTCAACCTCATCCCCTCTCAACCTCCACCACACACCCATAAAACCGCCCACTGCCACCACCAGCAAATCACCAACCTCATCAAACGACACACCCCACCCACGTCCCTACCCCCAACCCTCCAACTTAAATCTACACTCCTTACCCACCCGTCTAGCCCCCCCCGCATCCGCCCCTTTCCCCTCCACCCCACCCACACATCGACCAACCTCTTCATCTCACCGAACCCCCCCCCCCCCCCTAAGGAAACCCCCCCCAAAGTCACCCCTGAGAGAACCCCCACATGTCCTTTACCTGTAAAACGTTCTTCCCCTCAATATAAAACATCGTCGAGCGACTCAAGTCCCACGACAAACATCTACCTTCCCACCAGGACCGCCAGAGGTAGAATAATCAACAGACCCATCAGATTTAGAGACAGCGATACAAAAATAACACCCCGTTCTGACACTCAGGACCCAAGCCACACAACACACACACCCCCTCCTTCCCACACACCTCCTTCACCCACCTTACCTAAACCGATCTTGCGCATTGCCTCACTATATTTTCCCAACCTACAACACCGCCCCAGAAAACCAAACAAAACCCAGACTCACATTCCCCCTTCATCCCCAGCTCTGTTGTCACGCGTGAATCCCCCTTCGGTTAGTAACCCATTCACCACACTAAACAGACCTCCTGTCAATCCAACACACCTCACTCCGACCCCCACGGGGGAAAGCTATAAACCGTTCATACGGAAGGTTAAAGTAAAAAAAAACACTGGACACTTGGACCGTGTACCACGCCCACATCAAGCCCGGGCAGCCGCCCGCCACAACACAGAGGACACATTCTTACAGGTATACATTGACCTGCAAAAGAAACCTGACCGTCGCTCTCTTGCTTGGTGGAACCTTCTAAATACCCTTAAAATGACCCACCATGACTATGCTTCTTTTTACTTCGCCCTTGAGGCTCGAGGACGAGCGTATAATGAAGGAGAGGGAAGTAAAATTTCCCAGAACAAGAAGCCCACCACAGAAGCCACGAGCGAACACCACACAGAAACACCCGAAAGAAAGATCCACAGAACGAAAGGACCAGCTGACCGAGCCAGCCAATTCAGACAGGCCCAAGCCCGCAGAGCTAAGCAGCTCCAGGCTGCACCCACATACCCCTTCTAAACTGATCATTTTCCACACCTCACGTACACTACCCCCTCGTGCCCTACACTTCTAGCTACAAAGATGATGAACAGGAATATACATTCATATTAAAAACACCCATGCCCTGTCCCTACGTTGAGCCAATGCCAACACATCAGACAGCCATAATTATATCTATGTATGTTCTTGCACCTGAGAAGTAGATGTTATATACCTTAGAAGTTAATACACCCATGCTGTAACGTAATCCTTACCCCAACCAGAGATTGTATAGATGACCTTTGTTACCAGTATCTATCATAGTACCTCGAAACAATAACGCAGTACCCCTACGAACTGCCGCTTTCCTTGGGTCTATATTTCATAGAAAACGCAGTTCCCAGGGACACAATGACGTACACAAAAAGCGTGTCAAATAATAGGTCCATAACCCCTCGTATGTACGAGAAATAATACACCATGTTTTTCCTTACTTTATCCACACGTCACGCACACACCTACAGTTAACCTCCTTCTCCCCCACCGCCCCACAGTCCACATGATTCTATCCTTTCTAGACTCATATACCACCCCGTATTTGCATCCCCCGGTAGCATTTGACTAACGTACTTTCACTGTCTTTTCAAACTCCAATATCAATTGTAGCCTAATGCCACCCCCACGCCCAGGGACCTTAGGGGCAAACTTCCCTGTAGCCCCTGAGCTTCCCCCCCTCTCATTAAGACACCCGCGCTTCTCGACTCTTGTCCGACCTAGCCTCTCTCTCATACCTCTTGAAGATCCTTGAATTTTCCGTTGCTAACGCTCTCCAACCGTTTATATATATACTCCTATCCAGCCTACCTTCACTTAGTAGGCCAGAACAACATTAGCACTTTACTAACCCCTTGCATGCCATCTATTCTCTTACAACCCCTTCACAACCCTGCACCCCATGGTCGTCGGTGCGAGGCTCGCCGCCTCGCCAGTAACTAATTTCTATTGCCATACTTCCAGATAAATGTGGCAGAGTTAACAACCAGTCCCCACCACATCCAGCAAGCCATGCAATTAACAGCCAACCGAGTACACCCAGCTAGCCAAGGCACCTTCGGTTTTGATATTAAGAACACCCACATCTGTCTCATAAACAGAGGGTTATTACAAACACTGGTGATATAGCAAGCCTCTAGCCACAGCCGCCGGACGACCATCCCAGAGGGAGAGCGCCCGGCTACCCCTTTTTACCCACCCGAGGAGGGAGACCCCCACCCCCGCGGAGGTATACCTGACCCCTGTTTTGACTTCCGGGTCATTGCCAGGTAGCCTAGGAATTCTTCCTATCAATGAACTAACCATGCATGTCTAACCCCCTTACTCACTTCTCTATACCCACAATAACCCATCCACCTGTTTTGCATACTCGGATAATCAAATTAGCACCTCAGCTATGCAATAGAACAAAGACTGAGCAATATAAGAGAGACGCCCCTATCACAGCTGTCCCAGTCCTCCCCGCAAAGTAGATCCAGTCTCCCTTCCATAAATACTTCCAATATAGCCAAAATAGTACCTTTTACTAAGGCTCAGTTATATCACAAATTGAAGGCTTCCTATAGCCATGTGCCACAACAGTAATTACCATCTTACCCAGTCCCCATATCTATTGAGAGCTCAAATAAGTCCATAAGACTCGAGGTCCCTATTGTCTACAGGGTCCAGAACCGAACCTATAAACCTAGCTCCCGCCCCCAGTCAAATCAGTTGAAAGTTAGACACCAACCAGTGGTCACTACCCTGAAGTTAACCTCTAGCTCTGCCCTTGTGTTGTTCCTGAGTTGAGAGATTCCCGAGCCGGCAGACTCCATGGCAGAAGTTAAATAGAAGATCTGTCCATGTACAAGTCCTAACGTGCACCTTATAACCTTCACACAAATTCGTGGGTATATAAGTGTGTAGCCAGCAACGATCGTCAAGAGATCCGACTTGAGAACTTCCTACATTTTGGACCACCTGGACGGACGAGGAACCAGTCGTTAGCCCCCAACATCACCGGAAGCAAGATAACCAGGACCAGATCTACAAATACTATTCAAGATTCATGTTGCTAGTACTAAGTGTTGTAGTACCAGTTGACACTCACTTATTAACTTTCTATAAAGTGGCTATAACCTTGCCCAGTGTAACTCATATTTAACCATTCCATTTGGGACGTACTAAGCGTATCAGTGCTCATTAATTAACAGGCGACATTGACTCTCGTAATTACCTTATTCAGATATTAAAACTCTAGTGATATCTAACGTTCGCCCACTGATTTGTGTTCTACGTATTTCTGCCATAAGAATATAAAACTTAGATCAGTACCCCCATGAGGTTACTAGAGATTCCGTGTTCTACAATATACGCGTGTCTAATCCTAACTGTGAGCTGCTACTTGGGCACGCGACCTGCCAGTAAGAGATCAAATCAGTGAAATTTAATTACATGAATATATTGAGGTCTTCCAGTAAAATAAAACTTGCTAATTAAACCCGTGATCAGAAGAGTATACCTGAACGTTGGAAGTGGGAGACTAGGCTCCATCCAGATCCGCTAATGCTAGCAGTTCCCTTCTATTATTTGTTTTGTACGAGAATTACTATCTTTCCATGCTCTTTATTTACTTACTTCAATAAACTTGAACTTGTGTCGTGTTACCGTGTGTTTATTTTGTGTTCTCTATTCCTCATACCTTGTGTTGTGCATGCAGCCTTATATACCCAGTCATTTAGAACTCACATTACCCAAGTTAAACCTGTAGAAAAACAGGGCATAACAATTATACTGTTTGACGACATAAAATTTTATAACTTTTCAGCTTTCTACAGAAAATCTACGAAAACAGCCACTCACCTTTACCTTTATAAATACCCTTGATTGTTCACCTTGACCTTTATGATACCCTTAATTATTTACCTTTACCTTTATTGATACCCTTGATTGTTATTACTTTTACCTTTACCTTTATGATACCCTTGATTGTTATCTTTAGCCTACCATTATGATAACTTTGTTTAGGTGTAAACAGCAAATATCCTGTCAAAAACCGTATATTTGTGACATGGGAGGGTTGAGGCATGTGACAGAGCGGGCAATATACAGTAGACCCTCCCTCTCCAAGGTCTCGCGAGACACTAGAGATGAACGGCTGCCTCCCGCTTAAGTTAGAGGGTGGGAAAAAGTGGAGGGAGGGAGCGAGAGTGATAACTTGACATATTACTGGCAGGAAAAAGAAATAGGGGGAAATAAAGACGGAAAAACTTAGAAAAATTGAAGAGGGGTGCAGTGGAGGAAAAAGGGGGGCTGTATTTCCAGAAGTCCTGGCTTAGTGTCAGAGATCTGCAGTGATCAACTGTCAATCCCCCACTAACTCACAATTAACTGAATTGAATTGAAAAAAAGAGTGTGTGTGTGTGTGTGTGCTATACATTATTTATATTCACCCTTCAATACAACAAAAAAGGCACGATACAGGAAATTGTTGCAGAAGGTATCCAACTGCATTTTTCCTAAGCTGCCCTCTCTGTCTGTGTATTTGCCAAGTAGACAATTTAAAGTATTCCTTAAGCTCTATAATTACATGTATATAATACAGTATTTATAATCGATTATCGCCTGATTGTTTTATAATTAGGGCGCCAATAACCTTGACGTTCTTTTGAGACAGGGCTGTGGAGTTTTCCTCATCCACAAAACAATTTCCAGATAACCTGCATGTGAAGATCAACATGCAAGCAAAAAAGTTCAGGGATTCCTTCCCTTAGACAGAAATGAACGAGTTTCATTCACCTACCGAGTTTACTTGAGTGGTTGGGCTTCCTAGTTGCTACACCCTCCCACAAAACAAGCTAAAGAATCAAACAGATTGCCTCGATCGAAGAGATTCGTTCATTGCCACACCCGCGGGGATTAAAGCATCTGGCAATAGATAGAGGATGATCTTGACCTTGATTCTTGATTGAAGGGCAGGCCCAATTAACCCTAACCCTGTCACGATGTAGGTCAGGCCGCAGCGGCCTCCCGGGAAGGAGGCCCAAACATCACGGACCCACAAGTATCTGCAGAGGGGCAGCAATACACTCCAAGGACGCGAAGAATGGAAGGAGGTGAAGCGATGAACTGTGACACCCGTCAGGAAGAAGATGCATGGGGAAGAGAAGAGACGATTAAGGTGGTACAACACAACCTGGCCCTAGAGGTTGAAGGCAGCCAAGGGCACCGACAAGGAAGGTAGGGCTCTGGAAAGAACCCCAAGAAAGCCATAGATTGTGCCAGGCCCGCTGGCCCAGAGCCAACCACTGTGGTGCCACGTCCTTCCAGTTGGCAAGCCACGGGTCACAGGTCCAGGGAGGCGCTGGACCCCACCAACTAGAGAGGAAACAATATGGCGTAGGTTCTAGAAGCCGTACAGATGAGCAAGAGATGACCAAGATAAAGCAAGGCAGCATTGAGGAAGGAGATGAAGCCAGGGGGAGAGGCCGCTGGATCACTGATGCAGGAGACGACCACCAACGCCGACTAAAGTGCCCGCATTTAAAACCACGGACTCGCGGAGCCCTCGGGAATGTCCTCACGCGACCACAGTCCACGAGCAACTCCCTTACCTTTACTAATCAAAGCCAGGAGTATATTTTAGATCAAGGATTATCAGCCCTCAATTGACTGAACATAAGGTAAAGTTTCCGTTCTGTAGTGTAGTGGTTAATTCTCAGTGGGTCATCCGACGTAGGAAATAAAGTGTACGTTCCCGAACATGACCCGGTACTTGTTGGTTCGCACTATTTGATGCGACGTCTTGGGGGTTAGGATACTTAATTAATTTTTTGCCGAGGGCTTTGATTACACTCTCCTGCCACTGTTTTCGAGCAATGCACATTTAGTTTGCCCCCTGGCCTAAATAAAAACAACTCCCCAAACCCCTTTCAAACTAAAAAATATCCCCCAGACCATCTTCAAACAAAACATGTACATTTTCTAGTAGAAACTTGTCCTGACCAAAGGCCGGTTTCTCCTAAATTGCAGGCTTGCTATCACTTGCCCATAAGAAACTGATACCTGAATAGGATAAAAGGTCTTATAATCATCAAACTAATAAGCTGAAATTTCTTCAAATTGAAATTTCCAAATTAATAGAGTGAAATAGGGAGGGTCCAAAAAAAAAAAACGGGTCGCACCAGGTAGGGTGAAGGGGTGATGGCCGTATCTATTTGCTCATTTATGTATCATTTATTATTTGTTTAGTTTAGTCCCGGAGGGAAGAATGAAAACCTAATATTTAGTAGTGGCCCCGAAATCATTGACGATATGCCTATTAGATAATAGCTCTCTTTCAAACACCCGCAGTCAGCCTGTTTGAAACACCCGCCGCTGGGGAAAGAGTAGCTAACATCATAAGTGCAATGCAATGCTAATTCTCTTATGGAATCGTCTTTATGATTGGGTAATCACTACGAACAAAACTTTGTAAAAAAGAAAAAAGAAAAATTAACTTATTAATTGTTATATTAAGGCTTTCCAACTCGTGGATGTCTTTTGTGGATTCTACCCGAGACGCTGAATCCAGCGAATCCGCCTTCAATGATAAACTCAATTAAACTCAAGACATCAACAAATGGGAAGGGGATGGAAGGGAGGGCCCTACATCGTCAATGATTTCGGGGCCACTGCTAAATATTAGGTTTTCATTCTTCCCTCCGGGACTCAAACCTATAATTTATTAGTGGCCCCTCTATCATTGACGATATGCCTGATATCTCAAGTCTGGAGGGGGACATTCCTGACAATATCTAAACCACTAACAAACTACCATAGGTAGAGAAAAAGAACCATATAAGTTTGATTGTGTACATACAATATTTATAGAAAAATGGAAAGAAAAGCAGTGTGCGTTGCTTCGAAGAAGTTCTGCTTATAAGTAACCATACAGGTACATATTATGTTAAAGAATATCACATTGAGATTCAATACAATTATTTTCCAAGAAAGTCTTTTATTCTTGTCCAACATTGTAAAGGCACAAATAAATCATTTATTATATCTTTTGTCCTTAAAATTAATGTGTACTTATTTTATATTTTGTACAACTTAAACTTAATATCCTATAGTTGCAACTATTACAGATATCTTACAAAAAAATAATTTTTTGAGCTGTATAACCAGCTCGACTTATCAAGTATCACAGCTCGTGAACTTATCACTTAGTCCGGCGGAGGGTCTAGGGGTATTGGCTCTCCAGCAAAATCCCCCCCCCCCCCCCCTCCCCCCTCCTTTTCACCATTAAGATTAAACTTAACTTTTAGTAGCACACAGACCAACTAGACCCGCTGGCGCAACGCCACACAGGTAAATTTTGGTTTATCTAAAGCCACAGAGAGGTATCACGTCATGAAAGTATGATTGGAAGCCCACAACTTTGTGTTGGCTATGTCATCAATTGAATAATTATGCAAGAAGCGTAACGAGACTGCCCATTTCCTGATGTCGTGGGCCCATCCCACTACACCAGGATTACTTTCACGAATTAGATCTACGAGTAAAGAAGCCAATATTCTCCTTGTGACGCGAGTACCTGTACTATTGAACCATAAGGCTCCCTGCTGTTGGGGCTGTGACACCCTCAGAAACTTTATTAAAGCCTGAACAGGGCATAAGACATGGTGTGTATTCCCGCGTTTAAGCGCCGGGACTGTAAACTCAGAAAAAACATGCTCACTATGTTCGTTCTTAGCATCAAAAGTGGGAGATGGAGCAATTTGTACATTATCATTAAGTCTCCCAAACCTGAGGCAATTAGGTTCGTTGCTCATCGCTGCCAGCTTAGACACCCTGTTACCTGTGGCCAAAGCCATAAGGAACACAGCCTTCTTGAACAGTGAGTCGAAATCCGGCGCATGATTATACTTGCGCGAATGAAGCAAAGACAAAGCTCTGTCAAGTGACCAGGTAGGCATGAGCTGACGGGGTGGTGGGCGAAGCTTGAAACATGCCCTCATGAACCCTTTCTCCTCCGCCTGCGGTATATATAGCCCTGTTGAGTAAAAAAAATGGGGTTCTGATAGCAGACAAATGATTCTTCAGTGTAACTACAGAAAGGCATTTTTGTTCAAACAAATAGTCCAAATACTTGAAAAACCAAAGCTACTGATGCGTCAGTTTGCGCCGTTTCTACTATCCAGGTTGTGAAAGACTTCCAATGAGATTGATATTGTCTCCTGGTAGACATATAGTATACTGATTGAGAAATTTATTAGTGACGCTCTCTCCATACAGAGTTAACCATTTGGCATTTTGAATGTCCAAAAGGCAAAAGTCAGCGAGGTCTTTAGGTTGCCAATTGTCTCCAAGTGGAAGTACGAGATCGGGAGTGACACCGGGTTCTCGCACCACATTTTCAACTGGTGGTACCACACCTGAGCCGGCCCTAGAGGCACGATCATCGAGACTAAGCCCCGGTAACCCCGTAGTTTGTGAACTACCTGACACATGAGTGAAGCGTCTGGAGGCGGAAATAGATAGACGGAAGTCCACCTGTTCCAGTCCTCCAACAATGCATCTGGACCCCCCGCCAAAGTAATTTCCCGCCGGGTTAGGTAGAAAGGAAGCCTGTGGTTTTTCTTGGACGCGAAAAGATCCACTTGTGACGGTATGGCTCTGCAATCATCTGGTTGAAGATGTTTTGCCTGATTGCCCATTCTACTTTGGTGCTCTGTCGCCGGGACAGAGCGTCTGCCCAGACGTTCGCTACGCCTGGGAGGTATGATGCATGGAGATGAATGTCAGCTCTTCGGCCAGAACAAAAATTTCTTCTGACAAATCTAGCAACTTCCGAGACCTCGTTGACCCTTGCTTTTGAATGCAGGATTCCGCATTCAAATTGTCCATTCGAAACGCTATTGATTTCCCCGCAAGGAGGAGCCGTGGGTTTGAAGGAAAAATAAAGGGACTAAAAGCTCTTGCTCGTTGATATGAAAATTCTCGGTTTGGGACCAAAGACCCTGACCCTGATGGCCTAGGCTCGACTGATAACCCCAGCCTATTGTCCCTGAAGCATCTGTGTCTACCCCTACCGTAGGTGGGGAAGAAGCCCACATCATTATTGAGTGCAACATTTCTCTCCTCGCCCAGACCGACAGTAAGTCATGAATTAATGGAGGAATTTTCCACAACTTTCCCGCCGGCAATAGTGGGAAATATTTGTTTCCTTCCAAGATTAATCTCTTTACTTTCAATCAGCCCAACTTTACAGTTAGTTGAATCCAATTGAGAGAGCCGACCAGGGATTCCCATGTCCTTCTCGTGGTGTTCAGTCTGTGGAGAAACAGAAACAATTTCTTTCGAAATCTGTTGCGGTTGTCCACACTCTGACTGAGAGTAAGATTGGCTGTGTCCCAGACCAGCCCTATCCACTGAATTTCCCGTATGGGAACAAGATGTGACTTTGCCAAGTTGACCTTGAACCCTAGGGATTGTATATGGTTTATAATGTGATTGACATGGATTTTGCATAGACTCTCTGACTCCGCCACTACCAGCCAGTCGTCTAGGTACCACAACACCTTGATTCCCTGATTTAACATCGGCATGAGGGCCTGCCGGACTAATTTTGTGATATTCTCGGAGCAAGGTTCAACCCGAATGGCATTCTCTGAAAGACATAAGTCTCTTGCCTGATCCTCAAGGCGAGGAATTTTTGGAACCTTTTGTTTACCGGGACATGCCAATAGGCGTCTGTCAGGTCTAACGAGCACATCCAACCTTGCGGCGGAAGTGTTAGCCTGATGTGATTCACAGTTAGCATCCTGAACGATGTGTTGTGAATGTGTCGATTCAAACAAGACAGGTCTACGACTAGTCTCATCTGAATGCTGTCCCTCTTTGGTACGAGAAAAAGTCTGGACGTGAAAACAGGGCAAGTTGGATTGACCGGGACAATGATATGCTTGGTGATCATTTCCTGGACTAGTGACTCCACCTCTAAAGAAACTTGATTGACTTCTAGAGTTTGGCGTAAACGAGGTCGCCGGAACCACCGCCAGGTGATGCCCTTGCGTACCACTGTCCTTGCCCAAGATCGCCTGGGCCAGGCCCGGTGACAGGCCCGAAACGACCCAGTTATTTGATTGGGCCTGTCCAGTGGAACTACCCTCGGATCCAACTCGCCCTTGATAGGCCCCGGGAGTGAGAGAGTTTGAGCTGTGACTAGTTTTTTTATGGTGGTGGGGTAGGGTTAGACGGCTGACTGGTTTTGGTAGACGTCGATCCATGACCTGATCTGTGTTGTGACTTGTTCTTATACCATTTTCCTGACTGTTTTCCCTGTTTAGGCTTGAGCTGAGTACTTCCCTGCGCCGGGGGAGACATGGGGCCCTGAAAGGGCTTAGACCCACTAGGCTGGGATTTACTACTGCTCTTAGGCTTGGAGTACGGTTTCGGAAACTTGAAATGCTCCTTCCTAGCCTGGGAAGTACTCGGCTTGATGCTGTCTACCATATTGTACACCGCTTTCCAAGTCTCAGGGTTAAGCAAAGAAGAAGTTAACACAGGTGACAGAGTTACCCGGCGGCCAATATCCTCCGGCAACTTTTTCACCAATTATACTCTCAGGTCTTGACGTGCACGGACAGCCTCCAACAAGGCTATCCGTATGTCACCCAAAGATTGGATAGAATTTTGCAACAGAAGCCACCGGGATAAGTCTGTGGCCTTCTTAACATCATGATCAGAAATAGCGGCTATAGTCCTTGTGAGGGACTGGGCTATTTGGCGACTTAGTAAAAATTGGGAAAAGAGTCTGTAAGCTTTGTTTCTCAATTTAAAGTCTCTATCCAGATGTGCTGGAGGAGGGGTAGAAAAGGGCTCCTGCAGGTCCCATAGTGACAACTTAGGGGAAGAAAGGAACTCAAAAATTGCAGGCGGAACACCTCCGGCTTGATTAATTGGCAATGAAAACCACAGATGGTTGTCTTTAGGAATTTGGTGGGAGGATTTTGACGTTATTGTTGCTGTGAACTGCTGCGCCTCAATCTCCCAGTCCACCCACGGACCTAGACCTACCTGCTCCACCTGCAGAACTGGATTGCTTGAGTGATCCAGCACTGGAGTTGTATCCAACTCCGGCGTTAGCGTTTTGAGAGATTTTATATCGTTCACGCCATCAGTCTTCGTCCAATTCGCAAAAAGTCGTGCAGATGAGGACGGAGGTAATGCCGGGGTAGGGGTGTAAAGTCAGTGAAAATAGGTTACCCTAATACAGACCTCGGATGCGGAAATACCTTGAGCCGACCAGGCCAAGAGGGATATCTCTATTGGTCTAACTGGTATAGTGTCTGCCTCACAACCCAAGGGTCGAGAGTTCAAGCCCCCACCAGGGCTTGATATTTTCGGGAGGCTATTCCCGCATCTAACGAAGTTTAGGTGTGCTGGTAAAATTGTTCAGATGGTTGAGAGTAAGATCGGAGCTCCATAAATCCTCTTTCGGGTATGGTGTAAAAACCAATTCCTACAGGACAAGGAAGGGGATAGGAGAGTACAGCGGGTGTAGTGAGAACTCGCTTGGGTTGGGTTGTGGAGTTGCCGGCCGCTCAAGAGAGTTGCCAACTGGGCCGTTAGTGTGCCTGTCTAGCACAAGGTGCCGTGTACGTGCACCGCTCAGTGAAGTTGACTCACCATTCCCGTTCGCCTCTCTGACGGACTCCCGGTCGTTTCGGCTCAGGCTTGTTCCTCTCTGTTCGGAGCCTTCGCTTCCCGGAAGGTGAAGTTGTGTAAAGTCAGTGAAAATAGGTTAGCCTAATACAGACCTCGGATGCGGAAATACATTGAACCGACCAGGCCAAGAGGGATATCTCTATTGGTCTAACCGTCACTCTAACTGGTATAGTGTCTGCCTCACAACCCAAGGGTCGAGAGTTCAAGCCCCCACCAGGGCTTGATATTTTCGGGAGGCTATTCCCGCATCTAACGAAGTTTAGGTGTGCTGGTAAAATTGTTCAGATGGTTGAGACTCGAGAGTAAGATCGGAGCTCCATAAATCCTCTTTCGGGTATGGTGTAAAAAACAATTCCTACAGGGGAATATACGAAAAACTCATAAAAATAAACATTAGGGATAGCCTTGATTGTCACATCTAAAAGTTGACCCTGTTTATCCTTAGCTCTCAACTTCTTACTCTTACTCATCTCGATTACCCACTCACTAGGAACTGGGACTTCCCCTGATATGGTAGTTTGTGCTATACCAGGATTTTGTGCATTGACTTTAACCCAAGTGCAGTCGGGCCCATACAAGAGAGGCATAGGGCCTCTCTTATGGGGAACTTTATCTAAAGGAGGGGGAGTAATGTCCGTGATGACACGTACATTGGTAGTTGTTAAGGAGGCGGGAAATGTAGTGCCACTCGCCGAGGCAGTCGTATGAGTTACGTTAATAGGGGAAAGTGACATATTAGGTGGCACAACCGGCTCTAGCGGCCGCACAAGTGAACCAATCGGGGGAGCTCCCGGCGTAGCTGTGGGAGTCTCCTGAGACATCTTTGGAACATTGTATTGCTTCATCACCCTGTGTAATATGTAATCTAAGTCATCCGTTGTTATACATTTACTATGTGAACTTTTTGATGATACCAACTCTACTTCTGACCCTTCCTCAATGTGTCCTGGTTGAGCTGATGACAGTTCTAAGTCTTCCGGCTCTTCAGACACTTCCATTACCTCCGGTTGTTGCCGGAGCTCAGACAACTGATCATTATCTGGCCACACTAAATCAGGTACCGACGAAGGGAGGTTATCTACATTAGCACTTTCCCTGTTATCTTCCTGATACTGAATACTGGGTTCTACACTCAAGGGTTCAGAATGCCTCCACACGCTACGCCCTTGTTCAACATGAGTTTTGGAATCTGGTATAATCTGACTTAGCTGAGAACCTTCATAGTCTTGGTGTTCACTCGCCGTGTAGCCACGGTATTGTTCAGCCAACACTCTCTGAGAAACTAAAGGAGGCCTACTCACAGGTAAGTTTAAGTTCAATTTTGGGATTGCAAAATTTACGTCCTTTGGTGCAATTAAACCCTCACCAGACCCATCCCTGGGAGTTGACTCAGCTCCCTCCGTCCCTACCTCAGAGCTGCCAGATTGGACGTTAGACATTGCGGAGGTAGAGGCGGAGGGCGGTGGCCGTGACTCCGGCGTTTGCCGGTGCCGCGACTGCATTTCCTCCTTACAGGACCTTTTATGACCCTTATCAGATTTTCTGTGGCTTGACGCTGCCACGTCATCCTTAAGCCTCTTACTAGACCTTGAGGTCTCTGCTGAAGACTGAGAGGAGCTTGAGGGGCGACCTCGACCTGGACCTGGACTGGTCCCGTGGCGAAGTAGAACGCGCCCTCTTGTGGCGGCTGGTGGGGGTTGCCTTACTAGAGTCACTTTCACTGCTACTCAATAAATCTTTCGAAAGAATTTTGGGCTTAGCTTTAATTTTGGAACTTGAATTAGAAAGGGGGGATTTGAGCACTGGGGACTTTATGGCCAGATGGTCCCACAGAGCCTCATCATCACAATGTAATGCCTTATGGGCAATGTCTTTAGAATAGGCATTACAAATATTCTTAATTTCTCTCAGTGCCACTAGGCATGACTGGTCTCTCTTGTTAAACAATTCATTACTGAGGTCCGAGCAAATAGGGCACCTCTTAGAAACCCAAAGGCCCCGGGACCTATCAAGGCATTTAACGCACTTAACACAGAGTTTATGTGCAAAGACCGGAATTAGAGAGCAAGTGGGTGTAGCACAAAGAGTAACTAGAGGCATGATGGAGCTAGATACGACCCCCCCCCCCCCCTGGAAATAAAAATTTCCAGGAATCTATGCTCTAAGGATAAACCGAGAGGTTGACGCATCATAAACACCCCAAATACGCCGGAAAATTAGCTGTAGTCCAACTGCTACTCTAATCTTCCGTTGTACTTGTTTGTGAAAAGGCCGCGATGACCCTTTCGTTTTGAGAACTGCTTACCTGTGACTAAGAGTCACCGGCCCATATTAACCATTTAATTAACTAACTAATCGTCTCTTTGGACCTTAGGGATAGTTTAATTACCTCACTGGACTTTTCCGCCGGGCGTTATAAGTCATCATGCCGCGTGAGGCTATCGGTTTGGGCGAGTTCACTCGGCCGGGCCGACATTATACTTCCCTTAGGAATCTGCACTTCCGCCGGGAGTCTAGTGGTACACCACACCTCGCCAGGTTTATTGGAATTTTCCTTTCTCCCCTTCAAGGCGAGCATCTGGCATCAATACACAGAAAGATCGCCGGAAGAAAAAAACAAAATTTGAAGGTACCGACTTGTCTGAGTAAAGCCCGGTTCACAATAGCCGTCTGTTGGGGATCCGTTTTTGGGCCTGTGACGTTACATACATAAAACGGAAGCGGAGAAGTGAAGTTGAAATTAAATACGTACCACATTCCAGAGCGTAGGCAGACTCTGGGGTAGGGCACATACTTCTCTGGCGTACGGTAAACACCTACTAGACGATCGTCAATATGGACTGAGAAACGATCTTTCTTGGTGTTTACTTCTTTATTTGGAACGAAGATGAACCACCACCGTAATTCATTGCATATTAACTAGGAATATACATTGTCTCTATCTGGAGGCGCGCGAAGCAGTACAACGTGTTAACTTTGGTGGTGCCGCATCGGCTGCCAGGTACACGATCAATAGGTTAACATATTAAACTGCCTTAATATTTGCCTTGCCATTAAAATTATACATATAGCATATATTGTGATGCAATATTAACTATAATGTAATGGAAATTGGCAGAAAATATTACACACATTTCACTTCAATGTTCAATATACGTATATACGTACACCAAAAAGATAAATCGAAACCATCTTTTTGAGTGGTACGCATTTTGGTAAACGGCTCCCCGGTTCACAATACGTACACGCCGCATGTTTGTAAGTGACGTCACTCTGACGTCACAATTTTTTATACGTACAGTAAAACGGTAGGAAAAACGGCTAATGTGAACCGGGCTTAAGTCAGCCACCAACAAAAAACCCACCAAATCAGTCAGAACGTCTCCTTACACCCTGCTAAGCATGTATAATATCACCACATGAAAGCGAGGGTCACATCTTAGGGCTAACACACAGTATTAATTAAGCAATAAAAAATACCCCTAACCTACTAAGAATACCCCTACTGATGCTGGCCACGAGGCTCATGGTAAAATAGCATTGAATATGTTACCCTTACCTCCGAAGAAGACACAGCAGCAGCGAACATAGAAAACCCCACGCCCGAGGGGAAAAAGGAGCAAACACGGATTCAGGAAAGTTCCACACCACGTGTGACAACTCTTAAACCAGAACGTCTGCTAAAAAACAAAAGAATGCAACTATCTCATAGAGATGGCCTCAAGCATCGTTCTGCGGTTGTATATAGCCTCTTAACTAGTATTAAGCAAAGCTAAGGTGCAGAAATATGAACAAATACACATGACGCGTGGGTCCGAAGTGGACCGACATGGCGCCTACACTTAAGTACCCTAATTTAGCACTTCCCTGCGAACGTACCAATGGGGCCGTAAGTCCTAGCTAGTCTAAATCTATATAACAACACGGATAAATACAAATGAGCTAAAGACTCACTAGAGTTGAACGAATGATGAATAAAGCGGAGCACTGGGAGGCACCTCTACACAGTACGGCCGCAGGGAAGGAAGGCGGAATGGCGTCGCTGGATTCAGCGTCTCGGGTAGAATCCACAAAAGACATCCACGAGTTGGAAAGCCTTAATATAACAATTATTAAGTTAATTTTTATTTTTTAGTTTTTACGAAGTTTTTTTGTAGTGAATACCCAATCGTAAAGACGATTCCATAAGAGAATTAGCGTTGCACTTATGATGTTAGCTACTCTTTCCCCTGTGGCGGGTGTTTCAAACAGGCTGACCACGGGTGTTTGAAAGAGAGCTATTATTTAATAGGCATATCGTCAATGATGGAGGGGCCACTAATAAATTAGTAATGGTTTAATAGTTGTAATGGTATACATAAGGATATATTTACAATGTTTTTGCATAGGGACAGGCAGGTGAGATTCCTACGTATTCATTTACTACATAGTTTTTAACATGGTAACAGGGTTATTTATATTTTCGACGGTAGATGTCTTTCTCTCTTTGAGAAATAGGACCTTTCGCTTCTTCGAGGTGGGTGAAGTTGAGGAACGCTTGGGCAGCTCTTTTCCGGGTGTTGAGGGGAGTTTCGTCGACATCACGGCTATTCTGCATTCGTTGCTCTTCTCGTCTACGGTTGGTGGTGTAGTCTGGTGTGGTGCAATTTTGTCCCGTTTGTGTCCTCTTGGTTGTTGGAAAGATAGAGGAGCAGGGTTTGGTTGTTGCGACGGTTGAGGTGTTTGTTTGCAAGTTGGTTGCTCGGGTGGAGACTTCTTAGTGGCGTCTACTTTAGTCTCTCCTCTTGTTTGATGTTTTCTTTGGTGACTTTCTTTTTCAGAGGACGCTGTCATAGGGCCGGCTTTCCTTTTCTGGGGTATTTCACTTCTCTCTCCATCGTTGAAGGTATGTCCCCGTGCCTCAAGTGTGAATGTGAGAACGTCTCCTTGGTGGTGAAATCAGACAAAGTGTGTAGGAATTTCCACCAGTCTAGGGATCGCAGGTCTGTGGGTCGGCGGGGTCTTTTATAACAGTTATTATAGCCGTCTTGTCCTCAATGATGGTGGCTGTGATTGCTTCGTCTGTGGTTCTAATACGGAACACTTGTCCATTGTCGACAGACCATTTCACTCTTTTGACGTAGGGTGTAGCGTTATACATGGTGTTGTCAGATAGTGGTGGTTGGCTGGAGGTGGTAGGTGTTGTCGGTCCGGTGGTGCGAAGGTGAGTGATGACCTGATGATTGACCCCGGGGTGTTTATCACTTCTTGCGGATGCAAAGGTAGCAGGGATTAACTTTAGGTCGGGGAACGTGGAAGAGTTGGAGGAATCTGTGTTAGTTATGGAAGAGATCCTTAGAGTTTTAGAATGGTTTGTGTGTGTTGTGTGGTTTATTTTGGTATTAAAAGAAAGATGAGAAATTTGTGCTTGTGTTTGGGAGATGAATGGGTGTAAAACGACTTGTCAGTTTGACAAGACGACCTTTTCTAGTGCGAAAATTTGTTTTTAGTAGCGGTTCTGGGCTGGATTCCGATGAAGAAGATGAGGGAGGGAGGGGTGATTTGTGTGGGCTGGGGTTTGGGGTGGTGGGTGGAGAAGATAGCTTAATTTATTAGTGGCCCCTTCATCATTGACGATGCGTCTTAACATTGTTTATGCCCAATCTTTGAACTTAGGCTTGTCTTTCAAACATCTCGCCTAGGAGTGAGAACAAATACGATTGCCACACAACGTGAGCAAAACGCTCTTAACCTGACAAGCGCGATATAGACATAGGGGCTAGGGTAGTTATTTGTGCATTTCTAGCCCTGGATTCTGACAGAATTCGTTATATTTACAATATAAACCATTATTTGTTTTCGGTATGCTTTTATTTTACATATATGATGTATATATGAACCTTCAAGAGTGCTAAAATAAGTGGGAAAAGCATTTGGGTGGTGAAAAACGAAGATATTGGCCACCCGGTCATAATCTCAGGCGAGAGAGAGAGACAGGCAGCCCTCCCCTCTCGCTGTCTGGGAGTCAACTGAGACGAGCGGAGCGGTGTGTGCCGGTGTCTGGGTTGTTGCATAACGATCTTTTATGCAACCCACTTGTGCTACATTATCGGGGGAGAGAAAAATAACCGATAAATGATGATAATAAGAGGAAGACAGGTGATAATTGAGGAGGGGAGGGAGGGGGAAAAAGGGTGGGAAGGGAGGGAGGGGGGTGAGATTTACATGGATGAGTACTGGAGGGGAATTATCTCACCTAGAGACAAATTCCTTTGTTTTGATAGGCCCTTTTTTTTATGGAAGGCTTTTTTTATGGTCCTGCTTCCGTGAGGCCTATCGCGTTCCCTATAGGAAGCCTTCCGTGAGGCCTATCGCGCTTGCCGGGTTAAGTATAACAAAACCACTCATGGACTCGTCCTATACGATGTGGGTACCACTACTAGAAAAAACTAGTAAAAAATAATCAATAATAATAAAAATAAACATGATCCAGCTATTGCGCTTCTCAGGCTTCTGCTGTCTAATGTGCACGTCGCCTCGGTCTCTCGGAGCGTACTTCGTCGTTATTCTCCTAGGCCCCGACCAGGTCGGACGTGTTGAGGTGTACGCAGCCTCCTTCATTCTTCTCCTGCCCTCGTGACTTGTGAATCTTTTCTCATATTTGCACTCGGTCCAAGAAGTATCTGCACCCCTATGCTGATTATCTGGTGTGTACAGCTTGGTAGGGTTAGCACCTCTGCCTGCAACTATAACCATGTGTCAGAGACGATCCTCTCTGACACATGGATATAGTTGCAGGCAGAGGTGCCAACCCTACCAAACTGTACACACCAGATGATCAGCGTAGGGGTGCAGATACTTCTTGGACCGAGTGTACATGCTATGCTGAGATCAGGGTAGCTTATAGATTAGGATTAGGCTGTGTAGGCTACACCTTTGCCACTTGCCTTAGGAGACGGTTTTCCGGGTATTTGGCAAAAGTTTAGTTTTGTTAGGAGAAGTCCTTGTTGTGATAAGGCAAGGCTCCCACGTGCATGTTTTATTGTCCTAGTTCATTCTTATTTAGTCTACCTTAGTCAAGAGGCTTCTTTTAGTGAACCGGGGCCCGCTTTTCGGCCCGTTTAAGGGTGTTCTGCATTTTTTTGTCTACACCACGTGCGTTTTAGATTGTCTCACTTAGCTGAGGAGCATGGAGCCATGATGCTCATCAGCCTACGCTTCCTGATCGCTACGTGTTGGGTTTGGAGGACTTCGTTGGATTGCACGTTTGTTACATTGATATGATGATCCCTTCCACCTGCCCCCATCTAGTTAGGCTCCTGTAGGTTTGTTACTTATGGCTAGGATGTGTTATTTATTGATTGTTAAATTAATGTATAACTATGCCATAATATGTGCACGTTGTGATATCTAGTTACTGGAGGTATGGCCTTCCGGCGGGATTGGTTAAGTAAGGCTTGCGACAATGTGCCTCTAGTCGCTTCACGCGGTTTCCCCGCCGGGAAATTACCGGAAGCACCTAGAGTACAGTTGATTTCAAGCTATCCTTGTTTGGCACAGGATAGGTTGGAATATTTCTGTTTAGTGTTGCCGGCGGAGGTAAATTTTCGGGAGGCTGAAATTTTACTTTATGTGTCAATGGCTTGCCGACGCCCTCAAGACATTCCCGCCTCAAGGCCTAACAGAATACGTTCGTAGCTTGGGACTAATCGGAACATTATCCTGGTGGAGTACAGTGGGGAGCCACGTCCGCCGGGAGAAACGGCTGAGCCGAATACGAACTCACCCCTTCCTATCTTGAGCATCTCAGTAATCTGTGTAGCTTATTTCATGGCGTTGTCCGCCGGGTTTGAGAGGAATTTTAGATTCAATTAGCGTTGGTCGCCGGAGTCTACACTAAGATGGGATTAGATCAGTGTTAGTCACTTAGGTAAGAAGTTAATACTCACGTAACATCTGGTATGCTACACAATACTCAGAAGTAACATTTGGAATGATACTTAACGTAAGGGGAACCAAGATTGTATAGTGTTATTCAACTCTTTTTTTTTCTCGTTAACGTTGGAAATTATTTTAGCTTTTCCAGCCTAGCATGTCCCTATGAGCATTGATTCTTGACATTTTTCTCCCTCAGGTCTGCACCCTCATGGATGCCTAGGAGGATAAGCATTTTCTCCGGCTGGAGGGGGCCATGGATCCGAGTGGGTATACGTTTTGCTCTGGCTCTCATTGTGCAAATTTAGCTGTAGTTGGACATAAATTTTTTGTTAAGTGCATTCCCTGCCTTGACAGATCTGGTGGTCGTTGGCTGGCCAAATCATGTCCTCAATGTTCAGTGCTTAGAAACGGTTTCCTTACTCACTCGGATGAGCAGTGTAAGACAATTTTGCTCCATATCCAATCTGTGTTCGTAACTTACTGCAAAACCATAGCACGTAAATCTTTGCAGCTAGATGATCTGTTGTTAGAAGACTTACTTAAGAAAGTGCCTACCGCTTATGTAGCCAGTAGCTCTAGTGTGAGAAAGAAAGTTACGCCTCATACCACCGATACACCCAGTACTCGCGATTCTCCCTCCCGCCAATCCAAACGACCCAGGACCTCGACAGGACTTCGCCGAGGGTGTCTGCTCCACCTTCCCGGTGAGATAGGTCCCGTTCACCAATTGACGCCCCCAGGTCTACTTCTCCTCTTGTTCAACAAGAGTAAAAAAAGCACCATCCACATTTCGCCGCCGCTCTAGCTAAGGGAGATGACAAGTCGAAGGACAAGAAGAGGCACTCTAAAAAGTCGTCGAAGAAGCCAGCTGAGCTGCCTCCTCCTAAACCGGAACACACCCCATCTTCGTCACGGCGAGACTCTTCAAAGGGCTCTGTCACCAGTGCCGTCGGCCCACCAAACCGGTTTACGATCCCCCACCGGGTACGGCAGGAACCCCAAGCTATTCCGGTACTAGGGGCGGATCGCAGCAGCAGTACACTTTCTAGCCGTCACGAGGAAGAAACTGGTTCCTCAGAACAATTCGAAGATTCGTTCGCTGAGCATGGAAACCAACAATATCCCAGATCTCTGCTTGGACGACATTGCTCAGCCTGGCGTTCCTGTCACACAGACACGAACACGTGACACTGCTGTCCGGGCTGGCGAGTCTCGGTCGGAGGCTTCACCAGCCCCCCCAGCCCGGCCACCGGGTCTCACATTGCAAATTCACGATGCAGATTCCGAGGATATCCTGTCTGGCCAACGGACATCTTCTGGACTCTCAGAAACGCAGGGCTCAGACGTGTCTTAGCCGGCGACCTCATCTGACCAGGAAGGCGGAGTAGTAGTGACCCACGAACAATTTCAGGAGTGGCTCCTATTTATGAAAAATGTGAAGGACGAGCGACAGGTTAAGGTAGCGGCATCTGTAACCCCGGCGGTGCGACCTCTAGGGCAAGTTCAGATTCAACCTCAGGTTAATGTTCAAAGTCTTCCAGTAACAGTCACTCCGGTGGTTCCCACTTCGGGTTCCTCGGCTGTTTTGCCAACTAATATTAAATTGTTCTCTGACCTAATTCCGCCTCCCCTTGATAGATCAATTCCATCTAAGAAGGGCCCTATGCCCCTGTTATATGGTCCTGATACGTCCTGGTCAGTTCTTATAGTCCAGCGGCGAAAGTATGATTTTGGGCTGAGGTGTGTTTTTCGGTATATACAATGTTTTATTGTTGTTTCAAGGCGTTTGATATCTACTGATAATAAATCAAGACGGTGCCAAAGTCGCACCCTTGGGGAAAAGTTTTTATACACATTTAAACAAAATGAATCGTTAATCAAAATATGCCTAATTTTCGGACAGTATTAAATCCTCCATACTGAATACACACAAGTACTGTACACACAACATGTTTATTTGTCCTATACTATATCATATTGTGGTATGTTCATTCATCTTTAAGCCAATATACCCTTCTTTCGAACACAATATACATTTTTCAACACATAAACATAGTAATACTTGATACAAAATGGAAATATGCGATGGCTGAAAGGAAATAACAGATTGTCATTAACCCGGGAACTGCCGGGAGACTCTTAAGAGTTCCCCCGGCGGACTGCGGGAAGACTCTTAAGAGTCAGAGAAAAAAAAAATCAACTTTTGACATCGAATTTGTTTTTTATTTTTTATTTTTATTTTTTTATTTTTTTTATTTTTTTTGGGCCCCTGGGCCATCCAAATATCAGTCCTCTACCTCCCCTCCTTCCCCACTTTCCTCCCCTCCTTCAGTTATCACCTATTTTCCCTGTTATTCCCTTATTCTGAGGTATATTTTCGTGCTAACATTAGAAAGCCGGTTGCAGGGTGTGGTCATCACTGATAGAAAGCGAGTGCAAGAGAGAGAGAGAGTATCGATCGACTGTGTCTCAGTGGCCTTGGGGGAAATTGGCGGGAAAGCAGCTTGCCTCACCCATACATTATACAACTCGCGGGCTATATCTCCGATTTTGACCATCCAAACGCTGTTTTCACTCGTTTTATTGTTGTTTCAGGTTAATACCTTTATAATCAACCCATAATATGCGCGTATGGATAAGTATTAATGCTATTAATGGTACAATGAATATTTTAGTGATGGAAACACCTCAAATACATGCGCACAGGGAGAGGTGTCTAATTACCCCCATGCGCACTTGTTAGGTTAAGCTTATATTAAGAATACTTTATGGTATCACTGTAATAATGGGTGAAACACAAAATTGAGTATAAAATTGTTTACATTGAAGTATGATTATATGAATTTTACTTTCAAAATCTTTGAATCTTGGTCTTTCGGTTACGTCTCATCGGACTAGTCATCTAGTTGTTCATCAGCGTAGGAGTTGCCAGATTTTGTTCGCTCATTGCAGCAGTCATTACTCCCGTTGCAGCTGCAGAACATGGAGCAGGCGAGTTGGGCCACAACACATCCATATCTGGCTGTTGAGCATGGCGTGTTTGACGAACATCCACATTTGATGATTTGCAGAACTTCAATAGGAACAGGTGGCACCTTGTCTGCCACTGTCATTGGGACCAACCCATGACCAGATTCATCCTTCGACCAGCCATACCTCACAGGATCCAGACTGGGTGGGTCAGGGGACAACGCAGACTTCCAGATGATCGTCTGGTAATGTGCCCGGCGTACATACTGAAGGAATGACTCAGTTGTGGGAGGAAGCGTCTTCACTTTAGGTGCAGCTGTAATCTTCTTGTTTGACATCTTGGAGCACCATACATCATAACGAATGGCTGACATATTGCTTGTCTGTTTGGATCCATAACAAGCACCAATGAACCTTGTGGCCTCGGAAACAACTTCATCCATGTCTGCATCAGGATCTCCAAGACTTGGTAACAGATGACCAAGTCGCATCTGTTTCAGTGCTGTTGCCTTACCTATGCCCCACATATATGAAACCGTATCACAGCCGGTCATCGCATGTATTGCAAGGAGTTGCTCTGAATTTCCTCCCTGTTGCTGTGATGTCGCCTTGATGTCCAGAATTTGTCGACCAGCAATTGGACTCACCATTATTACTTCACATGCGAGTTTGTGTTGATGGTAGAAATGGACAAGCAGCACAAAGACGTCCGTGTCGTCACACAACTGATATGCTTTTCATCCCAGTTGATGCCAACTGTATCATCCGCTGAGGTATCACAACATCAGCTTCCTCATGTGTTGTTCTGAGCTCCAGTCTCGTCCTCTTAGTACCGCTGCTTACTTCTATGGGGACTGGGTCTTTGGCAGTGATAACGAGTTTTGGTGTGTTCCTTGGTAGTTCTGTGACCTTCTTCGACAAGTCTTCACACAAGATGTCAATGAGCTGGACCTTGTTTGCTGTTACTGTTAGCGTCACTTTCTGTGGTGGCAGTGGTGTTTCTGGTGAAAGCTGGTGTCGTCTATTTGCATCCTTGTCAGCATGGCTTATCCTTGCCACTTTTTTTACACTTTCGTCATAGTACCGGTAAAAAATCAGATGGACTTCAGTCATCAGCAGTCGGTTGATTATGTTCTTGGAGAAGTTGTTGGCAAAGTCTTGTACTGTTCCGCTGGCTGGCCACTGTACAACCCAAAGTAGTGCACAACCATCAATGATTATTACCTGTGGACTACATACTAATCTACTCGATCGTTCAACTTGTAGTTTTTTCTTGAGTATGGATTTTGTTGTTGTGATCCTCATGTCACCATTGTCTTCAAACATTGAGGAAGGGACTGGTGACAGTTCGTATGACAGTACATCCTTAACGTCTATTTCCCTGGACTGTTGGAGGCACATCACCCTGGTGTATATGAGCTCAGTGTCATAGACAGGCAAACCATCAACTTTTATGTACTTCTTGCTCACAGCCATTGTAACAACTTTTTGGGGAATAACACTGTGGAAATCTTTTGGCCAAGTAGATTCAAATTCCTGCATCCATTTGTTGCCAATGACGAGTGATTCTGCTACATTCACTTTATCGGAGGCGATTCTTCCTGTTACGATATTGACAAGATGATCAGGATGGCTTTCAGGTTTCAGTGGATCAATCGAAGCGCTCAACTTGGTTTGTGTTTTACATCTGTCCTCGGCATCATTGGCTATTCTACCTAGATTCTCTTCTTTGTGGCACGTTACAGAAACCTGACCTCCTTGTTCTGTCATCAGCGACAAGCCTTTCAGCAGTGTGCTGCAGATATGAAGGCTCAGTGCCCATCTCGTCACAGTGGCTGGTTTCAGTGTGATCCCAATAAGTCCACCTGGGCCTTTACCATACCGCATAAAGGTAGTTTCGATGAACATGTCTGACCATATCCATTCCATAGCCCACGGGAGTGACGCATGACATGTCCCCGAAAGAAGGCCTCCAAGATGTCATCAGGAAGTCGCTCCATAGACCGTAGGTAGTAGAGCCCATACCTAGCATAGTTTGTATGTCCAGAAGCAAAGAAGTAGGGGATCATCTGTTGAACTGCCCACATATGCAAAGGCCAGTCCCCTTCATGCTCTGCCCGTATGAAAATCATCATGATGAGCACCGGCTTGATCAGATTGTCGACCCAAAGTTTTTTGTTGAGCTGAGTGCTGCTGTGTGTCGAGTCGTTCCATTAGGTCATCTTGACCCTCATTGTTTGACAATGTCTCTCGCAACAGCTCTTCCACCACCATTCGCAACGCTCGGACATTTTGCGGGGACTTTTTTCCGGACAGCATTTTCTGGACTCCTCCGAAGGCAGATTGCAAGATTTCTTCCAAGCCACTGTTGCACATGAGAGTTCCCACAGCACCGACAAAGCTCATTAACATATGCATGCCACCCAGGCGTGGAATAAAATTTGGAAACTTGTCCGGGTATACCCACAGCACATGTACCACAACACGATAGAGCTGTTGATCGTTGGTGAATAACGTAAAGGCTTGGCCTGTACTGCAAGTCAGTTTCTGTGCTTCGTTCATCGCTGTCATGATAGTATCCGGTTCTGATGGAACCATGTCAATTAATGGCGTATATATGGCTTTGGTCGCTGGATGAATGGAGTGTCCTTGTTCTCGTGAGGCCCGGGTGTTAAAGCCATTGTACTCTGGTATGTCTTTCTCCCGGATGACCTTTTGCAGGAAGTCATAATCAACTGCTCTTGCCCTTGCCAGTGATACCTGTTGAGAAGCAAGCATCTTGAGAGATGGTACTGTAGGTGTTGCATCTTGCACTGGCATTGGGGGTTTCCTTGGTCCAGTATAGCGCTGGATGGGGATTGCTGGAGATACTTCATTTTTCATCTCTTCTCTCTTGATACGCCGAATCTTTTCATTTCCAGCTGAAAAAGGACTCTCATCTGTTTGAACCTGAGTGAGGAGAAGGGCAAGAGAATGTGTTGATCTCAAGCCATTAGGAGAAGATATGGTGGCGTCGAAGTTATCAGCCACGGCTTGCACAAGACCGGTCTCACTGTCGAATACCCCCCGAAGGTTGATTTTCTGGGATGCAACTTGGGCAGCAGAAGCCTTGAACCTTAGCACCTCATCATACGAGCAGGTGATTCCAAAAGCATAACACTTATCAATCAGGCTCTTGTCCTTCATCAAAAGACCTAAAGATACTTGCAAGGTTGTTGCTCGATGATTCACGGTGCTGGTGATGACGTTGCCGATGAGAGAAGCCTGCAAGGTGTCTCCTAATTTTGGTGAAATCTGTGAGAGGAGATGAAGCAAGGTTGGACTACAATCATCACGAATAATGTCGGCACTTATTTCTGTTGCATAACTGTTCAAGTCAGGAACAAGTTGTTTTGTCTCCTTTGTTATTCTTGCTGCGACTTTGCGGATGTCCAAATCATCTTGGTCATCATCGTCAGGTATTATCTTGAGATGAGAAGCTTTGCTCCGGAACGCAATAATGCTTGCAATCCCAATTCCGGAGAGGACTAGAAGGTCTGACCCAAAATGTGTTGAAAGATGTTCAATCAATGTGCGTCGTTTTAGCTGAATTCCATGAAGAGATACATATAGGTTGTATACTTCAACAGAGTTCCAGATCCGTGTTGGGTCATTGCTGAGTTCTTGGATGACCTCTACAAAGGCAGGATCTGCACATTCATCTGTGTGATGCTCCGACTTATAATGGGCATACATCCTACCTCTATGCACTTCTTGTGGTACTGTGCATCTGCTGCATGAAGGTCGCTGACAGCTCCTTGCACCCGTATCCTGACCTGCTGGGCAATTTCATCCTCTCGAATGGAACATACTTCCAGAATGGAATCTTTGAAGGTCTTCTTGCCAGGTCCCCTTTCAGCAGTTCTGCAATGGACTACTCTTTTCCATCTATGAGGATGACGTGGGTCAGGGGCTGGTTCACACACCTCACCACAAAATAAGCAGTGTGTCAAGAAATCAAACTGGGCAATTTCTGATCGACGTGTTCTTTTTGGAGGGAGTGTTCCACTGCTTTCGTTGCTATTTGCCTCCACAAACCTTTTGATGTGGGTTTTTGACGTATATGTCGAAACACAACTTTTGTGACATGAGAGTGCAGTGTTAGGATCATCAGCTACTCTATGCTCTAATTCTACATGCAACCCATCACCACGGATTTTGCTACTTTCTATGATAGTACGCAGGCGCTGGGGCTTAGCAGAGATAAGATTTTCTTTTGATTGTCCACAGTTGAAGAGACACCCCTGCTTCATTGGATGCCATGTTTCAAGTCAGTCTGGAATAAGAAAGAGATATAAGAAATAATTTATGTAATATGACCAAAACAACAAATGGCTCTAAATTATCACATATAAACTATTAGTTGTTTTTCTAAGTATATTTGTGTCTGTGAATAAAAATAATAAAACAAATGTGTGGGGTAATAATTATTGCCAGCCCATACCTACAAATTATGTTCTACACAATGAAAAATTTGGAGATGCTATGTTTATCAGCACAAACATCTAAAAAAAAAAAAAAATCAATACTCCACTGGAAAATAAACAAGAAATTAAATGTTTCCTATTGAAAACTACATTTTCGGAAACAAGCAACAAAAGTTAGGCAGTGGTACTGCACATCAGAGAAAACCAGGCAGAAATCCATCCTAGTTTGGACATAGGTATTACTAATTCATAAAAATCTATTTTAGACAGTCGACAAAGTGTTGATAATCGCTCGAAAACGTTCCTTCTTTCTAATTGCAATAACAAAAATTCCCCAAAGGTGCCACAGTGGCACCCTCTTGTTTTGAGATCAGTATACATATGAGTTATAGAAACTGCAATAAAACATTGTATATACTGCAAAACACGGTTAGTCAGGATTCCACTGGACTATTACGCCCACTCGCTCCGAGGTCGTGCAGCCGACGGTAGCAGGTGAGAGCCCGGTACCGGATCATTGAGTTGTAGAAATGAGTGAAGCTAAGAAGTTACGGGCTAAGAATCAATCAGGCGATGTTTTAGATGTTATAATCAAAGCTATCCCCAGTCTTTATACTCCTGAATACTTTTTCTATGCACAGTTCCTGACGCTACCCCCAGCTTCAACTGGAAAATTATTTTCAGATTGGAACAAGTCTGACGGGTTAAATGATGTCAAAATCTTGCAAGACATGACCCCAGAGTTAAAAACAATTCCTTTTAGAGATGATTCAGGTACGTCAGTTATCCATATTGAGGGTGGGGAGTCAGGGCTGTGGATTCCATGGGGACAGGAAGCCCAGTTGTTTGCCAGCACCATAACAAGTAAGAGCAGTCACCAGCTCCCGTCGGAAGACAATCATTGGTATGCCAGTTGGCAAGGCGGAAGGAATACCACAAAACATTTTAGACTTTTTGGGTGCTCCTAAATTATTATTATTATTGTTCCCCTACACAAGTGCAAATTGATAGAGATTTAAAAATGCGGCAGAAAGCCTGAAGGTTGGCGTCCCAATACTTGCTCAGCCGCCAGCTTGCGGCTTCTATAGCCAGGGCGACTGAGTCGGTTACGGACACTAACACCCATAAGGTGCTATCTCTTACTAGGCGTCTCTTGCTCCAGAATTCTATTCAGTCTCTCGGCGATATCCGCACGGCTCTCTTTGAGGCGGTGAGGGTGCGTCAAGATCTGAGGGTCTATCTGATAAAGCGACTCCCGGTGGAGATAGGTAGAAGGTTAATTTTATCTGATGTTTTCACTAAAACCCTTGCCTCCATAGATGCCTGGCGCACGGTTAATTACTTATTAGACTCTCACAATGCCACTGCTTCCAAGTCGAAGGGTGAGCCTGCATTTAAACACAAATACAGTAAGAGTTCCTTTCGTGGACAGTCCCAGTCAAGTCAGTCATCAAAGACTCACACAACCCCTGGAAGCAGTGGCACATCGAGAGGCCGTGGTCAGTTCAGAGGTAGAGGGAGGTGGTTCAGGGGACAGTCAAGGGGAAAACCTAGCAGCAATGATAGCAAAGCCTCTCATCCCACTAACACTAAGTCAGAGTCACAACCCTCCCAATCATTAAAAAACTGAGACACCACACAGCTCTCTCACTCTCAGTGCCACACCAAGGCGAGTCAGATCCGAGAGTAGCTCTTCTGGACAATACCAGTCTTGTGACTGGCAGAGTCCAGGATTGTTACCGGGCATGGCCCCGATACACATGGGCAAGGACTGTGATCCGGAAAGGCCTCTCGTGGAGATGGTCCCGGCGACCTCGTTTACGTATCCCCACAGAATTAACTCATGTTTCTTTAGAGGTGGGATCAGTCATCAGAGAGATGGTTCTCAAACAGATCATTGTCCCCATTCCAACAAATCAGCCTGTGTTCACATCCCGGATATTCCTGGTGCCAAAGAGGGACAGTGCTCAGATGAGGCTGGTCATCAACTTGTCTTATCTGAACCTCCATATTCACAATCAGTCGTTCAGGATGCTGACTGTTAATCAGATCAGGCTGACATTGCCGCCGCAAGGATGGATGTGTTCCATAGATCTAACAGATGCCTACTGGCATGTCCCTATCAACAAACTATTTCAAAAGTACCTAGCTTTGCGCCAAGGGGATCAAACGTTTGTTTTTCAAAGAATGCCCTTTGGTCTAAATTTAGCACCCCGCAGGCTTTGCCACCATTGCTCAGACAGGGAATCATAGTGTTATGGTATCTCGACGATTGGTTAATTGTAGCTCAGTCCAAAATAACTTGCCTCCAACATGTAAATCAAGTATTAAGTCATGTCACAGCCCTGGGATTCAAGGTGAATTTGGCAAAATCCAACTTGAACCCCACGAGGGCCATCCAGTGGGTGGCCTACTTTGGGACACCGAGTTACTCACTCTGAGTCAGAGCGAGGACAATTTCCAGAGATTTCGGAGGAAACTCTTTCGGTTTCTTCACGCTCTGAACACCACGAGGAGAATCTGGGAGTCTCTGGTGGGTTCACTCAACTGGATAAGGTTGACGGTTCCGTTAGGCCGTCTAAAGGTAAAACAAGCTATTTTGGAGGGTAACAAGTGCTTTCCGCTGTTGCCAGCCGAAACACTATGGCGAATCCCGAAATTAATCCACGACCTGCTGGCAGCCTGGGCGAAGCCAGAAGTAATTCACTCCTCTTTGACATGGACAGCTCCTCCTCCGACGATCTGGATAGATACAGACGCGTCAGGTACCCTGGGTTGGGGGTATCAGTCGAATCTGGGCTATCAGGGTCAGGGTCTATGGTCCAGGTTCAATCATCTTCATATAAATGCCAAAGAGTTATTAGTCCCCCTGTTTTTCTTAAAGGAGCACGGCGTATACCTGGCGGGAAAGTCCTTGGCCTTCAGGATGGACAATTTGGCTGCAGTCACATGCATTCAGAAGCAAGGGTCAGTGAGATCTCGAGTGTTACAAGGGTTGTCGGAAAAGATCTTTCATCTAGCTTCAAGGCTAGAGATTTATCTTCATGCAACATATCTGCCCGGCGTGGCCAACGTATGGGCAGACGCTCTGTCCCGGAGACAGAGCACTCTAGTAGAATGGTCTCAAGCAAACCGTCTTTCAACAGATGATTGCAGAGCCATACCATCCACAAGTGGACTTGTTCACGTCAGAGGCAAATCACAAGTTGCCTCCGTTCCTCACACTCCGGAGTCAAACCCCGGCGGGAGGACCAGACGCATTTCTGGTAGATCGGAACAAATGGCTCTCTATTTATCTATTTCCACCTCCAGACGCATCCTTAATGTGCAAAGTAGTTCACAAACTACGGGATTATCGGGGCATGGTCTCAATGATCGCGCCAATGTGGCCGGCCCAAGTGTGGTACAGTAGGCTACAACCAATTAAAGACGTGGTGCGAGAACCCGGTGTCGCTTCCGATCTCGTATTTCCACTTAGATGCAATTGGAAACCTCAAGACCTCGCTGAATTTTGCCTTGTGGATATTCAGAAGGCCAAATGGCTAACTCCGTTTGGGGAAAGCGTGACTCACAAGTTGATTAATCAGTATACCTTATCAACCCAAAGACAGTACCAATCACATTGGAAAGCCTTCACTACCTGGATCGTAGAAATTGACCAGCAACAGTCCTCAGTGGCTTTGATATTTAAATACTTAAATTATCTTTTTGATATGCATAAATTGTCAGTTGTCACATTAAGGAATCATTCATTACAACAAGCAGGGCCAGCAGGCACCCCCACCTCACCTCACACACACAACCAAGACCGCAGGGCAACCACCAACATAGTGCCACCACACTACCCACTCAACACTGCCCTCAACTGTATCATCACTACCACAGATATCGGTGACCCAAGTAGCTCAACATGCAACCAGAACAACTAAAAAAGAAGGTATCACTCGCAACAACATCAACAATGAAGTAGCAGCAACGGCCAAGGACAACGAGAACAACAAACAACAGTGCGCGCGAGGGGAGGTTAAGGTAGGGGTGGGCCAAGGTCACAGTCTACAGATATAAGGTCGGTCCTCCAGGAGACCCAAAAATGGTCAGTTTCCCATAGTGACGTCACTCATCCTCACTGACCAAGGGTCAGTACTCTCCCTCCCTTTGACTTGTGAAGGTCGTGCATCTCTCTCCCAAATTAAGTGAATTAAATATGCATAACCCTGGTGTCCAACTTTATTGATTGGTTATATTCAAGTGTGAAGACATGCCCAGCAACTGTGCAGTGTTTAATTGTTTCTCAAACAGTAATAAACAGAGTGATAAGCATCTTTCTTTTCACAAGTTTCCTAAGAATGAGAGTCTTAGGAAGAAGTGGATTCACCTTTGCAGTAGGAAAGACTTTATTAATGCTGATTATGCAAAGGTTTGCAGTTTACATTTTGACCCTAGTGCATATGAAAGACATCTAAAATATGAACTGCTAGGCATACCTCTACCAAAGCAACTGCAAAGGATCAAATGTGATGCACAACCATCTCTTCAATTACCAACATCAAGAGGTGAGCATTGTTTTTAACAAGTGAATGTGTTTTAGTGTTACGATTTCTTATTATTCCTATTTAGTAAATATGTTGTGTTTGTGTGTTTGTGTTTGTTTTAATCTGTGTATGTGAATTTGTGGAAGAGTGCGCATATGTTTGTGTGTATGTGTGGGCGAGTGATTGTGCTTCCTGGTGTGTGTTTATGGGTGTGAGTTAATGAGTGTGTAAGTGTTGATTTATGTGTATGAGTGCACGTGTGTGCGTATGAGTGTCTGTGAGTGAATGACTGAGTAAGTAAGTGAATGAGTTTGAGCGAGTGTCTGTGAGTGAATGACTGAGTAAGTAAGTGAATGAGTTTGAGCAAGTGAGTGATTGAGTATCTGTGAATGAGTGAACGAGTGCGTATATGTGTGAGTGAATGAGTATATGTGAGTGAATTAATGAGTGTAAATGATTGCGTGTGTGTGAGTGAATGAATGAATGTGAGCGAGTGAGTGTGCATGTATATGAGAGAGTGAATGAGTGTTTGAGTGAGTGAATGAGAGTGTGGAAAGGTGTAGCAGGTAAAGTACCTTACATTTACATGTACATACATGCTTAAGCATACTAACAAACCATAATTACACACAAGAAGACACACATGCACATAAGAATACAAACACGCACACAGACGAGTCTATACACACGCACATTTACCCATGCATGTCCTTTTTTTGTTGTACATACACATACATCATTATATTGAATAGAAATATATATTCAGCACGAAAGCAATGTAACAAAATGTTAAAAGTAGTTAAGTAAAATAGTTATTGAGTTGCTAATACAGTATAAATTCACAATCCTCTCTGAATTATTGTAAGAGACATTATTATTGTCCCCATAACTTCTCTTGTTAACTTAAATAATATACTGTTTATATCCAAATGTTATTATACTTTTATTACTACCCTTGTTTACTCATCCTTTTTAACTGCTTTAATAATGCACAATTGAATTGCACATTTGCCTACAATGTGCAAGATTGAAAGAAAAAAAAAAAAAAAAAAAATATTATATATATATATATATATATATATACCGGTATATATATATATATATATATATATATATATATATACAGTATATATATATATTATAATATATATATATATATATATATACGGTATATATATATATACAGTATATATATATATATATATATATGGATATATATATATATATATATATATATATATATATATATATATATATATATATATATATATATATACAGGTATATATATATATATATTAGTTGAATAAATAGAAACTTTTTTAGAGATAATATGTGATGGAAATAAGAAGTTAAACACACATGCAAACAACCATATATTGTATATATAAAATATTCAAACACAAATGCGCCTAGGCTTCACATTCATAAACACACACACACACACACACTATCTTACACACACAGAGGGGTCATTAATCAGTTTTGGTAGAGAGAGAGAGAGCGTGCGCGCGGGGGGGGGGGGGGGGGAGGGGAGAAAGAGAGAGAGGAACTAATTGAAAGCGAGAGAGAAAGATAGAAGGAGAAGGAAAGAGCGCGCGTGGGACCGGTGACGGCCTGGTGGACCGACCTTATAATTATCTGTAGACTGTGGGCCAAGGTGTAGTCACACCGTGTCCCCCTCTCTCGCTCACTCACCTCCACCGATCAGCTGATCACACGCCAAAATACAACCCCAGCGCCAGACGTAAGATAAACAATAAGAGGAAATTATGTATAGTCTGTAATATTGGATTCAACAATAGGAGTACACTTTCAAAATGCAATAGTTGTAATGAAATTGTACATAATCGATGTACTTACATTAATAGTAGAAACGAAGTGGAGTGTGTTAAATGTAGGACATCAGCTGTACAAAATCAGACACACATTTGTGATATTTGTGAATCACTCATAACACGACGACAGAGGATCCAAAACTGTGTAAAGTGTAAAACTGTAGCACACATGAAGTGCATTTCTAAGAAGACCGACAGTATGGAACATGAGTTTTTATGCAATAAGTGTGCCTTGCATTTATTACTGTATGTTAATGTAAATGGACCAAATGACAACTCAGAATCCAGCCAGGACACTTTCAAAGATGAATATAGAGTTTTCACCAACAAAGGGCTCCATTTTATCCACATCAACGCCAGATCAATGTATCATAAATTGTCAGAAATAAAATTATTAGGTGATAAGACCAAAGCTTCAATAATTGCAATTACAGAAACCTGGCTGGACTCTAGTATAAACGATGGTGAAATAAACATTCAAGGTTTCAATATGGTTCTTAACCCGGCAAGCGCGATAGGCCTCACGGAAGGCTTACTGTACGGATCGCGATAGGCCTCACGGAAGCAAGACCATAAAAAAAGCCTTCCAAAACACCCCAGGGGCTATTAAAACAAAGGAATTTGTCTCTAGGTGAGATAATTCCCCTCTAGTACTCATCCATGTGTTTCTCACCCCTCCCCCCCCCCTCCCTCCCCACCTTCTTTCCCCCTCCTCCATTATCACCTATTTTTTCTCTTATTTTCATCATTTATCAGTTATTTTTCTCTCCCGTGATAATGTAGCACAAGGGGGTTGCATAAAAGATCGTTATATAACACCCACAAGACACCCAGACACCGCCCGCTTGCCTCAGTTGACTCACAGACAGCGAGAGGGGAGGGTTGCCTGTGGCTCTCTCTCGCCTGAGATTATGACCGGGTGGCCAATATCTTCGTTTTTCACCACCCAAATGCTTTTCCAACTTATTTTAGCACTCTTGAAGGTTCATATATACATCATATATGTAAAATAAAAGCATACCGAAAACAAATAATGCTCTATATTGTAAATATAACGGCTAGAAAATATAAGGCTAGAAATGCACAAATAACTACCCTAGCCCCTAGGTCTATTTCGCGCTTGTCAGGTTAATGATCGTAATAGACAAGGGGGAGGAGTATATGTCTGTATGTAAAATACAACCTCACACACACAATTAGAAACGACCATAATGTAGAAAACCACGAAGCTCTTTGGATTGACTTACACCTGCCTAAGACAAAACCCATCACAATTGGATTTTGGCCACCAGACGACACACAATTCTTAAACAAACTTGAACGAACTTTGTCATTACTAGACCCCCGGAATGAATCTATTATACTAGGGGATTTTAACTTGTGTTACAAACAACGAAATAATAGGCTTGTACGAGAATACAGGCACATACTGACAATGCACAATCACAAACAACTCATCACAACCCCCACACGTATCTCTGATAACACTGCTACAATATTAGACCAGAGAGGACAAAATATCACAATCAGGGGTTATACAAACGGGGATAAGTGATCACTTCGTCACATATTGTACACATAAAACTCAAAAAATTACCCTAGAGAATCACAAGGTTATTAGAACAAGGTCACTGAAACTACAACAAAGAAACATTTTTGGACATTTTATGGAATACAGATTGGTCTCCAGTGTTTGGAAATACAAACATTAATGATGCATGGGTTGGCTTCAGAACCATCATCACAAACATCCTAGACGAAATAGCCCCTCTGAAAGACATACGAATTAAAGCAAGGTCAGACCCATGGATCAACAGTGACATACTACACCATCTGGAACATAGAGACAATCTGTTAAAAAGGCTAGTGAAACATAGACATGATATTCCCATAACAACAGTGTCACAAGTGAAATATCTCGGACTAAAACTGGACTCGACTCTGTCAGGTGAAACAATCTTGGAATCGATCCTGAGTAAATGTAGAGCACGTATTAAATACCTGTATAGACAGGTGGGATGCTTGCTAGTGGCGACCAAAAAGACCCTATGCCAAGCGCTTGTTCAATGTCATTTTGACTATTCTGTGTCATCCTGGTACTCTGCATCATCTAAATCAGCAAAGCACAAACTTCAGGTCACTCAAAATAAAATGGTTAGGTTCATGCTGAACCTAGGACCAAGATCGCATATTGGCCAGGAACAACTTCAGTCACTTGGTATGCTCAATGTCTCTGACAGGGCCAAACAAATCAGACTCATAAATGCCTTCAAAATATTTTATGATATGGCTCCAGAGTATTTAACCCTGGAGAGGATACGCCGTTGCCTATTTGCACGGGCGTGGTGTGCAAAACAATTTGTTTTTGAGTCTGCACATCCCACATGGCCATATTCTCAGTTATCGGCCTGCAGGCAGTCAGTGTGCTGTAGGCCTCAGTCGGGTGTGGAGGTACTGTTCACCCAGCAATATGAGAACAGGCTCAAACAGGATATATCTGTTGCAAATCTGCAACAGCCTTACATAGGTAGTGACATTTACTTATATCGAAGAGTGGACACTAGTGATATTGACTTGAGATATTGATCTGGAAGTGATAGGCATCTTAGTGTTATGTTACGAGCGGGGTTCGAATCCATAACATAAAGAAACATTCCACTAAACACCACAAAACGAGGACTTATTATTTAGCCTCACAAAATGCGGAAAATATGACTATCAGTTTCAGTCAAGAATAAGTGGTATGTTAAACTTCCACAAAAACTAGCAACTTTCTTTGTAGTCACTAAAACCAGGACCCTGGTCCTGACTAAAACCTTGGTAGGTGAAAAGATGTGGCAAGTTCATCAAATATCAGTTGATATCAAATGGCTGTTTTAGCCTAAAAAAGCCAAAGTTATTCCTTTCTCATCACTCTTTCAGAATTAGTTATCTTTAGTTACTTTGACTTAGATTTATCCCAACAATCAAAAGAATAATATATTAGCATATAAAGGTAAAATGTAAAGAGTATGTAAAATATAATTATAATTTATTTAAATGATTAATTATACACAAAAGTTACTTCTAGTGAAAATATCAAATTTGAGAAACATTGAAGTGAAATAATAATGAAACTCTTAAGAAAAATAATACATAGTTATATAAATACCCTCCAAGAGAGTAAGTGAAAGCAATCAATAAACAGAAAAAATCCTAGGCGATACTTATTCAACTCATGGTGATTCTTTTACAAACAAACTCAGGACAGGTCAGCTTAAGATGGTGGTGGAGAATACACTACCTGCTGTTACGGTACTAGCGGCTTATATACCCTTAGCGCACCTGGCTCTGATACCAACTTCTTTAGCTGTATTAATCTCAACTCATTACTTTTACCAAGAACTCTATGATATATCTTGTAAACATTACTTATGATTAGAAAAGCCAAATACATTATTACCTAGTTATAATCAATATCATTCGTACGTCAGGCAACGAAGAAGAGCAAGGGGGTTGGAAGAAAGGGGAGGAGAATGAATAGGGTTACGAGTGTAGGACGATAGGGGGTAGAATGGAATGTGAACGAAAGCGGGGTAGTCTGCACGAAGCCTCCCAAGACCACCTCACTCGTTTCTGTACACTCTTGAACAAAAATATCTTCCTATATGAAACTAAGCTGTCTACAGGTCGAATTAATTATACCGGGCTCATAACATTGCATACGATGTTCAATCATAAATAATTAAAGATCGTACCCACCATAACAAGCACAATACCTCAATTACAACCAGTGACACTTGCATGAAATAGAAATCCCTAACACCTCCCTCACAAAGAGATTTATAAGAGAAGCGAAACTAAATCTAAATCCTAATACAATAATTTTAAATCTAATACCATTCACCAAACCATAAACCAAAACCAAAATCACATTAACAAACTTACAAATTATTGCTGGCAAAATAGCTCTAACAACTAAAACAAATCTCATTCAGTTTCGGGACAACATGTCCGCGATGATATTGTTCTTTCCCTTTATGTGGTGAATTTCAAGGTTATATGGTTGCAATGCCAAACACCATCTCATTAACCGCTGATTTGAGTTTTTCATTTTATACAAGAATTTCAGGGGGTTGTGATCAGTAAACACTTTCACGGGAAAATGTGAACCACTAAGATACACATTAAACTTATCCACTGCAAAGAGCAAGGCAAAACACTCTTTTTCAATAGTGCTGTAGTGTTTCTGATAAGGTTTGAGTTTACCGGATGCATAGCAAACTGGATGCAAAATCTCAGCATCACTGTACTGTAACAAAACTGCTCCTACACCAACATCACTAGCATCCACCTGAATTATGAACGGTTTATGAAACTGAGGGGACTTCAGAATAGGTGCATTGACTAATAGGCAACGAATCTTTGTGAATGAAGTTTGGCATTCTGGGGTCCACACAAATTTTCTCTTGGGACTAATCAAGTCTGTTAGGGGGGCGGAGAGGTCAGCGAAGTTGGGTACAAATCTCCGATAGTACCCAGCCATACCCAAGAAGCGCATTACTGCCTTGCGGTCCTGGGGAATATTCAGTGTTGAAATGGCTTCGACTTTGGCAGAAATAGGGCTGACTTCCCCTTCTCCTACCACGTGACCCAGAAATATTAGTTTGGCATGGCCGAACTCACTCTTGGCAAGTTGACAGTGAGTCCCGCCCTGGCCAGGTTGGAGAAGAGACTCTGTAGCTGGTGAAGATGATCCTGCCAGGATTCGCTGTAGACCACAATATCGTCGAGGTAGGATTGCACGCCCGAGAGGCCATCTGTCACCCGGTGGATTAGTCGCTGGAATGTGGCGGGCGCATTCACCATACCGAAAGGCATGACGGTGTATTGGAATAGCCCGTCCGGGGTGACAAATGCAGACACTCTCTTGGCCCTCTCCGATAGTTTTATCTGGTAGTAACCCTTCAGCAGGTCAATCTTGGAGATGTACTTCATTCCTCCCAAACGGTCCAACAGGTCGTCGATCCGTGGCAGAGGGTAGCAGTCCTGGCGGGTGAGTTGGTTTACCCGGCGATAATCCGTACACATCCTAAATGTGCCATCAGGTTTGTCCACGAGTAGGCATGGAGGGGACCACTCGCTGTCGCTCCGTTCCACCAATCATTGGGCGAGTAGGAAGTCCACTTCCTGTTGAAGTGCCGCACGCTTCTCTGGATTGGCGCGGTAGGGATGTTGTTTGATGGGAGTGGCCCCCTCCGTCAGGACCACATCATGTTCCACCAGGGGACACTGCTGGGGAACGTCACCAAACAGCTGTGGAAACTCGGAAAGCAGGTACTCCAAGTTTTCACCTTGGTCAGACAACAAGTGCTGGAATTTTAAATGGGGGTAGTCAAGAAGTCCGAGTTTTGCAATTTGTTATCAAGAGGCAACTGGATGTCATTATGCTCCTTGATCTTTAGATCCTCTAGTTCACCTTCAAACTGTGCTACTGATTCAAAGTTTAATACCTTATCTGGATCTCTGCAGTGATAGGCTTTCAGCAGGTTAACATGTACTATTCGGACTTCCTACGATCAGGGTTTTTTAAAACATAATTCACATTACTTGTTTTCTTAAGCACAACATATGGACCATGGTACTTGCTTTGTAGCGGCTTTTTAGGTATAGGCAGAAAGGCAAGCACTAGATCTCCTGGCTGAAATTCTCTGACAACTGTAGTCTTATCATACTGCACTTTCATTTTATCTTGAGACTTCTCTAAATTGTTCATAGCTAGTTCTACTGCAGATCTCAGTCTAGATTTAAATTGATGCACATAAGTGAGATGTTTATTAGAATTAGCATTGATCCAAGTATCTTTTAACACTTTCAAGGGACCTCTGACCTCATGACCAAAAACTAGGGAAAATGGTGAAAATCCTAGAGAATCTTGTACCCTGTTTCTTACAGCATACAACACAAAATGGATGCCCTCATCCCAGTCGGCATTGTTCTCTTCACAATATTTAGTGAGCATTGATTTGAGGGTCCGATGGAACCTTTCTAATGCCCCCTGGGACTGTGGGTGACTGGCAGTGGAATGGTACTGGTGTACTCCCAACTCTTCCATGGTTTGCTTGAAGAGCTGAGAGGTAAAGTTACTTCCTAAATCAGACTGTACCACACAGGGTATTCCATACTGGGTGAAAAATTTACTAAGCGCCTTTACTACATTCTTTGATGTTATACGCCTCAAGGGGAACACTTCTGGATACCTAGTGGTGGAACACATGACAGTCAACAAGTACTCATTCCCACTACGGGTTCTTGGTAAAGGTCCTACACAGTCAATTATGATTTTACTGAACGGTTCATCCGTTACAGGGATGGGATTTAATCATTTAAGGGTGCAGGCTTGATGGGTTGGTTGGGTTTCCCCGCAAGTTGACACACATGACAAGTTTTACAGTAAGACTTCACAGATAGTTTCATCCTCGGCTAAAAGAAATCATTGAGAATTTTGTCATAAGTCTTGTTGACAACCAAATGTCCACCACTAAGGTCATGAGCAATGGAAATTATGTCTACTCTATACTTATGTGGCACAACTACTTGATGCACTTCTTGCCAGGGCTCGTCAGCTGGCACATTGGGAGGTCTATTCTTGCGCATCAGGGTACCATTACTTAGATAGAAGCATTGAGGATAGTTTCCTATATCTGACTCTTCCACAGCCCTATCAAAATATATTGCCAGTTCAGGGTCCTGCTTCTGAGCCTCTTTGAGAGTTTCAGAATCAATGGGAATCTTGCTAATATCCTCTGACTCTACATCAGGAAATAGGGAGGAAGTGTCTAGGTCAACACTATCAGGATCAACTTTGTCCTTCTTACTGTGGTGACCATCCCCACTTCTAGTCACTACACAAGAGGGAAACAAATTGGGATACTGACTTTCTAATTGCTTAGTGTTGTTATCAGAAGAGGGAGTGGAGGTAACTATGGGGTCTGTTATCACTTTGCCACCAGCGATATCGCTGCCCATCAAAAAGTTCACTCCTTCTACAGGTAGGGAATCTTGAATCCCAACAGTAAAGTAACCACTAGCTAAATCAGTTTTTAGATATACCCTAGCCAAAGAAACAACAAGACACCCACTGACTCCCTGAATGAGTATACTCTGGCCCAGCAAACAGTCCTCAATACTGGGCACCAATCCTCTTACCAAGAGGTTATGAGATGCTCCTGTGTCTCTCAAAACAATGAATGGGATAGTCAGTGGGTGCGTCAGTAGAGGAAACTGATCCTGTGGAAAGAAAAGGTTGGAACTGGTTAGAACAGCTAGGTGGTATACTAGGGAAAACCTGGTTGTGAGACCCATCAGAGTCAGAACATGCACTCAACACCGGTGGATTAGGAGGGGATACTGCTACTCTATTTGGATGAAGTACAAGGGAAGAGGCTAGAACAGCACTACTCTCTGGTTTACGGGTTTTCTCTTTTAACTTTAATTTGGGACACTCTCTGATAAAATGTCCAGGTTGTTTACAGTAAAAACAAACTAAGGGTCCAGGAGGTTTAATGGAAGAAAGATAAGTTTTGTTAAATTCCTTTTTATCAGATCCATTGCCCCCAGAAGCTACCCTTGAAACTGGTTGGGACACACCACCATAACCAGACCTACCACCAGTAGATTGGAAACTACCACCATCACGAGGACCAGCACCAGATGGTGGTCGGATGCCAGGTCCTCTCTGTCCTGTCCTGAAATAAGAATCGCCATGAGTTAATCGGGAATTTTCAGCCAAAATAGCCGCCCTGTCTACAGATTGCACCTCTCTCTCTTGGAGGTAAAGTTTTAAGGGGAAGGGGACTTTGCGGAGAAATTCTTCAAGCATAACTAGCTGGCACAACTGCTCAAAGGTTGTCACTTTACTGGCTCTCAACCAACTCAGAAACTTTCGCTCTTTTTCCTTTACAAATTCTAGATAAGTTTGTTTTTCACCTTTCTTCATATCCCTGAAACACTGACGATGAGTTTCAGGAACCTGATCATACACTGCTAAGACTGATTTTTTTTTCATAGGTCAAGGAATCAATGGGGAGATTGGTGTAAACCTGCTTGGCTTTACCTATGAAAGCAGTCTGGGCTAGAAATGCCCACTGATCATTTGGCCATTTGAGTTGGTTGGCTGCCTTCTCAAAAAGGATGAAGAAATTCTCCGGGTCAGTCTCATCAAAACTAGGGACAAACTTTAAACTATGACCCTTATCAGAAATGGTCTACTTGCAACCGAATCCCTTTGATTCCGGTTTTCTTCAGCTTTTAACTTCAACATGCGCTCATCATGCTCTCTCTCACGTTGCTTCTCCTCAAGCTCATACTGTTTTTGTTCAAGCTCATGCCGTCTTTGTTCACGCTCATGTTCAATATTATGCTGTTTTTGTTCAAACTCATACTGTCTTTGTTCACGTTCATGTTCAATTTCTCGCTGTCTCTGTTCTCTGTCAGATTTTGCATTCTCCAGCTCTAATAGTTTCACTTTCATCCATGCATCACTACCTCCTTCCTCTGCACACAACTGATATGCTGCCTCAGACAAAACACCAGTATTTACCAATTTCCCAATCACGCTCCTTCTAATCTCACCTTTGGTATTACTAGTTTTGTAAGGTGCATCATACTCTGTGGCTAAGGCAATCCAGTCTACTTTTCTGAGCTTCGACACAGACAAGGTGCTCAAGGAGGGGTCAGCGACAAATTCACTAATTTTAAATTCCATGATTGAATGCTATGAACAATGGATGAACGAGAAAATGTATGACAAATTAAGATGAGTGATAAACGCGAATAATTGGCATTAAAGAACGTAGAGGCTGACACAGCTCTCTCAACTCATAAACAGAACGAAACGAGATGGATGAGATGAGTATGCGATGTCCTAGCGAGGGACTTAATGTTTCACTAATGTTCTCAATTACTACCAAACGAGGGAAAGAAAGGAATCCTGGTCACGGCACCATGTTACGTTACGAGCGGGGTTCGAACCCATAACATAAAGAAACATTCCACTAAACACCACAAAACGAGGACTTATTATTTAGCCTCACAAAATGCGGAAAATATGACTATCAGTTTCAGTCAAGAATAAGTGGTATGTTAAACTTCCACAAAAACTAGCAACTCTCTTTGTAGTCACTAAAACCTTGGTAGGTGAAAAGATGTGGCAAGTTCATCAAATATCAGTTGATATCAAATGGCTGTTTTAGCCTAAAAACCCCAAAGTTATTCCTTTCTCATCACTCTTTCAGAATTAGTTATCTTTAGTTACTTTGACTTAGATTTATCCCAACAATCAAAAGAATAATATATTAGCATATAAAGGTAAAATGTAAAGAGTATGTAAAATATAATTATAATTTATTTAAATGATTAATTATACACAAAAGTTACTTCTAGTGAAAATATCAAATTTGGGAAACATTGAAGTGAAATAATAATGAAACTCTTAAGAAAAATAATACATACCGGTAGTTATATAAATACCCTCCAAGAGAGTAAGTGAAAGCAATCAATAAACATAGAAAAAATCCTAGGCGATACTTATTCAACTCATGGTGATTCTTTTACAAACAAACTCAGGGCAGGTCAGCTTAAGATGGTGGTGGAGCATACACTACCTGCTGTTACGGTACTAGCGGCTTATATACCCTTAGCGCACCTGGCTCTGATACCAACTTCTCTAACTGTATTAATCTCAACTCATTATTTTACCTAGAACTCTATGATATATCTTGTAAACATTACTTATGATTAGAAAAGCCAAATACATTATTACCTAGTTATAAGCAATATCATTCGTACGTCAGGCAACGAAGAAGAGCAAGGGGGTTGGAAGAAAGGGGGGGAGAATGAATAGGGTTACGAGTGTAGGACGATAGGGGGTAGAATGGAATGTGAACGAAAGGGGGGTAGTCTGCACGAAGCCTCCCAAGACCACCTCACTCGTTTCTGTACACTCTTGAACAAAAATATCTTCCTATATGAAACTAAGCTGTCTAAAGGTCGAATTAATTATACCGGGCTCATAACATTGCATACGATGTTCAATCATAAATAATTAAAGATCGTACCCACCATAACGAGCACAATACCTCAATTACAACCAGTGACACTTGAATGAAATAGAAATCCCTAACATTAGCCAGATGGCGAGGCAACAAGCTCAGCAGGTTAGTGTGTCTGATGTTGCCATACTGTGGGTCTGATGTTGCCATACTTTGGGTAAGGAATTTTTCATGACATGATTTCAGTTACCTCCATATATTTTATTGTAGTATCTATGTTACTCAGATCTCGATTATTGCACTTTGGTATTATAATAGGACGATGTAGGAAGCACTATGTTGATTTTGGTTTGATTTCAAGTATATTTGGGTATCAAAACAATTTTTAGAAAATGGGGCAAATTTTTTAGAGGGTCGAAATTTTAACCCATTTTGCAACTTCGCACTTCTCTAAACGTATGGAGACTACAGGGTCGTCCTTCATACACCAATCAGCCCCACCATTCCCATCCACAACATCAGAGTCCTAGCACCCTCAGGACGAATTTAGTATTTTTTCATTTTTTAAGTAAGACTAACTTAAAACCTCTACTTATTTTTGTATTAAATTATTTAAAAATACTAATTATCTTTCAATATCTATCATTTACTAACACAATATTAGGGGATCCTTATATTATTTTTAGCAATTTTCATTAAGTCTCTAAGTCTTTTGGTTTGGGAGATATTTGAGGTCAAATTCGATGTGCATATTCACAACGACCATACCATGAAAATTACGTTTTTGAGCGTTACCTCTCCAGGGTTAAAGAGTAATTTTGTTAAAGCAAATGAGAGGATTGGACACAATACAAGGAATAGGATGTATAATTTTACGGTCCCGAGAATCCAAGGACAGGGTAAGCTAACATTCTTCTTCACTGCCATCAAAGACTGGAACAACCTACCCCAGTCAGTCCGTGAAAAGAGAACACTGTATTCCTTCGGATGTAGCTTGAAGGAGCACCTGAACCGGACAGCTGCGAGAAGGGAGCACCAAGCTTATGTCTACTACTAAATACGACATAAGAGATAGGCAAAACAAACTGAAATGATTACTGAAATATTTTGACCAGTCCAACTATAGAATGTAAGGTATCTTAATATAACCCCCTAGAAATACTTTCTCTAAATTATCTATTTTTTTCATCCTCCCCTTTTTCCCCAGCTAACCTAATCCCTCAAGGACCCCAATGGAAATACGCCTAACGGCCTTATTGGGCTATCCATAGTTGGAATTATGCAAAGCTGGTACATGTCATATTTGTAACCTCACGGCTATTAGGACGCCATTTTTCGATTTAACTGGCCTTTCCGTACCAGAGGCAGAGGAGAAGGGGTTCATGCGGTCTTGCTTCAGGCTTCACCCTCCACCACGCCAACTCACACCCACCTGGTCTCTTGATTTAACCCTTGAAATACTTCACTCCCGTAGGTATTGTCACAATCCTCCCTATGAGTTGAAACTAAAGAAGGCTATTTTTCTTATGGCCCTGGCCATGGGTGACAGGGTGTCTGAGTTGGCGGCGATGAGTTCTGATCCCTCTTGCTTAAGGATCTCGAGGCGTAACATGAGTGTACATATTGCTCCTGCTCTTAATTTCATTGCAAAAAATTAGCATGCTAACCATGTATTTTCAGAATTTGAAGTTCCATCTCTTAAACAGGGCGATAAACACCACTTACTTTGCCCGGTGAAATAGTTTATGTTATATATGCGGGAATCTCGACCAACTCAGGCTGGGTCCCTCTGGGTCTCGCGGACAGGTAAACGTCTCCAAAAGTGGCAGTTAGCAGCTTTGTTAGTTGAAGTTATCAGGGAAAGTAATCCGGGTGTTCTTGCATGGCCACACGATATAAGGAAATGGGCTGCTTCGCTCCGATTTTTACATAATTATTCACTTGATGACATGCAAAAGACCAACTTATGGTCTTCTACTCATACATTCCTCACACGTTACCTGTCTCATGAAACCTTCTCGACGATGTGTAGCTTTAAGGCAGAGAGTCTAGTTATAAGCTTTATTTTTGTGTAAAAGAAGGGGGGGGGAAGTGTTCTAGCTAAGACCTCCTATCTGTCTCCTATGTGATACAACATCATTGTGAGATTAAAAGGTTCATGTGATAACCCATTCCTAAGACTGAAGTAAGTCTAGTCAGGAAAATTATTTTTATACTTTAGGTATGGCAATAGAGTATTAATTTATGCTCAGTAATCTTAAGATTATTTATATATGCATTGTACACAAATATTTTGTAATAGAGTACCTGTTGTTACGGTTATATACAGTATACGTCGTAATTGTATAAGTATTTCCAAAGAGACGAATATTTATTTATTTATTATCATAAACTAAATGTATAGTTTTATGTGTATGATATCCTACTGTTCTATCCAAACATTCAGGTTATTTTGCAACAGGCTAACCCTTAATAAACGCCACCTGTAAACCCTTTTCTATTTTCTGATTAAACATTGATCGTTTTTGTGTGATTTTTATTGACCGTAGTAATTTGTTAGTGGTTATGATATTCTTGATGAATGTCCCCCTCCAGACTTGTGACACCAGGCGCATCGTCAATGATGAAGGGGCCACTAATAAATTATAGGTTTGAGTCCCGAAGGGAAGAAGGAAAACCTAATATTTAGTAGTGGCCCCGGAATCATTGACGATTCTGGCCCTCCCTTCCATCCCCTTCCCATTCATCTGCTGTATTTTAGAGAGTCTTGATATATCAGTAAAGGACGAAGTACGCTCCGAGAGACCGAGGCGACGCGCACATTAGACAGCAGAAGCCTGATAAGCGCAATAGCTGGATCATGTTTATTTTTATTATTATTGATTATTTTGTACTAGTTTTTTCTAGTAGTGGTCTATCTATCTATTGCCTGACGCCGTGATCCCCGAAGGGGTGGTCACGAACGAACCACCTCCATGCACCTCTGTCCCCAGTCAGTCGACTCCCCTCCCCCCAACCAGCACCACCTTCGTTCATATACTTCCTCACTCCATCCTTCCACCTCTCCTTCGGTCTACCTCTCCCTCTCTGTCCCTCCACCTTGCTCTCGTACACCCTCTTAGTCATTCTCTCGCTTTCCATACATTCCATATGGCCGAACCATCTCAAGTTGTTCCTTTTCACACTTTCCAGCACATCTACCTCCACACCACACCTCCTTCTTACTTCCTCATTAGTCTGTCTATCCCTCCATGTAACTCCGCACGCACTTCTTAAGTAATTAATTTCCACTGCTCTCACTCTTGGTCTGAGTCTCTCAACCAACGTCCATGCTTCACTTCCGTACGTCAGTGTCGGAATTACCACACTGTCATGCAAGGACTTCTTCACTTCCATACTGACCACCCTATTTCTTGTTACTGCTTTCAGCGCTCCTACAACCCTCTTCCCCTGTTGTACCCTCTCCCGCACTTCTTCATCCATAGTCCCATCTTTACTCAACACACTGCCCAGATACTTAAAAGAGCTGACGATCTCCATAGCCTGACCGTTCAACTTCACCTCACACTCTGTGACTTCACCCCTTTCGAAGACCATAACCTTGCTCTTCCCCGCATTTACCTTCAAATTCCGTTTTTCGTACACTGTTCCAAACTCATTTACCAGACCCTGCAACTCCCATTCATTATCACTCATCAGAACTGTATCATCCGCAAACAGCAGTATAGGTAGCTTCCACTCATTTCCCTCCCTTTTCAGCGATACACCAACATCCACTGCTCTTGATAGTATTTCTTTCATGACTCGATCCATATATACAGTAAACAACCACGGGGACATCACACACCCCTGTTTCAAACCAACATTCAGGTAAAAGAACTCGCTCTGCTCACTCTCCACACGTACTGCCGCCTTTGCACCCTCATACATGCTCTTCACTGCTTTCAGCAACTTGCCATCTACTCCGTATATTCTAAGTACTTTCCACAAACATTCTCTATCCACTCTGTCATAGGCCTTCTCCAAGTCCATAAAGGCAACATACACCTTTTGTTTCTTCTCCAGATATTTCTACACAACACATTTCAGGGTAAAAATCTGATCTACACATCCTCTTCCCTTCCTAAAACCTCTCTGCTCGTCGCCTATCCATTTCTCCGTTCTCACTCTCACTCTCTCAACAATCACTACCCTACTGTATACCTTCCCTACTACGCTTAGAAGACATATTCCTCGGTGGTTACCACACACTCCTCTTTCCCCTTTGCCCTTATATAGGGGGACTATTATGCCAGTTGTTACGACTGAGGTTTAAATATATCAGGGCTCTTATTCATTGGACTAGTAATGGCATAAATGCTACAACGGAAAGCGTTAGATCCAACCTCTGATGTATATTCCCAGTGAACAAAGAACACAAATACTCTCCAGAGTTCTATATGCAATAATAGGTTATTAAACTCTCAATAAATGTGCGTCTACTCTAGGCTTAATGTTATGTGAAAACAGCCTATTACTACCTATAACCGAAGGTGCTTGGTTATGGTATGCAAACTAAGGTGGTAAGAGAAGTTACAGCTTACGTTACTTTAATCAATAAATGTCAGGCACTCCTGCATGAAAGAAAGTGCACTAAAGTCCTTCAACACCAACAAGGAATCTTCTTTAAATGTTAGATGCTATCAAGATGCTCGAATCGGAAATGGAACCCAAAAAGGCAGGCAGCGGAACAATGCTCGTGGAGGCTATGCACACAAAAAGGCAGGAGATATAAATGCAGTCGGAGCCAAGAATATCCTAAACGCCACAACAATAATAATAATCGCCACGACAATGCAGTATTCCTATCAACAAAAAGAGCCTAAGTCGTTTGTGTCTCAATACATCAAACTAGGCTGCGAAATGCTTGTGTAATCATAAACAGGTATGCATAAAAAGAGTAATTGGTTTAATATACTTAATGTCTACTGTGACTGATAAAGTCTAGCTAGAGTCAATGATACGAGATACTGGTGCGCATGGCATGCCGCATAGCCTAGTGCAAATCTCAAGTCTGTGCGTCAAGTATTACGTTAGAGTGAAGGGTAGCTCTCTTGAGAAACCTTAATACCGAAGTATTAAGCGTTCTCCTGGCGTACCTCAAAGACAAACAACCGAGCCTAGAACAGTGCAGAATGGTATAGGCAAAAAGCCCTCATTCGTGCATGCTCTATTCTCAATGGCACACAGACTAGAATTTACCCAATCAACTCCAGTTCTCAGGTATGTCGTGCAGCTTTTAACTAAAGCCAGCACCCATCGGAAACAATACCTTATAGTATCAGACTCCTAGTCTAGCATTATCTAATCTAGCAGAACACTAATAATTATAGGAAGCGTTACTGAACAATATGAATGCCAACCAATGCTTCGTGATCAACTTATCTTAACAACTAACATACATGGGTTATATAAGACCTTAACACACAATACAACTGGCCAGCATGAAGCTGATTATGCAGAGTTAACCAGAGGGGGTATAATATTAATAAAAGGTGGTGAAAGATATGGAAAATGAGAGAGATAGGCAGAGGAAAAGGTTCTCAGGTGCAGAGAGGGAGACAGGTATCAAAGGGATAAGAGGGATGCGTTCTAGAAACCAGATCTGAGGGAGAGAGTGGCCAGAGAGCAGTATATATACTAGCACTAGTTCGAACTGCGTGGGAAAGCGGTAACAAGTCCTCTAGCCAATGCTAAAGAAGCTAGCTAAACATGACATCACCAAGCATGGTAAAAAACTCCTTCAACGAATCCCCACGAGGCCAGCCAGCTATGACGTCATCGAGTATAGCAAAACACTGCGCGCCTCCCCACACTCTGTTCTACTCTCTCTCTCTCTCAAATCCTATCATTACTACTTAATGATAAAACATATACTTTGCAATTAAATATATAAAGCCTTGACATGGGTGAAAATAAAGAGCCTTTCTGGACTGCCCATGACACGAGCTTTCATATGAAATAAAGCACACAACAATACATCAACTGTAGCCACATCCACTGCCCTGGCGATCCTAGCGAGTCACTGTAGGACGAGCCATGCGGTTCTAACGGAGTGGTCAACGTCATACAGTCTTCCAGTCATCGGGTGCACTCCCCTTCTCCCATGCTAGTTTGCACATTTTCCATAGCCATTCGATCACTATCTCACCACCATACCTCAACATTTCCCAACACACTCCATCTGTTCCTGGTGCTTTACCCAACTTCACTCTTTTTATGGCTTCCCACACTTCCTGATCCCCACCTCCTCCTCCACTACTTCTCTTCTTCTCCCTCCCATACCATATCCAACTATGTTTGCTGGCTCTTCATTCCTTACATTTAGCAACTCATTGAAGTACTCCCTCCATCTTTCGACTCTCTCTTGCTTCTCGGCTAGCATTCTCCCATTCTTATCTTTCACACCCTTACTGTTTCCCTTGCTACCTTCCCTAACTTTCTTGACTTCTTTCCAGAACAGTTTCTTACTCTCCCTCCATTTTACACTCAGATTCCCTCCAAATTCCTCATCTACTCTTTTCTTACTTTTCTTCACTACTCTCTTCACCACCCTCTTACTCTCCACATACCTCGCTCGTTTCTGTCTCTCGAAATCTTCATTCCCTCAACTACCCAACCACTCTCTATATGCTTTCTTCTTTTCTTCCACAGCTATTTTTACCTCTTCTGTCCACCATGCTGTACCTTTCACTCCCCTCCCTCTTCTCCTCACTCCACACACCTCCTCACATGCTGCACAGATGCAGACAGCAGAAGCCTGATAAGTGCAATAGCTGGATCATGTTTATTTTTATTATTATTTATTATTTTGTACTAGTTTTTTCTAGTAGTGGTACCCACATCATATAGGACGAGTCCGTGAGTTGTTTTGTTATATTTAAGAGCGTTTTGCTCACGATGTGTGGCAATCGTATTTGTTCTCACTCCTAGGCGGGAAGTTTGAAAGGCAAGCCTGAGTTCAAAGATTGCCCATAAACAATGTTAAGGCGCATCGTCAATGATTCCGGGGCCACTACTAAATATTAGGTTTTCCTTCTTCCCTTCGGGACTCAAACCTATAGTGTGAGTTTGCTTTTTCGTGGGAATGGTTGAGTTATTTGCCGGTTTGTTAAGTTTGGGTGAAGTTGTGGAGGGAAAAGGTGAAAGTTTAGGGGGGCAAGACGAGGTTGTTGCGGTGAGGATTTTTTTTTATGTTTAGAGGTCGATGGTTGAGGTGATAGAGTGGTAGTAGGTGATACTGATGTAGGTTTTGGTTGATTGAATAATGGTTTCGGAAGTGTAAGGTGAGATTTGTAAGTCAGGTTAGTTGTGTTTGGTCTTCTCGTGGGCAGGAGTTCATCCCCCACTGGATAATTTGAATTTGTGCTGGCCAGTCAGAGGTGTTCAAAGCAATCATTCGGGTTCTTAACTGATTGCCCACTGGTAAAAAACAAAAACAAAAAAAAAACACACATTTCTGGCATGGAAACTTAGAGCAGTTTTAGACTAATTTTGGGGTGCTGAATCCAAATCTGATCTCAGATTTGCTGTATCACATCACATTTTTGTGCTATTGGTATACCCCATTTTCATGGATTTTACCAAAAATTAACTTTTCGTCACTCATTGCGGATGGTCAGTGATTGCTTTATTGTTAGAATATGGTGTTTTATTTTTAGGATAGTGTTTTTATAATAGTGAGGGTTCAATCCCAATAGGACACTCTGTGAAAATGAAAGAAGAGTATGCCAACATCAAGATTGTTCTGGAGAGGTTGCAATACCATGTTCATGGATGGGTAATTTGTGTGGATTTGAAAATGGTGAACTTTCTGCTGGGCCAGCAAGGAGGTTACACAAAATATCCCTGTTTCCTGTGCTACTGGGACAGTAGGGCTACAGTAGACCACTGGGTGAAAAAGAAATGGCCACCAAGAAACAGTTTGACGCCTAGTGACAAGAACATCATTAATGACCCTCTGGTTGATAGGAAAAACATTGTCTTTCCCCCACTGCACATAAAACTTGGTTTGATGAAGCAATTCGTCAAAGCTCTTGATCACAGTGGAGACTGCTTCAGCTATATATGTTCAACCTTTCCAAGTCTCAGTGACGAGAAGAAAAAGGCAGGAATATTTTATGCGGCAGAGGCTAGAGCTTGGAATGCATTCTCTGATGTGGTGCAGAATTTCCTTGGGAACAGGAAAGCTGACAACTATATAGAGCTATATATAGGTTAAATATAGAGCAACTTCCTCCAGTGTGCCTGGATCCTAGAGGTGTACACTATGCTTGGAGTTTGTACCATTTTAATGATACTGTTCTCAGAAGTGTTAAGGCGCTGAATGAATTTATATGTTAGCTTTCTAATGAGTGATTGGTAACAGTGTAAGTTCATAGAGGCACATAGCGTACTTGTACTCTCATATTTTGAGAGCCCCAGAAACATTTTCATGATATTGTGATATGAGATACTTAGTCTATTCACTGTCATTTTCTTATAGTTCCACCATAGTTGTGCTGTATACATTAGTGAGCAGTAGGAGTTGAACAATGTTATTTTTGTATCTCATGTGCACATATGAAATTTTCTTAATATTGAATTTCCCTGTATGTAAAGTTGCCTTCGCTAACGACCCATATCCTCATCATCTGAGCGATCACTTGAAATATAGTGTCCTAGATACTTTACTTTACTTACTTCTTCTATAATGTTACGTCCTGGGATATATAAACACTGGGCTCTTTCTATTGGACTAGGTATGCGGCAACAAGCAACAACGGAAAACGCTAGATCCAACCCTTATCTATAAACCCAGGCAACAAACCACCCTAAACCGTCAAGAGTCCTGCCTGGACAACGAGGTATCCTATGACTCGGTTACAGGGTGCACGCACTATAGACTGCTGATAGTCAAGCAGGCTATATAAAAGATCACACAATTAAGTTGACTTAAAGCTTCAAGGAAAAGATAGATTACGGAATTAAATTGCAGAAACAATTTAATAACAAACTAGAAGAAAGTACATTTAACGTTACGTTAATTAATACAACTAATCACCCCTGCGTGAAAGAAGGTGAAAGCAAACAGTCCTCAAAACATCGTACAGGTAGACAAGATACGGGTTTCTAAACTGCATGCGGCTACTGTAGGATCTGATGCTTAGCAAAGAAAGTACGTTACGGATTTAGAGAACTCTTAACTCATAAGCAGGAATAAATACTAGTGATAGGCCATACAGTGTATAATGGCATAGGTATAATTAAATAAAGGCAGCAACTCGCAACATAACCACATACAGGTGTGCTTCTCACTCTTAGTCAGGCAAGCCTGCTCGGACAGAGTCTCTAAGCCACACCCTGACTCACAATGCTCACAAAAACGGTAAACTGTGGCACAATAGCAAGCATACAGAGATGATAAACCCCTAGCTGTTAATCTACCAGGTGGCAGTGGTCTAGCCGGAAGGATATAGACTTCGGATACCAGAGCTGAGCCACCTGTTCTAGCCTAGGGACGTTCCCAGGTCTGTGCGCCAAATTACTCTAATTGAAAGGGTGCTCTCTTGAGAGACTCAGATCGCAAGTATCTGACTCTCTCCTGGCGACCCTAAAACAAAAGCAAGACGTGCTAGCGCAGTGCTGAGTGGACTAGGCAAGGGCCCTCACACAACACAACGCTAGACCCACAGGGACACAGACAAGAAAATGCCCCCAGACTCCCACGGGTATCCTAGTAAAGTCGTGCGGGTCCACGGGACTCGCACCAGCAGACTTTACTTAAAGGATCGCAAAAAGCCTCCCCTCCAGTCTAGCCCCTGCTAACCTGACACAAGAACACACTAGCAAGCATGAAACCACCAAATATGAGACAACAAAAAAGCTTCCTAGGTCTCATTAACAATTACATCTCCGCATAAGGCCCAAAATCCTATCTAGTTATCTGAGAGCTCGTCGTTAATACAATAATAGATATAAGGTCTATCAAGGGGATGGGATAATTAAATAGATTGGTGAAGTAGAGGAAAGAAGGTATACAAAGTAAGAGAGAATGTTTCTAAGTGGGGTGGAGAGGGATAGATATCAAGGGGGTCCGAAGGGTACGACAATGAGGTTAGCTCTGAGTCTTGAATCTGTCGGGACCCTGGCCTAGGCATGCAGAATACATCCCAGGCTTGGCAACACTCAACACAGTTGCCGGGTTAAAATCCTCTACCCCGTGCATGAGTCGAAACTAAGCCTAACGTTGCAATCAAATGCATGTGGCAACGCTTCAGGCTCGTCCCAAGCTGGACTCTCCGCGCGAAGCAACGTCCCCCAGCCGGTCTCTCTCTCCCGCTCGTCTCCTCCCACTCTCACTAGACTTACATCTTATATATTATAATGAAACAATCAACTATCGAGAATAAAATATACCAAGATGCGTTGGTTAAGAATAAGGGCAGCTACAAGCTGTGAAACAACATAAGAATATCCCAGACATTAGTTACGTTGTCGTAGGATATATACTAAGGAAAAGCCCGCCGGCCGGCTGCCACCAGCCGGTTTCTAAACGGCTGGGCAGCCGACGCGCGCGCATGCCCGCACATGGCTACTATGCAGAAGCGTCACAATAATTTCTTCATACAAATGGAATTTAGGTAGCTTTGATTTCAATAGAAGGTTAGATTTAAATATTATGATATTGCTCTTTATAGGATTAAATTTGACTGAATGTTCGATTCCAAATTTTTCACATACTCTTAAATCAATTTATCCAGTCCTGCTCCAGAGGGCACGATTAAGGCTAGGTCATCAGCATACATGAGATGATTTACAATGGTGCTGCCAATGCAGCACCCAGTGCGAGTCTTGTTCAGCTCCAGACCAAGATCATCCATGTAGATGTTGAAAAGATACGGAGACAATATCCCCCCCTGCCTAACACCATTGGTTACGGCGAAAGAGCCTGACAGGATGTTGCCCCATCTTACACACATTTTTTGATTAGCATACCAGAAAATAAGTATCCTAACAATATAGCTAGGCACTCCCCTGTTAACTAATTTTTCAAATAAGGTTTTGTGACACACCCTATCAAAAGCCTTACTTGCATCAAGAAAACAAGATAAAAGTGAGCTATTTAGTTTGTTGTATGTATCAATCACTTCTTTCAGCACATATATGCATTGGTCTGTGCCGTGTTTTTCTTAAAGCCAAACTGATTGCTGCTGGTGACAATATATGCAGACATTCTTTCTAGCATTATCATTTCAACTACCTTACTCACCACACTAGCAAGTGCTACTGGGCGGTAGTTGTCTTTAGCTGTAATTTTACCTGATTTATCTTTAATGACAGGAACGAGTATTACGGATATCATAGACTCCGGCAGGACACCATGCGTAAATAGACTGGTGATGCAAGAATTAAGTTTATCTATTAACAACTTATCTGCATATTTAAGATGTTCTGCATATATACCATCCAGCCCACAAACTTTGATTAGGTTAAGTTTTCTTATGGCATTCTCAAGATCACTTTCAGACACTTTAATGTCTTCATAATTACTATCTTTCACATATTGAATTGCACCATTAGTAGACCTTTGGTTTACACTGTTAAGTAGTTCCTTAAAATGAGTTTTCCATAAGTCAGCAATGTTCTCTTCACCCGTAACCCCCTCAACACTGACAGGTAATGGTGTGTTACAATTTTGCATGGATCTGATGTCCTTCCAAAAACAGTTAGTATCCTTTTCTGCCAGACTCTTTGCAAGGGCTTCCTTCCTTAATTGGTTTTCATTTTGCTTAATAAATCTAATGGCATATTTGGTCCTAGCCTTTGCTCTTTTGTGAAGTTCAAATATAGGCCCCTGTCTGGGCTGACCTACTTCAAGCCAATGAGACCTAGCATCTCTGGAGGCCTGATACAGGTCAGCCACATAGTCTTGCCAACCTGGCTTATTGAATGAGGACTTATATTTATGGCTATTAAAAATACTTTCCCCCGCTTTTGATAAAGAATCTATTATACTATTGTAAAATTTAATAATGTCCTTTCTGTGTTGTGCATCACTACATTTTGGATCCCTGCATTGTGCTACACCATTACCATCATATTGCACCCTATTTAATAAGTCTTCGGTTTTATCACAGTACATTTGACACTCTTCATTTGAGATTACATTCCATGGAACTTTTGCGTTGATGCTATTGCTAGTTTCTGTTATTTCCGGTGCCTTATTAATTTGGATTGTTAATTCTATAGGTATGTGGTCGTCATCCGTAATGTCGTATCTTATGGCCATTTCTGAGATAGAGTCATGAAAGTCAGAGCTAGAGATTGCATGTTTAATTTTTATCCCGCATTTTTTGGTGAAGGCTTCCCATACTTGGCTGGTGAACTCGGGAGCGTTATCAGATAATAGTGAGATGAGGAGTCCAAACACAGGAAATATTTCGGTGGCTAACAGTTCGGCTATGGTCAGAGCACTATGATCTTTTGCGGGGCAGGCTATCAAGAATTTAGAATACATATCTACAAAAGTGAAAACAAATCGTTTACCATGACTTGATGTAAATGGGCCCATCACGTCAAGGGGAAAGGTCTGCCAAGGTTTATTTGCTGAGAGTGTTCCTGCGGGTCCGGGGGTCTTGCATCTGTCCTTACCTAGAGTGCAGGGTTTGCAGGCTTCCGTTAAGCATTTGGCAATTCCAGAGGGATTGATGGTCCAGTAGCGGTCTTGATTTTTTTTTGGCATCTTTTTCTGACCCAATTGGATGCCATTGTCTTCATGTATGGATATCATGTAGTTCTGGGCCACAAGAGGTTCTAGTACATCGTGTCCAGATTCGGTGTGAAGTTGATCTCCCCAACGAATCAGTTTGTGGAACATGTATTTCGGTATCCATTTCGGCTTACTCTTTTTTCCCAGGATTGTATTAGCGTAAGTTCTGGTGAGGTCTTTGTTGTTGGTTTGGGTAACACGGCTGGTGTAGAGTTCTGAAGGGCGGCGATGTTGGTTGGAGGATGTTCTGGTACAGGTAATCGGGAGAGGGCATCAGCGTTGGTATGTAATTTGCCGGGTCTATACTGTATTTCAAAATTGTATTCTTCAAGAGATTCTCGCCAACGTACTAACAATGCGGAGTTGGTTTCGCATTTTCGTAACCATTGTAGAAACTGATGGTCCGTTATAATAACTAATTTGGCTCCTAACACAAATGAACGCAAATGATTCAGTGCCCATATTACACCTAGACATTCTCTATTGGTGGCGGCATAATTTTGTTGGGCAGTGTTTAGGGTGGAACTAGCGTAGGCGATGACATGTTCCTTTCCATCTTGAACTTGGGCTAGAACGGCGCATAGAGTAATACGTCAGTATATAGTTGAAAAGGTTGTTGATAATCGGGGAAGCGACAATGGGGGCTTGGACGAGTTTATCTTTAAGATTATTGAAAGCTGTGTCTCTCTCGGTTGTCCACACAAATTCCGTATCTTTGTGGGTGAGTTGATGGAGGGGTCTAGCGATGGCTGCAAAGTTGGGTACAAAACGTCGGTAATAGGTGCAGCTAATCCGAAGAAAGATCTCACACCTTTGACGGTCATAGGGGGTTGTTGTTGAGTGATGGCTGATAGTTTGCGGGGGTCGAGGGCCATAAGATACGATATTACGGATGACGACCACATACCGATAGAATTAACAATCCAAATTAATAAGGCACCGGAAATAACAGAAACTAGCAATAGCATTAAGGCAAAAGTTCCATGGACTTTAATCTCAAATGAAGAGTGCCAAATGTACTGTGATAAAACCAAAGACTTATTAAATAGGGTACAATATGATGGTAATGGTGTAGCACAATGCAGGGATCCAAAATGTAGTGATGCACAACACAGAAAGGACATTATTAAATTATACAATAGTATAATAGATTCTTTATCAAAAGCGGGGGAAAGTATTTTTAATAGCCATAAATGTAAGTCTTCATTCAATAAGCCAGGTTGGCAAGACTATGTGGCTGACCTGTATCAGGCCTCCAGAGATGCTAGGTCTCATTGGCTTGAGGTAGGTCAGCCCAGACAGGGGCCTATATTTGAACTTCACAAAAGAGCAAAGGCTAGGACCAAATATGCCATTAGATTTATTAAGCAAAATGAAAACCAATTAAGGAAGGAAGCCCTTGCAAAGAGTCTGGCAGAAAAAGATACTAACTGTTTTTGGAAGGACATCAGATCATGCAAAATTGTAACACACCATTACCTGTCAGTGTTGAGGGGGTTATGGGTGAAGAGAACATTGCTGACTTATGGAAAACTCATTTTAAGGAACTACTTAACAGTGTAAACCAAAGGTCTACTAATGGTGCAATTCAATATGTGAAAGATAGTAATTATGAAGACATTAAAGTGACTGAAAGTGATCTTGAGAATGCCATAAGAAAACTTAACCTAATCAAAGCTTGTGGGCTGGATGGTATATATGCAGAACATCTTAAATATGCAGATAAGTTGTTAATAGATAAACTTAGTTCTTGCATCACCAGTCTATTTACGCATGGTGTCCTGCCGGAGTCTATGATATCCGTAATACTTGTTCCTGTCATTAAAGATAAATCAGGTAAAATTACAGCTAAAGACAACTACCGCCCAGTAGCACTTGCTAGTGTGGTGAGTAAGGTAGTTGAAATGATATTGCTAGAAAGAATGTCTGCATTATAGATTTGACTCCTGTAAGGAGATAAAGAAAACCTAATATTTAGTAGTGGCCCCGTAATCATTGACGATTATGCCTATTACATAAGGCACCCTCTTCAAACACTCATCCGCCGTAGTTTGAATCTACCGCGCAGAGCATAAAAAATATGAGGAGCCTTCATCATGAGCGCACGCAACCTCACTCATGGTTCAGTCATTATAAAATTGGGTTCTCACTACGAAAAAACTTTCGTAACAAATAAAAAACAAAAAGAAAATAAGAATAACTATTCATAAGCTTTCCATATAATCGTGGATGTACTTGTGTGGATCTTTGACCAGACACTGACTCAGGCGTCATTCTTCCTTCACTGACATATCAAGTAAACCAAAATCCTTAATACATCAACGAATGGGAAGGGGATGGTCGGGAGGGCCCCAGTCGTCAATGATTACGGGGCCACTACTAAATATTAGGTTTTCTTTATCTCCTTACAGAAGTTAAACCTATAATTTATTAGTGGCCCCTCCATCATTGACGATTATGCCTGATATCTAAGACTGGAGGGGGACATTCGTAATCATATCATAACTCTAGCAAAAGCAGATAATCAAACAACCACATAGTATTCTTACTTCGAAAAGATATATATTTTTGGCGCAGCAGATATATACAAAAAGGTGTGCAAGCAGGAGCGTGCTTCAAAGAAGCCTGCTTGATAAAAAAGGGGGTTAACTCTGAGATTCTGAGAACAGATCCGCCAGTTAAAAAGGCACCCCACTTAACCCTTATTTAGCGGCGAGCAACATAAGTCGAGTTAAATAAAGCTGGACTATGTGGCGGCGCTCGACATAACTCGAGTGGCAATTTCAGCACGTAATGTGGCTGAGAGAGAGAGACAAGTGGTGGCAGGAGACTAGCGAGCGTATGACTGCTCCAGACCACCGCGGCGAACCTACTGACACAAATCTCAGCTCCCTCCTCCCTCTCTCACTCGCTACATACTCAATTATGTACCGAAAGTACCGAATTACCTGCTTTTTGCACTCGCGTTGCACGGTTATTGCAAGAAAACTATCCATCATACAAGGATCGTTATGGTGTCATTCGAAAGCTCTGTTTATGCCCTTTCAGGGATAGGTACTTGTTTTACGTTCTGGGTCTTATTTAGGCATGAAAATGATCACGTAAACAGCCCTATTTTGGCTAAAAACACCCCGCTGTGCGGTACACATAAATAAACCGCATAGGCCGCTCGTAAGGTGTTAAATTAAGTGGTGAAAAAATAAAAACTTATAAGTTTACATGTGCACATATAAACCCCATAAACTAGTGGAGATATCTTGCAAAATATTCCCAATGCATAAAATTAGATTGCTTCACAGCCCAAAACTACTTACAACAACACTGTTGTTTGTACTACAATTGTACTAGCACAATTTCCTGTAATGAATAGTACAGAGAAATTTTCATATCACAACACCCATAAAATAGTATCACAGCTCACATAATCCGGCGGGGTCTAGGGCGTCCTATGTTACACTGACTGCACCCCCCCCCCCCCCCCTTTTCATTAAATTAAACAATAAGTGACCTAGGGCCCACCTAGACCCTCTGCCTTAAAGCTATACATGGTAAGGAAGGTTTGTCTAGAGCAACTGAAAGGTATCGAGTCAAAAACGTATGATTAGAGGCCCACAACTGTGTGGACGTAATATCTTCAACAGAAAAATTCTTAAGGAAACGCAAAGATGCTGCCCACTTGCATAAATCGTGGGCCCTACCCACAATGCCGGGATTACTCTCTTTAATGACCTCGACCAAGAGAGAAGCCAGTTTACGTTTCATCAAGCGTTTACCCGTACTTGCTACCCATAAAGCACCCTGGTGATTTAGAGGTGCCACTCTTAAATATTTGGTTAGAACTTGCACTGGACATAAATTATGGTGCACCTTTCCCCTTTTCAATGCCGGCACCGTGAATTCTGAAAGCATGTGTTCACTGTGCTCATTCTTGGCTATGAACCCTGGGGAAGGTGCAATCTGAATACATTCATTAAGCCTACCAAACCTGAGGCAATTAGGTGTGTTGGTCATCGCCGTCAGCTCAGATACTCTGTTCCCGGTAGCCAAAGCCATAAGGAATACTGCCTTTTTTTAAGAGTAATGTAAAATCTGCAGTATGTTGGTACAGACGGGAATGAAGTAACGACAATGCTTTGTCCAGAGACCAGGTAGGCATGAGCTGACGGGGAGGTGGGCGGAGTTTAAAACATGCCCTCATAAAACCTGTTTCCTCCGCGACTGGTATAGTGAGACCGGTAAGGTCCAAAAATGGCATCCTAATCGCTGTTAAGTTATTTTTTAACGTTACTACAGATAAACGTTTCTGCTCGAACAGATAATTTAAATAATTAAAAACCAAAGCCACCGAGGGCACAGTTTGTTCTGTTCTAAGAATCCAAGAAGTAAAGGCTTGCCAATGCGATTGATACTGTCGCTTTGTATACTGGGTATATTGATTCATGAATGTATTGGTCACGTCTCTACCATACGGTGCTAGCCATTTGGCCTCCTGAATGTCCATAATGCAAAAGTCAGCGAGGTCTCTAGGTTGCGAATTGTGTCTAAGTGCAAAAACCCGACCGGGAGTGACACCGGGTGCGGGCACCACGTTTTCAATTGCTGGTACCACAACTGCGCCGGCCACAGGGGCGCGATTAGCGAGACTACGCCCCGATAATCCTGTAGTTTGTTTACTACGTGGCACATTAGAGACGCGTCTGGCGGCGGAAACAGATGAATGGAACTCCACCTGTTCCAGTCTGTCACCAGTGCGTCTGGCCCGCCCGCCGGCGTTATCGTCCGGCGGGTGAGGTACAGTGGGAGTTTGTGAGTCTCCTCTGACACAAACAAATCCACTTGTGGATGGTAAGGCTCCGCAATCATTTGGTCGAAAATGGTTTGCTTGAGCGCCCATTCTACTGTTGTGCTCTGTCTCCGAGACAGAGCGTCTGCCCAGACGTTTGCTACGCCTGGGAGATAAGATGCGTGAAGATGAATGTCCAGCCTGTTGGCTAGAATAAAAATCTTTTCTGACACGTTTAGCAACTTCCGAGATCTCGTCGACCCTTGTTTCTGAATACAGTGAACTGCATTCAGATTGTCCATTCTGAAGGCCACCGACTTGCCCCGTAAAGTAGAGCCGTGAGCCTGAAGGAAATATAAGGGGACTAGTAATTCTTTGACATTGATGTGGGAGATTTCTAAATGGGACCAAAGCCCTTGACCCTGGTGCCCTTGGTTTGACTGAAAGCTCCAACCTATCGTTCCTGACGCATCCGTGTCTACCCATACCGTCGGCGGAGGAGAGGTCCATGACATGACTTTTGACATGATTTAATGTTATGTTGCATACTATTTCCGTCTCTGCCACCACTAGCCAGTCGTCTAGATACCACAAAATCCTGATCCCTTGCTCTAACAAGGGTCCTTCATCAGGGCTTGCCGGACTAATTTCGTGAATAAGCGAGGTGCTAGGTTCAATCCAAACGGCATCCTCTGAAAGACATAAGTCTGATGCTCTATTCTTAAGGCCAGAAACCGTTGAAATCTTTTGTTTACCGAGACGTGCCAATACGCGTCTGTCAGGTCTAAAGAACACATCCATCTTCCCGGCGGAAGTGTTAGCCTGATCTGGTTTACTGTCAGCATCCTGAGCGTTGTGAATATGGAGGTTCAGATAAGACAGGTCTACAACCGGTCTCATCTGAACACTGTCCATTTTGGGCACTAGAAATAGTTTGGATGTAAAAACTGGGTAATTTTGAGGAACCGGGATGATGACATTCTTGGCGATCATTTCCCGGATCAGTGACTCCACCTCTAATGAAACTAAATTTGCCTTTGTCGGCTGACGTAAACGAGGTCGCCGGAGCCACTGCCAGGTGATGCCCTTGCGTGCCACCATCCTTGCCCAAGTATTTACTGGCCATGCGCGGTGACACGTCCAGAACGACCCAGTTAGCAGACAAGGATTCGCCGGCTGTACTACCCTCTGATCCACCCGCCGTGAGACCGGCCCTGGGAGTGAGAGAGACTTTAGTTTTTTTATGGTGGTGGTGGTGGTGGATGCTTAGCCGACTGGCCGGCGTTGGCAGAAGACGGGCCCTGGCCCGGTCTGTTATAGTTTCGTCCTATATGACCTGCAAACTTACCTTGTTTATACCTGTACTGACCTTGGGGGGAAGCGGACTTAGGTATATGAAAGGGCTTTGACCTACCCGGCTGAGCTTTTGCGACTGCTTTGGGTTTGGGAAAGTTAAAAGCAGGTTTCTTAGAAGGGGTGGGACTGTGCTTAAAGGCCTGAGCCATGTTGAAAACAGTTCTCCACACATCAGGGGACATTAAAGAGGGAGTTAGCACCGGCGACATGACCACCTGGTTCGCAATTCTATCAGGAAGTTTCTTCACCAGGGACATCCTAAGATCCTGTCTCGCCCGCACCGCCTCGAGCAAGGCTGTGCGGATATGCAGGTATGCAAAGAAATTGTAATACGAAAGGAAAGAGATTGGATGATTTTGAGTACGGTACTGGGTATCAGGATCTATAAATTTAAGTCAATCATATAACCTTTGTTACTAATTTACTAATCCTGCATGATATAACCAAGAACTTTGCATGAAACATTTTGTAATTTTCAGAACATTGAATATTAATGTTCTAATGTACTAACTTTACTAATATACCAACAATTACTAATCCCATATAATCTCATAAAATAAATTCTTTATGTTTAGTTGGCACAAGGGTATACAATATATTTTTGTATCATATATATTCACTATTTGTGGATATTCTCATGTAGAACAGTATTATCAACTAATAATTAACCTACCTCACCTAGTCTTGTAATACCATATCAATAGATTTGACTAATATACCTCATCTACTTCATATCTCATATTTACATACTAATAGATTAATATTCTAACAAAATTAATCACATTTCATACTGTACTAAAACACTAATTACTGTACCGGTAACATACTGTATACAGTACAGTACCAGTAACTTAACAAATCATAGTACTGTACAACTTTATAAATCATATTGGTACTATTATTACTCTAGCTCATGTGCCATAATAGAATAAGCATTACTTAATAATCCTAGGGGACATCAAAATGTCAAAATATAATTATTCTTATAATACCGATTTCACTGGTAGCTATCTTCTCAAAAGAGAGAGGATGTTACAATATTGGTAATAATATTGTAAGCTAAATATATCATCTACAGGCGAGCCGATATCAAGGCATGGCTTCCTAAACCTCCCTTGACGACAAGAAGCGTGTAACCAGACTCCCCCAATATATGTGAACCTCTATCCATATGATATAGTAGGTGCCCTCTCCATCAATGTGGGTGGATCTCAGCTGCGATCGGCCAACTCTGTTTGAAATCTGGGTGTATATGTGAACTCCCAATTAGATTTCAAAGAGCATGTAAACCAGATAGTTAAAAGTTGTTACTTGCACATCAGAAATCTCTATTTGGTGAAGCCGTTTATAACCAGACGTTGCCTCCTGACGTTGGTTCACTCATTGGTCTTCTCTCGTGTTGATTATTGCAATGCCCTGTTGGTGGGTCTTCCAAATTATATTTTAAAGAAAGTTCAGTCTGTTCTTAACAGGGCCGCAAGACTCATTTTTGGTGTTCCACCTAGAACTCTTACTACATCTCTTCACATAGAACTGCACTGGCTGCCAGTAAGAGCAAGAATAGAATTTAAGTTGTGTTTGGTGACTTTTAAGGTTCTCAAATTTGGTGAGCCTAGATACCTTGCGGAGCTGCTCAGGCGCCCACCGGCACACCATGGTGTAGTTGTGCGTCATGACAATGACCCTTTTCGTCTTGATGAACCAAGGGCTTTCCGGCAGTCTTCTTTCTTTGAGAGGTCATTCTCCTACATGGCTCCGAGGTTGTATAACAGGTTGCCGCTGTCCATGAGACAACTGAGTTCTGTTGAATGCTTCAAGAGACAACTTAAGACTTTTCTCTTTGAGAGAAGCTATGATCTTGAGAGAGGTGTCATGACAGATGGCTATAGAGTTTAGGCTATTTTGCCACTGCTAGTGATTGTTAAATGTGTGTTGTATATAAGCCTTCTTTTGATGCATTGATTTATTTTGTACTTTTTTCTTTCTCTTTCCGAGCGCTAGTGAATTCTTCGGAAAAATTGGCGCTTATCAGAAATAAGTAACATCTATCTATCTATCTATTGCCTGACGCCGTGATCCCCGAAGGGGTGGCCACGAACGAACCGCCCCCATGCACCTCTGTCCCCAGTCAGTCGACGCCCCTCCCCCCAACCAGCACCGCCTTCGTTCATGTAGTTCCTCACTCCATCCTTCCACCTCATATTCGGTCTACCTCTCCCCCTCTGTCCCTCCACCTCGCTCTCGTACACCCTCTTAGTCATTCTCTCGCTTTCCATACGTTCCATATGGCCGAACCATCTCAAGTTGTTCCTTTTCACACTTTCCAGCACATCTACCTCCACACCACACCTCCTTCTTACTTCCTCATTAGTCTGTCTATCCCTCCATGTAACTCCGCACGCACTCCTTAAGTAATTCATTTCCACTGCTCTCACTCTTGGTCTGAGTCTCTCAACCAACGTCCATGCTTCGCTTCCGTAAGTCAGTGTCGGGATTACCACACTGTCATGCAAGGACTTCTTCACTTCCATACTGACCACCCTATTTCTTGTTACTGCTTTTAGCGTTCCTACAACCCTCTTCCCCTGTTGTACCCTCTCCCGCACCTCTTCATCCATAGTCCCATCTTTACTCAACACACTGCCCAGATACTTAAAAGAGTTGACGATCTCCATAGCCTGACCGTTCAGCTTCACCTCACACTCTGTGACTTCACCCTTTTCGAAGACCATAACCTTGCTCTTCCCCGTATTTACCTTCAAATTCCGTTTTTCGCACACTGTTCCAAACTCATTTACCAGACCCTGCAACTCCCATTCATTATCACTCATCAGAACTGTATCATCCGCAAACAGCAGTATAGGTAGCTTCCACTCAATTCCCTCCCTTTTCAGCGATACACAAACATCCACTGCTCTTGATAGTATTTCTTTCATAACTCCATCCATATATACAGTAAACAACCACGGGGACATCACACACCCCTGTTTCAAACCAACATTCAGGTCAAAGAACTCGCTCTGCTCACTCTCCACACGTACTGCCGCCTTTGCACCCTCATACATGCTCTTCACTGCTTTCAGCAACTTGCCCTCTACTCCGTATATTCTAAGTACTTTCCACAAACCTTCTCTATCCACTCTGTCATAGGCCTTCTCCAAGTCCATAAAGGCAACATACACCTTTTGTTTCTTCTCCAGATACTTCTCCACAACACAATTCAGGGTAAAAATCTGATCTACACATCCTCTTCCCTTCCTAAAACCTCCCTGCTCGTCGCCTATCCATTTCTCCGTTCTCACTCTCACTCTCTCAATCACTACCCTACTGTATACCTTCCCTACTACGCTTAGAAGACATATTCCTCGGTGGTTACCACACACTCCTCTTTCCCCTTTGCCCTTATATAGGGGGACTATTATGCCAGTCTTCCAGTCATCGGGTGCACTCCCCTTCTCCCATGCTAGTTTGCACATTTTCCATACCCATTCTATCACTATCTCACCACCATACCTCAACATTTCCCCACACACTCCATCTGTTCCTGGTGTTTTCCCCAACTTCACTCTTTTCATGGCTTCCCACACTTCTGACCTCCTGATCCCCACCTCCTCCTCCACTACTTCTCTTCTTCTCCCTCCCATACCATATCCAGCTATGTTTGCTGGCTCTTCATTCCTTTCATTTAGCAACTCACTGAAGTACTCCCTCCATCTTTCGACTCTCTCTTGCTTCTCGGCTAGCATTCTCCCATTCTTATCTTTCACACCCTTACTGTTTCCCTTGCTACCTTCCCTAACTTTCTTGACTTCTTTCCAGAACAGTTTCTTACTCTCCCTCCATTTTACACTCAGATTCCTTCCAAATTCCTCATCTACTCTTCTCTTACTTTCCTTCACTACTCTCTTCACCACCCTCTTACTCTCCACGTACCTCGCTCGTTTCTGTCTCTCGGAATCTTCATTCCCTCTACTACCCAACCACTCTCTATATGCTTTCTTCTTTTCTTCCACAGCTATTCTTACCTCTTCTGTCCACCATGCTGTACCTTTCACTCCCCTCCCTCTTCTCCTCACTCCACACACCTCCTCACATGCTGCACAGATCTCATCCTTAAACACCTTGCTCATCTCCTCCACTTCCTCCATAACTTCCAGGTCGAACCCACCTAGTCGTCTTTCCACTGCTCTCCTGTACTCCTCCCTGACTTCCTCCTCCTGCAACCTCTCCACCCTCCTCACCATTCCACCCTCCTCTCGCCTCCCTCCCGCTCTCCTCACCCACTTCTTTTGTATCCTAACCTTAGCTACCACTACATAATGATCAGACAGACCCCCTCCAATACCCCTATACACCCTAGCATCCATCACAGATTTCTTCATTCGTTCATCCACACATACATAATCAATCAATGACTTTCGTTCCACCACTGTCTTATCCTTCATCGTCAACATCCGTTTCCACGTGTACCTGTGGATCATTCTGTGTCGGAAGAAGGTGTTGGCTATCCACAGCCTCCTCCCCACACATACGTCCACAAGTGCACTACCATTCCCATTCACCTCTGATGGTACCCCCCACCCTCCCACCACTCCCTCAACTTTCCTATCACCCACCTTACCATTCATATCCCCAATCAGAAATATTCTTTCGTTCTTGTCAAACTTCTCCAGGCACGCCTCCACATTCATCCAGAACTCCTCTTTCTTTCTTTCAAGTATATCCTCTGTCGGGGCATACACGCATACAATCACCCACGTTTGTATTCCTACTTTCATTCTCACCCACACAATCCTTGAACCCACAGACCCATACTCTCTTACACATTCCTTCCATTTGCTACTTACAAACAAACATGCACCTTCTCTCGCTGTTCCTTCACTCACTCCAGCACACACACCCATTCCACACTCCCACTCTCTCACATCTGAACCTTTCCATTTGGTCTCTGTCATTCCACATACATCCAGCCTGGCATTCACTAACACTTCCAGAACCTCTCTCTCTTTTGTGCCATCATTCATGCCACTAACATTCCACGTAGCCATTCTCAGAATGTCCGAAGGCATGTCCTTAGTCGGTCGTGGTTCGTCAACGTTGGTTCCGTCCGCATCCGAGGCTGTTCGTTCGTTTTTCTTTGCTTAGATATTTTTTCCGGGTGGGGGTCGCAAGCCCACCGACCCAACCTCTTTAGTCGCCTCTTACGACACGCAGAAGGCACGTGTCTTCGTAACATGCTTATTATTATTATTATTATTATTATTATGGTCCCCTCTGTACTGTGTGAGTCTGAAATAAAGTATTATTATTATTATTATTATTATTATTATTATATACCATGTTCTGATATCACATGGCCCAAGAAATCTACCGAATTTCCTGCAATCCCGCACTTAGAGGGTTTGAGTTTTAAACCCGCCTGCCTGATGCGTTGTAATACCTGTCTAAGTTGTTGGAGATGCTCAGTCCAGGTGTTCGAATAGACGATAATGTCATCTAGATAAGCGAGGCAGATTTCCCAAGTTAATCCTCTCAGTACTGATTCCATGAGACGGGAGAAGGTGGCTGGGCCATTACATAATCCGAAAGGTAACACGTTAAATTCATATAAGTGTCCTCCACTAGTGGAAAATGCTGTCTTCTGTTGGTGTTCGGCTTTGATTGGGACTTGCCAGTATCCGGCTTGAAAGTCAAGGGTGGTGAACCACTTGGAGCCGTGTAGGGAGTCCAGGGAGTCATCAATGCGGGGTAATGGGGTTGCATCTTTTTTGGTTGCATCGTTTAGGTGGCATTAATCTACGCAGAATCGCATCGATCTTCTTCACCAACACAACGGGGGAGGACCATGGGCTGACGGAGGGTGTGGCAATTCCAGCGTCTAGCATCTCTTGCACTTGCCGGTCTTCCTCTTGCCGTTCCACGGGATTTTTTTCTGCGTGACGGTTGTCGTAAAGGTGGCCCTGTAGTGTGAATGGAGTGTTCCTCCATGTTTGTCTTTCCGATTTCGGTGGGAGAGTTGGCGAAAACGTCTGCGAATTCGTGCAGGACTTGTTGCATCTGGTGTTTTTGTAAGGCAGTTAACATGTTGGGAATGGCAGGCAATGTCTCGGGGAGAGGGTTTTCTTGCTGAGTGGGTGTGACTTCATCGAAAGTCTCTAGATCACCAATCACGAGGCCTTTGGGAAGAGTTAGCATGTCTTCGGAAATATTGGCTATTAATATGGCATTTTGATGGGAGGATATGATGGCAGGTTGAATCCGGCAACGATCTTAGCCGGTGTTTAGAGTTATGGGGGTCAAGATCATGTGATTGTGGGGAATGGGCTGTAGAGGGACCCATTGCTGATGCTGGGGGGGAATGGAGATTTTCTGTTTGGTTATAGCGGAACTTATGATAGTGGTGGAGGTCGTAGAGTGTTGGCTCCTGTTAAACAAAAAATTGGGGGGGCTTGGCTAGTTTTCGTAAGGGGTGTTAAGGCAGGTGTGGAGGTGGTGTGTTTTAGAATTTGTTTTGTTTTCTTTTTGCTGGTGAGAAGGGGCTGTGATTTCTTTCTTAGTGGGACTGGTTGTTGTGGGCGGTGAGTGGGCTACTTTCTTGTTGCTGGACCAATTTTGTGTTTTTTGTTTTTTTTTCTTGGTTAGCGTGGCTGAGTTGAGCAAGTTGGGGGGTTTTTACAAGATTTTTTTTTTTATTTACTAGTGAGAGGGGGGAATCGTTGTCCTTGGGTCGTCGAGTTGATTGTTGTTGCTCTGATGGGTTTTTTTTGCTTCTGGAAAACTAGCAATCGTTTTCCGCAGTCTACTTGGGCCTGTAGCTTCTGTAGTAAGTCTAGACCTAGGTACCCGTTGTAGTGGCGACATTCGGAATGGAATACCACGAAAGGGTGATAGCAGTTGGTGTGAAGTTGAGGGGTGGTGACATGGAGGGGTCTGGTCTCTACTCCACATGTGTAATTGGGAAACTAAAGTCACTTTGTTCCGGACATATTGTTCCTCTATGTACACGGCCCATTTGTGGTGGAAGTATAAGAGAGCCACCATAAATGGTCTGTGTACATCCTATCATAATATACTCAATATGTTCATTGGTCTCTCTAAATATGAAAGCACTAGTATGGTGTGCACACTGTTGGATGTGCAGTGCTGTCGGGCTGTCATCAGGAGACTGGTGTACAGCTTTTCGCAGCGACTGCAATCCTCCAGTAACACGCTGATTGTAGCTCTTTGGTCTAGTGATCATATCTATGAATCCCGTATTATATCTCACTGGCAGAAGCTGCTGCACACATAGTATGTAATGTAATATATAGGTCTAATTGAACTATGAGCAATGATCTGTGCAATAGGTGTTAACCAACATTGAGCAATAGCCTTAGTTAGCCTATCTGTGTTATGTTGTGACAACATGTAATATGTGCTCTATTCTGTAAATAGGCCTGCTGTATTTTTTATTTTATTGTGTCTTTATTAATATATCTTTGTGTATAATTATTATCTGTGCTCTGACGAGAAGTGTATGTGATATGGACCATTAGGTCGTACTGTATTTATACTGTATCTATCTTATGTGTCTGGAATAAAGAATTATTATTATTATTATTATTATATTACTCTAATTTGTAGTGGGGTGTCACCAGCACTTATCAAGTTGATGGTTGTGGCCTGTAACTCTCCAAATCTGTTTCTGTGTTTGAGGTAAAAAGAATTGAAGTGACACAAGCGTGCGGCGCCCGTATCTATGAGTAGTCTTACAGGAACATTCTTGATTTTTTATGAAATTATATATAGGGGGTGGTCTCTCAATGGTAGACTCCCCCGCCGAAGCCATAGTAGGCGGGGGAGGTTTTAAAAACCCTGGAGATCTTCTTTTTCTTCTTCCAGGATTTATTCCTCTTCTTCTGGTAAGATTGGGACGACTTCTTCTGTTTCTAGTTTTTCTTCTGTCTTGTTCTTGCAATTGATCGAATTCTTCTTCAGCGGCTGAGACGCGAGGGTTAACTTTGCTTGTTTAAATTTGGCTGAGTCTCTGATGTCGTTGATGGAGCATTTGGGGTTGCACGTTTGGAAATCAAAAGGATTAATGATGACCAAGGATTGATCTCTACTTCGGTAGTTATTGTAAGGAGACTGCCCGGTGGTTGGATTTCTGGGGTAGACTCTTTTGAATTGATTTGGAGTGAATTTAGGCCGGCTTGCTTGGGGTTGGTTTGATTGGTAAGCAGGTTTGGGTGGTGGGGCTGTGTTACGGGAAAACAAAAATTATTTTGAGGTCGATTTTGCATCTGTGGGTGAGTAGGGAACCTCTTTATGGCGGCCAAAGTGCTGGGTTTTGGGTGGATCGCGAGGATTCTTCGTATGGTGATGATATCTCTTTGAAAACCCACAGGGTCATGTACAGTGTAGTGGTCTTGGATGGCAGGGGTAACACTTGCACAAGGTGGATCAGGGTGTGTTGTTGTTGTTGCTCTTTGGAGAGGGTAGGGTATGCAACTTTCACTTGCTGACTGATGTTGGCTAGAGTGGCGTTTAGATCGCCTTCATACTTTATGCTTTTAATTTTTGCATGGGCGGCGAAAGTACCCAGTGATGGCTTAATGCCATCAATTACCATGGGCCGGAATTGGTCCCAGGTGAGTTCAGGGGCTAGCTGAGAGGCTACTAAGGAAACGGCTTTTCCTAAGTGCAGTACTAGGACGGCTATTTTTTCGCGGTCCGTGTTGTATGCCAAGTCAAGTAGGCTACTGGCTTTACTATTTCCATGTTAGTTTCTATCTCAATTGTGTCATCATATTTGGGGATGGAGATGTGAGAGCGAGCAGCTGCCATATTTCAAAATGTTATATAACGCTCTCTTGTTTCAAATTTTGTAATGTAGTGAAACTCTTCTTTCTGAATCAAGAACCACCGTCTGCCACCAATGTTATGCCCTGATTTTATTCAGGTTTAACGTATTGGTTAAGGTGAGTTCTTTCAAGACTGGGACTTCAGAGTTCATGCAATACATGCAAGGAAACAATAGAGGATACAAATAACACTGAAACAATATTTAGTAACAGTTTATTAAGTTTAAAACTCTATGAACATATATGTGAGTTAATACTGAAAACATGGACAGTAACTGGATACAACAGAAAATACCAAAACTTCGAGCACAAGCGAGGATCTAGATGGAGCTCAGGTATAATATCAAGTCAGATCAACCGCTTATCTTCCTTCAAGGTAACTATAGGATTTAGAATTTACTGAAGAGTTAACAATGATCTAGTATGATCACTATCACCAGGCGCACTATTGTACAGAATTATGATCAAGTACAAAGACTGAAGTTAGATATGAGTTATGCTTATCGGCAGTTACACCTATATATTATACATAGTTGATACTTGTGAATGTGATTAGGAACACTGTTGGTACTTGTACTTACACTTGTATATAGATTGTATGGAGTCAATATTGTAGACTCTCACTAAATAACACTGGTATGAATTACACTGAGTCAATATCTGTGGACTCTGCAATAACCCTTGTATAATTTGTAAAGAGTCAGTATTGTGGACTCTACTAGATAACACTGGCGCACTGGGGTGAATTGGATAAGTTGATATTATTTCAACTCTAACTTTCTTAGCCTAGTCACTGGCTTGGACTTCTTCAGGTTTTTCTATAATATTCCTGTAAGGGACACTGGGAATAGTAGCTGGCTTCTGTTTTCTTGTAGTCATGAAATGCTGGGTGTGAAGGGAATTCATGGTCTCCTGAAATATCCCCAGGCTACCTTTAGGATCAACTTTTCCTGGTACCTGGCGCGGGGTACGAACCTCTGAAGGGAATTTAACCCCCCTAAAAACCCACAGGTTTTGAGATGCCTTGGGTGGGGTTCGAACCCTGGTTAGTGACCCAACCATCACCACCAGGCCCGCGCGCTAACCCACTGTACTACCACGGACGTACTAAAAGTATAGCAACCTTAGTCCGATTTTTAAGAACCAGGTGATAGTCTCGTGGTGTTATCACGTGATGAGTTTATTGGACTTACCATCTCCAACTATTTTACGCTATACCTGACGTCAACTCGGGTTAGTATTATTGTGGGTGCAGGACATTTTCGAGGGCATTACATTACATCCTTCTTTAACTGGGCTAGTCCCTAGCCTATTTTAAGGTCGTAAGGTATCGTAGCTGTATTACCTCAGCAATCTCAATATTGTTGGTATAGGGTTCGCGTGACGGGTGCTCCACGTAGCTACCTGGTCACGTTCCCTAGCTGCCCAATGTAACTATCTTTCTATGCTCTTTATTTCTTTATTTCAATAAACGTGAACTTGTGTCGTGTTACCGTGTGTTTATTTTGTGTTCTCTATTCCTCATACCTTGTATTGTGCATGCAGCCTTCTATACCCAGTCATTCAGAACTCACATTACCCAAGTTAAACCTGTAGAAAAACAGGGCATAATTATGATGAAACAAATTATGGGATCGAAGTATTCATGGACATAGTGAAACCCTTAGTTGACATTACTTATACCACGGACGCACATAAAATAGCCGTAACATTACCACACCTGGGAAAAGCCGTTTCCCTGGTGGCCTATCAAGTGCGCCCTGATCTCACCTGGAACGAATTTCGCACAATAGTGATAGAAGCCATTAAACCTTCGTTGGGCGTTTTCGTGGCCCACACCCGTATCCTAGACACGAAATTCGAAGGCGATCTAGATGCCACAGTCAGTAAGCTTGCCCAACACATAAAAATTCTTTCCCCACGTTGACCAAAATCCAACAAGAACAGCAAATTCTGGTCAACCTTGTGTCGATATTGCCCTCAGCAGTAAAAGACCATTTCCGGGTGCACGATTTCGTCGAATACAAAAAAGACCTCATCACGATCCGACGTATTTTGGCCGTGCGCACAGAAGCACCCACCCAAATCGCTGCAATCAAGAGGTTTCCCACGCACCCGCAGCAAACCAACCACCAAAACCCCAAGAATGCCTACCCAGCCTCATCTTTCAACAACAGACCCACCTACCCTTCCGGCAAGCCCCAACCCAGTAGACCCCGGTTCCAACCGTCCCAGCCACGCAGAATCTTCAACCGGAACAGCAACTACAACACCTACCAAAGTAAAAATCCTACCTTAGTCATTATCAACCCCTATGAATTCCCTGCCTGTAATGCTCAGTGTGCCCTCCACCAAATTCGTGACTCTGCCAAACCTCGCCCCTCTACTCCTCGCATTTCTGTAAATGAAGAGGAGTGGGGACAAGAGGAAGAAATTGCCCCCCATACCATGACCTCAGACGATACCGAGGAAACCCTGGAAGAGGTAGATACCGACCCCCAGGATTTTTAAAGTATCCCCCGCCCACGATGGGCTCGGCGGGGGACGCCATAACTAGTCGCACTGTCCCCATTTATTACATGGCCAAAATCAAGGACATTCCTGTCCGCTTGCTAATCGACACGGGAGCTGCCAAGTCATGTTTGTTCAAATCTTACTATGAAAAACATCCCCGACGATTTGGCCCTTTGTTAAACACCAAAACAGAACTCATCTCAGCTGCTGATACTTACTTAAATCTCCTAGGAGACACTTTACCCCTATCAGTAACCACTCCTGGCCCCCATGCTCGTTGTTATCACACATTTACAGTATTTTCCTCCAACTATAAACATTATGATGGTTTCCTTGGACTTGACCTCCTTCAAAAACTAGAGGCCCAGATTGACTGCGGCCAAAGGCTGATCTCATTCAAAAACAAATTCCAGCCCAAAGCCTCTGACAAACCAATCACGCAGAAACCCATTCCCAAAAAGAAAAAACAACCTCCCCCTCAACAAAACCTGATTCAGGGTTACCAAGTTGCAGCTAGCACTAAGGTTACTCCTAAAACCTCCCCTTGCCCCGAGATCTCTCAAAACCTCACTCAATTCAGTAAAAAAATGCCTCAACAAACGAAAGAAGACAAGTCCAAGCAACTCCCCCTCGGTAATCCCCTCAATTCTCGTAACTCTGCCCAGAATAAATCCTCCCATGTTTTCAGGACAGACTCTGATATATGTAACCATAATTCTATCCAATGTTTATGTACACATGTTTCCAGAGAAAATGCCGACCAATGTACCCAACAATGTTTCCCCCATGCCCCCAGAAATGTTAACAACCCCAAATCAATACACCAGTCCTACACCAATAACCCATGTTCTACACCTAACTTTTTCCCCACCAACCCTCCGCAGTCCCCCCAGCAAATCCCGTTTTCTAACTCGCTCACCTCGCACCCTTCTGAACCGCCCGCACGCGCCGTTAATCCCCCCCTCACGCGTGCCGACCGAGGGACACAACCATGATCCCACCGCTGCCACCAATGAAATGCTGGGTGTGAAGGGAATTCATGGTCTCCTGAAATATCCCCAGGCTACCTTTAGGATCAACTTTTCCTGGTACCTGGCGCGGGGTACGAACCTCTGAAGGGAATTTAACCCCCCTAAAAACCCACAGGTTTTGAGATGCCTTGGGTGGGGTTCGAACCCTGGTTAGTGACCCAACCATCACCACCAGGCCCGCGCGCTAACCCACTGTACTACCACGGACGTACTAAAAGTATAGCAACCTTAGTCCGATTTTTAAGAACCAGGTGATAGTCTCGTGGTGTTATCACGTGATGAGTTTATTGGACTTACCATCTCCAACTATTTTACGCTATACCTGACGTCAACTCGGGTTAGTATTATTGTGGGTGCAGGACATTTTCGAGGGCATTACACTTCTGAGTCTCCGTGGGCCGTCTAGGTTGGCCTGTCGTGTGAAGTGGTGAGTTACAGATGAACTAATGAATTGGGGTCTTGAATAAGGTTACACAAGTAATATTTATGTGCCAGGTGCCTTATCGAACTAACGCGAGCGTATCCAGTGAGAACTTAAGGATGCTCGTCTGTTCTGACCTTTATATTAGTCGTTGGTGAAGTATTGTTCAGGTACTCTTGATTTAGGGTCTTAAATCTAGTGCCTCAGTGTTGACGGATTAGCACTAGATCAGACTAACGCGAGAAGAGCAATATGGTGTGAGCCAATACTGCCTAAACTCGACTGTCTCTGGCCATTATAAGAGGCCGGTTCAAAACACCCGTTTGTTGGTCGTGACAGTGCACAGATCAACACTGATTCCTCCACAGGATCAGTAACTCTAGCAGGATAGGGCGGGGTGGCCTTGCTATCCTTCACCAGAATAGAGCTAAGTCTAATGCAGAACTTCCGGGTGCCGAAAGTCAAGTCATAGGACTTTGACACTCTTTAGACTAGCGGGGTAGGTCGGCTGTGGCTGTAATACCCTCTACTAGAATAGAGTTAAGTCTGATGCAGGGCTTCGGGGTGCCGAAAGCCAAGTCATAAGACTTTGATACTTTTTAGACTAGCGGGGTAGGTCGGCTGTGGCCGTAGTACCCTCTACCAGAATAGAGTTAAAGTCTAGTGCAGGGCTTCGGGGTGCCGAAAGCCAAGTCATAAGACTTTGGTACTCTTTAGACTAGTGGGGTAGGTCGGCTGTGGCCGTAGTACCCTCTACTAGAATAGAGTTAAAGTCTAGTTCAGGGCTTCGGGGTGCCGAAAGCCAAGTCATAAAACTTTAGTACTCTTTAGACTGGCGGGGTAGGTCGGCTGTGGCCTTAGTACCCTCTACCAGAATAGAGTTAATGTTTATGCAAGACTTCGGGGTGCCGAAAGCCAGGTCATAAGACTTTTAATTACTACTCAGTCAAGCAGGACAGTCGGCTGTGGCCGTAAGTTCCAGCTGCTGGGTAGGGTAATTGCAAGGCTATTTAAACTTGGCTGTGGCCAAAATCCAAAAAGCCTTGGAATTGCTTGCTTTATCCAAATTTTCCCAGCCTAGTGATGACCTTTACTGGGGCGTGTCCGCTCCCCTCTTGAGTGGTATAGGGGTGCGAGTGTATAATATATCCTTGAGTGGTGTAGGAAGCCCTTCTGGTTCTGGCAGTAGCATGAGTGGCTCGGTTTTTAGTAGGCTATATCATGAAGTTATTATAGGTCAATCAATTTTTGTCAGAGAGAGACTGGAAAGGGGAAAATAAGGAGCTTATATTGGCATCATAAAAAGGAAGTAAAGCTAGGGGGTTCTCTGTATATTCATGTATGAACAAACTTTCTGGGCTTGTATATTCGTGGGTAGTGGTTGACAAGGGTGGCAGATAAAACACGAGCGTGGGGATGCGCACGGTGAAAACATAGCATGATATTTGGGTTATTTGTTCTTGACAATAAACAGAGAACTGTTCATGAAGAGTATCGTAGACAATAAATAATAGGTAGTGGTATTATAATAATTTGGAAAAGATAATGCGAATTATTTCGGCAGGGATGCATCTGGTGAAAGAATAAACATATGAAGGTTGTGATGCGCACGGGTAAACAACAGATTCTTCGTTACTTATCTTAGTTAACAGAATGAACAAGGTATAGTTAAGAATAGAGGTATAGACATGTTCAGAAGAAATAATAGTAATGGTTTAATAGTTATAATGGTATATATAAAGATATATTAACAATGTTTTTGCATAGGGACAGGCAGGTGAGCTTCCTACGTATTAATTTACTACATAGTTTTTAACATGGTAACAGGGTTATTTATATTTTCGACGGTAGATGGCTTTCTCTCTTTGAGAAAATAGGACCTTTCGCTTCTTCGAGGTGGGTGAAGTTGAGGAACGCTTGGGCAGCTCTTTTCCGGGTGTTGAGGGGAGTTTCGTCGACATCACGGCTATTCTGCATTCGTTCCTCTTCTCGTCTACGGTTGGTGGTGTAGTCAGGTGTGGTGCAATTTTGTCCCATTTGTATCCTCTTGGTTGTTGGGAAGATAGAGGAGCAGGGTTTGGTTGTTGCGACGGTTGAGGTGTTCGTTTGTGAGTTGGTTGCTTGGGTGGGGACTTCTTAGTGGCATCTACTTTAGTCTCTCCTGTTGTTTGATGTTTCTTTGGTGACTTTCTTTTTCAGAGGACGCTGTCGTAGGGCAGTCTTTCTTTTTCTGGGGTGTTTCAGTAACATGCATTCATTTAATAACAATACCTGTTTGAATTTCTTCTACATTATCCAAGTTTACAGTCCTAAAACTCGTATGTGGTAAATTGCACTAAAGGAGTTTTTCGAGGTCAGTTTTAACCCTTTCACCATGAGACATCGCTTCTAAACAGAAAAAAAACAGTTTATTGTCTGCCAGAATATGGTAGCCTACCGCAAATATTTCGTAATCGTACTGAAATAGGTCAACTAGGTAATTCTAAGACGTTGGAAATCAAAGAAGTACTGCCGAAGAGCCTCCCAGTCGGCAGCGCCAATACAATACATAAAACATGGATATGTAAATATATAACCCCTAGCTAATATGAATTGCAAAAATAGTTAAGACAGGGTTAGGCGCTCTTTTATAAACAATAATAATTATACACAAAAATACACATTAATGTACTGAGGGTCTCTCAAATATTTGAGTTTATCACGGATATATATGAATCTTATAAAGCGCACTTAGGAGTCTTTGCACATAGATATAAACAGGTCATGAAAGCACGTACTTCTCAAAAGGAATTAGCATGAGTTGAATATATAACACAATAAATAGTGCTAGATTGCGTATCACTTTGTCATGGGGACGTGGAAAAGATAGGTGTCACTGGGTTGAATTTATGTGTATCACTGTGTGGGTGTGTGGGGCTGCAGGGTAAGATATTATTATAGATAGTCTAACGATGAGTCCATGTATAAAATATTTCACCTTACAATGATAGACAAGTGTGGTTAGAAGGAAGGTCTGTTCTACAGCCTTCAACAAAACTAAATCTTCGTTCTTGAGTCATGGTCCAACATCTACGGATCTCCTCTGGATGTTGACATGAGTGTTGTGTTCCTCCCGTGTACACACATGGTGACCTGTACCTTCTATGCTCTGGCCATCACTCAGTGTCACTACAAATCAGTGATATGAAGAAGTTTAGCGGGGAGTGTTTGGTCTGCGAGAAAAAAAAATGGTAGCCTATTCTTGAAAATATTTTACTCCACTGTAAATACTACCAGCAGCTGAGGATTACAAGTAAACTATCTGAAAGACCATATACAGAAAATAAATTTTAAGAATTGTTATTCAAAGTTAACGAAATACAGTAGGCCTGTTATGATGGGTTGTAATATTTACAACTCATGATATAGTCTACAAAAATCCAATTATGGACTTATAAGACCTTATAATAGCCCGACAGGGTCACACCGAACACAGTCTTACTAGCACAAAATAGGTATTCAATCAGGATCATGCAGAACTCAATGACAACACATATAGACATGTAAATGGTATATTAATTCAGATAACGTCTATCTTGAGGAGTCATAGATCGTCTCAACATAATCATTTATATTCCCAACTCTCGAATATAGATTCGTAGTCAGGGATGACTTCTGATCTGAAATAATAACAAGAATAACACGCAAAGAATAATGGTATATATATACTGAGAATTGCTAAGAGACAAATGTGGTTAAGAATCTCAGTTAATCAAATGGCAACAAAGGTGAAACATGAACATAGTAATAATCGACATTAATAATAACAATCGAAATGAGTCGAGTGTCTTATGTGACTGAATAACAAACAAAGAAACAATTAAAATCTCAAGCTGAGAGACATGGGGGGAATTGAGAACAAAATAAATGCCCAGCTTGACTAGGCGAGTCACACGGCTGAGGGTCGCATTACAGGTTGGTCGCGGTAGACTCAAGTAGCCCTCCTACTAAAACAGAGGGAGAAGGGTCATGTACTGTAGCCTATTGAGGTGTTGAGCATTAAATTCAAAGTTTATGCAACTAGGAGAGTAGTATCAATTATATCACTCTGAAAGTGGTGGAAAACTATGTTTTAATTTAAGGTACACAAGATTAGCTTGGAAGAATAATTAATGTGATTTCCAATGAATATCTTATAGCCTATTCACGTCAACGATCGTATGTAAGAAATAACGAAACGAGCCGAGGAATTCAGATATAAAAAGGCGTATAATTATGAATGAATTAAAGAATAATTCTAATTACTTACACAAGAGAATAGAATATAAGTAACTAAATGAAGTTAGTCAACAAATGCTCTGGGAATGCTTAGGATTACTGGCGTCAAAGAATAATTAAATATGATATTAATTAAACAAAAGAAAGGGCGCATACGACGAAGTTATGCTAAAGAAAAACTAATATCAGTATTCTTAAGATATCTGAATGAATTAACAGTTGCAATAAACATATACACTAGAATAATCGGTGTATGGTAAGTGATGTGAAATTAAGCAACAGAATCTATGCAAAGCTGGAATTCCTAAGCACGAAGAATCAGAATTACTTACATCGGTAATCAAATGAACGTCAATATGAATTCATAAAATAATTACAAAGGCGATTATATAATCGAACGTAATCAAGTAACAGGGGGAGATAGGTTTTTACTGTAATAATTCTGAGGGCTAGAGATTAAGTATGTGCGAGTAAATTCGTTATAAAATTGGGTGTAGGTTCTAGGTAGAAATAATTATGAAGGGAAATCAGATCACGAAATACGTCAATTATGAAGGGATCGAATCAGATCACGAAATACACGTTGACCTCAACTCACAAAATACATAACAGAATACATATATAGAAAGATCTGCGAGCGTGTGGCAAAAGGAATAACTGAACACAACTATATGTAACGTATGCGTAAGGCGTTTGATATGAATTGAATCACTATCACAGGTTTAAGACTTATACACAGTTTTAACACAAGGAGAAAGTATAAGTTTCAGAATGATTAACACTGATACACAATTAAAGATCTTGGGCACAGATCTCCGAGATAATTAGCACAACATGGTTCACATATCTTAATTTACCTTGACAACAATAACACAACAAAAAGACAGACAGAACTTAGGGAATGTTTGGAGGGCTGAAGAAGAGAGTGCGGGGCTGGCCGGCTTGGAGTATAAATCCTAGGGGCAGCGCTTCAGGGAGCAGGGCGTGGCTCAAACAGGACGATAGGGCACTTTAGGGCAGGGCACTCTCTGGGGGCAGGGCAGGTGCAAGCTTCACAGTTGCAGCTACTCAGCACCTAGGTATGACTTGAGTAGTACGGTCGTGTATTTTGCATACTTTTCCACAATTTACGTGAGATAATATGCGGCCTTTTCCTCGACTCCCGTGGACAGGTCTTCGAGATTAGAGGGATATAGTGAAATCGTTGTGATGAAGTTGTGAGGTAATCACTTATTGTAGGTATACCTAGTGGTGGTTTGCATGAATACATATGTGCTAGGTAGTTCAATAATTAAATAAAACCTAGTTACTTAATCCAATAAGGGAGAAATGGGATGTAGGCCTATATGGACTTGTCTATGAGTTACATTCCTAAACAAACCTTGATATAGCTTACTTAATAGTTGTTCTTGGTCGAGGTTTATTGGATCTCCTGATCCGCCACAATGTGTCCTCTCGCTTATATCCATTTCCGTAGGTTGATTCCAGGCCGTTGATGTTCTATTTGCATAACTACTTCTTCTGTGTCTTCCATAGCTGGGAGCTGAGGACATGTACGTAGCCTGTGCTGGCACCGGGCTACAAGGGGCGTCGTCCGAGCAGGTGGCTGATTAGTGGGAGGGGCCTCCCACCTGTGGCTGTCATAGAAAACGGTGGAACAGGGGTCGCTCTGGTATTTGTCCAGCATGGGACAATTGGGGTGTCTCTGCTATTTCTTGTCTTGATTATGGGGTCTTGGAGTTGCAGACCGGCTAATCTGTAATTGTTATTTGGGTGGTGTAATGAAATATAGTTAGCCATTTATGTTTAGGGCCCCTTTTACATAGCGCATCACTGCTACCTTTCCCGCCCACTAGATCACTGACAGCCGAGCATTTCAAAACACAGGTCGGTGTCAAGACTTTCTAAGAGATTATGGTTTACCTATAGGCCTATAAGGAATAAGTATTAATGATTTCAGATGTATTGAAGGTTTAGCATATAATATAGGGATATAAGTAACTCCTAGACTACTGTACATATATTTATTAGTTATTTTGTTTAGAACTGTAATACTAAGGATTGTTGTTGTTACAGGATGTGATGTACCGGACCTCAATTGTTTGTACAATAAAACCACAATACTAATCAAGCTGGTTTCACTACAGGTGGCTTGTCTTTAGACCCGTCATCTCAACATCTCAAGGCCTATACAGTACAAGAGGTGAAACCGTGAAACGTATAATACATAGAATGTGGATACAAAAAATGACAATAGGGGACGCCGTTGAAAAGGTCATCCTCCCCCCAAAACACAAGACCAGCCAAATTTCCCAAAAGTTAATCATTATATTGGTATAAATTGACATTGCTTATGCTAATAAAAAATACAAATAAAATATGTCTATAAACTCTATATTAAAAAGAAAGGGATCGATCAGGTAAGCAAAATAAACTTTTAAAGGGCTGTGCGACTCAATCAGTGTTACCAATTAAGCTACTTTCTTGCTAGATCTAGCGGCATTTTACTTCGATTAAGCGACATTTTTTGCAACTAAAGACGGATTCTAGTGGTAATCTAGATATTCGAGTCATTTGTATCGACGTTCTAGAGTTTGGGCATCATTTTAGGAATGTTTGGCTATCTAGAGACCTACTACACAAAAAAATAACGCCCTTTTAGAACGGATCTAGCGCTAATTTGTCTTGAGTAAATTGATTTTTTTATTTTAGGAATAGTGACAAGTTGACAACAGTGACCAGTCACCCGTGTCTTGTCGAGTTGGCCAGCTGCTTGTATTCATCCTCAGAGCTTATCCTGTTTTACGGAAATTCAAATAGGCTAATTGTTTTTGTATACCATTAGACATATAGTTAACATAACTCTGACAGTGCATAAGATAAGCAAAGGAGAAAATATAGTTATTTACGAACAAAATAAGACTAGGCTAGGCTATAAACAATTTGGAGATTTGCAGTGAGAAGTTTGTCGCTCTTTAGGCTAGGCCTAATTGAATCAGTTTGTGACCGGTAAATTATATTACTTGGCTAGGGCCTATTACCCTCTGTACCAATTGCTGCCAAACCCAAAATGACAAGAGTAGACTTAGAGTGGCAAGGGGGTGGACTGCGCCTGATATTACGTGCTCGGCTCGCAGGATACCATCATCCCATTCCATTCCTATTGGACAATAGATGTGAGTTTACAATGATCAGTGCTGCGGTGTTTCGCTTTTACCAGGGCGTTGGGACACTGGGAAAGCTAATCAAAAATACAAATCTAACCAATGTTTTTGGTGAAATAGGTCCCACACCTTTAACATGTGAAGGTGGCCTAACTATATATCCATACTTGACAGTTGGCAAAGTGAAAGGTTATCAATTATTAGGTGCGGACATTCTCTTATCACATAGGTGCAGAATATATAATGACCCTGTTAATCCATATATGATTATACAAGATCTAGATGCAATACCTAGACCGAGAATGTGTGGTGGTATCGTAGCTAATATTAACGGGGACGAACACAGCGACAACTGGACTGGACTGGATGTTCTTGTATTTCCTGATACAGGAGGCCTTACGGCTATGATTCCCATAGAATTTGTCGAAACAAATCAAATAGATCAAATCAAATTGAAGGAGCCTATAGACAACTACGATCTGACAGGAAATAAAGTTAGCACTGCTCACACTTTAGCAAGTGTTAATATGCAGATCAAAAACTTTAGATTTCAAGTAAATGCCCGGGTTATTGATCATAAGCCCTATATACTATTAGGTATGGCTGAGCTTAAAAATATACCTGTGCTACAGTGTACCCACTATGGATTGAATTTGGGAATTGGTGAGGACAATTTTGAGGAACAGGAAAGAATGGAAGACCTTGAGGAAAGTCAGACGTCATTAGAAAATTGTCTAATTATTCCAAAGTTAAATAATAAAATGGCTAATGCAGATGTTATGAATAAAGAAGTAATACCTTTAAAATTTGAAATAGGCCTAAGCAGAAAAAGAAAATACCATCTGTCAGACTCGGACCACTCTCAGGATAGGCCTACTGTAAAAAAACCTAAGTTGCAAGAAAATGGAAACCTAAATATTTCATCCTTCACCCATACAAAACGAAAGATATCTCTCTCTGAATACAGGGAGAGAATCAAGAAACAAAAAATATAGGCTAGGCCTAGTGAAATATCGGTAAAAATTTAGGAGACCCCGGACAGCCTTTTCACTAGGCTAGTTAATGTTTTTTTGTTTTTATTTTTTCTTCGATATACAGTGTTCTTTTAGGTAAGATTAGGAGTAGTGGGCGTACCAGCAGTAGTACCACTACCGACATACAGCATAAATCATCTATAAAACATTAACCTAACCTAACCTACTTAAACCTAGTACTACATGAATACTAGGTTAGGTTAGGTTAGGTTGTTTGGTTAGGTTAATGTTTTATAGATGAGTTATGCTGTATGTTGGTAGTGGTACGCCCACTACTCCTAATCTTACCTTCTTTTATATCAAGGACCACTGGAAATGAGTATTTACCCATTATCCAACAATCTAAAATCACGGCCCCCGATAGTGGGGAGGGCTATGCAGATCAAAAACTTTAGATTTCAAGTAAATGCCTGGGTTATTGATCATAAGTCCTATATACTGTACTATTAGGTATGGCTGATCTTAAAAATATACCTGTGCTACAGTGTACCCACTATGGATTGAATTTGGGAATTGGTGAGGACAATTTTGAGGAACAGGAAAGAATGGAAGACCTTGAGGAAAGTCAGACGTTATTAGAAAATAGTCTATTTATTCCAAAGTTAAATAATAAAATGGCTAATGCAGAAATTGCAGATGTTATGAATAAAGAAGTTATTCCTTTAAAATATGAAATAAGCAGAAAAAGAAAATACCATCCGTCAGACTCGGACCACTCTCAGGATAGGCCTACTGTAAAAATACCTAAGTTGCAAGAAAATGGAAACAACCTAAATATTTCATCCTTCACCCATACAAAACGAAAGATATCTCTCTCTGAATACAGGGAGAGAATCAAGAAGCAAAAAATATAATCTTCAAGGACACTACATCCGCCTTATTAGAAACAATTTATTAGGGAAAATAGGGACCAATAGACTCGGCCATCTTTTTGGTCAATATTTACGAGCCGCACCACAGCTGGGATCTCATTTTTAATGGTAGTTTTGGGTTCCTATCATTTTATGCTTCATTGCTATATACCGGTAATTTTTATCCACCGGAAAATATTTTGTTTTCTTGGCTTCTTTTTTTTTTAGCACTAGGATAACCTTAGGCCTATCAAAAAACCTCAGCTAACCTAATAGCCCCCAAATACAGTTAGGTTAGGTTAGGTTTTTTGGTTAGGTTAATGCAAAAAAATAAAAATAGGCCTAGGCCTAAATAAATAAAGCCAAGAAAAAAAAAAATCCGGTGGATAAAAATTATATAGCAATGAAGCATAAAATGATAGGAACCCAAAACTACCATTAGAAATAAGATCCCAGCTGTGGTGCGGCTCGTAAATATTGACCATATTTTTCTCATTATAGTCCGCATGGAGGAATTTCGTTATCGACACTTGACAAAACCCGATTTCAAAGAAAAATACACCAAAAATCTGTCAAAGATGTCAAATAGCGGGGGTGTGGGAGCGACAGCCCCCACCCATAATACTAGGATAGGTTAGGCGGGTAGGATGTAGTGAGCGGGCGTACCGCCATCTTTGTTTACATTACGCGTAGTGGCGTCGGACCTTTCCCATCATGTTCCCGTCTATTTTAACCTAACCTAACCTAGTATTTATGTAGTAATGACAGGGGGCAAATAGCAGAAAATATAGCGTCGAAATAGACGAGAACGTAAGTGCGACCGCGGCAATCGCCCTATGTAAACAATGACGACCGTACGCCCGAACTCTACATCCATCCCGGTTAGGCTAGGCTAATGGGAATTTTTATATTTTAAAGAGCAGTTCAGCTCCCCAACTTCCGTCATAATTTTTTTTTTTTTTTTTTTTGGTCTCCCCTTGCTTCTATACCAGGATACTGTACCTTACCAGTGTGCTTTTCTTCTCCATTTTTCCATTCCTGTCTTCCTACTTAGCTCACTCTTGCTCTTATCTCTTCCAACTTCCTTCCCTGACCCAGTCCTGCATTACGATACACTCGAACCTCCATTCAACAGACTCTGATTCTCCGGATATCGGCAATTACGGTAAAAAAACGTAGTCCGGACGAATCCGGATTAATGGGCAGTCAATCCGTAGCTGTGCTAAGTCCGTCCGGTAGTTGGCGGGGCAGGCGCATGACGTCACCCTAAGCGCGGGAAATTGGAGAGCGTCAGTCCGCCATTGTCTCTCTGGGAACAGATTGTGACCGCTGCCGCGCGATCTTTTGTGTGCTGACCCTTCCTGTGTACCTGGACTGCTATTCATCATGGGGCCCAAGGTTGAAAAACGAAAGCGAGTGAACCTAAGTGTGGCCAAAAAACTTGAATTAATAGCCAAACTGGAGAAAGGAGTGTGTGAGGAATATGGGGTGGCCAAACAAACAGTGTCCGACATTAAGAAGGCCAAGCCAAAGTTATTAGCCTATGGAAAGTAAAGCCTTGCAAACACATGAAAACAGGGAAGGATACGGGTCTGGATGCAGCTGTTATGAAGTGGTATTTGCAACAGCGATCGGCCGGGGTGACTGGACAGTATTTAGCAGGAACGGACAGGTGCTTGCACGCATTTGTCCGTTGAATGGAGGTTGGAGTGTACTCTGTATATTTCTCCTACTCTCCTCAGGGCTTTATCCTATCTCCAGTTCTATATCTAATATTCATTAATGATCTTCTCAACTGTACCTCTTGTCCTATCGGGTAGGATGTAGTGAGCGGGCGTACCGCCATCTTTGTTTACATTACGCGTAGTGGCGTCGGACCTTTCCCATCATGTTCCCGTCTATTTTAACCTAACCTAACCTAGTATTCATGTAGTAATGCCAGGGGGCAAATCTCTAACCGTTTTGGTAAGATGATCCTCACCTCCTAGGCGGTGATGGTTGGGGGGAGGGACGTCGACTGACTGGGGGCAGTTCGTTCGTGGCCACCCCTTCGGGGATCACGGCGTCAGGCAATAGATAGATAGATAGATAGTATTTTATTCAGTTTTCTCCTACATTCTTTTGCCTATCTGCTCTTCCCCATCATCCAATTCACACACTCTCCCAAGGAAAGATTAGCGAAGGCAAAGTAGAGGTAGGCCTATAAAATTAGATCAGAGAATTTTGAAGATGTAGAAAAAAAGTGGCCAAGGATACTCTCTTTGGCCACTTTTTTTCTCCATCTCCTCCAAATTCTCCGATCTAATTTTATACCTCTACTTTGCCTTCGCTAATCTTTCCTTGAATTAGCCCTATTCTTCCTATTGTATTTTGTCCCACCTCCAGTCTCTTAATTTCTCTCCCTGTACTCCATCTCACATCTAACACCATCCTTAGGGCCTACCAAAATTATCGATAAATCTACAGTTATACTACCCCTATTTTGTGGTTATTCTGTTGGTACTAATGGGTTAATATTATTAGTAGTAGACTTAGTATGGTTTGATGATGCGCGGAAATGTATAGGCCTATTTGACTTGAAATAGATACATTGAATTATTACAAACCTTCGCGAACCCATAAACAGGGAACGTGAGCTGGGTTTAGACCGGTTAGGTTAGGTTAGGTTAGCCTAGGCTAATGTTAAAAATAGTAAAATGCGACAGTCCTCGGTATTAAACACCACTGTATATCAAATAAAAAATAAAAAACAACAACAAATTACCTGAAAAACTTGTAGGCTATCTGGTTGGTGATAAATGTTTATCAATTTTTTTTTTCCAGTTTCCGCGTCTGCTGAAGTTGCTGAACCATCCAAAATCACGCTAAAAGGCGTGTTTTGAAGGGAGGTGGTGGGGTGTATATGGGGAGGGGTAGTATAACTGTAGATTTACCAAATTATCAAGGCAAAACATAAGAGTAAGGTATCTCTAGGGAGATATTTCGGTAAGATTAGGAGTAGTGGGCGTACCACTACCAGTCTACCAACATACAGCTGCGCATAACTCATCTATAAAACATTAACCTAACCTAACCTAGTATTCATGTAGTAGGCTACTAGGTTAGGTTAGGTTAATGTTTTATAGATGATTTATGCTGTATGTCGGTAGTGGTACGCCCACTACTCTAATCTTACCGATATTTCACTAGGCCTAGCCTATATTTTTTGCTGTAACATTCAAGGAGACTACCGTACATCAGGACTCTTCTTCTTCTTCCCTCTGACCAGGTATAGGCTAGGCTAGGCTATCCTAGTGTTTACTAGCCTATACCCCTTTGAAAGGACATTATCCGGTTTAATGTTATTTTAATACCACAAATTTTGTTGATATATTTGAAGATAAATAATGAATCTATATGCTCTAAAGATCAAAGGAAAATTTGTTTTAACCCTCGGCAAAACCTAATAAAAAAGTATGGTACTAAAATGTCTTTTTCGTAACAAGGTTGTCAATACGGTACTTTCAGTCTTCGATAGCTCTAAAGATCATATGAAAATGTGTTAAACCCTCGGAAAAACCTAATATAAAAGTATTGTACTAAAATTTAATTTTCGTAACAAGGTTGTCAATACGGTACTTTCCCGTTATCAATGTACAATCAAGCTGAAGATTGCAGAGTAAACACCATAGACTTCATCGACTTTTCTTTCACCTTCGTATAATCGACAGCCATTTTTTTTTTATTAACCTAAGAAGTGCACATGGGGGTAATTAGACACCTCTGCCTGTGCTGACGTATTTGAGCTGTTTCCATCACTAAAATATTAATTTTACCATATATAGCATTAACCCTTGATTAGCGGAGTGTTTTGGGCTCATTTGGGCATATTCAGGCCCTCCTGCATGATAAATCAAGCATCTGAATGAAAAAAAAAATATTTAGCAAAAAACTAGGCGCTAAAAGCTTCAAAATGAGACCAGAACGAGCTACGTAGCACTCGTGGTTCTCTTTCAGTGATGCCACAAACATGGGAGTTTAGCATATATCGGTATATTTTTCCCAGCTATGCTCACTACTGGCTACACTGCCGGCCTCTCGAGAACACAGGGAACATGAGTTAATGGGCGGCGGTAAGCCCTGGGAGTCGGCTGTCTGGCCCGCTGTGCTCCCAGCCATTTGCACTAGATTTTAACCCTTTAACCCGGGAGCTGCGGGGAGACTCTTAAGAGTTCCCCCGGCGCACTGCGGGGAGACTCTTAAGAGTCAGAGAAAAAAAAAATCAACTTTTGACATCGAAATTTTTTTTTTTTTTTTTTTTTTTTTTTTTTGGCCCCTGGGCCATGCAAAATCTCAGTCCTCTACCTCCCCTCCTTCCCCACTTTCCTCCTCTCCTTCAGTTATCACCTATTTTCCCTGTTATTCCCTTATTCTGAGGTATATTTTCGTGCTAACATTAGCGAGTTGCAAGCAGGGTGTTGTCATCACTGATGGCAATCGAGTGCAAGAGAGAGAGAGAGAGTATCGATCGACTGTGTCTCAGTGGCCTTGGGGGAAATTGGCGGGAAAGCAGATTGCCTCACCCATACATTATACAACTCGCGGGCTATATCTCCGATTTTGACCATCCAAACGCTGTTTTCACTCGTTTTATTGTTGTTTCAGGTTAATACCTTTATAATCAACCCATAATAGGCGCATATGGATAAATATTAATGCTATTAATGGCACAATGAATATTTTAGTGACGGAAACACCTCAAATACGTCAGCACAGGGGGACGTTTCCAATTACCCCCATGCGCACTTCAGAGGTTAAAAGCCTTAACCCCTCCAACCCGGAAGGGCTCTTGAACGCCCATAACAACCTCGGCCCGCGCAACCCGGAAGGGCTCTTGAACGCCCATTGCTTGCGTGCGTGCTTTCGAATGCCGCGCGTACACTTTTGGTATCATGGGACGATAGGTGGCGCCACCAGGCGTAAACGACGCCACAGCAACAGTATCTACCCCGACGCCATCATGGACAGTACGCCAAATAGTGATTCCGCTGTGTCCGATACCGTGCTTCCTACGACGCCCTTGCTAGTTCGTCGCGCCTTACCCCGATGCCATCGCCTAAATGTGTTATCTCCCGGAGGTATTGAGACGACATTGAGACTTTATGAGCGAGCTGATGCCAAGCATAATGTTGATGATGAAGTCAGTGACGACTCCAGTAATTATAAGTCGAGTGACAAAGAAGAGCAATTCCTGGGATTTGCGAGAGAACATGACAGTGATGAGAGTGATGTACCAGTTGTTGAGGAAGCTGGTTTACCTAAAGACAGTGAACTTGAGAGAGTGAGTGAGTGGGAGAGTTCAAGGTCACTCACCAAATTTCGCATAAGTGACAACTCCAAGCCCTTCCCCAGGTAAATCGCCTTTCAAGCTACATTTGTATAAGCAGAAAATACTTGAGAAGGCGGCCGCGGCAGCTAGGGAACAAGCAAAACTACTTGGTGAGGATGAGGCTGTGAGTGAGGGTCAGCGTGGTGACCCTTCTCGTCCGCCATTGTCTCCCTTATCTACCCACGCCACCCAAGATGACCCGGATGCCCCGCATTCTTCCCCACCACCCCCACCATTGCCAAGGGTTGAGGACCCCCCACTTTCGGCCTATTTGCCTCCTAGGTCCCCCGACAGGAGACATACTGCTGCCGAAAAGGGGAAAGGTAGGAAATATACCAAAAAAATTAAGAAAAGTAAGAGAGTTTTGTTCGAGGCTCCCGTCATACGTCCCTGCAACTTTCCCCACGGTCCTCCCCACCTCTCCCGCCTTCAACATGTCTTCCTGAAGAAGTCTTTGAGCTCGCATCACCAATACCTGGGCCTAGTGACAGTGAAACATTGCTTTCTGTCACTCGTCGCAGGCCAAGGAGCCCAGGACCTCGGGGGGATACAGCCTCACCTGCCACTCCTTCCCCACCTGCACGCCGCCCACGCATCACTGGTTCCCCGCCAGATTATGTGGGGGCCACTGATGATGAAGGGCACCTCTCTGAAGACTCTGGCCATGATTACATAGGTCCACCGTCAGGGCAAGATGACCACTCTGACGATGACTATATGGACATCGACGACCCTCGACCCATCCGCTTGGCCCGGCGTTGTGCTGCCCGCCGCCCTAGGGCGCGCGCCTCCCGAGTTGGCCGTGGGCGTGCTGGGCCACCAGCTGGAGCTCCTCGTCAGCGTAGACAAGACCCATTCTACGTTTTTCAGTGGCAACGTAGCGGGGGTGGCAGCCCCCACCCATAATACTAGGTTAGGTTAGGTAAGGTTGTTAGGTTAGGCTAATGTCTTTTCAAATCACTATCGGGGAGCGAGCGTGTCTCAACTTCGATCGATAGGCCTAATGGGGAAAATGGGTTTTCCCGAGATTTTTAATTAATTACAAACACTATATATTGATGCAAATGACCAATTTTGTTTATAAAAAACACTCAGAAAATTTGTGGTATTAAGGCTAGGGCAGCGGCATTGGAGACAAATAGAAGAACATGGAGATGGAATGGGGGAGTGAAAAAGTGACTGAAGTGTGAGATAGGATGGAGAAGACGTTGGAACATGTCGCCAGTGCTATGAGGAAGAGAGAGATAGACTGGAAGAAGACCTTAAGCAGTTAGTTGGGGAAAGGGAATGGGTAAAGCAGAGAGAAGGGCAGGATGTTGGGATGAAGTTTGTACTGGGCCTCGGAACGGAAGAGGAGGAAGACGCGGAAGTGAAGGAAAAAATTAAGATAGTGAAAAGGTTCCTGGAGCAGGTGTGGCGGAAGAGAAGAATAGATAGAGTGAATTAGGGAAGAGAGGTGGTGAAGGGAGAAAGACGGTAGGTCTAAGGAGAGGTGGAGGAGGATAGAAAATAAGATTGAGAAGGTGGGCAGGCAAAAGTTAGAGGAGGGGAGAAGGTGTGTAGGCAAGAAATAGAGGATAGGGGTAGAAGGAGGGCAGTAGAGTTGGAGGTGTGCAGGAGAGAAGAATGGAAAAATAGAGGGGAGGGGTAAAAGGCAGACCAGGAGGGCAGGGTTGTGGCGTAGTGCAGAGAGAGAAGGTGATCAGAGTAAGGGAGTAAGTTGAAACAGAAGATAAGTGAAGTTGGACAGGACGAAAAGTTAAAAGATAAAAAATAGGTGGAGAAAGAGAGTACTGGGAGAGTACCGTACTGTTCCGGTACCGTATAGAATACAGTACAGTAGAACAAAAAAAATCTACATAAGCTTTTTATTTCATTACCGGTACGGTACCTTACTTTAACTATCCCTTCTATGACTAACCATTTGATAATATTCAAGACCGCTTTCACCGCCCTATTAGAAATAATTTATTAGGGAAAATAGAGTAAACCTGACTTTTAGCACTAACAGTGATTTTAGTCAGTATTTTTGGTTGTGTGTGTTTTTGTCCTTCAGATATAGTGTTACATTATAATGATTTGGAGCAGAAATTAGTATTTACCCATTTTCCAACTACTGTACTGTAGCCTACCGGTATATAAAAATACAGCCCCCACTAGTGGGGTTAAAGACAATATAATAACAAAAATAAGCTATATATGACAATAACAGTTTGCTGTGGGATACAGGATTCCATGGGGGGGGCCCTCCCCGGCCCCCCTCACCTCCCCAGGATTTATTGAAATTCTCATATATTTTGTCAGTAGGGGACAAAGAACTAATTTTGATACTTATTTATGAGACCACACATTTGTTCTCAAAATGTTAAAATATTAAATTGCTTCAACCCTCGGTAAAAAAATAAAAAAGACAATAACAAAATGTCTACCTACTTTAAAAATGTTGTCAATACTCTCCTATAGACGGCACACAGTCTAGACGAACAGCTGATGATTGGGAGTGAGAATGCCGTACATAGGGAGAGTAATTTTTTCTTCTTATATATCTCCCTTATAATACATTTCTGCTCTTAATGGCATACAGTTGGTCCTCCAATAACGCGGCCAATGTGCTCTGGTTACCGCCCGTGTTAGCCAAATCTGCGTTACCGAACCCATACGTTTACATGTTAAAGGTACCTTGGTGTTCTGGTGATTTCCACAAAGTCCACTTTTTCTCCATAGAAGCCTATGTTATAATAATAAATTCAATTATAAAGGTTATTTTACATGTGCATTGGGTTGATTTGCCCATTGCAACTCTTACCTCTGAATACAGTAAATGAAGTGTTGCATCCCCCCGTCCCCTCCCCCCTGGATCCATCGCCGTCACTGCGATGAAGTTGATGGTCTGTTAGCTCTTGACGCCAGCCATTCGTTGATAAGGCGAGCTCCCTCCCCAGCTTCAGCATCAGAGTCCTCGAAGCCACTGTAGTCGGCATCTGATACAACCGACAGTAAATCGTCTGGTGGCTGAGAGTCGGAGTCTGAGTCACTCGACGCCACTTGTTCCTGTTGCTGTGCTCGTTGGCGAAAGAAATCTGTTATTCGTGTCTGCTGGCGTGCATTTATCCTGTCGTGAAACATGTCGAAGTAAGGCTGGATGGAAGCAGTGAAGCTTGCTATTATCTGTGCTGAACGATCATGTTTGGGATCAAAGTTGTTCATGTGATGGCTGAGGCGTTGTGACAATTCTACAAATTCCCGTAGACCAGGAGTGTTCGGTTCTTCCTGGGGTTCGTCTTCTTCTCGTTCTTCCTCTGCCTGCTCTTCCTCTTCCAAAATCTGCATTAGGTCCTCGGCATCAGGCTCCTGTGGTGGCTGAATCAAACCTTGAATATCTTCTGCCCCCAGTTCACCCATCCCAGGCACACGTCTGGCAACCTCAACTGCTCTCTCCACCACTGCCTCAAGCCTGACTGGCTGTTCAGGTAAATCCAGCTTGTGCCCAGGTAACCCCTCTAGAACATTCCTCCAGGCATGGTGGATTGTAGCTCTTGTCACATCAGCCCACGTTTCCACCATCGTATCTACTGCATTCTTAATATGAAACCTTTTCCAAAAGGCATGCACTGTCATAGCTGCTCCGTCAGCGGGTTCCTGTTGGTGTTGTGGTCGTTGTTGTTGTTGTGGTGGAGGCTCGTTTGGTGCCTGCTCATTCAGTGGTGGGGGAGAGTCTGGGGCAGACAGTTCTTCGAGTGGTGGGAGAGAGTCAGGGACTGATTCATCGTCTGACATCTGTAGCAGTTCTTCTTGGGTGTCAGTGGCAGTGTCGAGCATCAGGAAAGTCTTAGTGGCATACGCACCCTTAAAGCATGCTATCACCTCCTGGTCCAAGGGCTGTAGGAGAGACGTAGTATTCGGGGGCATGAACATCACTTTTACGTTAGGGTGCCGATCAACCAACAATCGGGAATGTCCGGGTGCGTTGTCAAGCAATAACAGTGCTTTAAAAGCAATGTTTTGGTGGGCACAATATGTTTCCAAGTCCTTCACAAAATGATTATCGAACCATTCGAGGCTCAACGCTGACGACATCCAGGTCTTCTTGTTGCTCATCCAATGCACATTCAACTTGGCCCTGTCCATATTGCGATAAGGCCTTGGCCGCTTTGCCTTATGGATGATTAGAGGCTTCATCTTGCAGGTGCCGGAAGCATTGCAAGTCAACAAGATGGTTACACGTTCTTTGGCCATTTTGTAGCCCTTTGCTGCCTTCTCCTTGCGAGAAATGTAAGACCTTTTAGGCATTTTCTTCCAGTTGACTCCCGACTCATCGCAGTTAAAAATCTGATCAATGTTGTAGCCATCGGCCACAATAACCTCACGTAAGAAAGCAGGGTATTCGTTGGCTGCAGCATTGTCGGCGCTTGCTGTCTCTCCTGTGATCCGAACACTTTTCATTTTGTTTCGTTTATTGAAGGACATCAACCACCCAGCAGATGCCTTAAAGGGTTTGGGGTTCTGTACATTGTTCATTCGAGCCACTGCTGCATAATATTTCTTCGCCTTTTCTCTGATCATCCGTCCGTCTGTCGGCACATGATTCTTGTTTTGCCTCGCCAAATACCACACCATTAGCTTCTCTGTCTTCTTTAGGATGACATTTCCCACTTTTATCGACGCCTGAGTACCTTCTGCAGGGTTTCCCTTCATAATGTTGGCAATCTTCTCCCTGTCCTTCTAAATGGTGCGAATTGTACTCTCGTTAACTTCATGTCGTCTTGCCAACTCAGCTTGTCTCTTCCCCTTTTCTAACTCCTTCACGATGTCATATTTTTGTGCGTACATAAAGATACGGCGCTTCTTGGGCGTCATGGCGGCGAGGTTAGGTCACAGAAAAAAAGGCACTTTGAGAACCACGGCCTGTGTTACAACACACGCGGTGGGGGGGGTCGGTACGTGAGGCGAACAATGGTGGAACTGGGGAGGGAATAACATACCCGGACGATCCTCAAGTGCCGGGCGGACCTGGACCAGGTCACTGGACCAGGGAGGGAGACTGAACAGCCTCGCCAGGCCCAGGAGAGAGAAAACTGCCCAGCTGGACCCCGCGTCATTGTAAGTAGTGACCGCGTTAATAAAATTTTGGATAATTGGGGTGTACCGCGTGCCACCAAATCCACGTTTCTAAAACTCGCGTTACCGGAGGACCAACTGTATATAGAAATAATGGCAAGAATGTTAAGTGCGGGTGTACCGCCAGCCTTGTTTACACTACGCGTAGTGGCGTCAGACCTTTCCCATCATGTTCCCGTCTATTTTGACTGCCTTTGGATATAAAAATACATTAGCCTAACCAAACAACCTAACCTAACCTAACCTAGTATTCATGTAGTAATGACAGGGGGCAAATAGCAGAAAATATAGCGTCGAAATAGACGGGAACGTAACTGCGAGCGCACAACAAGACGACTGTACGCCCGATCACTACATCCATCCCGAAATAATGTATATGCTCTACCGGATCTAATAGGCATAAAAAGATATATGAGGTAACTGTTCGTGCTAAAAATCAGTAATGCCAAAAATAGGGACCAATAGACTCCATATTTTTCTCATTATAGTCCGCATGAAGGAATTTCGTTATCGACACTTGAAAAACTATTACACCGAAAAATAACACGAAATAACAAGGGCAAATTTCTATAATTGCACCTATACGAGCTAAAAAAAATATTATTGTATTTAACAGGAAGGTACAACGAGGTAAGTGATGTGGTATAGGTGGCAATATGCGGAAATGGATTATAAGGGCATTCCGCCCCCCTCTGACAAAAGTCTATCAATCTAGATGTGACACGGATTTACAATGTTCCAGAGAGACATTAGCCTAACCTAACAACCTTACCTAACCTAACCTAGTATTATGGGTGGGGGCTGCCGCCCCCACACTCCCGCTGGTTGGGTAAAACGGTAGAAATCCAGTTGGGGTGGAGTGAATAACCGTAGATTTTCGTAAGGGGGTAAGAGGGGGGGCAAAATGCCCTTATAATCCATATCCGCATATTGCCACCTATACCACATCACTTACCTCGCCTTACCTTCCTGTTAAATACAAAAATAATTTGTTTTAGCTCGTATAGGTGCAATTATAGAATAATACCATAACAAGTGCAGACCGTAAGCAAAGCATTGCGCCCAATGAATCTTTCGACTTGACTCATCTTCTTCTTGTTTTGAAAGATGCGGTGAGTGCGATTCGCCCAATAAATGGCGTGAGCGTTACTCACAAAAACTAAATACCGGCAACCTGTTTTTGCCCCCTTACAGATCTACATATATGAGGATGACAATAAATCAAGGGGGGGTGAGTGGGGCAACGCCCCCCTCAACCCATCGTGTATCCAATGTACCCCACAATTTCCCTTACCTACTATAAAAGCGCGATTCGCCCAATAAATGGCACCATTTGACGCTGTATCTTCAGATTAATGAATTAATGAACCATGAAAAACAACAATAAAAGACTACAGTATATTCCTTGAAAGAAAATTTGGTAAATAAGGCGGCTCTAGCTGTCTTGAATGTTACCAACCATTTTTCTAAACTGTATATCTAGCTCAATCTTTCTCTGGAGAAGTCGCTAACCAGGCAAGCTGCTCTTCTACAAAGTGAGGACAGACGAAGAAGAAGAAAAAAGAGTGGGCGTACGGTACGCGTTGCCTTGTTTTACATAAGTCGTACGCTCACAGTTACGTTCACATCTGATATGATTTTTTTTTTTTTTTTTTGCTAAATTATTCCCCGAGTAGCTGTTATTTGCACCCTGCTGGCAATATTTATGATGACAATAAGTCATAGGGGTTTGAGTGAGGGGGGCAAAGCTCCCCTCAACCAATTATTGTATCCCACGGCCAACTGTTGGGTAAATTGTTTTGTTACCAGTACCGGTACTGGCCGCAGGATACAATAATAGATTGAGGGGGACTTAGCCGCTCTCACTCCCCATGACTTATTGTCATCATCATATATATTACCAGCAGCGGGGCAAATAACAGCTGGCTGTGGGATAAATTCGTAAAAAATATACCAGTCCAATTACATGTAGACGCGAACGTAACTGCGAGCGTACAACTTATCTAAACAGGGCAAAGCGTATGACCGCTAACACCATACTTACCATATTGATGTGACATTATGTTTACCATAATGTCGCATTGCATCAGGCCAATGTCTGAGGTAGTACAGTATATCTTATTCTTACAGTTTCTTTACAGTAGATCCTCTGGAAAAAGGCAAACTAGGCCTGTGTATCCAGCTCAGTACCAGTACTGAGCTGAAGGAATGTGGAGGAAAATTAGAGTCAAACTGGAGAATGCTGTATCCAAAAGTGTACCAGTAAGGGAATATAAGGATAAAACAAAATTGAGGAAAAGAACTAACCCAGAATTGCCAATGAAAAGAAAGCTTTGGATATTGATTAGAAGAAAGAAACGATTGTGGGAAAGATTAAAATTGTTAAAAAAGAACAGGGGGTCTAGTATAGAAGCTAAAGAAGTGGATCTGGAACGCAGACAAATAAACAATAAAATAAGGTGGGAAACAAGGAGGGGGGTGAAGGAGAGGGAGAGAGAGATAGCTAGAAATGTGAAGGATAATCCAAAAATATTCTGGAAGTACATTCAGGAAAAGTTAACAAGAAGAGTAGGGATCCCAGAGCTGGTAGGGGGGTTGAATGATGGGAGTAGAGCGGAGACTGATAAGGAGAAAGCAGAGGTGCTGGGGAAATACTTTGGGGGGGTACTAACAGTGGAGTCAGATGATGCAGTGCCTACTATTCCCATCAAACAGGCACTGGCACTGGAACTAATAGAGTTTTCCCATGCTAGAATAAGAAGGGCTATAGAAAAAATGAACAGAAGTAAGTCACCGGGACCGGATGGGATACACCCAAGAATCATAAAGGAAGGAGGGGAGATGTTAGTAGAGCCATTGAAAATGTTATTTGAGGTATCGTTTAATACAGGACAAATCCCGATGGACTGGAGAGAGGCGAACATAACAGCTATATTTAAGAAGGGAAAGAGAAATGACCCAGGGAATTATAGACCAGTCAGTTTGACAAGTGTTGTGTGTAAACTAATGGAAACGGTAATTAGAGAAGGAATAATGGATCATATGAAGTCAAACCAACTTTTCAGTGGGAGACAGTTCGGATTCTTGCCGGGGAGGTCGACGGTACTACAGCTAATTAAGGTGGTAGATGATTGGATGCCAATTCTAGAAGATGGTGATGTAATAGACGTGGTATATTGCGATTTTATGAAGGCCTTCGATAAGGTCCCACATAAAAGGTTAATAGAGAAAGTTAGAAGCTATAATATAGGGGAGAAATGTGTGAAATGGATAGAAGCCTTCCTGAAAGATCGGAGACAGAGGGTACTGGTGAATGGAATATGCTCGGGGTGGAGGGAAATTACAAGTGGGGTACCTCAGGGATCTGTGTTGGGACCACTGCTGTTCGTTATATTTATCAACGACTTACCTGAAGTTATAACTAATGGAAGTGAGGTATACCTGTATGCGGATGACACTAAGCTGTATAGAAGAGTGAGGAGTAAGGAAGATGTGGGTTTGCTTCAAGGAGATGTGGAGGGCATGAAGGGATGGTCTGAGCAGCAGTGCAAGTACTGGTACTGAGCTGGATACACAGGCATAGTTTGCCTTTTTCCAGAGGATCTACTGTAAGAAACTGTAAGTACTTGCACTGCTGCGGTCGTTCACGGTGTTGGCGGCGGCGGTAGCAGACGCAACATATTTACTATTCTGTATTTTTGCTTTATAATCAAACTTCAAATCTCGTCTTCCCCATGCTTTATCAAGATTACCTTCAAACTCCCTTATTGATTTGGAATCGACTACATACTGGGGCAGTGCGTTCCACTCATTTACCACTCTATCACAAAATGAGTTCTTTGCCTTCTCAAGCCTATTTCTTTCTTTGTAAATTTTCTTTGAGTGTCCTCTCGTTCTTGTTCCCTCCCGCATCAAGAAGATACCTTCACACACATCCTCATCATACTTTCCTGACACTATCTTAAAAGTCTCTATCATATCCCCTCTCTTTCTCCTATATGCCAGTGTCCTCAACCTCTGCTCATAGCCCGCGTTCTTCAACGTTGGTACTAGCTTGCTAGCTCTCCTCTGCACTTTCTCCACTGCTTGTATATCCTTTACCATATATGGAGCCCACACCTGGTTCGCATATTCCAGGTGCGGCCTAACCAGCGCTGTATAGAGATTCCTGAAGATTTCTTCATCAAGTGACACAAATGTCCTCCTTATCAGTCCTACAATTCTATTGGCTTTGTTTATCTTTTCCGCTAAATGTTCTGAGAAATTTAACTTATTGTCTATCACTACTCCTATATCCTTTTCTGCATTCACTTCCTCCATCGCTTCATGCATACTGTATCCTACCTTGTCTATCTTGCTTGTCCCAATCCACATGTACTTGCATTTTTTTGGATGAAAAGGCATTAACCAATGCTCAGACCATCCCTTCATGCCCTCCACATCTCCTTGAAGCAAACCCACATCTTCCTTACTCCTCACTCTTCTATACAGCTTAGTGTCATCCGTATACAGGTATACCTCACTTCCATTAGTTATAACTTCAGGTAAGTCGTTGATAAATATAACGAACAGTAGTGGTCCCAACACAGATCCCTGAGGAACCCCACTTGTAATTTCCCTCCACCCCGAGCCTATTCCATTCACCAGCACCCTCTGTCTCCGATCTTTCAGGAAGGCTTCTATCCATTTCACACATTTCTCCCCTATATTATAGCTTCTAACTTTCTCTATTAACCTTTTATGTGGGACCTTATTGAAGGCCTTCATAAAATCACAATATACCACGTCTATTACATCACCATCCTCTAGAATTTGCATCCAATCATCTATCACCTTAATTAGCTGTAGTACCGTCGACCTCCCCGGCAAGAATCCGAACTGTCTCCCACTGAAAAGTTGGTTTGATTTCATATGCTCCATTATTCCTTCTCTAATTACCGTTTCCATTATTTTACACACAACACTTGTCAAACTGACTGGTCTATAATTTCCTGGGTCATTTCTCTTTCCCTTCTTAAATATAGCTGTTATGTTCGCCTCTCTCCAGTCCATCGGGATTTGTCCTGTATTAAACGATACCTCAAACAACATTTTCAATGGCTCTACTAACATCTCACCTCCTTCCTTTATGATTCTTGGGTGTATCCCATCCGGTCCCGGGGACTTACCGGGTACTTCTGTTCATTTTTTCTATAGCCCTTCTTATTCTAGCATGGGAAAACTCTATTAGTTCTAGTGCAGGTGCCTGTTTGATGGGAATATTTGGCACTGCATCATCCGACTCTACTGTTAGTACCCCCCAAAGTATTTGCCCAGCACCTCTGCTTTCTCCTTATCCGTCTCCGCTCTACTCCCATCATCCAACCAGCTCTGGGATCCCTACTCTTCTTGTTTACTTTTCCTGAATGTACTTCCAGAATATTTTTGGATTATCCTTCACATTTCTTGCAATCTCTCTCTCCCTTTCCTTTATTCCTTGTCTTCCACCTTATTTTATTGTTTATATGTCTATGTTCCAAATCCACTACTTTAGCTTCTATAATAGACCCCCTGTTCTTTTTTAACACTTTTAATCTATCCCACAATCGTTTCTTTCTTCTTATCAAAGTCCACAGCTTTCTTTTCATTGGTAATTCTGGGTTCGTTCTTTTCCTCAATTTTGTTTTATCCTTATATTCCCTTACTGGTACACATTTGTATATAACATCCTCCAGTTTGACTCTAAACTTCCTCCACATTCCTTCAGCGTCTTCACCGTTCAAGTATTCCCCCCAGTCAATGTCCAGACACCTTCTCAGCAGCTCATAATCTGCTCTGTCATACATGTGTATTTTTTTATTGCTTCTATCATCCCTCTCTGTTTTAATATTGCAACTAAAACTTATACAGGCATGGTCACTACGACCTATAGGGCTATCCACATTGACATGTTCCACTATATCCTCCTCATTGCTAAAAATTAAATCAAGTACACTCCCCTGCTTCCCATCTCTATATCTTGTCATCTCTGTAATATGTTGCGTTAAAAAACAATCTCTTACTTTCTCTATAAACTTGTTTTCCAGGCTACACTGTCCCGCTGGAGTAGTACAATTTGCCCAGTTGATCCTTGGCAAATTGAAATCTCCAAGCAAAATCTTATATTTGTTCTCTCTATTATCTATTTCCTCCATTGCTTTCAGTAGGTTATCATCCTCTTCCCTACTATTATTTGGGCTTCTATATATTATAGGTTTGACTCCTGTAAGGAGATAAAGAAAACCTAATATTTAGTAGTGGCCCCGTAATCATTGACGAACATGCCTATTACATAAGGCATCCTCTTCAAACACTAATCCGCCGTAGTTTGAATCTACCGCGCAGAGCATTTAAAATCTGAGGAGCCTTCATCATGAGCGCACGCGACCTCACTCATGGCTTCAGTCATTATGAATTGGGTTCTCACTACGAAAAAACTTCGTAAAAAATAAAAAACAAAAAGAAAATAAGAATAACTATCCAATAAGCTTTCCATCATATCGTGGATGTACTTGTGTGGATCTTTGACCAGACGCTGATTCAGGCGTCATTCTTCCTTCACTGACATATCAAGTAAACCAAAATCCTTAATACATCAACGAATGGGAAGGGGATGGTTGGGAGGGCCCCAGTCGTCAATGATTACGGGGCCACTACTAAATATTAGGTTTTCTTTATCTCCTTACAGGAGTCAAACCTATAATTTATTAGTGGCCCCTCCATCATTGACGAACATGCCTGATTTCTAAGACTGGAGGGGGACATTCGTAATCATATCATAACTCTAGAAAAGCAGATAATCAAACAACCACATAGTATTCTTACTTTTGTAAAAAAGAGATATTCGGGTGCATAAACTTTATACAGCCTAAATCTTCAAAAAGGGGTACAAGCAGGAGCGTGCTTCAAAGAAGCCTGCTTGAAAAAGGGTTAACTCTGAGACTGAGCACAGATCTGCTAGTTAAGAAGGCACCCCACTTAAAGTAAGTGGGGAAAACTAAAAACTTATAAGTTTACATGTGCACATATAAACCCCATTAACTAGTGGATATATTCCTAAAAATATAACCAAACATAAATGAATTCTTGTACATTCGTAAAAGTACTGAACTCGTGTACTTATGCAGAAGTAATTGCTGCAAAAGTAAAAGTCGTAGTTGCCACTACCGAGATTTCTCAAAAATCTATTGCTTCACAGCCAAAGCTACTTACAACAAGAATTGTCGTAACACTACTATTGGCCTTTAGCACAATTTCCTGCAATGAATACTACAGAGAAATTTTATAATACAATGCCTACAACCAGTATCACAGCTCGTATGTTCCGAACACATACTCCGGAGGGGTCTAGGGTGTCCTATGTCACACTGACTGCACCCCCCCCCCCCCCCCCCCTTTTTCTTGAAATTAAACAAAACGTGACTAAAAGGGCCACCTAGACCCTCTGCCGTAAAGCTATACATGGCAAGGAAGGTTTGTCCAGAGCTACTGAAAGGTATCGAGGCAAAAACTGATTAGAGGCCCACAACTGTGTGGACGTAATAACTTCCACCGAAAGATTATTAAGGAAACGTAAAGAGGCTGTCCCCTTGCGTAAATAGTGGGTCTTACCCACAACGCCGGGATGCTTCTCTTTAAAGTCCTCGACCAAGAGAGAAGCCAGTGTACGCTCCATCAATCGTTCACCCGGACTTGCGACCCATAAAGCACCCTGGTGATTTACAGGTGCCACTCTTAAATATTTGGTTAGAGCTTGCACTGGGCAAAAAAGATGGTGCACCTTTCCCTTGTTTAACGCCGGCACCGTGAACTCTGAAAACACGTGTTCACTGTGCTCAATCTCGGCTATGAATCCTGGGGAAGGTGCAATGTGAATACACTCATGAAGCCTATCAAACCTGAGGCAATTAGGTGCGTTGCTCATCGCCGCCAGCTCAGATACTCTGTTCCCGGTAGCCAAAGCCATAAGGAATACAGCCCTTTTGTAAAATCTGCAGTCTTTGGTACATACGGGAACGAGAATGACAACGATGCTTTGTCCAGAGATCATGTAGGCCTGAGCTGACGGGGAGGTGGGCGGAGTTTAAAACCTGCCCACATAAATCACTTTCAGATAAATGTTTCTGCATGAACAGATAAATTAAATAATAAACAACCAACGTCACCGAGGGCACAGTTTGTTTTGTTCGAAGAATCCGAGACGTAAAAGCTTTCCAATGCGATTGAAACTGTCGCTTTGTAGACTGGGTATATTGATTTGTGAATATCTTGGTCACGTCGCTACCATAAGGTGCTAGCCACTTGGCCTCCTGAATGTCCAAAATGAACAAGTCTGCGAGGTTTCTAGGTTGCCAATTGTGTTCTAAGTGGAACAACCCGACCAGGAGGGACACTGGGTGCGGGCACCACGTGTTCAAATGCTGGTACCACACTGCGCCGGCCACAGGGGCGCGATTAGCGAGACTACGCCTCGCTAATCCTGTAGTTTGTTGACTACGTGGCACATTAGAGACGCGTCTGGCGGCGGAAAAGAGATAAATGGAACTCAACCTGTTCTCGTCCGTCATCAGAGTGTCAGGTCCGCCCGCCGGCGTTATCGTCCGGCAGGTGAGGTACGAATGTGAGTATCGCCATACACCTTGGCTGTGGCTGTCCCTCGCTTGCGAGCTCGGTATACTCCCTGAATGGGAGCCCTCGTCCGAGTCCCGTAAAGGTTTATGATAATTAAAAGCTCCCATAGCTCATTAACACATTGAAAGCAGAGCTGGTGAGCAAAATCATAAAGTATACTAATTAATTTAATTTATATTTAATTGTATTAAAATAAATTACTATAAATAAACACAATATTATCATAATATAATCATAGAAAATATATATGTTTATTATGATTCAGCTATTAAATTATTTCATTAACAAATAAAAATAAGATAGGGCTACCTGAGCTTAACGGCGTTGAACATACAGCAATGAGAGGTTCAAGTGCCGACACGACAGAGACTGGGGGAAAACTACCCCACCCCCGGGAACTACCTGGTCACCTGGTGCAACACCGGTAATCCGCCCTGGAAAGAGAATTTTCCGGGGATTAATGCTCATAGGGTTACACCCAAAAAACGGTACAAAATATGTGCCTCAAAACCGCCGGTCAACGAACCGTAGCACTCCACCACTACTTTTCGTTGTCCTTTAGTATCATATTAAAGATTTCAGCATATCTTTACCTGTCCAGAAGATTTAAGCATATCTTTATTAAAGATGAAGTCTTTCAAGTATCCCTTTACACTTGAAACACTAGTAAGATTCCGGCATCTTTTTATCCCATAAAAAGTCTAAGCCTATCTTAATCTCTAATCTGGCGTCACCCAGAAGCCCTCATAGATCGCCGTCTTGAAGGCCGTGACACCCTATTGTATCAATCAATTGTTTGGCAAATTATCGCGAATTGCAAATCAGTTAATATAACCACCCAAAGGTACAACCGCCGGGTTTTATATGCAATGTCAAACCAATTGTACCTGCCCCAGACCTCTTTGTAAAAGGTCGCCGGGAGGGAAAGACTAAACAAACAAACGTCATTGTTTCAATGGCTTATTAAAGATTTCAGCATATCTTTTATCTGTCCAAAAGAATTAAGCATAACATCTTAATCCTCATAAAGATGAAGCATATCTTTAGTAAAGATGAAGTCTTTCAAGTAACCCTTTACACTTGAAACACTAGTAAGATTCAGGCATCTCTTTATCCCATAAAAAGTCTAAGCCTATCTTAATCTCTAATCCGGCTTCTCCTAGAAGCCCTCATAGATCGCCGTCTTGAAGGCCGTGATACCCTATTGTATCAATCAATTGTTTGGCAAATTATCTCGAATCGCAAATCCGTTAATATAACCACCCGAAGGTACAACCGCCGGGTTTTATATGCAATGTCAAACCAATTATACCTGCCCCAGACCTCTTTGTAAAAAGGTCGCCGGGAGGTAAAGACCAAACAAACAGACAGCATTGTTTCAATGGCTTTGAAAAGCAGAGAAAACCAAGTCCAACAGGTGTCAGCCTGATCACCTAGAAAACTGTGTGGAGCCCCCCTCGACGGGAATAAACCAGGAAGTCTGATCCCAGGCTCGACCCTAGAAAACGCAGTTTCTGATGAGCCCTCAAGCGACCAAACTCGTCGGGGTAACTTACCTATTTTAGCCATCCTGACTAAAATTTGGTAAACAAAAACGGTGTCCTCGGAGCAATGAGAAAAACGCCGGAAAGGTAACCCACACTAAACTATACATTACAGGAGGGCGTAATGCATAAAGCAATGAATAACACAGGAAGCCTGATCCCAGGCTCGACCACAGAAAACGCAGTTTCTTATGAGCCCTCAAGCGACCAAACTCGTCGGGGTAACTTACCTATTTTGAGCCATCCTGACTAAAACTCGGTAAACAAAAACGGTGTTCTCGGAGCAACGAGAAAAAAACGCCGGAAAGGTAACCCACACCAAACGAGACATTTTAACACATTTTATACAAAGGATGTGCGCAAAAATAGGGATACCTGAACAGGAGGGCGTAATGCATAAAGCAAAAACCGGGGCAAAGGTAGCCATGACAGAGACTGGTGGGATACTTACTCCAGGTTCTGCATAGACCCGCCGGGACCCAGCTCTGGAAAAAAAGAAAATTTCCAGGAATTAATGCTCATAAGGTTAACCCAAACATGTTCGCACACAAGTGTTAAATAACCCGCCGGGTAACGAGACGTAATACTCAACGACTACAGCTCGCTATGCGGTGGGGTTTCCTAAGTAAAAGATTTCAGAATATCTTAATTTGTCCAAAAGATTTATGAATACCCTCTGACATAATATATAAAGACCAGCATGGCGTTTATAACTGATTAAGTCTTTCCGGTGGTGTTTGTTTCAAGATTCAATTTTGGAAAAAAAAAAAACTAAAAAAGACGCCGGCCCCGAATTATCTCGTAGATCAAAAACTGGGAAGCCTGACAAATATACGAGATCTAACTTCTCCCGAAGTATCTTTTAGATCGCCGTATGTTGAAGGCGGCGATACAAAACGTATCCCTCAATTGTCTGGTTAACTAACTGAATTGTAAATTCGTTATTCCCACCCTTCCAGGGAGCACCCGCCGGGTGTGAATATTAGTTTAAAAAACGTTAACCCCAATTGCGCCGTAAGCTGAAGGCGGCGATACAAAACGTATCCCTCAATTGTCTGGTTAACTAACTGAATTGTAAATTCGTGAGTCCCACCCTTCCAGGGAGCACCCGCCGGGTGTGAATATTAGTTTAAAAAACGTAAACCCCAATTGTGCCTTTAATTGCCGTATGTTGAAGGAGGCGATACACAATGCATCCCTCAATTGTCTGGTCAACTAAACTGAATTTTGTAAATTCGGTCATTCCACCCTACCAGGTTGCACCCGCCGGGTGATTTAAAGTTTAAAAGTTAACCCCAATTGTCCTAACCCCACATCTTTGTAAAAGATTGCCGGGGAGGAAATACAACAACAGCATAGTTTTATATTGGCTTTGCAAAACCGAAAAAACTACAAACAACACATGTCCGTATGAACACTGTTAGATGGGTACAGCCAACCCGCCGGGAATCGGAAGGAGCCTGAAACAGGCACCCCAGAGACGCAGTCCTGGGGAGCCACAGACACCCACTCGCCGGGGAAACAAGCCTGTTTTTAAACCACGCGTGGCCAAAACACGGTAACCAGCCGGGTTTTTTCATGGTGTAACCGAGAAAACCCCGCCGGAAATAACCCACCCCGTCCAGATACCATCTGAACGCAACACAGGACCGAGGCGTAGCCAAAACACAACTAACGCCGGGCCCAACATAGTCCGTGGAATTAGCCAATACACAACTAACCCAGGACACATAAATAGTCCGTGGAATTAGCCAATACACAACTAAACCAGGACACACATCACACAGTAGTACATATTTAGAAAATAAATCAATAACACTTGTATATGTGGTAAAGCTACGAGAGGCTGTCTAGACCTAGGCAGACGGATAATATTAACATGTCGGAATATAAACAAAAAGCACTGAATTATATCACAACAGGAACCACCGCCAACACACCACTTTAGCAAATACTTCCGGCAAAGGGAAGAACTGACTCGGGACCCAGAAAAAACTTCACTAAGTGAAGAAAAATACGCTGGGAACGTCAGCAAAAATGCGCTACCTCATCAGAAACATAAAAGGAAGCAATAACGCGTAATGAAAGCCGCCTGCATCACAAAGCTAGCTAACTGTGACAAAGTTCACCTGTCCACAACCGGACCACGAGGGTACATCCGAAATAGATGCCCCAAACACACGACCCAAAATACACTGCACTGCGGGCAACCAGCCCAGGACACTCCTGCTACGCATATCCTAACCTTACTCGATACATCCCGGAGTAAACAAATGAGAAAAAACTCACTAGGGACGCAGCAAATGCGGAACCAGCGGAGCGTGGAGAGACACGTCCGGGCCGGCTGACCGCAGAGCAGAGAAGGAAGAATGACGCCTGAATCAGCGTCTGGTCAAAGATCCACACAAGTACATCCACGATATGATGGAAAGCTTATTGGATAGTTATTCTTATTTTATTTATTTTTTATTTTTTTTATGAAGTTTTTTCGTAGTTAGAACCCAATTCATAATGACTGAAGCCATGAGTGAGGTCGCGTGCGCTCATGATGAAGGCTCCTCAGATTTTAAATGCTCTGCGCGGTAGATTCAAACTACGGCGGATTAGTGTTTGAAGAGGATGCCTTATGTAATAGGCATGTTCGTCAATGATGGAGGGGCCACTAATAAATAGAGGCAATTAGAATTGACCCTCTTGTACATTTTACTTCAATACACGAATACTCACAAAACTGCTGTCTCATATCCACCTCATTTACCTTGAGCTATTTTCTTACATAAATAAACAGTCCTCTTCCAACCTCTGCTCTAATAGCATTCCTCTCGTACAACTCAAAACCCTCCAAACTATACTCCACCAGTTCCCTTTCAATTCTAGCATTTTTTGGTCTTACTTCTTGTAAGGCTATGACATCAGGTTTTTCTTCTTCATCCTGCAACCTACATATCATTTCTCTTTTCTTGTCCTGGGTAAACACATCAATATTACTAAACATAATCCTTAATCTTTCTACCATCCCTTCAGCAGCTACATCATCCCGCTCCTCCTGTCCGTGCCCTACTCCCCCCCTCACACTACTGGTACTGGGTCTGCAGCTTCTTCTCCTGTCTCTCCCCGAGACGCTTCCACCCTGCTCTCCACCTCTGCCACAACTTCTGTCACATTCTCTTCCCTCCCAGCTCTCCTTCTTCCTTCTATTCGTATAAACCACTTCCTCAATTTACCGTCCCTCACTCTCCAGAAAAACTTCTTCTTATCCTCCTCACCCAACTTTCCATTTTCCTCATCAGCCTTTTCCTTTATTGTTTTTCTTTGTTCTATGCTCAAATCCTTCTTTAATCTTATATGTACACTCTAAGAAAATTTACAAAGAAAGAAATAGGCTTGAGAAGGCGAAGAACTCATTTTGTGATAGAGTGGTAAATGAGTGGAACGCACTGCCCCAGTATGTAGTCGATTCCGAATCAATAAGGGAGTTTGAAAGTAATCTTGATAAAGCATGGGGAAGACAAGATTTGAAGTTTGATTATAAAACAAAAATACAGAATAGTAAAAATGTTGCGTCTGCTACCGCCGCCGCCAACACCGTGAACGACCGCAGCAGTGCAAGTACTGGTACTGAGCTGGATACACAGGCATAGTTTGCCTTTTTCCAGAGGATCTACTGTAAGAAACTGTAAGATGTTTCAGTTCTTCATTTGTGTTTAGTCTCCAACTAAAATTTGTCACTGTCTCTACCACTGCCCTGGTTTTAAACTGTACCCTTATAGGTCTCATCTCCCCCCTTCTATATCTACCTATCCTACTGACTTCTCTGAAGTCTTTTCAGACTTCTAAATACAGGTATAGTTTATCAGCAATATCCAATGTGACTGTGCATAGTGCCTGTATAGCAATATAGTATAAATTTCACATTATAGGTTTGAGTCCCGAAGTGAAGAAGGAAAACCTAATATTTAGTAGTGGCCCCGGAATCATTGACGATGCGCCTTAACATTGTTTATGGCCAATCTTTGAACTCAGGCTTGCCTTTCAAAAGACCCGCCTAGGAGAGTACAAAATTATGATTGCCACACATCGTGAGCGAAACTCTCTTAAATATAACAAAGCCACTCACGGACTCGTCCTTATGATGTGGGTACCACTACTAGAAAAAACTAGTATAAAATAAATCAATAATAATACAGTACGGTACATTAAACCTGATCCAGCTTATTACGCTTCTCATGCGTCTGCTGTCTAATATGCGCGTCGCCCCCTATCGGGCCGCCATACCGGTATGACCTTCACTGGTATATCAAGACTTTCTAAAATACAGCAGATGAATGGGAAGGGGATGGAAGGGAGGGCCAGAATCGTCAATGATTCCGGGGCCACTACTAAATATTAGGTTTCCTTCTTCCCTTCTGGACTCAAACCTATAATTTATGAGTTGCCCCCCATCATTGACGATGAGCCTGATGTCACAAGTCTGGAGGGGGACATTCAGCAAGAATATCAGAACCACTAACAAATTACTAAGGTCAAATTAAAAACACACAAAATAGATCAATGTTTAATAGAAAAATAGAAAAGGTGTACAGGCGGCGTTTATTAAGGGTTAGCCTGTTGTGTAATAACCTGATATAGCACCGACGCCCAATTTTTTAGCAAAGAATGAACATGCTGATCATGTATTTTCTGAATTCGAGGTCCCAGCCCTCAAGCGCGGCGATAGTCACCACTTATTGTGCCCAGTCAAGTCGCTTTCCCTTTATATGCTTGCGGCCTCGCCTCTACAGGCTGGGGCGCTGTGGGTTTCAAAGACAGGTACATGCCTTAGAAAGCGGCAGTTAGCGGCTCTATTGGTGAAAGTAATTAAAGAGAGTAACCCTGTACGTGCTATTGGGCGAGCACATGATTTACGTAAGTGGGCTGCATCGCTCCGTTTCATAAAAAAAATACTCTTTGGATGACATCCAGCAAACCAACTTATGGTCCTCTAATCACACCTTTCTGACGCGGTACCTGTCAGTGAACTTAACTAAACCATATTTACAATGTATTGAGCTAAGGCAGAAGGTCTAAGTTTAACCCTTCCTACCCGGGCTGCCTTAGGTAAGGACAGCGCGGCTGAAGGGCCGCTACCCGGTATGCCTTACCTAAGGCATTTGCTTTAAAGCGTGCTTTAAATTTCGCGCGGGCAAATTTTACTTTGCGTGGGCGATCGTAACGCCACCAAGCCTCAACTACCACGCTTATCAGTTCCTACGTTGCCGCCATTGAGAGCTACAGCAAAAAAATGAATTCCGACGCGTCCGATACTGTGCAATCTCCCGCGCGTCCCAGTGCTACCCCGCTTGCAAGATCTACGCCTCTGCCAACCGAGAAGAAAAAGAAACTAAGGAAAGTGAAACGTTTGCTAAGTGAGAGTGCAATACACTGTGAACTTTTCAACCCGGATTTGAGCAGTGGTGAAAGCTCTGTGGACAAAAACCTCTATTTTCAGAGTAGAAGTGGGAGCGAAATTGACGATTTTGTGGGATTTGGTGCTGATGACAATGTTGATTTATTTGAGGGGGGTGATAGTAGTGATGATCCTGATGTGGAAGTGGTGGAGGAAGGTACTATTGAAGTACCAAGTGTGCTAGAGCCAACCCCTTCGCCTAGTTTCGTAGGTCAGGGTAGGCCTAGCCCTAGCCCTACACCAGGACCTTCCCCTTTGCCTGCCCGTACGCCCTTGAAAGTGGGTAAATACTTCTATAAACAGTCTTTAGTGAAAAGTGCAGCCAAGAAAGCACGCAAGGAGGCAGAAAAAGTGAGGGAAGGCGTAGATAGTGAGAGTGACGCCGACCCAGGCCTAGCAACCACCCGCATTCCTTTGTCCCGACGCCTTGACCCGGGACGCCGGGAGCACCCACAGCCCTCGGCTTCATCTGTCCCTCAGGATGACCAAAGGGCCTCTACAAGTGCGTCATTGGCCTCCCACAGTGTGTCACCACAGGCACCGCATCGTAGGTCCTTATTTCCGGCGGAAAAGTCCACGGCTAGCCGCAAAAGGAGCCCAACTCCCGAGGCCGAGGCTCCCATTGCTCAACCTCCTGCAGCCCCACGCCGCCGACGCCCGGTCTATTCTTCACCAGAGTTGTCTCCTGAAGAGGCTGCTGACGACCCCAACATTGCCCCAGATGACCTGACGTCGCCTGAGGAAGAGGAAAACGTCCCGACAAGAAGAGTCAAAGGGCGAGGTCGTGGACGTGGTCAGCCTGCCGACGCCGCTGCCCCTGGGCGTGGGCGTGCAGGGCGTCCGCCTGGGCATCCGCGTGGCCAAGGGCGTGTGCCAGGGCGTGTGCCTGCTGCAGCTGCACGTCCTCGTCCTCGAGCTGCTGAAATGTTTGTGTGGTCAGATGGGGCAGATTTTGTGCCAGATTTTCCTGCCTTTGACGAGGTACAACAGGGTTCCGGGGTGTCACCAGCATATCCCTGTGGCCCAAATGCCACCCCCAGTGAACTTTTCTGTGGCTTCTACGACAATGAAGTCATGGAATACCTTGTCAAAGAGACAAATAACCACCAGGCTATCTGTTCAAGACCAGGAAGCAGGAAGACCAGTGCCAAGATGGTGGCATGGAGAGCTCTCACTGTGGCAGAATTATATGTGTTCTTGGCACTCACAATGCTGATGACACACATAAAGAAGCACGTTCTGGCCGACTACTGGATAACTGGCGACCTCACAACGATTCCAGCATTTGGCAAATTCATGTCAAGGGATAGGTACTTCGACATCCTCTCATATTTCCACCTGACAAATAACATGCATGTCCACGAGCCCGACACACTCTGGAAGATCAGGCAACTGTATGACATGATACGTCATCGGTTTTCCACCTACCTGATTCCATTTCAGAAGCTGTGCATCGACGAGTCTCTGGTCCTGTTCCGTGGTAGGCTGCACTTCCGACAGTATATCCCGTCAAAGAGACACCGCTTCGGCATCAATCTCTTCGTCCTCTGCGACTGCAAGATGGGATATGTGCTCGACTTTATAGTCTACAGCGGCAAGGGTGGTGAGGTGCAGATTGACCCCCCTCATTGGTTTTGGTGGCGCTGTGGTAAAGAGGATGATGGAGAGGTACTTCCATGACAACCACGTCCTCTATACCGACAATTATTACACGTCGCCTATCCTCGCCAAGTACCTCCATGACCGCAAGACCGGAACTGTCGGCACAGTGAAGGGGAAGAGGAAGGACATGCCAGCCTACCCAACCAAAACTAAGAAGACTGACATCTTCCATAAGAAGAGTGGCCCCATCCTCTCCATCCACTGGCATGACCAGCGCAAGGTCAACCTCCTCACCACATGCCACAAAGCAGAGATGGTCCCCACAGGGAAGCTGGACCGAAAAACGAAGAACCCTATCACAAAACCAGCTGCTGTTCTGGACTATAACCTGAACATGCGCCTCGTCGACAAGTCCGACATGCAGATGGGCTTCATAGACTGCCTGCGAACATCTTGCAGGTGGTACAAGAAGTTTGTCCTGCATACAGTAGATATGTCTGTCCTCAACGCGTACAACATCTACCGTTTGAGGAGTCCAGTCATCAAGTACAAGAGCCTGCGGACCTTCCAAAAGCAGCTGATACATGAGCTCCTGGTAAAACATGCGGGTACACCAGGGAGGCCACTACAAGGACCAGGCATGATGGACAGAATAGGGTGTGCCGAGTTCTTCAGAAAGCACCAGCTCGTCGCCCTTCCTTTCCAGGGTCCTAACAGCAGAATAAGAATGCAGAAGAGGTGCTATGTGTGCACCCGCACAACTCGACGACCAAGCAAACTCACAAAAACCACTTGGCAATGCCTCGAGTGTCAGGTGGGACTGTGTGCTGGCACCTGCTTCAATGATTTCCACACTATGGCAAACTATTGAAGTGTAAGTGACAGTGATAGTGACACTCAATAATAATAATAATAATATAACTAAGTATAAGTGAAAGAGACACATAAGTAACAATAAGTGCCTTCAGAACAATATGAACAAGTTAAAGTGACACTAAAATATATATTCCTATCTATCTATCTATCTATCTATATGCTCAGGCCCAATCCCCATGCGGGGGTAGCCGACTCAAGACAGAGCAAGAACAGGGAAAACACAAAAACAACATAAAACAAAAAATAAACACAGATAAAAAACACAAACTCTCACACATCCAGGTCACCCAGGAGAAGACCCAGAGACCAGGGTTACCAAGGTCGCTCCAGCACTCCCCCGGCCCCTGACCACCCGGAGAGGTTCCGATCTCAGCAGGCAGACATGCAGCGGAGCCAAAGCCACAAGCCCTCCCACCACACTTCCAGGCATACCCTTCATATTAATCGTCTCCCCGGGCCAGGCGCCTGATGGACTATTATCTAGTCCAACTTGCGCCCGACCCCTTACTTCAAATGACCACGTGTTCACTCAACTATTCACAAGCATTCTCCATTCACTCCTGTCCACCACCACTTCCCTTGCCTGATCTATAGTCATTCCTCTATCATCCAAAGCCTTTCTTACACAGTCTCTCCATCTCGATGGGGGTCTTCCTGCCCTTCTATCTCCCCTTGTACCTGACTCACATATTCTCTTTGTAAGCCTTTCATCTCCCATTCGTTCAACATGACCATACCAGCTCAGCACCCTTCTGTCCACTCTGGCTGACAAATGTTCCTGCTGCCCCACTCTCCTACGTATCTCTTCATTCCTCAATCTGTCTCTACGAGTAACTCCACACATACTCCTCAAGCAGCTCATCTCCATCACATCCAGCCCTCTTTTCTCCTTTTTCTTCAGAGCCCATGTCTCAGCCCCATACATCACTGTTGGCACAACAATTCCTTGATACAGTGCACTTTTTACTTTCACTCCGAGATTTCTCGTCTTTCATATACTTCCCATTGCTCCGAAAACCTTCCTTCCTTCACACACACTCTGTTTTACCTCCACTTCCATACCTCCACTCCTGCTTATTGTTCCTCCTAGATATTTAAAACACTCTACTTGTTCCAATATTTCCCCATCCAGCCTCACATCTAGATTCACCCTATGCTCTCCCCTATTACACACCATTACTTTACTTTTATTGACGTTCACCTTCAGTTTCCTCCTTCCACAAACCACACCAAACTCTTTGACTACCCGCTGCAGTTTCTCATCAGAATCCGCCACCAATGCTGTGTCATCAGCGAACAGCAACTGATTCAACTCCCAATCTCTACCATTCTTTCCTACTAAACCCAATCCTCTTCCCATAGTTCTCCTTTTCACCTCCCTCACCACACCATCCATAAACATATTAAACAGCCATGGTGACATTACACAACCCTGTCGCAAACCTACCTTTACCTCAAACCATTCACTCAACTCACCATTTTCTACTCTCACACATGCTCTGCTCCCTTCATAAAAACTCTTAACTGCTTCTAACAAATGTCCTCCTATTTCATAAATCCTTAACACCTTCCACATTGCTTCACGGTCCACACGATCATACGCTTTTTCCAAGTCCATAAAAGCCCAAAATATCTCCTTATGCTTCTCTAAATACTTCTCGCATAACTGTCTTACTGCAAACATCTGATCCACGCACCCTCTTTCCCTCCTAAAACCGCACTGTTCTTCTCCTATTGCAACTTCCGTACACTTTATTATCCTCTCTATCAACACCCTGCCATACAGCTTTCCAACCACTGACAATAAACTAATACCTCTATAACTTGAACACTCCTGCCGATCTCCCTTCCCCTTGTACAACGGCACAATACATGCACTCTTCCAGTCTATTGGTACCATTGACACAGCAAAGCACACATTGAAAAGTCTCACCAACCAATCTATTATCACATCTCCACCCTTCTTTATACACTCCACAGCAATACCATCCAAACCTTCTGCTTTTTCCGCTCTCATTTGTTTCACTGCTTCTTTCACCTAATTTTCCTCAATCCTTTCATTCATTCCCTGCCACCTGGGTGGCCTGGGTAACCTATCTCCATCCACCTCTGCTTCAATCACTGCTTCTCTTCCATCTCTTGTATTTAACAAAGATTCAAAATACTCTGCATATCTTTTCCTCACTTCAACTGGTTCCACTAGTAATTCTCCATTTTCATCTTTCACTGACTCTTCCCTCTTTTGTCCTCCTTTCCTTACTTTATTTACCTCCTTCCAGAACATCTTCTTTCGTTCTTCAAAATTCTCACTCAGCCTTTGGCCCCACCTTTCGTTTGCATCTTTTTTCGCTTCTCTAATTTTCTGTTTTGCCTCTCTCCTTTTCTCCTTGTACCTCTCCCATACCTCAACACTACCATCCTGTAAAACCCTCTCAAAACACTGTCTCTTCTCCTCAACTGCCTTTCTCACCGTATCATTCCACCACTCGCTTCCCTTCCTGATACCTCTGCCTCCTACTTTCCTTTTGCCACATACTACCTCTGCACTTGCTTTCACTCCTTCCTTAAACTGTTGCCATTCAACCTCTACTTCTCTCTCTTCCATCTCTCTCACTTCCATCCACTTTTCATTTAGTCTTTCCTTGTACTCCCTCTCTTTTTCACTCTTCTCTAACTCACTAACTTTTATTACCTCTCTTACTTCACGCTTGTCTCTTATTCTCCTGTAACTCTTAACTCTTAGCTTTCCCTCCACCAGGTAATGATCTGACATACCCTCCGCCTCACCTCTCATCACATTCACATCCAGCAGTCTACACAATCTTTCCCTTGTCACCAGCACATAATCCATCAATGCCCTCTCTACAATCTCTCCCCTCACAAGTCTATGCCAGGTGTACATGTGTATACGCCTTTTTTTGAAGAACGTATTACCTACACTCAATCTACACTCTTCACATACATTTTTCAGTCTTTCTCCACTCTCGTTTACACCATCCACACCAAAACTACCGATGACTCCCTCAACAGGCTCATTTCCTACCCTAGCATTTAGGTCCCCTAAAACTATAACATTTTCATTTTCATCAAACCCTTGTAGACAATCTCTCAAATCCTCCCAGAAACCCTCTACCTCGTCTAACTCTCTTTCACTTCCTGGTCCATACGCACTTACAAAAACCCACCTTTCACCCTTAAACTGCATTCTCACCCACATTAGCCTTGATGACACCTCTTTCCACTCTTTTATAAACTCTCTCAACTCCTCCTTCACAATAATAGCCACTCCTTCTTTCCCCCTGACTCCCTCGTCTACTCCAGACTTTCTACCTATCACGTTTCCAAAATCCACTTCTCCCTCTCCTTTCATCTTTGTTTCATTCAGTGCAAGGACATCATACATCCTTCTTTCAAATAACCTTCCAATATCCTCTCGCTTCTCATTCGTACTACATCCACGCACATTCAGCAGCTGAGACCTCTCCCCTACCTTACATATGTGTGTTTAAGTTAAGTATATTCTATCTATCTATCTATCTATTGCCTGACGCCGTGATCCCCGAAGGGGTGGCCACGAACGAACCGCCCCCATGCACCTCTGTCCCCAGTCAGTCGACGCCCCTCCCCCCAACCAGCACCGCCTTCGTTCATGTAGTTCCTCACTCCATCCTTCCACCTCATATTCGGTCTACCTCTCCCCCTCTGTCCCTCCACCTCGCTCTCGTACACCCTCTTAGTCATTCTCTCGCTTTCCATACGTTCCATATGGCCGAACCATCTCAAGTTGTTCCTTTTCACACTTTCCAGCACATCTACCTCCACACCACACCTCCTTCTTACTTCCTCATTAGTCTGTCTATCCCTCCATGTAACTCCGCACGCACTCCTTAAGTAATTCATTTCCACTGCTCTCACTCTTGGTCTGAGTCTCTCAACCAACGTCCATGCTTCGCTTCCGTAAGTCAGTGTCGGGATTACCACACTGTCATGCAAGGACTTCTTCACTTCCATACTGACCACCCTATTTCTTGTTACTGCTTTTAGCGTTCCTACAACCCTCTTCCCCTGTTGTACCCTCTCCCGCACCTCTTCATCCATAGTCCCATCTTTACTCAACACACTGCCCAGATACTTAAAAGAGTTGACGATCTCCATAGCCTTACCGTTCAGCTTCACCTCACACTCTGTGACTTCACCCCTTTCGAAGACCATAACCTTGCTCTTCCCCGTATTTACCTTCAAATTCCGTTTTTCGCACACTGTTCCAAACTCATTTACCAGACCCTGCAACTCCCATTCATTATCACTCATCAGAACTGTATCATCCGCAAACAGCAGTATAGGTAGCTTCCACTCAATTCCCTCCCTTTTCAGCGATACACCAACATCCACTGCTCTTGATAGTATTTCTTTCATAACTCCATCCATATATACAGTAAACAACCACGGGGACATCACACACCCCTGTTTCAAACCAACATTCAGGTCAAAGAACTCGCTCTGCTCACTCTCCACACGTACTGCCGCCTTTGCACCCTCATACATGCTCTTCACTGCTTTCAGCAACTTGCCCTCTACTCCGTATACTCTAAGTACTTTCCACAAACCTTCTCTATCCACTCTGTCATAGGCCTTCTCCAAGTCCATAAAGGCAACATACACCTTTTGTTTCTTCTCCAGATACTTCTCCACAACACAATTCAGGGTAAAAATCTGATCTACACATCCTCTTCCCTTCCTAAAACCTCCCTGCTCGTCGCCTATCCATTTCTCCGTTCTCACTCTCACTCTCTCAATCACTACCCTACTGTATACCTTCCCTACTACGCTTAGAAGACATATTCCTATATATTGTGATAGAATAATCATTATCCAAGTTTTTTCCTAATAGATTAAGTCTATAGAAGTATGCAATTTATTTTTAAGTACCGTACATTTATTTTTGTAATACTTTGTACAAACATTTATTTTTAGTATTTTATATTTTGTGATATAAGTATAATTGAATATTTTTATATACCAGTACATAATCTAGAGAGACAGATATTTGATGCATAAATAAAATTCTTAATAATTTATACAGTATACCTAGGCTTGGGCCACCACCCGTGTATGATCCCGACTATTCCGTGTTGTGGCTGACTGGAACTTTTGGTGTTACTGTGTCCAAACGAATCTGTGTACTGTATATAAAACGCGTGTATATCGAGACCTGACTGTATACTTGAATATTTTTATATACGGTACATAATCTAGACGCATAGTTTATGTGGACGCTAGACCGCTACTTCTTTAAAAGTTTAGGTCTAGGGTTACTGACGGATGTAACTTTAAAAACACCATCTGTTAGCCCTTGTTATATTTAACTTTGATCTATATAGCGTGTTTCACTCGACCTTATGTAATTTGTTAGTGGTTTGTTGATATTCCTGATGAATATCCCCCTCCAGACTTGAGAATACAGGCAGTTGGTCAATGATTGATGGGCCACTAATAAATTATAGGTTTGAATACCGAAGGAAAGAATGAAAACCTAATACAGTATTTAGTAGTGGCCCCGGAATCATTGATGATTCTCTGTCCCTCCCACCCATCCCCTTCCCATTCATCTGATGTACTAATTAAAGTCTTGATATATAATTTGAGGGCGTACATGCGGCACTTGACGCTAGAGGACGCTGCTACAGAACATCAGACTGTCGGGAAGCGCAGTACTGGTAGATCAAGTTTATTCTTTTAGTTTTTGTTTTTTACCATATTTTTTTTATTTATTTATTTTTTTCAGTAGTGGCATCTGCATCATACATGGACAAGTCCATGAGTGTTGTTGTTGTTGTTGTTGTTCCCTAAGCTGCCTGGCCGAACAGCCCCGAGTCCCTGAGGAAGGCCATGGCCACGATCGGGCTTTCCCACAGAGCTCTCATTGAGTGTAGATTATGTTGTTGGCGTAAGTGGTTGTGTGAAATGCAGTCTTCTATGATGTGTTTAATGGTATGGGGTGCTGTGTTACATCCCGGGCAGGCGTCGACAACGGAGTCATCCAGTCTCTTCTGATAGCTCAGGAGAGCTGGATGGTGTCCGCATCTCAGCCTGGCCAGGTGGACTCTGTCCTCGCGAGGGAGGGAGGATTCGGAAGGATGGATTTCGGGGGGTCGTGCATGCAGCTGCGTGTTGTCTGTGAGTGAGTGGATGGATTGGCGAGAGATATGAGTATGGATGTGCTTCTGGAAGTTGGTTCGGGGTGGGCAGGGAGGGAGAGAGGACAATAATTGTGTGTGATACCGTGTGCTGGGTGTTGTTTTGATATTTCTTGGTGTCTGTGGGTGTGTTGCCATGTAGTTTAGTGGGTGGTCTTGGTTCGTGGAGGCTGCTGCCAGGAATTGAGTGCCTCTCATGTCCAGATGGTCTTTGACTTTGAGGATTTTGGTTTCTTGATGTAGGTGATCTGTGGGTGCAGTAGCTGTGCAGCCTGTAATGATCTTCAGGGCTTTGTTTTGAATAGTCTGTAAGGTCTTATGATGTGTTTCAGCTAGGTTAGAAGCCCAGGCAGGGCTTGCGTATTCCATCACTGATCTTATGTATTGTTTATATACTGTGGTGGTAGTTTCTTTGTTGTGTCCAAATTTTGTGTGAGCAAGTGACCTGAGGGCGTTAAGTCTGGGTGTCAGTTTCTTTTTAATGTTTGTGGTGTGCTGTTTGAATGTCATATGAGTATCATATGTTACTCCTAGGATTTTGGGTGTGTGTGTATGTGTTAGGGGTGTGTTGTTTATGGTGAGTTGAGGGATGTATTCGTGTTCACCTGTCCAGCTTGTGAGCAGGGTTGCGGTGGATTTGGCTGGAGCTAGATTAAGTCTGTTTGTAGTGCACCAGCCATGTAGTGTGTTGAGATAGGGTTGAAGGAGATCTGTTGCTCTTCTTGGGTCATGGTGTGTGCATGTGTGTTATGTCATCTGCATAGAAAGCTAAGTTTATTTGGGGCGTATTGGGTGTAGTTATATCGTGCATGTACAGATTGAAGAGTGCGGGCGATAGGACGGATCCTTGTGGGACTCCGTTTGGAAAGTTTCTGATTTTAGATGACTGACCAGCAAAAGATACGTGTGCACATCTGCCTGCTAGGAAGTTGGCCAGCCACCTTTTTGTGTTGTGCATGTTTGTGTTGTAGATTTTGTTTGTTAGGTTGTGGCGGGGGATGGCATCGAAGGCTTTACTAATGTCGAGTGTGGCTAATAGTGATCTGTGTGGTGGTCTAGCTGAGTTGATGCCGTCAAAAGCTCTTTGTGTAAGGTCTGTGAGAAGAGTGTTTGTAGAGTGCAGTGGCCTAAAGCCATGTTGTGTTGGAGCTAGGGGTAGGTCGGGTGTAATTAGTTGTAATACTAGGCGTTCCATTACTTTGGAGGGGGAGCAAAGGAGTGTGATGGGGCGGTGCGAGGAGGGTAGCGTGGGGTCTTTGTTGGGTTTGGGGAATGTGATGATGATACCATGCTTCCAAATGTCTGGTATTGTGTTGTGTGAATAGCTGTAGTTTGATATGTTAGTGAGTGCTTGTATGCCTTGTGGTCCCAGGTGTCTGAGGTGTATGTTGCTTATGTTGTCTAGGCCACAGGCAGGTGAGTGCTTGAGATTGTTGATGATATTCTTTGTCTGGTGATTGGTGAAGGGTGTATAGTCAGGGTCTGTGGGGAATTGTCTCTTACGTCGGATGACACGTCGGTCGTCTTTGTGAGGTTTTAGGTGGCTGACATGTGAGAAGTGATTGATGAGAGTGCTTGCTTGTTGTTTACATGAAGGAGTAGAGTCTGTTGTTGTGATTGCAGCATGTGATTGTGTTGTGTTGCTGTTGGAAAGTGTGATGCTGTTTAGTGTTTTGTAGAGTTTTTTGGGGTTTGTTTTGTGATCAAGTGTTTGTAGGAAGTTATTCCAATTTAGTTTTTGTTGTTCTTGTATTTTGTTGTTAGTTTGGGTGTTGAGTGCTTGAATTTGTTGTGTGGGGTGCTGGGGAGTGTTTCAGTGTGTCGTGTTGTCTGATTAGGTTTTGAATTTCTGGTGTGAAGTTGGGGTTGTGTCTTTTTCTGTTACCTCTTGGAATGCGTTTCTTGTCAGCATTTTGGATAGTTTTATTGAGTATGTGTACAGCATTGTTGATGTTAGTGATGGGTGTACTGTTTAGAGTTGTGAAGTGTTGTTCTGTCTCATTTGTAAATGCTTCCCAGTTAGCTCTTTTATAATTGGTGTATGTGTGTTTGTGGCTAGCTGGGGTGAGTCTGGTTTTGGTGGTGATAATGATCGGGAGGTGGTCAGAGCCTAAGGTTCTGACCACCCTCCAGGATGTTGTGGGGGCGAGTTCTGGGGAGCAAAAGGTGATGTCTGGAGATGATGGGTTATAGAGGGCTTGGTGAGGAATATGGGTATGTTGATGGATGTCGTTAAGGATGATGAGGTTATCTGTTTGGTTTTGTAGTACCAGCCCTCTGTCTGTGTCGGGGTTGTCGACAAACCAGGCCGACGTCTTGGCGTTGAAGTCACCACCCAGGATGATGTGTGGGGTGTTTGTGATGTGTTGTAAGTGTGGTCTGTATTAATTTGGTACTGTAGGGGATGTTTGGGGAGGGATGTATGTGTTTATGATGGTTATGTTGGATTTGTTGCCAGTGCGTATTTTAATTGATTGTATTTCTGTTGTGTTATAATTTGGGGGGAGGAGGGATTTGGTTTGTACACTGGTTACTATGTATGATATTTCATTGTGTACCAGGGTGATGAGTCCACCGCCCCCGCCGACAGCCCGGTCTTGTCTGATGGTGGTGAAATTATGAAATGTGGGTGTTTTTTGTGATGTGCGGAGTTTTGTTTCTTGTAAGATGGCAATGTGTATGTTGTGTTGTTTGATGAAGTGTGAGAGTTCGTGTTTCTTTGTGTTAATGCCATCTATGTTCAATTGGAGAATGTTAATGTTATGTGCACGATGTATGTTGGGTGCTGCTGCACGAGGATGGGGTGGGGGTGAGGGAGGGGCTGGAGGTTGGGATGGGTGAGGTGGGGGTGGGGGATTGGGGAGCAGGAGATGGGGGTTGGAATGGATTAGGATGGGGTGTGGTATGTTGAGTTGAGGATGTGGATGGTATGGGGAGGTTAGGTGGGTTAGGGAGGAGAGGTGGACGGGTTTTAGGGGGGGGAGTGGATGATATGGGAAGGCTAGGTGGGTTGGGGAGGAGAGGTGGACGGGTTTTAGGCGAGGGATTTGACTGGGAGAGGGAGGGGCATGAGGAACAGGTCCAGGTGTTCGTGTAGTGTTTCTTGGAGGCAAGTGTTGTACAGGTGAAGTGGGTCCAGTTCCTGCATGCATTGCAGAGAACTGAACCCTTAGTGTGGCGACTCGAAGTGATGAGTTTTGAGCAAGTTGGACATATGTATGTGTACGTGGGTCCTGGGTTGCTCTCAATGAGTGTTTTAAGCGTTCGCTCACGATGATATGGTTAATCTCTATTGTTTGGGCTCCTAGGCGGGACATTTTAAATGGTGTGCCATGAGTCCAAAGAGAAGCCATAACTTAATTGTTAAGGCAGTTCGTCAATGATTCTGGGGCCACTACTAAATATTATGTTTTCATTCTTCCCTTCGGGACTCAAACCTTTAATATAGGTACAGTAGGCTACATGACTACGATTAATATCCATTTATCGTATACTGGATATTAATCTAATCATGTACAGTAAAAGTCCGTTAATCCGACAACCGATGATTCGAATCTCCCAATAGTCCGAATTTTTCAATTTGAGGCCAAATCCGAATTCACCCGATGGTCCGAATTTCAAGAAGTCCCAAAGTCCCCTTTTTGAGGCATTAGTCCACTCAAATGACACATAATGGAGCACACGCATATCATATGTTCATGAATTCACTTTAAAAGTTTACCATTGTCATTGTAGCCTATTACCTACTTCAAAACATTCAGATTAATGGTCAAAGGAAGCTACTGATATAAACGTGAATACCTTCTTCTTCTTCTTCCACATCGTCTGCTAGAGAGTTTGTTTTGCTCTTGAACGCATCCTTGGGACGCTCCGATGCGCTACTGGCTTGCACCGCATTTTCTGCAAGCGCATTCAGTCTTGAGCTTGAAAACGCACCTTTGGACGTATTAGTCTTGAGCTTGAAAACGCACCTTTGGACGTTCCGATACGCTACTATTTATAGTTCAGTGATCGGAGCGTCCCAAGGGTGCTTTCAAGACAACAAGACAAGGGTGCTTTCAATACAATATAATATAACAGAGCACGTCACAAAAAGAAAATCACAAAATGAAAATTACAAGAACCTCTCAGGGAAGTGCCGTTGTTTAGGCATTACTTCCCGAACCACATCTGATCTGATCTTCAAGAGCAAGACAAACTCGCTAGTAGACGGAAGAAGAAGAAGACGTTTATATCAGCAGATTCCTTTGACCATTAATCTGAATGTTTTGAAGTAGGTAATAGGCTACAATGACAATGGTAAACTTTTGAAGTGATTTCATGAACATATGATATGTGTGTGTGCACCATTGTGTCATTTGGGTGGCTTAATGCCTCAATGTTTTCGTCATACACAGGTTCATAGGGGTAAAGTCCGATAATCCGAAAAATCCACTAATCCGAACGAGAGCCGGTCCGCTGCCCTTCGGATTAACGGAAGTTTACTGTACTATACTCAACTGCACCATGTATCCTAATGGTTAAGTGAGAGGAAAGGATATACATGGGGCACAGATCATATAGACCGACCTCGCTAAAGAAATATCCCTGAACCTAATGATAATCTATTTTATTTATTTCACTCTAACACCAAACACTTGCCAATTAAATTAATGAAAGCATGTGATCCACCGGGTTTCGAACCTGGGTTACCACGCACCGATGTTAACCCTTAATTAGCAGCGCGCGACTTATGTCGAGTTAAAAAAACTGGCAAAAAACGGGTGAAAAAAGGGTGAAAATCGAGTGAAAATGGGTGGGATAGTAATGATCCATACGTCCGACATCTGTGGCCTCCCGGCCCACACTAACTCCAGTTCCCCCACCGCGCGGGAGGATGACAGTGTAACCAATAGTTCGCTAAAAGTGAGCAAGGTAGCAAAATCAGCTAAACTTCCATCTTCGAGGTAACACTGTCAGTGCTCCACGAGTGCTACGTAGCTGTATGTGGCGTCATTGTGTAGCGATTTCCACCTAGTTTTTGGCGCAATATACTTCCTTTCATACTGATGGTTGATATAGCAGTCAGAATGGCCTGAAAAGGCCCAAAACGGCCACAGAGGGCCCGCTACACAAGGGTTAAACACTAACCATTACACCATCAAGACAGTTATATAAGTACAGTACATGACTACAATTTATATCCATTTATCGAATAGCCTACTGGATATTAATGAATTATGTACTAAACAAAATATTTAATTAAATTAAATTATGTAGTTAGCCGTAATAATGTAGTCATTTTCAAACAAAATACTTTTTAGGGCTAACTAAATTAGCGTGAATGCTCAGTACTGTACTTTAGCTTTAACGCTTACATCGAGGGCCCGCAGACGGCCTCTATCGGGAAAAATAATGTGCCGGGGGTTACGGATTGAGGACAGGATCAGGGAGAAAGGGAAGAGGGTGTTTGGTGTGGAACAATTAACTGGAGGCTACATGAGATTGGAGAAGATAACACTCTTGGATGTTAACACCTAACGAGCGGCCTAGGCGGTAATTTATATGTACCGCCCAGCGGGGTGTTTTTACCCTAAATAGGGTTGTTTACGTGATCATTTTCATGCCTAAATAAGACCCAGAGCGTAAAACAAGTATCTATCCCTGAAAGGGCATAAACAGAGCTTTCCAATGACACCCCAACCATCCTTGTACGACCACAGGTTTTCTTGCAACGATCGCGCAACACGAGTGCAAAAACCATGTAATTAGGTACTTTCCCTACATAATTCCCTGTGTAGCGAGTGTGAGGGGGGATGGAAGGGTGGTTTTCACTTCAGTTGGCCCACCGCGGTGGTGGGCGGCGGTCATAGCCTTACTACGCTCCTCACACCACTCAGCTCTCTCTCTCTGCAACATTACGTGCTGAAAATGGCACACGACATAAGTTGTGAACCGCCACTTAGTCCAAATTTATTTCACACGACATAAGTTGCGCGCTGCCAAAGAAGGGTTAATGGGACACTGTAGAACACATGGAAGGGTTATTCAAGTAGCATAATGTGGTGTGTTAGTGGAAACTAGTAGCTTCCACTAAGATCAAATTCAATGATCGTATTGAAAATTGATATATAATTAATATTTCATCGTTTTTCTGAGTTTACGCCGTCATAATTCCGTTATAAGCTCAGCACTAAAAGAAAATATATGAAATTAGAAGAATTGTTCACGCTCATTCCTAGATTTTAAGTATAATTTGAAGCTGATTTTTTATGAATAAAAAAATCGGTAGGCTACTTGCCAAATATAATTATGCATACCATAATTATGTACCGTAACCATATTATTAAATTTTCAAATATTTCCAACAACAAGAATTAAGCTTAATGTAATGCCCTCGAAAATGTCCCGCACCCACAATAATACTAACCCGAGTTGACGTCAGGTATAGCGTAAAATAGTCGTAGATGGTAAGTCCAATTAACTCATCTCGAGAGACTATCACCGTGGGGTCTTAAAAATCGGACTAAGGTTGCTATACTTTTGTACGTCCGTGGTAGTACAGTGGGTTAGCGCGCGGGCCTGGTGGTGATGGTGGTGCGTCACTAACCAGGGTTCGAACCCCACCCAAGGCATCTCAAAACCTGTGGGTTTTTAGGGGGGTTAAATTCCCTTCAGAGGTTCGTACCCCGCGCCAGGTACCAGGAAAGGTTGATCCTAAAGGTAGCCTGGGGATAATTTCCCTTCCTATTTAATCTGGAAAAACCTAGCATTTCATTGGTGGCAGTAAGGGAACGTGACCTGGTAGCTACGTGCTGGAGCACCCGTCACGCGAACCCTATACCAAGAATTGAGATGGCTAAGGTAAAAAGGCTACGATACCTTACGAGGCTAGGGACTAGCCTAACTAAAAAGGAATGTGGTGTAATGCCCTCGAAAATGTCCCACAACCACAATAATGTACTACCCGAGTTGACGTCAGGTATAGCGTAAAATAGTCGTGGATGGTAAGTCCAATAAACTCATCACGTGATAACACCACGAGACTATCACCTGGTTCTTAAAAATCGGACTAAGGTTGCTATACTTTTAGTACATCCGTGGTAGTACAGTGGGTTAGCGCGCGGGCCTGGTGGTGATGGTGGTGCGTCACTAACCAGGGTTCGAACCCCACCCAAGGCATCTCAAAACCTGTGGGTTTTTAGGAGGGTTAAATTCCCTTCAGAGGTTCGTACCCCGCGCCAAGTACCAGGAAAGGTTGATCCTAAAGGTAGCCTGGGGATATTTCCCTTCCTATTTAACCTGGAAAAACCTAGCATTTCATTGGTGTAATGATTTGGGGTTGTTAACAGGACGAGTTTGGGGAATTTTCTTGGTGGCAGTCTCGGTCTGGTTAGAGGTTATCTGGGACTGGTGAGTTTGTTTGACATGCATAGAACAAGGATGGGGTTTATGGGGTAACACAATTGATGGAAAATGATCGTTGGTGGATGGCTGGGCAGGGGAAAATTTAGGGATGGTCAGAGAGGATAGAGGCAAGGAAGAGTGCACTGGGGTTGGACTTTCACCGGAAGTCATTTTGGAAGGGTGCACGGAGTCTTGGATAGGGGCTGAAGGGTTGGATAGGGGATTCATCGAACTGAGTAGGCATTCTTCTCTGATGGAGAGCATATGTTCTTCGAATAAGCCATACGGGTCGAGATGGGCGGTGATGTGGGGTGGGAGGATGTTTAATAATGCGGTGAATAAGAGTTCATTTTGTTGATCGTAATCTTCATAGCTATACTTGGTCCTCACGTATCTGTAGAGTTGGATGAGGGTCACATTTATATCCCCTTCATACTTGATCCCGTCGACTTTTATTATTTTGGGGGCGACAGGGGAACCCAAAAGTGGATCTAAGGTCCGGATCACGAAGGATCGAAACTGGTTCCAGGTAAGCTCTGGCGTACACTGTGTCACAGTTTGGCAAATAAATTCTTTCCAGGTAGGCTGATCTATAAGTTGGGAAACGGCTTCTCTCAACTGTATAATGTGCGAAATTGCAACGGCGATTTTTTCGCGGTCATTTCGAAGTACCACATCGTACACTGGCTTTAGTATGTCTAAGTAAGTGGTGATATCATACGTGTTTACATCATACTTGGGAATGTGTGTGAGTGGCTGAAAATTTCACGATGTTGCCATGCTTCTACTGTTCCAAACTTGCAGTGTAATGCTACCTTTTATCCGAATCAAGAACCACCGCTGCCGCCAATGTTATGCCCTGTTTTTCTACAGGTTTAACTTGGGTAATGTGAGTTCTAAATGACTGGGTATATAAGGCTGCATGCACAATACAAGATATGAGGAATAGAGAACACAAAGAAACGCATGGTAGCAAGTTACATGATCACGTTTATTTATATACCACTGTGTAATGCCCTCGAAAATGTCCCGCACCCACAATAATACTAACCCGAGTTGACGTCAGGTATAGCCTAAAATAGTCGTAGATGGTAAGTCCAATAAACTCATCTCGAGAGACTATCACCGTGGGGTCTTAAAAATCGGACTAAGGTTGCTATACTTTTGTACGTCCGTGGTAGTACAGTGGGTTAGCGCGCGGGCCTGGTGGTGATGGTGGTGCGTCACTAACCAGGGTTCGAACCCCACCCAAGGCATCTCAAAACCTGTGGGTTTTTAGGGGGGTTAAATTCCCTTCAGAGGTTCGTACCCCGCGCCAGGTACCAGGAAAGGTTGATCCTAAAGGTAGCCTGGGGATAATTCCCATTCCTATTTAACCCTGGTAAAACCTAGCATTTCACTTAATACAATCTATTATATCTCAATAGAAAGAGGAAAGGTGGATCTACAATAATTCAGTAGCAAAAACCCCCAAAATAAGAATTATCTTCACTATAATTGATACAGACATTTGTTTATTTTTCCAATATAATTACAATGACGACATTTGGTTTATATATGTGAAATGACAAGTATTTTTCACGCACTTACCAAAAATGCAATAAAACTTGTCTATTATCAATACATTTTTTTACATGATTGTAATAGTACAAGCGTATACGATAGCGGTTCTTGGACTCGCACTTGTACAAAATGGCGAACATTAATCTCATTATACTATCTTGTTAGGTATTCCATCACAATCTTCCATGACTATCCCTTTCTTTTCAACGAGACTCTGGAAAGATCAGGTCTTCCTAGAAGTTAAGTGGGCTCAACCGTCTCTGTGTGTTCCTCACCCCCACACAGCTTCTTGCTCTGTAGGCTACAGGGGCTTAGTGCGCTCATTTATCGATTATTGTTTGCATGTGTAGAGAGGTTCCACCAATGCGGCACTTCTCGAAAGGGTAGTCAAAAGAATGTTATCACATCAATTCAAATCCTCTTACTAATTTCCTACAATCTCTACCCACTGCAATGTTGCATCTCTCTCATTCTTTTATTGCTATTAAAAATATTACAATAATCAATGTTCTTCAGAGCTTTCTCAGTGTATATGTTATGCGACGTTATAATTTAACGTGCTTGATAGTGATTCCGCTTTTTCCACCTTAGGAAAAAATGGGGAATTTGAACACTCTCACTGGAGCGTACCGAAGTTCAATACAGTATAATAAATCATGCAACAATAATAATAATCAATGACACAAAATACACAATTTGGTTTCACACGTTGTATTCTTTAACCCGGGAACTGCGGAATAAGGGAATTCTCTTAAGAGTTCCCCCGGCGGACTGCGGGAAGACTCTTAAGAGTAAGGAAAAAAAATCCATTTAAAACACCCCCAATTTTTTTTTTTTTTTTTTTTTTTTTTTTTTTTTTTTTTTATATATGCCCCTGGGCCATGCCAAATATCACTCCTCCACCTCCCCCTCCTTCCCCACTTTCCTCCCCTCCTTCAGTTATCACCTATTTTCCCTTATTCTGTGGTTAATTTTCATGCTAACATTAGCGAGTTGGTAGCAGGGCGTTGTCATCACTGTTACCAAGCGTGGGACTCTATTTAGAGAGACCATTTACACTTCTATCAGTGGGATAAATATATAGGTAATTTTTTTGAAAAGACTCTCAGCGTTATTATACATAATTTATTAGGGAAAGTGAAGCTCTATGGAATCCTTATAATATACTCACATAGATTCCACTGTGGGAGAATAGTTTTGATAGTTAACTATATATACAAAACTTATCAAAACTATTCTACCACAATGGAATCTATGTGAGTATATTACTGTATAAGGATTCCATAGAGCTTCACTTTCCCTAATAAATTATGTATAATAACGCTGCGAGTCTATTCGCGATAATTATCAATATATAGTATAGGCCTACAGGTATAATTCTTCGAGTAGCCTACAGGCTCCTGTATTCTTATGAGGAATAATATAATTATTTGTTCGGGAGATTATACATGCACCTCTACACGTAAAACTCAAGTGAACTCTTATTTAGATCTTGTTTCTATGCTATCTCATCAGTAGGGTACATAAGATATAGATAAGTTGTTCACAGAGCATTTTACCTTTCAGTCTCTTTATTTGACTACTATTAATTATCACGCTTCATGACTTAGAATTCACGTAGTGTTCAGTTTGAGTTACCTTTAACTCTGTATTTAACCCTTCCCGCCCGGGCAGCATTTTAAAAGGACACCGCGGCAGATGAGCAGGAGCCCGGGTGTCCTTATAAAAATCCGTAAGCTTGAAAGCCTATTAAGCGTGTTTTGAAAGCCGTGCGTCCGACGTATGTGAACAAAGCCTGTCATTGCGTCACCGCACCTCCGAAAACAAGAAGGAGACGTCGGATCAATGTTGTTGTTGCATGGTATGACGAAATTAGTGTCCTCAAAGCTCCGATATTGTCAACATCGTATTGAATCTCTCTCCACGGAAATCGTCATCACAACTGAAGAGGAGCGGATTTAACTCAGGCTTAACCCTCCAGCCCCGGCTACGCATTACATAAATATTCCCCGAAATCCGGGGGTTTTGGCCGAAAAACGTCTACGCCTAGGCTACCGTATCTTTGTTATTCTGACTGCTTTAGCATTCCCGCACATCCCCAAGCGTAGATGTGTTTCGTACCTGTAGAATGGCGTTAAGTAGAGCTCTCTAAGTCAACTGGTTCAGTTGTGATGATGATTTCATTGGAGATAACTATATGGCAAAAACAGCCACTTTACACTACTTTTCGATACTTAACAATAACATACAGGCACACACGAACAAGCGACGCACTCCTTCTTGTGGTCGGAGATGCGGGGCGTCGGTCCAGCCGGCTGTTGTTTACATGCGTCGGACGTACGCCTCGCACACCAAGCTTACAGGCTTTAAGCTCATGGGCGTTCAAGAGACCTTCCGGGTAGCTAGGGTGTGTTTTTTATGGGCGTTCAAGAGCTCTTCCGGGTCTGGAGGGTTAAGGGGGGGGGCTGATATAGATACATGAGGGGCGCCATAACTTTATATGTATTTGTATTTCAGATAAAATGCAGTATATATCAGATGTAAGGGCGCAATTTTGGTCACTAAGGGGGGGGGGGACGGCCCCCCCCTGGATCCGCCACTGCAACTGAACCAGTTGACTTAGAGAGCTCTACTCAACGGCAGTCTACAGATTGAAAACCGCACTACATTTAGAGATGCGTGGGAAATTTCTACGAGTTAAAATAACAAAGATACGGTAGCCTAGGCGTAGACGTTTTTTGGCCAAATCGCCCGGATCTCAACAATGTCCTTAGGAGGGCGAGTCCGGGCAAGAAGGGTTAACGTCGCATTAAATTGTCCGCCCGGCGAGGATATTTTCAGTCACGCATACATGACTTGTATTTATTTAAACCATTTGTGAACTTGTATTAATTACCTTGACTCTTCGAGTTATTTAAGTTAATTCTCCTGTAAACTTTGTCTTAACGTAAAGGTTGAACCTAAATCAACTAGTACAGTACCTTAATTACTATAATCTCAGTACTGCTTGTATGTTGTCATAGTAACTAATATTTACCCTCAGCGCGTAGCTACCTCGCCCCCGCTAAATTCACCTCAGGTAGCCTACTATTTATTGTTTGAGACTAAACCTCTCTGTGTACACTTGTTCTGTGTTTATGAAAGAACATTCGATCGGTATCTATATGTACTACTGTATTGTATAATCTAATCTATGCTTCTCCTAGTTCATTATTTATCCTAGGACTAATTCCATTTTATGATTTATATTTGGTATTCATCGAAGTGATCCCTTACCCTAGATGGGCTTTCGACTTATATGTCCACTATCTGATTATTGTACCCTAGCCAGTTAACCTAAGAAGTGCGCATGGGGGGTATGAGACACCACACTCCTGTGCTGACGTATTTGAGCTGTTCCCATCACTAACATCGTTATTTTTCCATAAATAGCATTAATACTTATCCATATGTGCCTATTATAGGTTGATTATAAAGGTATTAACCCTTTGGCGTACCTATAGTTTCCAATCAAAGTTTTTCCCACTCCCTAAGTATATCTCAGCTCACTCAGAGCCAGTTTTGTGCCCGGCGATAAATTGTTTCTGTGACGTTTTTATCCACCAAAAAATCCTTGTATTTGGATTAATGAGGTACCATCGGCTTCGTTATTGATTGAACTTGAAGATAAGCGAATAAAAACAGAATAAATACAAAACAACTACATTGGGGCACTCCGAAATAAGAATTGTAAAATAAAAATGAAATACCTTATCTCCAACTCGCGCTAGCTCAAACGTTTGCCAACAACATTTTTGATTTGCATACATATATGGAAGCGGAATTTAATGAGGATTCCACTGGTAACTTCAGAATTACTATAAACCAAATAGTTACTGAGATACACGAATAAACGTGAAAGTATCGAAACACAGACTGAGCTGTACTCTGCTCCCTTCCCAGCCATCCGTGAGTAAACCGTTAAACTGAGGGAGTTGCCAATTGTACCCATTGAACTAGACGTAATACTTAATATTTGTGCCAAATATGACGCCCGTCAGACAAAAACTTAATTTTTGGCGAATATTTTTAAGTTTAATGACTCTTAACCCGGGAGCTGCGGGGAGACTCTTAAGAGTTCCCCCGGCGCACTGCGGGGAGACTCTTAAGAGTCAGAGAAAAAAAAAATCAACTTTTGACATCGAAATTTTTTTTTTTTTTTTTTTTTTGGCCCCTGGGCCATGCAAAATCTCAGTCCTCTACCTCCCCTCCTTCCCCACTTTCCTCCTCTCCTTCAGTTATCACCTATTTTCCCTGTTATTCCCTTATTCTGAGGTATATTTTCGTGCTAACATTAGAAATCCGATTGGAGGGTGTGGTCATCACTGATAGCAAGCGAGTGCAAGAGAGAGAGAGAGAGTATCGATCGACTGTGTCTCAGTGGCCTTGGGGGAAATTGGCGGGAAAGCAGATTGCCTCACCCATACATTATACAACTCGCGGGCTATATCTCCGATTTTGACCATCCAAACGCTGTTTTCACTCGTTTTATTGTTGTTTCAGGTTAATACCTTTATAATCAACCCATAATAGGCGCATATGGATAAGTATTAATGCTATTAATGGCACAATGAATATTTTAGTGACGGAAACACCTCAAATACGTCAGCACAGGGGGACGTTTCCAATTACCCCCATGCGCACTTCAGAGGTTAACGAGTCATCGTGCGCCTAGGAAAAAAATACCTAATGACTCTGAACGAGTCATCGTGCGCCAAAGGGTTAACCTGTTACAACAATAAAACAAGTGGAAACAGTATTTGGATGGTCAAAATCGGCGATACAGGCCGGGAGTTACATAATGTATGGCTGAGGCAACCTCCCTGCCCTCCTCCCCTCCCCTTGTCTGGAGAGACACTGTTACCCAATAGTCTCTCTCTCGCTCTTTCCCACGCTTGGTAACAGTGATGACAACGCCCTGCTACCAACTCGCTAATGTTAGCACGAAAATAGACCACAGAATAAGGGAATAACAGGGAAAATAGGTGATAACTGAAGGAGGGGAGGAAAGTGGGGAAGGAGGGGAAGTGGAGGAGTGATATTTGGCATGGCCCAGGGGCAAAAAAAAAAAAAAAAAAAAATGTTTTTGGGTGTTTTAACCCTTCAACCCCGGGTGGTACATGTGTGTACCATTTTGTTTTGACCCGAGGAACCCGGGTGGTACAACATTGTACCATTGCTTGAAAGCCTGTGAGCTTCGTGTGCGAGGCGTCGGTCCGACGCATGTAAACAACAGCCGGCTGGACCGACGCCCCGCATCTCCGGCCACAAGAAGGAGAGCGTCGCTTGTTCGTGTGTGCCTGTATGGTGTTGTTAAGTATCGAAAAGTAGTGTAAAGTGGCTGTTTTTGCCATAAAGTTATCTCCAATGAAATCATCATCACAACTCAACCAGTTGACTTAGAGAGCTCTACTTAACGCCATTCTACAGGTAAATAACACAGCTACGCTTGGGAATGCGGGAAGCAGTCAGAATAACAAATATACGGTAGACGAGCCTTGACGTTTATCGGCCAAAACACCCGGATTTCGGGGAATATTTATGTAATGCGTAGCTGGGGCGGGAGGGTTAAATGGATTTTTTTTCTCCCTTACTCTTAAGAGTCTTCCCGCAGTCCGCCGGGGGAACCCTTAAGAGTCTCCCCGCAGTTCCCGGGTTAAGTACTCCATGCTGTGAAAAGTTACAAAGATGGACAGATATTTAATGGAGGGGTATGATAAATTGTATGAACAGCATAAGCTTAATAATGAAATTTAGAAATAATGGCAAGCTATTGAATAATACACTGTGAAAGGGTCCTGATGTGGCGGCGTCTACGCCGTAGGACCACCTCCCGGAGCTGCCAACCGCGGATGGCTGCCGACCCTCCACGGCCGGAGACAAGATCAACGACCAGTGGAGGACAACCGGATGCCGGCCATGGGGAGCAGTTTCGGGAGCCAAACCGTCACAATCATCCCCTGCTCCCTCCCTGGGGGCACGGGTCCTTGGAGCGGCTTCGGTCGCGCCGGGAATTTCCACACCTCTCACACCACACACACACACACATCACACCACACAGTTTTTCCTACACCGAGAAATGACTCTCCGGCTGTCATTTCTCGAAGACTTCTTCTAGCCGGAGACATTGAGAGCAACCCAGGACCCACGTACACATACATATGTTCAACCTGCTCAAAACCCATCACTTCGAGTCGCCACACTAAGGGTTCAGTTCTCTGCAATTCATGCAGGAACTGGACCCACTTCACCTGTACAACACTTGCCTCCAAGAAACACTACACGAACACCTGGACCTGTTCCTCATGCCCCTCCCTCTCCCAGTCAAATCCCTCGCCTAAAACCCGTCCACCTCTCCTCCCCAACCCACCTAGCCTTCCCATATCATCCACTCCCCTCCCCTAAAACCCGTCCACCTCTCCTCCCTAACCCACCTAACCTTCCCATACCATCCACATCCTCAACTCAACACACCACACCCCATCCTAATCCATTCCAACCCCAATCCCCACCCCCACCTCACCCATCCCCACCCCCCGCCCCTTCCTCCCCACCCCCCCCCCCCTCTCACCCCCCCCCCCCTCTCCCCCCCCCCCCATCCTCGTGCAGCAGCACCCAACATACATCGTGCACATAACATTAATATTCTCCAATTGAACATAGATGGCATCAACACAAAGAAACACGAACTCTCACACTTCATCAAACAACACAACATAGACATTGCCATCTTACAAGAAACAAAACTCCGCACAACACAAAAAACACCCACATTTCATAATTTCACCACCATCAGACAAGACCGGGCTGTCGGCGGGGGCGGTGGACTCATCACCCTGGTACACAAAGAAATATCATACATAGTAACCAGTGTACAAACCAAATCCCTCCTCCCCCCAAATGATAACACAACAGAAATACAATAAATTAAAATACGCACTGGCAACAACTCCAACATAACCATCATAAACACATACATCCCTCCCCAAACATCCCCTAGAGTACCAAATGAATACAGACCACACTTACAACACATCACAAACACCCCACACATCATCCTGGGTGGTGACTTCAACGCCAAGACGTCGGCCTGGTTTGTCGACAACCCCGACACAGACAGAGGGCTGGTACTACAAAACCAAACTGATAACCTCATCATCCTTAACGACATCCATCAACATACCCATATTCCTCACCAAGCCCTCTATAACCCATCATCTCCAGAAATCACCTTTTGCTCCCCAGAACTCGCCCCCACAACATCCTGGAGGGTGGTCAGAACCTTAGGCTCTGACCACCTCCCGATCATTATCACCACCAAAACCAGACTCACCCCTGCTAGCCACAAACACACATACACCAATTATAAAAGAGCTAACTGGGAAGCATTCACAAATGAGACAGAACAACACTTCACAACTCTAAACAGTACACCCATCACTAACATCAACAATGCTATACACATACTCAATAAAACTATCCAAAACGCTGACAAGAAACACATTCCAAGAGGTAACAGAAAAAGACACAACCCCAACTTCACACCAGAAATTCAAAACCTCATCAGACAACGCGACATACTGAAACACCCCAGCACCCCACACACAAGACATCACACAACAAATTCAAGCACTCAACACCCAAACTAACAACAAAATACAAAAACAACAAAAACTAAATTGGAATAACTTCCTACAAACACTTGATCACAAAACAAACCCCCAAAAACTCTACAAAACACTAAACAGCATCACACTTTCCAACAGCAACACAACACAATCACATGCTGCAATCACAACAACAGACTCTACTCCTTCATGTAAACAACAAGCAAACACTCTCATCGATCACTTCTCATATGTCAGCCACCTAAAACCTCACAAAGACGACCGACGTGACATTCGACGTAAGAGACAATTCCCCACAGACCCTGACTATACACCCTTCACCAATCACCAGACAAAGCATATCATCAACAATCTCAAGCAGTCACCCGCCTGTGGCCTAGACAACATAAGCAACATACACCTCAGACACCTGGGACCACAAGGCATACAAGCACTCACTAACATATCAAACTACAGCTATTCACACAACACAATACCAGACATTTGGAAGCATGGTATCATCATCACATTCGCCAAACCCAACAAAGACCCCACGCTACCCTCCTCGCACCGCCCCATCACACTCCTTTGCTCCCCCTCCAAAGTCATGGAACGCCTAGTATTACAACTAATTACACCCGACCTACCCCTAGATCCAACACAACATGGCTTTAGGCCACTGCACTCCACAAACACTCTTCTCACAGACCTTACACAAAGAGCTTTTGACGGCATCAACTCGGCTAGACCACCACACAGATCACTATTAGCCACACTCGACATTAGTAAAGCCTTCGATGCCATCCCCCGCCACAACCTAACGAACAAAATCTACAACACAAACATGCACAACAACACAAAAAGGTGGCTGGCCAACTTCCTAGCAGGCAGATGTGCACACGTATCTTTTGCCGGTCAGTCATCAAAAATCAGAAACTTTCCAAACGGATCCGTCCTATCGCCCGCACTCTTCAATCTGTACATGCACGATATAACTACACCCAATACACCCCAAATAAACTTAGCCTCCTATGCAGATGACATAACACTCACATGCACACACCATGACCCAAAAAGAGCAACAGATCTCCTTCAACCCTATCTCAACACACTACATGGCTGGTGCACTACAAACAGACTTAATCTAGCCCCAGCCAAATCCACCGCAACCCTGCTCACAAGCTGGACAGGAGAACACGAATACATCCTTCAGCTCACCATAAACAACACACCCCTAACACATACACACACACACAAAATCCTAGGAGTAACATATGATACTCATATGACATTTAAACAGCACACCACAAACATTAAAAAGAAACTGACACCCAGACTTAACGCCCTCAGGTCACTTGCTCACACAAAATTTGGACACAACAAAGAAACTACCACCACATTATATAAACAATACATAAGATCAGTGATGGAATACGCAAGCCCAGCCTGGGTTTCTAACCTAGCTGAAACACATCATAAGACCTTACAGACTATTCAAAACAAAGCCCTGAAGATCATTACAGGCTGCACAGCTACTGCACCCACAGATCACCTACATCAAGAAACCAAAATCCTCAAAGTCAAAGACCATCTGGACATGAGAGGCACTCAATTCCTGGCAGCAGCCTCCACGAACCAAGACCACCCACTAAACTACATGGCAACACACCCACAGACACCAAGAAATATCAAAACAACACCCAGCACACGGTATCACACAATTATTGTCCTCTCTCCCTCCCTGCCCACCCCGAACCAACTTCCAGAAGCACATCCATACTCATATCTCTCGCCGATCCATCCACTCACTCACAGACAACACGCAGCTGCATGCACAACCTCCCGAAATCCATCCTTCCGAATCCTCCCTTCCTCGCGAGGACAGAGTCCACCTGGCCAGGCTGAGATGCGGACACCATCCAGCTCTCCTGAGCTATCAGAAGACTGGATGACTCCGTTGTCGACGCCTGCCCGGGATGTAACACAGCACCCCATACCATTAAACACATCATAGAAGACTGCATTTCACACAACCACTTAGCCAACAACACAATCTACACTCAATGAGAGCTCTGTGGGAAAGTCCGATTGTGGCCATGGCCTTCCTCAGGGACTCGCTGTTTGGCCAGGCAGCTTAGGGAAAAACAACAACAACAACAACAACACTGTGAAAGTGAAAATAAAGATGGAATATTTTTATACGTTGGCCGTACGCATCATGTGCTAGAGTACCTGTGTATACCGTTAGGGCAAGACCTTCTCTACCATTGGTGTTGCCATATGGATAGAGCTGCCAATACATATTTATTTATGATTAACGAGACCAAACTATGAATAATTGCATTGATATATACTTAAGGATAGGCAAATTTTACACTCGCGTGATATATATATCAAATACTGCCTTCACATTACTTCATCTAGTATGAAATATATCAGGGTAGGGTAGCTAAAGGCAATATGAAAACATATTCGAAATTCGCGGGCTAATTCCGTTATCAGGGGTTGCCATCAACTTTCTAAGCTTAAAATATCTTGATGGCTTTATTTACTATTTTCGATAAACGTGTGGTAAACCAAGACAACTGTGCAGTATCAATCATTCTGTAACATGCTTAAGACAGTGATAAAATGGAATGGGATATTTCATGAGCTATGCTCTTTAAGTTCGCTTTGGTTAAAACACATTGGGGGATATTGGGATTTTTGGTGGCGAACTTCCATAAACATTTCTTCAGAATATAGCAGGTCTGGCTGGGGGTAGGGTAGGTCCTGGTGGGGGTAGTTATGTTCTGGTGCGGGGGTCGGTATAATAATAATAATACTTTATTTCAGACTCACACAGTACAGAGGGGACCATACTGGGGTCCATATATACCTTACAGTAACATACATATATATAAGCTACTGTACATAGGCTACATAAAATAAAAATAAATTAAATAATACCCAGCTTGCTATCATGTAGTTCACAGCACTGCCTCAACCAAAAACAGTGGTCATCAAACTACTGTGTTACCAAAACCACTGTCCTAATTGTGTACAGTACCATGCCTCACATCATTTAGCTTCCGGTACAGTATGTTGCTACAGTACAGTATAGGAATATCGGTACTGTACTGCACTATGAGGTTCAGTACCGGTATACTAATTCTGTAGAGTATCAGACCTGAAATCATTACTTAAGGTTAAATATAGAGCAACTTCCTCCAGTGTGCCTGGATCCTAGAGGTGTACACAGGTATATCCTGGTAAGGGGGTATGGGTGCGTTCCTTCTGGAAATGGGGGACTCCACGTTTTCTTTCACGTGAAGGGGTTTTGTTGTGTTCTCTTTGACATGACCTGGTTTGAGCGGTGTCTGTGATGGAAGGGATTTAGGGATCTTAGGTCTGCTGGCAATACGGCACTGGTTGATTTGGCTGTTGTCTGGATACGGGAGCAGGTTCTGGGTGGCGTTTGGTTCTGGTTGTCTTGTCCCCGGTATTTCAGTATAACTCCTCCCTTACAGAGAGTATAGGGCCTTTCAACACATTCCCATCCCTATTCAATCCAACTCTAACCTAAGAGTGAATTTCCCAGTTTTCTTCTACTCAACAAGGAAGCCCTGGAACTTTCTCCCTCCATATGTCTTTTCCTCATCCTATGACTTAAACTGCTTCAAGCTCTGTGTGTCCAGACATTTTGACTTAACGTACCATGAATTTATTTATCTTTCACTCATTCAAAAACAAAAACAATTATTTTATTTTATTTTATTTTTTGGGGGGGGGGGGGTTGAGGGTCACTTGTTCCAGGCTTTGCCTTTTGTTTCCTTCATACAGATAGAAAGAACAAAACAAAACATCATTAATATTTATGTAGCAGAAACAGAGATGTAGGGATACAATCGTAACATTTGATGAATTACATAATGAACATATACAGTGGTGCACCAAGTTTCGCGCCCAATAGGGACCGCCGAAAGTGCCGCGAAAGTGCGATTCGCGAAAGTTGGGGCATTGAGCTTATGGGAATTAATTTAATAGGGACCGGGCATGAACGAAAACTCACTCCCATGTTGAACAAACCATCATGAAATACATATTATATAGAGTACATAGTAGATAAGCATATAAATGATAGATAAATATAATGAAACACAAATAAAACTAACCATAGACAGCAGTGTTAAAGGCTTGATGGGCTTGATGGTAGGGGTTATCCGAGGCATTGGGTAGGGCTAGTTGGCCCCACCACTGCCTCCACCACCTCTCTCCTCACCACCAGCATCCTCACCACTCATCTGCGCACATCGCCGTAGCACATCCATTCGGTGTTGGTTTTCCCCTAAAGCCTGCTCCTCAACAAAGCCCGAGAAATCATCGTCGAGCATGAGGTTTGCCAAGGCTTGGGGATCTGGTCTAGACCTATTCAACCACTTTAGTAAATAATATTCAGCCACTATCATAATCGAACTGTAATCACTCACAGTCTTCACTCTTCTACCTGTACCTCGACCCTCTACACCTGCTCCAAAATATTTCTTGGCTAGGGCTAGATTGGTTTTAAGTTCATTCTGCTGCTTTCTCATGCTCCTAACTGTAGACTCTGGCACATTAAACATTCGACCGATTTCAGAGTTACGAGCACCTTTCTCCATTTCTGCCAATATTTTGTTTTTCAGTTCATCATCATACTTGCGCTTCGTCACCCCCTTCCGATAGTCTCGCTTTGTCTTCACTTTTCCTCCTGCTTTAGGCCTTCGATCGTCATTATTACCGTCACCTGGCCCATCCCCCATTCCACTTGCACTAGAAGATGCCATAATTAAAGCATATATGGCGGGACAGCAACGAGAAGGCACGATGTGGTTGATCACAGCACGTAAACTAAACTGAACCAAGCGCGGGAGAAGGTCAACTGTTTACTGGCGCTGTCTGGCGGTGGCCAGATTTCGTAGCTAGGGCGCGAAACTCTGATTTTTTACCGCGAAAGTCAAATCGGTGGAATATTTAGAGACTGCCGCGAAAGTGTGATTCGCGAATCGAGATGTCGCGAAACTTGGTGCACCACTGTACTATTGCATCGCTATATAAATTTCATTAACCTTCATTCCCCAATTCTTAATCCCACAGCAAATAGAAAACATGATAGAGTACCTCCTTGTAACACTCTGACTGCCCAGGAGTGGAGGGGATATAGCTCCCTCTTTTTTAGATCCGTGCGAAGGGAGGACCTCTGGTTTACTCATGTCGTTGTTGTTTTTGTTGTTGTTTAATGGAATCCTTTTTTTGTATTTCATCCTGTGCGTCAATACACGCACTTCGGAGTCAACACGGCTGCACTGACCTATAGTCCGCTTGGACTAGTTGACACTGTTTGATGGAGTGTCAATGTGTGGGTGGGTGTGGTGAGGGAGAAGTGGATCTGTGTTCGTACAATTGCTGCACATTTTCGTCCATGGTCTAGGCTTGGTTTTATTTACATTTTCAAAATGTCTCTTATTTCATTATTGGTACGTAGTAGGACATTGATTATTTAGAAGTTTTTACTTCTTGTTCCCTGTATATTATGCCCTGTTATGTTGATGGTGTCATTTTTAAACACCCTATGTATACATATTAAAATGCCCCAGAACGAGAAGCCCACCACGGAAGCCACGAGCGAGCACCACCAGGAAACGGGAACAGAAACACCCGAAGGAAAGGCCCACAGAACGAAAGGACCAGGTGACCAAGCCAACCAGTTAAGACAGGCCGAAGCCCGCAGGGCTAAGCAGCTCCAAACCACACCTGCCTATCACTTCTAACCACTGACCCTTCCCCCACCTCGCGTATACACTACCCCTCGTGTCCTACATCTCTACCTACATGATGATGAACATGAATACACCTTAATTTAATACACCCATGCCCTGTCCCTAGGTTGAGCCAATGCCAACCAGTTCAGACAGGCCTAAATCTATGTATGTTTTTCCATCCAAGAAGTAATATGTTAACCCCCTGTCTTGCCAGACTAAGTTTCTGAAGACCAACCGCCCCCATAAATCTATGTATGTTCTTCCATCCGAGAAGTAATCTGTTAAAACCCCATGTCATAATTGATAAGAAACTATGATACCCACGGGTACACCAGTGTATATATAACCATTATTCCTGTAAGACCTAGACAGAAATGACTGCAGATGTTAGCCACCATGCAGTACCTCTAATTCTTACCCCAACCAGAGATTGTATACACCACCCTCTGTTACCATTGTCTCGACGCCTTTCCACCACGAAACAATACCGAAGCTACCCCTACGAACTGCCGCTTTCTTTGATATATATGTCATAGAAAACGCAGTTCCCAGGAACAACTAGAATCAGCAAGAAATAGTGTCAGAGTAAACAGTGTCCATAACCATCGTATTGACGAGTAATAATACACCATGTTTTTCTCTACTTTTATCCACAGTCAAGCACACACCTACAGTTAACCTCCTCTTCCCCACAGCCCACAGTCCACATGATATTATCATTTCCAAACTCATATACCACCACTTATTGCTCATCCCCCGGTAGCGTTTGGCTAACGTACCTTCCCTGCCATTAACCCCCAGGCTACGATACCAACTGTAGCCTAATGCCACCCCTACGCCCAGAGACCTTAGGGTCAAACTTCCACGTAACCCCCCTTAACCCTCTCCCTCTCGTTAACCCCCCACGCTCCTCAACTCCCTTCCGACCTAGCCTCTCCAGCATACCCCTTGAATATCCTTAACTTTTCCGTTACTAACATTCTCAAACCTTTCGTATATATACTCCTATCCAGCCTACCTTCCCCCAGTAGGAAGGAACACCATTACAACTTTACTAACCCTTTGCATGCCATCTATTCCCTCACAACCCATTCACAACCCTGTACCAAATGATCGTCCGTGCGAGGCTAGCCGCCTCACCAGTGACTAACTTCTATTGCCATACTTCCAGATCAATGTGGCAGAGTTGGCACCAGTCTCCACCACATCCAACCACCCATGCAATTAACAACCTAACCAAGTAAACCAGCTGATCAAGGCACCTTCGGTTTTGGTATTACGAACACCCACATCTGTCTCATAAACAGAGGGTTATTACAAACCCTTGTGATATGGCAAGCCCCCAGCCACAGCCGCCCCGACGACCATCACAGAGAAGGGACGCGCCCCTACCCCTTTCACCCACCCGAGGAGGGAGACCCCGACCCCTGCGGAGGTATACCTGACCCCTGTTTTGACTTCCTGGTCATTGCCAGGTAGCACAGGAATTCTTCCTATCTATGAACTAACCATGTATGACTAACACCCTTACTAACCTCTATTAACCTCTGAAGTGCGCATGGGGGTAATTGGAAACGTCCCCCTGTGCTGACGTATTTGAGGTGTTTCCGTCACTAAAATATTCATTGTGCCATTAATAGCATTAATACTTATCCATATGCGCCTATTATGGGTTGATTATAAAGGTATTAACCTGAAACAACAATAAAACGAGTGAAAACAGCGTTTGGATGGTCAAAATCGGAGATATAGCCCGCGAGTTGTATAATGTATGGGTGAGGCAATCTGCTTTCCCGCCAATTTCCCCCAAGGCCACTGAGACACAGTCGATCGATACTCTCTCTCTCTCTCTTGCACTCGCTTGCTATCAGTGATGACCACACCCTCCAATCGGATTTCTAATGTTAGCACGAAAATATACCTCAGAATAAGGGAATAACAGGGAAAATAGGTGATAACTGAAGGAGAGGAGGAAAGTGGGGAAGGAGGGGAGGTAGAGGACTGAGATTTTGCATGGCCCAGGGGCCAAAAAAAAAAAAAAAAAAAAAAAAAAAAAAAAAAAAAATCGATGTCAAAAGTTGATTTTTTTTTTCTCTGACTCTTAAGAGTCTCCCCGCAGTGCGCCGGGGGAACTCTTAAGAGTCTCCCCGCAGCTCCCGGGTTAACCAACAATAAACCATTAACCTTTCTTGCATACTCCGATAACCAAATTAGCACCTCAGCTATACCCTAGAATGAAGACTGAGCAATTTAAGAGAGACGCTCCTAGCACAGCTGTTCCAACCCTCCTCGCAAAGTAGATCCAGTCTTTTTCCCCTAAATACTTCCAGTATAGCCAAAATAGTATCTCTTACTAAGGCTCAGTTATATTACAGTATGAAGGCTCCATACAGCCATGTGCCACAACAGTAATCACCCCCTGACCTAGTTCCCGTATCAATTGAGAGCTCAAATAAGTCCATCAAAACTCGAGATCCCTATGGCCGACAGGGTCCAAAACCACACCTATAAATCAAGCTCCAGCCCCCAGTAAAATCAGTTGAAAGATAGACACCAACCAGAGGCTGGTCCCTTAAGTTGACCTCTATCTCTGCCCTTGTTTTGTTCCTGAGAATTGAGTTCCAGAGCCGGCAGACTCCGTGGCAGATTGAGATAGAAGAATCTGTCCACGTAAAAGAAATCTACGTGCACCTTATGACCTTCACATAAACCAGTGGGGATATAAGAGTGTAGCCAGCAACGATCGCCAAGAGATCCGTCTTGAGAACTTCTACATATGGACCATCTGGACGACCGCGGAACCAGTCGCTAGCCCCCAACCTCACGGACGCAAGATAACCAGGACCAGACCAATCAAATACGACCCAAGATTCACTCTATCTACAGTGTTACACTGCTATGTAGAGACTCACTTATTAATATTTCTACAAAGTGGCTAGATCTTTGTCCCAGTATAATTCATATATGACCATTCCATTAGGAAGTGCTAAGTGTATCAGTGTTTATTAATTAACAGGCGATATTAACTCTCGTAATTACTCACATATCCAGATATTAATACATACCCGTGAAACCCTAGTGATATCTGATGTTCGCCCACTGATTTGCGTTCTATGTGTTTCTGATACAAGAATATAAAACTTAGATCAGTACCCCCCTGAGGTTACTAGAATTCCCGTGCTCTAAAATACGTGTCTAATCTAGTCTATGAATTACTCCTTGTGCACCAGAGCTACTAGTGATAAATCTAACATTGAATATGAATCTAGAAGTAATATTTATGGTCTCCAATATATAAACTTGTGAATAAAGCCAGTGATCAGAAGATTAATACCTGAACGTTGGAAGAGGGAGACTAGGCTCCATCCAGATCCACTTAATGCTAGTTTGTTAAATTTTATCAATTGTCTTGTACGAATATTCATATCTTCTTATGCGTCAGATTAATCATCAAACAACATACAGAAGTGTGTCCCTCAATAAAAGTGATCGTGTGTCTTGTTACCGTGTGTTTATTTTGTGATCTCTATTCCTCATACCTTGTTTTGTGCATGCAGCCTTCTATACCCAGTCAGTTAGAACTCACATTACCCAAGTTAATCCTGTAGAAAAACAGGGCATAACATTGGCGGCAGCGGTGGTTCTTGATTCGGATAAAAGGTTGCATTGCATTGCAATTTTGGAACAGCCAGAACACGATAACATCATGGCGCACCGTTCTCACATCCCCATCCCACATTATGATGGGGAAAGTTACGAGATCGAAACGTTCATGGACATAGTGAAACCCGTACTTGACCTAGTTTATACCACGGACGCAGAAAAGATAGCCGTGACATTAACGCACCTGGGAAAAGCCGTTTCCCTGGTTGCCTACCAAGTGCACCCTGCTCTCACATGGGACGAATTTCGCCCAATAGTGATAGAAGCCATTAAGCCTTCGTTGGGAGTTTTCGTGGCCCACACCCGTATCCAAGACACTAAATTCGAAGGTGATCTAGATGCCACAGTGAATAAGATCGCCCAACATATAAAAGTGTCTTTCCCCACATTGACCAGAATCCAGCAAGAGCAGCAGATTCTGGTCAACCTTGTATCAATATTGCCCTCAGCAGTAAAAGATCATTTCCGTGTGCACGATTTCGTCGGATATCAAAAAGATCTCATCACGATCCGACGTATTTTGGCCGTGCGCACAGAAACACCCACCCAAATCGCTGTAATAAAGAGGTTTCCCACGCACCCGCAGCACCTCGACCACCAAAACCCCAAGGCTCAAACCTTCAACTCCAAGAATGCCTACCCATCCTCATCCTTTCACAACAGACCGACCTACCCTTCCGGCAAGCCCCAACCCAGTAGGCCCCGGTTCCAACCTACCCAGCCACGCAGAATCTTCAACCGGAACAAAACCTACAACACCTACCAAAGTAAAAACCCTACATTAGTAATTATCAACCCCTATGATTTCCCTGCCTGTAGTGCTCAGTGTGCCCTCCATCAAATTCGTGACTCCTCCAAACCTCGCCCCTTTACTCCTCGCATTTCTGTAAATGAAGAGGAGTTGGGACAAGAGGAAGAAATGGAGGAAATGCACACTGGAGAAATAGCCCCTATCATGACCTCAGACGATACCGAGGAAACCCTGGAGGAGGTAGATACTGAATCCCAGGATTTTTAAAGTACCCCCCGCCCACGATGGCCTCGGCGGGGGACGCCATAACTGACCGCACTGCCCCCATTTACTACATGGCCAAAATCAAGGACATTCCTGTCCGCTTGTTAATCGACATGGGAGCTGCCAAGTCATGTTTGTTCAAGTCTTATTATGATCAACACCACCGACTATTTGGCCCCTTGTTACCTACCAAATCAGAACTAATCTCAGCTGCTGATACCTACTTAAATCTCCTAGGAGACACTTTGCCCCTGTCAGTAACTACTCCTGCCCCCCATGCTCGTTGTTATCACCCGTTCACAGTATTTTCCTCCCACTGTAAACATTACGATGGTTTCCTTGGACTTGACCTCCTTCAAAAACTCCAGGCCCAGGTTGACTGCGGCCAGAGGCTGATCTCATTAAAAAAAAAATCCAACCCAAAGCCTCTGACAAACCAATCACGCAGAAACCTATTCACAAAAAGAAAAAACACCTCCACCCTCAACAAACTCTGAGTCAGGATTACCAAGTTGCAGCTAGCACTAAGGAAACTCCTAACCCCTTCCCTTGCCCCGAGTTCTCTCAAAATATCACTCATTTCGTTGAAAAAATGCCTCAACAAACGAAAGAAGACAAGTCCAAGCAACTCCTTCTCGGTAATCCCCCCATTTCTCCTAACTCTGTCCAGGATCAATCCTCCCATGTTGCCAGGGCAGAATCTGATGTATGTAAAAACCATTCTACCAAATATTTATGTACACATGTTTCCAGGGAAAATGCCGACCTATGTACCCAACAATGTTTTCCCCATGCCCCCAGAAATGCTCAGCTATTCCACAACCAACAAAATTCCCCTTGTGACAGTTTTCCGTCAGTAGCTCCCTTCCACCCCCACACAATTCACACCCCTAGAAAACTTCAAAACCCCACACTTGACTCGCCCTCTCATGACAGACAAACCCACCAATCCCATATAAACTCTAAACAAACCGTCACTGCCACCGACAAAACTCCCCAAATTCGTCCTTTTAACAACCACAAATCAGTACATCAGTCCTCCACCAAAAACCCATGTTCTATACCTCACTCTTCCCCCACCAACCCTCCGCAGTCCCACCAACAAATTCCGTTTTCTAAATCACTCACACCTCACCACGCTGATCCTCCCACACGCGCCGTTAATCCCCCCCCTCACGCGTGACCCCCACCAAAGTGATTCCCGCCCCCCTTATGCGTACCGAGCACCTGCTCACCAGTCGAAGCCCCACCATCATTAGCCCAGCTGTAGTTCAAGATAAATGTCAAATTCCCCCCCGCCATCAAAAATGGGTTAACCTTCGACCCATACCCCAAACTCACATGATATTTTCCCCCACTACCACGTCCACCAACCCCAATCGTTGCCTCTTACAACCCGCCATCATTTCCGCTCCCATCAACCACATTCTAGTGGCAAATATCTCTGAAGAATCCCTGACATTACCAAAAGGCCTCATCATAGGAGACCTCGAAACTTTTGATGACCTCCCCATAGATTCCAATGACACCCCTACCAGCCTCAAATTGCCCCCTCTCCCTGACACATTATCCGACCACCAAAAACACAGCATGTACGAACTATTGCTAGAGTTCAGCAACGTATTTGCCCAACAACCCACTGAAATCGGATAGACCGATGTGGAACAACACATCATTAACACCACAGGCCCCCCCATAAGACAACCATCCCGTAGAAAAAATCCCATACAACGCCAGGAAGAGGAACGCCAAGTCCAAGAGATGTTAGAGGCCGGAATTGCTACCCCGTCCATCAGCCCCTGGTCTTCCCCTGTTGTCCTAGTAAAAAAGAAAGATGGGTCAACCCGTTTTTGCGTCGATTACAGGAGATTGAATGACGTAACCATTAAGGACGCTACGCCATTACCCAGGATAGACGATTCCCTTGACTCCCTATACGGATCCAGATGGTTCACTACCCTCGACTTGCAAGCAGGGTATTGGCAAGTGCCTATCAAGGCAGAGGACCAAGAAAAAACTGCATTTTCCACTAGTGGTGGCCACCACTACGAATTTAACGTCCTACCTTTTGGCCTCTGTAACAGACCCGCCACTTTCTCCCATTTGATGGAAGCGGTATTACATGGCCTGACCTGGGAAACCTGCCTAGCGTATCTAGACGATATTATTGTGTACTCACAAACCTGGGAAGAACACCTCCTCAGGTTGAAACAAGTTCTTCAAAGAATCCGAGCCGCCGGGTTGAAATTAAAACCCTCAAAGTGCGAGATTGCACGAAATAAGGTAGATTTCCTCGGCCACGTAATATCTGAACATGGTATTGCACCAGACCCAAAGAAACTTCAAGCCATACAAAACCAACCCCCACCCACCACCGTTAAAGGAGTATGTTCTTTTCTAGGTTTAGCCACATACTACAGACGTTTCGTCCCACACTTTGCCGCAATAGCCAGACCCCTCCACCAACTCACCCACAAGGACACCACATTCACCTGGACACCTGAAAGAGACCTTGCTTTTAACACTTTGAAACAAAAGCTAATCTAAGCCCCTATTGTCGCTTTCCCTGATTACCATAAACCTTTCAGTCTTTATACCGACGTATCTCTGTACGCCATTGGTGCAGTTTTAGCTCAAGTAAGAGACGGAGAGGAACATGTGATAGCGTATGCCAGCTCCACACTCAACCAAGCCCAACAGAATTATGCAGCCACCAAGAGAGAGTGCCTAGGGATCATTTGGGCAACCACTTCAGGTCATTTGTGTTGGGCGCAAAACTCGATATAATAACCGACCATCAATCTTTGCAATGGTTGCGTAGGTGCGAAACCAACTCAGCCATCTTGGTACGCTGGAGGGAGACACTAGAGGACTACGATTTTACAATACAGTATCGTCCAGGTAAACTTCACACCAATGCAGACGCCCTGTCACGTTTGCCAGTACCGAAAGACCCCCCCACCAACCTAGCCCCCTTACAAAACACTGAGCTCTTATCTACCCCCACCCACCAACATAATTCCCCCCCAGCACCCTCACTAATTCAATCTTGGGAAACAAGAATCAGACCACCCTGGATACTGTTAAATGTCTTCAGGAAACTGACTCGCTGGGGGGATCAACTTGCCACAGACTCCGGTCACATAGTCCTAGACCCCACCATTGCCCACGACTACATGATTGCCATCCACGAGGGAAACGGCATATTTTTGGACAAAAGAAAATGTTAAAAATCTTCGCGGATCAGTACTGGACCCCCAACCCCTCCAAGATTGCACAATGCGTGACAGAATCCTGCAAACCTTGTTTATTGGGGAAAGATAGATCACGCACCCCAGGCCCAGCTGGTACCATTTCTGCCAACAAACCGTTCCAGGTCCTATCCCTCGACATCATGGGCCCGTTTCCTTCTTACGCTGGCAACCGCTATATCGTCACATTTGTTGACGTATTCAAAGTTCTTCGTAATAGCCTGCCCAGTTAAAGACCACACAGCCACCACCGTCGCCGCACGGCTTGCCACAGAAGTGTTCCCTATATTCGGCCTTCCCCTTGCTCTTCTATCCGACAATGCCCCTGAATTTAGTGGACACGTTTGGCACCAGTTCACCCAACAATGCGGTATTAAGATCAAGCATTCATCCCCGTACTAGCCTCAAGGAAATGCTATATGCGAACGCAGCCATCGCACCATCAACAACCAGTTACGTACCAAAATTATTGCTCTGAACACCTCAGACTGGCCATCACAGATAAAGATGATACAATGGGGCATGAACACCTGTCCCCGCGAAGACGGTATTTCACCTCATGAACGTGTTTACGGCGTACCCCCCCTGTTACTGCCGTTCCACCATCACGCTCATCTCCCCTCCAACACCTCCACAATTGACCCATTGCAACATCTGCAAAACACCCACCATACCGCCCAAACCTGTCAAGACACCAAAAATGATAACCCCGATGATACAAACCCTTTCGCCATCCATGACACCGTAATGGTAGCCAACCTCCCTGTAACCAACAAATTAGGCCCTCGCTATGTCGGACCCTACACCATTATCAAAGTCCCAAATGCCTATCAAGTCATCATTGATTATCACGGCGTGACTCGCACGTTCAGAAATAGATTCGTCCGAGCATTTAAACCTCTAAAACCACAAGCCATTACCCCACCCCACACGTCCGACCCTGAATTGAACACCCCTACTACCCCTCCCACTCAGGCTATAAATGTTCCCCTACAAACCCCTAAAGGCCAAAACCCTCCAGCACAGAACCGGCCGATCATTCCTCAACATACCCCCATAACTAACCTCCACAAACCCCAAGCCCCCACTATCACACCTTCCTCCACCACGACCCATTCCTTCACTTCTGATAGTCAAGTACCTCCCCAACTTATTCAAGTACGAAAACCTCCACCAACAACCCCGACCACAACGGAAACCCTCCCGTCTAGCCCTGACGTACCTCACCAGGCACCACAGTAAGAAAACCACCACCCCCACCTAAAACCAAGTACACACCCAACCGCACCACACAATCTACCTCAGTAACCTCACGCTACAACTTACGCCCACGACTAAAATCTTTTAAAACCTCCAGAAAACACACCCTGCTAACCAAGTTCCGTAGGGCTGCCAGACCACTATCCTCCTCCTCTTCTTCTTCGTCGAATTCTCCTCCACAAAGGGAAAGAAGACGAATAATCACAAGTAAACACCATAACCCCTCTAACTATATTCCAAAAATAACCACCCCCACCCTCCCACAAAAGAACATACCTTCCCCTTCAACCTCATCCCCTCTCAACCCCACCTCATCACCCCAAATGACCTGCTAGATCTAACCCCCCCACCAAACTCCCACAAAACCACCTATTTCCACCACCATCACCAACCCCACCAAAGAACACACCCAACACACTTTCCTACCCCCAACCCTCCCAATTAAACCTCCACTCCCTACCCAACCCGTCTAGACCCCCCCCCGCATCCTCCCCTTTCCCCTCCACTATCCCTGCGACCCCACCCACGCATCAACCAACCTCATCATCTCATCAAACCCCCAACCAACCAACCCCTAAAAAGTGCCCTATGCCAACGACCAACCCCTCCTCACACACCACGTCTAACACACAACTAACTCCTAACCAAAGCCCCTCCAAAATGATGTACCCGACCTCCACACCCCCACTTGAATCCCCCCACATAGTCGCCCCTGAGAGAACCCCCATACATACCCCCACCCAATCCTCTCCCATTCCGCCTACCACCCTCACTCGACAAAAACCTCCACACGCATCTACCTCTCAAATAACCCCCTACCTCACCCCCACTAAATGCCCTCCACCTGTAAAGCGTTCATCCCCTCAATATAAAACATCGTCGAGCGACTCAAGTCCCACTACAAACATCTACCTTCCCACCAGAACCTCCAAAGGTAGAATCATCAACAGACCCATCATATTTGAAGACAGTTATGTAAAAACAACACCCCGTTCTTACACTAAAGACCCAAGCCACACAACACACACCCCCTCTTTCTCACACACCTCCATCACGCACCTTACCTAAACCAATATTGCACATTGCCTCCATATATTTTCCCAGCCTGCAACACCACCCAAGAAAACCCAAAAAACCCAGACTCATATCCCCCCTTCACCCCCAGCTCCGTTTTCACGCATTAGTCCCTCCCCTTCAGTTATTAACCCCTTCACCACACTGAAGAGGCCTCCTGTCAGTCCCACACACCTCACTCGATACATGACCTCCACCATGAACAAATCCACACCATTCGTCGCCCCCGTCCCTACCCTCACGGAGGAAGAATACACACCGTTCATAAGAAAGGTTAAAGTAAAAACGTCCACAGGACGCTTAGCCCGTCTACAGCGCCCACATCAAGCCCGGGCAACCGCCCTCCACAACACCGAGGACACATTCCTACAGGTCTACATAGACCTGCAAAAGAAACCTGACCCTCGCTCTCTTGCTTGGTGGGACCTTCTAAATACCCTCAAAATGACCCACCATGACTATGCTTCTTTTTACTTCACCCTTGAGGCTCGAGGACGAGCCTACAACGAAGGAGAGGGAAGTAAAATGACCCAGAACGAGAAGCCCACCACGGAAGCCACGACAGAGCACCACCAGGAAACGGGAACAGAAACACCCGAAGGAAAGGCCCACAGAACGAAAGGACCAGGTGACCAAGCCAACCAGTTAAGACAGGCCGAAGCCCGCAGGGCTAAGCAGCTCCAAACCACACCTGCCTATCACTTCTAACCACTGACCCTTCCCCCACCTCGCGTATACACTACCCCTCGTGTCCTACACCTCTACCTACATGATGATGAACATGAATACACCTTAATTTAATACACCCATGCCCTGTCCCTAGGTTGAGCCAATGCCAACCAGTTCAGACAGGCCTAAATCTATGTATGTTTTTCCATCCAAGAAGTAATATGTTAACCCCCTGTCTTGCCAGACTAAGTTTCTGAAGACCAACCGCCCCCATAAATCTATGTATATTCTTCCATCTGAGAAGTAATCTGTTAAAAACCCCATGTCATAATTGATAAGAAACTATGATACCCACGGGTACACCAGTGTATATATAACCATTATTCCTGTAAGACCTAGACAGAAATGACTGCAGATGTTAGCCACCATGCAGTACCTCTAATTCTTACCCCAACCAGAGATTGTATACACCACCCTCTGTTACCATTGTCTCGACACCTTTCCACCACGAAACAATACCGAAGCTACCCCTACGAACTGTCGCTTTCTTTGATATATATGTCATAGAAAACGCAGTTCCCAGGAACAACTAGAATCAGCAAGAAATAGTGTCAGAGTAACAGTGTCCATAACCATCGTATTGACGAGTAATAATACACCATGTTTTTCTCTACTTTTATCCACAGTCAAGCACACACCTACAGTTAACCTCCTCTTCCCCACAGCCCACAGTCCACATGATTCTATCATTTCCAAACTCATATACCACCACTTATTGCTCATCCCCCGGTAGCGTTTGGCTAACGTACCTTCCCTGTCATTAACCCCCAGGCTACGATACCAACTGTAGCATAATGCCACCCCTACGCCCAGAGACCTTAGGGTCAAACTTCCACGTAACCCACCTTAACCCTCTCCCTCTCGTTAACCCTCCACGCTCCTCAACTCCCTTCCGACCTAGCCTCTCCAGCATACCCCCTGAATATCCTTAACTTTTCCGTTACTAACATTCTCAAACCTTTTGTATATATACTCCTATCCAGCCTACCTTCCCCCAGTAGGAAGGAACACCATTAGAACTTTACTAACCCTTTGCATGCCATCTATTCCCTCACAACCCATTCACAACCCTGTACCAAATGATCGTCCGTGCGAGGCTAGCCGCCTCACCAGTGACTAACTTCTATTGCCATACTTCCAGATCAATGTGGCAGAGTTAGCACCAGTCTCCACCACATCCAACCACCCATGCAATTAACAACCTAACCAAGTAAACCAGCTGATCAAGGCACCTTCGGTTTTGGTATTACGAACACCCACATCTGTCTCATAAACAGAGGGTTATTACAAACCCTTGTGATATGGCAAGCCCCCAGCCACAGCCGCCCCGACGACCATCACAGAGAAGGGACGCGCCCCTACCCCTTTCACCCACCCGAGGAGGGAGACCCCGACCCCTGCGGAGGTATACCTGACCCCTGTTTTGACTTCCGGGTCATTGCCAGGTAGCACAGGAATTCTTCCTATCAATGAACTAACCATGTATGACTAACACCCTTACTAACCTCTATTAACCCACAATAAACCATTAACCTTTCTTGCATACTCCGATAACCAAATTAGCACCTCAGCTATACCCTAGAATGAAGACTGAGCAATTTATGAGAGACGCTCCTAGCACAGCTGTCCCAACCCTCCTCGCAAAGTAGATCCAGTCTTTCTCCCCTAAATACTTCCAGTATAGCCAAAATAGTACCTCTTACTAAGGCTCAGTTATATAACAGTATGAAGGCTCCATACAGCCATGTGCCACAACAGTAATCACCTCCTGACCTAGTTCCCGTATCAATTGAGAGCTCAAATAAGTCCATCAAAACTCGAGATCCCTATGGCCGACAGGGTCCAAAACCACACCTATAAATCAAGTTCCAGCCCCCAGTAAAATCAGTTGAAAGATAGACACCAACCAGAGGCTGGTCCCTTAAGTTGACCTCTAGCTCTGCCCTTGTTTTGTTCCTGAGAATTGAGTTCCAGAGCCGGCAGACTCCGTGGCAGATTGAGATAGAAGAATCTGTCCACGTAAAAGAAATCTACGTGCACCTTATAACCTTCACATAAACCAGTGGGGATATAAGAGTGTAGCCAGCAACGATCGCCAAGAGATCCGTCTTGAGAACTTCTACATATGGACCATCTGGACGGCCGCGGAACCAGTCGCTAGCCGCAACCTCACGGACGCAAGATAACCAGGACCAGACCAATCAAAATATACGACCCAAGATTCACTATCAGCACTACAGTGCTATGTAGAGACTCACTTATTAATATTTCTACGAAGTGGCTAGATCTTTGTCCCAGTATAATTCATATATGACCATTCCATTAGGAAGTGCTAAGTGTATCAGTGTTTATTAATTAACAGGCGATATTAACTCTCGTAATTACTCACATATCCAGATATTAATACATACCCGTGAAACCCTAGTGATATCTGATGTTCGCCCACTGATTTGCGTTCTATGTGTTTCTGATACAAGAATATAAAACTTAGATCAGTACCCCCCTGAGGTTACTAGAATTCCCGTGCTCTAAAATACGTGTCTAATCTAGTCTATGAATTACTCCTTGTGCACCAGAGCTACTAGTGATAAATATAACATTGAATATGAATCTAGAAGTAATATTTATGGTCTCCAATATATAAACTTGTGAATAAAGCCAGTGATCAGAAGATTAATACCTGAACGTTGGAAGAGGGAGACTAGGCTCCATCCAGATTCACTTAATGCTAGTTTGTTAAATTCTATCAATTGTGTTGTACGAATATTCATATCTTCTTATGCGTCAGATTAATCATCATCAAACAACATACAGAAGTGTGTCCCTCAATAAAAGTGATCGTGTGTCTTGTTACCGTGTGTTTATTTTGTGTTCTCTATTCCTCATACCTTGTTTTGTGCATGCAGCCTTCTATACCCAGTCAGTTAGAACTCACATTACCCAAGTTAATCCTGTAGAAAAACAGGGCATAACACACATATATATATATATATATATATACATATATATATAAATCCGTGCTTTGATCCCTCAGAAAATTACATACAACACGCTATTAATGGGTTATCATGTACTTTTCAGTGGCCAAATCTCGAATATTTTTGTTAACGAACTGTTTATTTCAAAGGTTAATAATTATGCACAAATAAGTAAAAAACTTTTATTTTCCAATATTAGCAAAGGCGACGAATACATTATTAATACTACACAGCTGATGTATTATGGAAGAACATCATCATTTATGAAAGTTTAAGGAACCCTTATTTTATAGGCTATATTAGACCAGCCAATTAGAAGACTCTCTCTCTCTCTCTCTCTCTCTCTCTCTCTCTCTCTCTCTCTCTCTCTCTCTCTCTCTCTCTCTCTCTCTCTCTCTCTCTCTCTCTCTCTCTCTCTCTCTCTCTCTCTCTCTCTCTCTCAATACAGACATGGAATAGAATATGGTATAAGAAACACCATATGAGAATGGGCCTCTGTTATGACATCGTTTCGTTATACAACTTCTTCAGGTCAACATCTGAAAAGCGAAACGTCATAATTAAGGCCCAGTCTCTAATGATATAATTATCTATTGCCAGGACACAATATATGAATTAACACACACACACACACATATACAGAAAAGGTAGGCAATTGGCTGGACAAAAGCTTTAAAATAGGTTCCTTAGAGTATTGCTTACGAATGAAGCTATGAGTGAGTGAGTGAACTGGATGAGTCAGTGATTAAGTGGGTACGGTAGAATAGATAATGTGGGACGGGATGAGTGAGTGAGTGAGTGAGTGTAAAAGTTGTCAATGAGGGGATGATCATGCAGGCAAAATAAAGGATTCACAGATTGATAGTTGAGTGAATATGTGGGAATTAGTCCTATACATAAACCCCATCATTGTCTGTAGTAACCATTATAATAGTTGACCGCCTTCCTAGCCAGTTAAGGGAGCCCACCTCGCTTTTTTTCTCTTTCTCTCCCTCTCTCTTTGGCTTGCATCCATTCGGCCCCAATCAGCCTACTGTTTTAAGACGTTTACCCCCATCCAGGTGTCAATATTTTCCTGGCGAGCGGTAGTGAGCCAGCATATATATATTTTTGTTTTGACAGCAAGCTAAATTTGTACATTTTTCGATAGAAAAATTTCTCCGGCAAAGCCGGATTTCTCCAAACAATGCTGGCTCGCTATCGCTCGCCAGGAAGAAATCGACACCTGGATGGGGATAAACGTCTTAAAACAGTTGGCTGAATGGGGCCGAATGGATACAAGCCAAGGAAAGAAAGAAAAGGATAGAAAGATAAACATAGCCGGTCACCCTTCTTAATATAAGTTATTTTATTGTGTTTATCTATATTACAATAATGAAGTATCATACTGACTGGCTATAGGAATCTGGACGGAGTATAATAATTACCATAGGCAGTGTGATGTGGGCAGTCTAGGAGAGAATACCCTTATGCCGGTATCACACGAGCGCTTTTCCCCTGAACATTTATCCTCAACACTGGTCTGGCAGCTTATGAGGTCAACATGCATAATATTTCTGCTACCTAAAATCCTCTATTATCAATTTAGTTTCCGATACCAGTGCACAATAAACCAGAAATGTTGATGATCGAATGTTGACTATAAAAGCTCTGGTGTGATACCGGCTTAAGTCAATGTTTAACCCCTTCTGTACCGCGATGTCTTTTTGCCTCTATTCTGGCTACTATTACACAATTTTATTCGGTTTAAAAAGGGCCTACAGCAATTAACAGGTTTCGAACTATCTCACTCTACTACCTTCTACTACCACAGATCCTCCTTATGGGGAGATTTCCACTTTGAGGGATCTTTTCTTGACCCCTTTCTCCCTCATGTTTAGCTCCATTGCTTTTGAGATTTTAAGACGTTAATGGGGCATTAGTTTGGCGATTTTAAGATGTTTCGCCCCATTTCTGTCAATGTTAAGACATTTTGTGCCAATTAGGTGTCGATTATTTCCTGGCGAGCGATAGCGAGCCTCTAATTTAAGAGGAACCGGCCTTCGGCCAGGACATTTTTCTACCGAAAAATGTACAAATTTATCTTGAATGGGGGTAAATTAGGTATACTTTTAGCTTGATGGCGGTCTAGCGAGGAAACTAAAAACCTCCCCTTAAACTTCTAAAAATCGTCTAAATATAGCTATACTACAATGCAATAGACGTGGCCGGTACAGAAGGGGTTAACCCATGCAGTACCGGTGGCATCTTCTATATTGGATTTCAGCTACATTTAGACGATTTTATTCAACTTAGGAAGGATATATGGTCGCTTAAAGGGTTAGTTGAGATAGTCTGTATCCTTTTAACCCCTTCCTTACCGGTGACGTCCTTTTAACTTTTGTTCTGGCTACTATTAGACGATTTATTCAGCTTATAGAGGGCCTCCAGCAATAAAAAGGTTTCAAACTATCTCACTTAACCATTTTTACTACCACACACCCTTCTTAAACTGCACAACATCGTCTAAATATAGCTAGAATAACACTAAACACGTCGCGGTACAGAAGGGGTTAATGGGTAGGTGTCCTTCCTCACCTGACTAAAATCGTCTAATAGTTGCCTGAATATGATGAAAAGAACGTCACCGGTACAAAATGGGTTAAGGGGGGTCACCGGCTTGTTTTTATCTTTCTTTCCTTTTCTCTCTTTCCCTGGCTTGTATCCATTCGGCCCCATTCAGCCTACTGTTTTAAGACGTTTATCCCCATCTAGGTATCGCTCGCCAGCATTGTATGGAGAAATCCGGCTTCGCCGGAGAAATTTTTCTATCGAAAAATGTACAAATTTAGCTTGATGTCAAAACAAAAAAATATATATACAGTATATATACTGGCTCACTACCGCTCGCCAGGAAAATATTGACACCTGGATAGGGGTAAACGTCTTAAAACAGTAGGCTGAATGGGGCCGAATGGATACAAGCCAAAGAGAGAGGGAGAGAAAGAGAAAAAAAAGCGAGGTGGGCTCCCTTAACCCGTACAGCCCCAGCGACGCGTCTGACGCGTCGGCGATGTATGTAACGCACAGCCCCAGAGACGCGCCTGACGCGTCACCCTAATTGCGCCGACCGTAACCTCAGGTGTAGCCACTCAAGAGGGCTCAGATTTGTATGGGAACTGTGTACGTATCCCACGCAACCGTGCCGATGGTTGAAAACTCTCAAAGTCCACGTGCGTGCGCGCGAGCGCGCAATAACCTGGGTTTTTGGGATAATTGCCTTCAATTTTTTACTCTTGTAAAATCCGTTTTCGGGGGCTCTGTAGGACCATTTTTTAAGCTTTTTGAGCGTTTTTTCGTGGTTTTTCCTTCATTCCTAACCCATTCGCTATTGTTTCTGGAATAAAACCATTTTTTGAAAACCGGCCGGGTTCTGGTGCGCAAACATTACAAAACTAGCCGGGGCTCCACGGGTTAAGTGAGTGGAATGAGCGAGTGTGTACTCGTCAGTAAAGTACAGTTAGTCAATTTGTGAGTAAATGGATGAGTGGATGTGTTTGATGCACATGATGAGTAGGTAGATAAATGAATGACCAATAGTTAAAGCCACTGTAACACGAGCGCTTTTTCCGTCAATTTTCCATGAGCAAGTTTTTTTGGTGATATTTAGGGATATTTTTGCATTGGAATCAGAAACTAAAACTAAGGTAGATTATGTAAGCTAGTTTAATTCTTGGGGAACTTGTATTTTGAAGCTGCCAGACAACAATTGCCCGTAAAAATTCACGGAAAAATCACTCGTGTGACACCGGCTTTGTTCAGTGAGTCTGGTGTAACTGTGAGAACTTCATTGAATAAATTTAGCCGTTGTCACACAAGCTTTTTTTTGTCAATTTCCCATAAGCAAGTTTGTTCTCGTATTATTTCGGGACTTTTTCGCACTGGTATCGGTAACTAGACTGAAGGTAGATTATGTTAGGTAGCCGATTTCTGATGAAGTGTAATTATTGAAACTTCCAGGCTACAATTGGCCGTAAAAAATGCTCGAAAAAGGGCTCGTGTGACTCCGACTTAAGGGAATGTATAAGTTATTATTGTGAATGATTGATGTTATGGTAGACTATATCTATACTTTATATATGACAGTTATTCAATGAGTGAGTGACTGCATGTGTGAGCACTTTAAGGGGCCCACCTCGCTTTATTTCTCTTTCTCTCCCTCTCTCTTTGGCTTGTATCCAATCGGCCCCATTCAGCCTACTGTTTTAAGACATTTACCCCCATCCAGGTGTCAATATTTTCCTGGCGAGCGGTAGCAAGCCAGCATATATATATATTTGTTTTGACAGGAAGCTAAATTTGTACATTTTTCGATATAAACAAAATCTCCGGCAAAGCCGGATTTCTCCATACAATGCTAGCTCGCTATCGCTCGGCGCTCGCCAGGAAGAAATCGACACCTGGATGGGGATAACAGTCTTAAAACAGTTGGCTGAATGCGGCCGAATGGATACAAGCCAGAGAAAAGGAGATAAAGATAAACAAAGTAGGTGACTCCCCTTAATGTGAACATGGATGAGTAAGTAGTGTTATGGTTGGGTAAGTGGTTCAATATACTATATGAGGGGGGTAAATGAGTTAATGAATGAATAATGTACAATCGCACTAATAAGTGATGTCTCGGCACCCATTATGTTTTGATCAATAATTGGTATCAGCAATATTTACACATGATTTCTTCTTTGTGAGTGAGATATATAACCATGTTCTTACACTTACCCACCCTATTCAACATCTGACAAACATTAATACAGCACAGAGCGAGCCAAACGTAATGACAGCTGGGACATGACTTATTAGTGCCACCGTACCGTTGCCAACAGACAAACCTCAGACAAAAATGTGTACTACAGAATTAACCCTGACAGTATCGGCGACGTCTTTTTGTTTTTATTACAACTGTGCATTTAGCCGATTTTATGAAGCTTAGGAAGGATATATGGTTGCTAAAAGGATTAATTGAGATACTGTAGTCTGTAATCACTTATTAACGGGTAGACATCATTTAGACGATTTTATGAAGCTTAGGAAGGATATATGTTTGCTAAAAGGATTAATTGAGACTGAGATAGTCTGTAATCACTCAACGGCTAGACATCCTTCCTAAGCTGACTAAAACCATATAAATGTCACCGGTACTGAATGGGCTAACCAACAAAACAGGCTTATTATTATACAAGAACACTATTACAAAAGGCTTAAGGGGGGATGGGCCGGTTTTCTGGACCCCCTTCTCCCTCATGTTTAGCCCCATTAGTTTTCAGATTTTATGACGTTTGGCCCATTAGTTTGGCGATTTAAGACCTTTCGCACAATTTCTTTGTCAACATTTTGATGTTACGTGTTATTTAGGTGTCAATTTTTTTCCTGGCGAGCGATAGCGAGCCTGTAATTTAAGAGAACCCGGCCTTTGGCCGGGAAATTTTTCTATAGAAAAATGTACAAATATTTCTTGAAGGAGGGTCTTGGACGGGTATTTTTTAGGCTTGATGAAGGTCTAGGGAGGAAAATAATAAAATAATAAAAAAATCCATAAATAATCCAATACAGTATGAAGGCCCCATCTCGGTTTAAGGGGACATTGGCTTGTTCTATTTACTCTCGGTTTAAGGGGACATTGGCTTGTTCTATTTACTCTTCTCTCTTACTTTACTCCGGCCATCTGGTCTGGTCTGGTCGGGGTTATTTTGGGGGCTCTATTTATTTATATATATGCATATATTTTTTTGTTTCTTTGCCAGACCTTCATCAAGCTTAAAACACACTCCCCAGACCCCCCTTCAAGATAGATTTGTAAATTTTTCGATGGAAAAATGTCCCGGCCAAAGGCCGCTTCCTCTTAAAATTACAGGCTCGCTATCGCTCGCCAGGAAAAAATCGACACCTAAATGACACGAAAGGTCTTGATATAGAAATGGGACGAAAGGTTTTAAAATTGACAGACTAATCAGGCGAATGTCTTAAAATCTGAAAAAAAAACTAATGGGGCTAAACACGAGGAAGAAGGGGGTCCAGAAAAACCAGCCCATCCCCCCTTAACTCAAAACGTTTTTACCTTCCAACTCCATACTTATAATAAACCTGTGAGAGCTGTATAATATACTGTATATAATAATAATAATAATAATACCCTGTTGGTCATTCACATCATCACTTGTATTAGGTTCATGTCTTGTCAACTCTTCGTGAATCTCTCTCTCTCTCTTTTAAGGGGGGTCACCTGCTTTTGTTCTCTTTCCCTGGCTTGTATCCATTCGGCCCCATTCAGCCAACTGTTTTAAGACGTTTATCCCCATCCAGGTGTCGATTTCATCTTGGCGAGCGATAGCGAGCCAGCATTGTATGGAGGAATCCGGCTTCGCCGGAGAAGTTTTTCTATCAAAAAATGTAGAAATTTAGCTTGCTGTCAAAACAAAAATATATATATGCTGGCTCGCTACCGCTCGCCAGGAAAATATTGACACCTGGATGGGGGTAAACGTCTTAAAACAGTAGGCTGAAGGGGGCCGAATGGATACAAGCCAAAGAGAGAGGGAGAAAAAGAGAAAAAAAAGCGAGGTGGGCTCCCTTAACCCTTTGAGGATTATGATGCATTTTAACAGTTTATTCTGGTTATTGTTAGATGATTTTATTCAGATTAGGAAGGATATATGAAAGTCAGAGGGTTAATTGGGATAGTCTTCACCCTTTTCATGCCCACAGATCCTTCCTAAGCTTTATAATATCTAATGATAGCCAGAATAAGCTGTCAAACCGCGTCATGATCCTCAAGGAGTTAAGATGTATGTCACTGAATTGAAAGCATGGATTAATGATTGTAAATCATTCGATTAGTGAGTTTGATTGTAACTTTTGATTAGTTAAACAAAAAACTTTAACCTTACATAAAATCTCCAAGTTATTACTTTAAAAATTCGTGCTTGCATGCGAAAGTCGAAAACTCGAATTAAACTTACAATGGAAACCAATAAGAAACAATTTATTCCCGCAGCCCACTTTGACTTGAGACAATATGATTCTAAGCATATATCTAATATTATATGGGCATCCCTTTAGCTGTCACAATTAAAGCAGATCATCCAGGGTAGTTATCTTTTAGAATGTTTTACTATTTCCATATATTATATTCTCTGTTCTCATCTTGTGCCACTTTATATACGTCTTTGATATCCTTTTTGTGTTCAATAATCTCAAGTTAATTGAAGCTTTAAATCTCATATGTTCATAAACTATCTAATTATTTTAAGAGTTCTCAAACGATTTCAAATATTCCCTAGTGATCTAAAATGTACTCTTATTTAACTTAATAATTTTGAATATTATAAAGTTATCTCAAATAATTTCAAAAATTGTCAAGCAGAGCTAACACTTGTAATTACACAATTACTGTTTACACTTAGGCTTTGTCAGCTGCTTTCAGATTATTTCGCGTTTTGCCCATTTACAAAAGAGATAACTATATGCAAAATATACATCAATAAATAAACTGTTGCCCATGTACTAGATATTATGAACAAAACATAGATACATTAATATACCACTCCATGACATCCATTAATATACCACTCCATGACATCCATTAATATACCACTCCATGACATCCATTAATATACCACTCCATGACATCCATTAATATACCACTCCATGACATCCATTAATATACCACTCCATGACATCCATTAATATACCACTCCATGACATCCATTAATATACCACTCCATGACATCCATTAATATACCACTCCATGACATCCATTAATATACCACTCCATGACATCCATTAATATACCACTCCATGACATCCATTAATATACCACTCCATGACATCCATTAATATACCACTCCATGACATCCATTAATATACCACTCCATGACATCCATTAATATACCACTCCATGACATCCATTAATATACCACTCCATGACATCCATTAATATACCACTCCATGACATCCATTAATATACCACTCCATGACATCCATTAATATACCACTCCATGACATCCATTAATATACCACTCCATGACATCCATTAATATACCACTCCATGACATCCATTAATATACCACTCCATGACATCCATTAATATACCACTCCATGACATCCATTAATATACCACTCCATGACTTCCATTAATATACCACTCCATGACATCCATTAATATACCACTCCATGACTTCCATTAATATACCACTCCATGACATCCATTAATATACCACTCCATGACTTCCATTAATATACCACTCCATGACATCCATTAATATACCACTCCATGACATCCATTAATATACCACTCCATGACATCCATTAATATACCACTCCATGACATCCATTAATATACCACTCCATGACTTCCATTCAACTGCTCAACTATTGATACTAATGACAATGGAACCAATTAAAGGCTTAATTAAACCATTGACTTCAACCCATCAAGTTTGATAAATTATATAAACTAGGATACTAATCTTACGAAGCATGGTGAACCTCTAGTTGTAGCAAACTTAGGTAAACTAGCATTAAGTCCTAGTGAAATAGCACCTAGTCAAAACCAGTGTTCGAATCATTGACTTAGAAGTACAGTATTGGCCTTGGCTTAAAGCTGTCAGATGTGTTAGTGGCTACGGCAAGATTCCAATACAAGCGCAGACATCATTAGACTTTGTTTTTAAGGGGGGTGTGACTTGCTTTTGTTCTCTCCTTTTCTCTCTTAGGCCTACTCTGGCTTGTATCTATTCAGCCCCATTCAGCCTACTGTTTTAAGACGTTTATTCCCATCAAGGTGTCGATTTCTTCCTGGTGAGCGATAGCGAGTCAGCAATATAAGAAGAAATCCGGCTTTGCCGGAGATATTTTTCTATCGAAAAATGTACAAATTTAGCCTGCTGTCAATTTTGTTTTTAAATATGCTGGCTCGCTACCGCTCGCCAGGAAAAAAAATTGACACCTGGATGGGGATAAACGTCTTAAAACAGTAAGCTGAATGGTGCCGAATGGATGCAAGCCAGAGAAAGAGAGAAAAGGAGAGAACAGGTCTTCCCCCCCTTAAAAGGCAAAAGTTAACTTGATTTGATTTGGAGCAGTATTGATCTGCTATTACAAACAAACCGACCAATATATTTCACATGTTGACCACATGTATGCCCAAATAATATAAAATATTGATAGCAGTTCAGTGGTCATTCGTTTCAACAATGTACAGTCACATACAAAAATATATATGCATTAATTCAACTCAAGTTTTCTATCTAATAAAAAGACAACATTATTCTTGCCAATTTTTAGATGAAGCAAGACTATAAAAGTTTTAGCAGCGTTTTTAATTTAATAAATTTGTTATATCCTCCGCTCCCAATAAGAGAAGTTGGATTATAACTTGGATTGTGGGTTATCCAGTCCCATCCACCAGAATAATGGAAACAATATTCAGTAAGGGATACAGCCCGATCAAGCAATTTAAGGTAGCGGATGATCAAGTATTGACTACAGTACTTACAATTTTCGAGCTACACAAAGTTTAATCTATAGACATCGATATTTAGCAAAATTACAAGTTTTAAGTTTGTAGTACACACATTATTACATTAAATAGATTAAGCATTATATTTTCCATCCATTATAAACTTGGAATATTTTGTTCTTATTGCTAATGATCATTGTTGACACTTTTGAACTTCTTTACAGCCCAGACCTTGCAAGTGGTCAATTTAAATAGGATCCGCCAAGCTCTGTTTATGAACATATTAATACTAAAATAATGAGAAAACTAAAGTTATAGAGTTGCTCCAACACTTTTACATGCGTCTGTACAATAATAGTCTAGTGGAAATTATCAGTCTAACATATACTGTATTAGCCATGCTCATCTATTAAGGGGAGATGAGTCGTTTCTCTGGTCCCCTTTCTCCCTCGTCTTTAGCCCCATTATTTTGGCGATTTTATGAACTTTCGTCCCATTTCTGTCAATGTTAAGACCTTTCCTGACATTTAGGAGTCGATTTTTTCCTGGCGAGCGATAGCGAGCCTGTAATTTAAGGGGAGACTCCAGGATTTATTCTTTACTCAACTTCTATAAGAGACTCATTGCTGGCCTTTTGCCATGTATATGCTAATGGTATAACGGTGACTCGCTGAAATTTTCATCGTTCTATGTCCGCGCGTGCGCGCGTGAGCGCTTTTTTTTTTTTTTTTTTTTTTACTAAATTTCTGGTGATCCTAAAACCACTTTGCAAAATTGTTTTATATTGTGTATGAGGTACCTTATATAGACTGTCTACATCTCCTCGGAAGCATATTGCCAAGTTGATACGTGATAATGTTGAAAACCGCAGGTAAATTATCAATATACTGTAAATAATTGGGCCAATTTCCTATCCTAAATAAATCATTTGAGTATGGAAAATATTTCCCAAACTCAAAAAGCTTCCGAGGGAGTTGGTATGTATACTTGTTCTAATTATGTGAAGAAATTGGAGACAATCGGACAGTAAATGGCTGACTCACCATCATATAAGGTGAATAAACATGCACTATTCATGAATAGAGATTGAAATTTACTCGTAACGAAAACGTTTTCCAGTCAGAGCCCGCGAGACATTTTCCTTCAGTTACCCCTATTATAGGTTCGTCTCGTGTAGTGCCACCCGCTCGCAAAGAAAACTTGATTATTTGGGGACTAAAGTATTTTGTATTATTATTTATAAGTGAAATTTTGCCAAAAACCATGATTTTGGGGGCCCCCCCAAGGGGGCCCTAGGGATATCCTATGGGTGTTTATGCCCTCATATGATCATTTCTATTGCTTACAGCAGCCCTTTAGACTACAGACCCCCCAAAAAATTTGGGTGGCTGAAAAAAAAAAAAAAAAAAAATCGGGGGTCGAGGTCGAACCCCCGGCCCGGGGGGATATGGATGCGATACGTTTTTTTTTTCCTTCCTATGCTATTCTCCTATGTTGAAAGAAGCATTATAGAACAAAAACAGAAACATTCGAAATTTAAGCTGAGTTAGGAAAAATCCTGGAGTCTCCCGAGGAACCGGCCTTCGGCCGGGAAATTTTTCTACCGAAAAATGTACAAATTTGTCTTGAAAGGAGGTCTAGGGGGTGTCTTTTTAAGCTTGATGGAGGTCTAGCGAGGAAACTAGAAAAATAATAAATAAATGAAAAACTCGACCAAAAAGTGAAGGATCTGCCCTTAAAAGACTTTTGATTGTTATGGCATGGTTGTTTCTCGTGAAATGATTTTGTAGCTGTTGTATATAACAAAAAAGTGTTTTGTCTGTTAACTATACTATGATATCGTTATAGCATCTATCTCTCCTGCACCTAATTTAGCTCCACTAATTGTATACTTTAAATCTGTTTATTAATAAATCTAATCTAAGCCTTTGTATTATATTTAAAGTTTATATCTTGTACCATAGTATATTTTGTTTTCACAACTCAACATTATTTATTCACTAGTTTTCTATATTCTCTTTCTTGTCATGACTAATTGAAGACCTTTGTATGTCTATGTTCATGGTTACACCTGTTCTGGTTACACCTGTTCTGGTTACACCTGTTCTGGTTACACCTGTTCTGGTTACACCTGTTCTGGTTACACCTGTTCTGGTTACACCTGTTCTGGTTACACCTGTTCTGGTTACACCTGTTCTGGTTACACCTGTTCTGGTTACACCTGTTCTGGTTACACCTGTTCTGGTTACACCTGTTCTGGTTACACCTGTTCTGGTTACACCTGTTCTGGTTACACCTGTTCTGGTTACACCTGTTCTGGTTACACCTGTTCTGGTTACACCTGTTCTGGTTACACCTGTTCTGGTTACAAATTACGTAATTGTTTAGCCTACTCTTCTTAGTAGTATATTTTTTGTTTATGATTTTTATAAATACTGTATATATATATATATATATATATATATATATATATATATATATATATATATATATATATATATATATATATATACACTTTTTCTCTCTCTCCCCCCGACACCCCCTAGAGACCGTTAAGGGGGGTCACCGGCTTTTTTAAAATCTTTCTCTCCTTTTCTCTGACTTGTATCCATTTGGCCCCATTCAGCCTACTGTTTAAAACGTTTATCCCCATCCAGGTGTCGATTTCTTCCTGGCGAGTGATAGCGAGCCAGCATTGTATGGAGAAATCCGGCTTCGCCGGAGACATTCTTCTATCGAAAAATGTACAAATTTAGCTTGCTGTAAAACAAATATATATATATGCTGGCTCGCTACCGCTCACCAGGAAATATTGACACCTGGATGGGGGTAAACATCTTAAAACAGTAGGCTGAATGGGGCCGAATGGATACAAGCCAAAGAGAGAGGGAGAGGGAGAAAAAAAAACGAGGTGGGCCCCCTTAAATAATCAGAGACTGTATAACTGCCGTCATTTTGAGTTCCAATATTCATAATCCGAACATTACCACTGCGTTATATAAATTTCAGTAAGCTTAATTAGGTATCTTAAGTCATGAACAAATATTTCGTAAAATGTTATGGTATGTACGTTTGATTCCAAAATGGCGTCGTGTTGACATTTTCTCTGGTCTCTGTATTCTAAGGTATCTTACTCCAAACAGGAGTTCTGTGGTTAAACACATTTTTGTGTTAGTAATTACAGACTAATTTCAAAACAAGGTATTTCATATTTAGGACATTTTATAGACAGTTGGAAGAATGTTAATTGTTCACAAACTCAAGCTGAGACCTTTACAACTTGTTCTGTAAGAAATAATGCAATACAAATAGCATTATACAATATACATGATAACCAAATTAATTTTGCAAAACCAATCCCGAAAATGGATGACTGGAAATTGCAAAAAGTCTTAAGTATTTAGAAGGGTTCACTTTTCCCTTCCTCCATTTGGAAATATAAAAAAGAAAGGGAGAGTCATCCCTCCTGAATGCTTCAGACTTGGGCCATATTCATGAAACATAGGCAGGAGCTTACTTTTCCCTATCCTAAATGACAATACCTCAAGGAAGAAAAAAATGGCCTCTTCCCATTACTTTAGACTAAAAGGCCCTTTTCTTCGAAGCTAGAAAATGGGTCACTCTGAATTAGTCCCCTGTCAATGATTAAGACATGGTAAAGAGCTCACTCTCTCTTTACGCCCGCTGAAAATATCAGAGGCGAAAAAACTGCTGAATACTACAGCACCCTCATCAAACTTGGAAAGAGAGTTTTCTTTGGATACGCTCTTTCCCAATGCTTTTGACATGGGAGGGAACCCAACCTCCTTTTTCGCTAATTAAATATATCACCAGGAGAGAAAAAAACATCCCATTCCCAGTATTAAAGTCAACAAGTATAAAGTCCCCCTAATCCACACTGGGCCGCCTGGACCCGCACTGACAGCAGAACTTGGCCAGCAGCACCGGGTACTTGTGGCCGCACTCGTGACAGAATCTGGGCAGCTTCATGGAGGAGGAGAAGGTGCCGCCCCCGTGCTCGCCCTTGGAGGTGCTGGAGGTGATGAGGCCGGGCGGAGAGGATGCCGAGGGGGAGGAGAGTGGGGGTAAGGAGGAGTCGGAGGAGGAGCCGCTCGATACACGGTTCTCGTCGGCCGTGCCATCCGTGCTGGTTTGTTTAAGTTTTTTAAAGGGATGGAGAGGGTAGATAGTTTATAATTCGGGGGTAACAATGGTAGAAATTTGGTAAGATATGGAAAATGGAAAGGTAGGCAAGGAATAGCACAAAGGATTTTAGATAAGTAATTAATATAATTTAGTACATTTTGGACAGGAAGAAAAGACTGTTTAAGGCAAGCTCGATGGAATTTAGTTCCATATATTTTATCCCATGAATATGATTACATTTATTATTGCTACCATCAAAGAATATTAATCAATATGACACTTGTTATCGAATGCACTGATCTTCACAGGCAACAATACATTTATTGCATTTTGTGTTACTTGAACAGTAATTAGAAATATGTAGTAATTGTTTGATGGGTAATATTTGCATGATATGTTTGCAGTCTGGTAGAAATTATGCTATTCAATATCTTAAAGTATGCATATATTCTTCAATCATAATTCGGATAACCTACCTGTCGAAATTCTTTTTGTTGTTGGTTTCGAAGTCGTCCGTTCTAAAGGTGTCGTAGCCGCTACTGCTCGTTGTGTTGTACTTAGAGGAGTGCGGAGTTTTGGAGGCATCGCTCAGGTACCGGCTGTAATTGGAGGGGCCGGAGGAGGAGGTGGAGAGTTCCAGACCTCCACCTCCACCGCTAGTGTTCAAGGGGTCCAGACTCCACCCGGATTTGTTGCTACTTTCACCCCATCTGAAACCAGTGAATGAGTATAATAATTTGAAAAAATGTACAGAAATAGGTTGACGATATTCTTGTTAAGTAGTTACATTTGCATAACTTTATCTATTTGATTTTATACAATACTCCTCCATACGTTGCCATTACGGTATCAGTCGTTAGTTCCTTGTGATTATATGGCACTCAGAGCCAGACACTATTTGGACATTACCAGAATGTGTAGCATGAAAACTGCCTGTGTTTGAGTTTTGACATTCGAAACATGCACACCTTTAAAATAATTTAGACAAGCAAAATATAAAAATAATATGAAGAGTATCTCATTATTTAAATGTCATGCAATAAGCATAGCAAAATTTGCAAATATCATTATATACTGTACATTTAAATTGAATATGAGAAATCATCCTGGTATCAGCTTAGCAACCTGCTTTGTGCAGCTCCACCGAAGCTTTCACCTTAAGCTTCCCCTTTAAACTTGCCTGTTAATACCCTCCCCAGGCACTGGGATGGTGTTGGTTGTGGTAGTGGTGGTAGTGCGGTGGTTGTCTGTGGTGGAGGTGCTGTGTTCACCTGGTGGAGGGTCACGGTCACGGGTCGGGGTCAACAGGCTACGGAGGTCTCGCTTTGCATTCAACCAGGAGGAACTTTCGCGTTTTGGAGGATTAGGACTAAGGCTTTCTCGAAAAACTGAAGATGGAGTTGGGGAGGAAGCTTTAATATCTCGGACTGGAGAAGAATATCGCTCTGTTTCTCTTGATGAAGAAGTACCTCTATCTGAGTCACGAGATGGTGAAGAGAATCGGTCAGTGTCACGAGAAGGGGAGGAAAATCTATCCGTGTCTCGAGAAAGAGAAGACAATCTGTCTGTGTCATGTGCCGGGGAAGAGAATCTTTCTGTGTCACGAGCCGGGGAAGAGAATCTGTCTGTGTCACGCGCCGGGGAAGAGAATCTGTCTGTGTCACGAGTCGGGGAAGTGAATCTGTTTGTGTCAGGAGCCGAGGATGAGAATCTATCTGTGTCTCGTGAGGGAGATGAAAATCGGTTAGATTCTCGTGATGGGGAGGAGTATCGGTCATTGTCTCGAGTTGGAGAGGAATAACGGTCCGAGTCTCTTGATGGAGAACTCGAAAACCTATTATTATCATGAGATGGAGAGGAATAATGATCTGTGTCTCGCAAAGGTGACGAATATCTGTTAGTTTCTCGCACAGGTGATGACAATCTCTCCTTTTCTCGATTAGGTGAAGAATATGTGTCAGTTTCTCGAGGCGGGGAGTTCCATCTACTAACTTCTTTCTCGAATGAAGCGAATATATCATCCTCATCTGCAGGGGATAAAAAACTATCTACATTTCGAGTTGGGGACGAAGACCACTGATCATCACCAGTGCTATCCTTGCCTGGAGGAATGTCTCGTGTTGGGGAACCCCATGAAAAACCATCTTTATCTGACCAACTCTTTCGGGTTAGTGTTGGGGAACTTGACCCCACGGAAAGGCTACCCTTCAAGCCACCCCATCGACCTTCTGAAGCTCGTCTTGGAGTTGGCGATCCAAGCTTTCCCGAAAGGATATCAATATTATTCAAGCTCGACCCTAGTCCTAGCCCTGCAGCACCTAGACCTGAACGTTTCTTGCCCGGAGAGACCCCCATCAGTGCCTGCATCTGGAGCTCTGCTGCCGAGAAGGGGTCATATGGGGTAGCCTCTGCAAGTCTGCCAGGGGGAGCAAAGCAAGAGAACCATCTCAGCACAAGCATAACAAAAAACAAAAAAACATGAAAGCAAAATAATAATTTAATAAAGCAAATTGGTACACATAGAAAAATGCAAAAACAAAATATTGACAAAATAAATTATAAAGCTGAACCAAGTATCACACAAACAAAAACGTGATAAGATGAGCAACATGCAGTTAATGATAGAAGCATATTGAGTTTACTTACATAGGTCATATCCACGTCCTGTGGTAATGGATTAGTGAAGAAAAATATAACTTTTAGAATAAGTATTTTTGCTTCAATGGCTTAACAAAATTCAGGGATACCTGATGCATGCATTTGTAGTCATACCATGCCTTTAGAATAAAAATTAGGTATACCATGTAAAGATTCAAAACCCATGCATAATGCAATTAGTTTTCAAAAGGTAAATGCATGATTTGCTAGTATTTCAGCTTTAGAGTTATGTGAAATGTATGTACAATAGAGGGAACATTAGTATCTCAGAAAACGAGCATGAAAGAGCAACATGTCAAACCACATAAAAAAACACACTGAACAAAGGTTTGGATGCTTCGTAACTGTTTACCTTTTCTGATTACCAGACTTGGGTGAGTTCCTCCTCTTTGCCTTCCCATTAGATATTAAGTTTTCTCTTCCCTGTTTGTCGTTTACCATACTGTGGCCGCCAACTAGTGACTTAAACATGGCGTAATCTCTTCGGGAAATCACCACACCTTCACCTTTCTCAGAGCTTGATTCAAGTTGGTTTGTTGGCCCTTTAGATTTTACCGCCTCTCTTCTCAGAAACATATGTTCCCGTTTTACACTTCTAGATCGTGATATGTGTTGCTTTCTTTCTGAACTAACACTTGTGCTGGTATCAGAATGGTTTATTAATCTTTCATCACTTTGGGTGTCATAAGAATTATGCCTCTCAATTCTTCTACTGTCATAATTAATCTTATTATATTTTCTTCTGTCTCTATCTTTTATGTCACTGTATCTGTCATGGCTTTTAGCATTTCTGGCTTCACTAAACCTTTCACCAGCTCTCGCATTAACATTTCTATCACAACTTCTCCAGGATTCTCTTAAGGATCTGTCATTTGGTTTGGAGTTTCGTCTGCTTTCAACAGAACCATTGCTACTTCCACTGCCACTGTCTGCAACTCTTTCATTCGGTGCCACTGTGTTTATTCTTCTTCTGTTATCTTGTTGCACAAATTCACTTGCCTCTTCCCGTTTTCGTCTCAGAATGTCCCTCACGCTTTCCTTGTTAGCACTTTTAATGTTTTGGAGTCGATTTGAGGTCATTGAAACTCGTTGGTTAGTCAGAGGCTGGAGTTCTTGTTTCCTATTGTTCTTCGCCCATGTTTCTATGAGCTCTGTTTTATCTTGTTTTTGTTTCCTATGTTTTGCGTTGACGTCAGCCCATGAGTGTTTTATCGTTGCTTCTTCCTCTTCTGCCTCCTCTTCATCCTCACTCTTAATTCTGTATTCGCCATTTTCCCATTTCTCGTCTTCGAAGTGGACAGAACGGGGTCGGCCGAAACCAGCATCCGCACCCAAATCGTCATCACCGCTAACGGAAGTTGAGGATTTTAAAAAGTTTTCCTCAGTCGGGATTTCAAGGTCCTCCTCATCGCTTTCATAAGTGTACTGTAATTCCTTGAGCACCTCTTGGTCGCTCTCCTCATCCTCACACCCATTGGCACACTCATTTGAATCCAGGTCTTCTGTATTTATGACCTCACAAGTTCCATTGCTGGAATCTGCGAAGTCGTTGAGAGATTTCTGATCGTATTTTTCACTAGTATAGTTAACTTCTCTTTTATTGTCACTATTTTTCATATTTTCTTTTATTTCTGCCTCACTAACTCTTCTTTCGTCCCTCCAATTACTGCTTTCAATATCAGATACTAGCGTTCTATCCTCGTACCTTTTCGTATTGCTTTCCTCAGTCCTTTCTACATTCTTTTTCTTCTGGTTAATCTTTTCCTTTTCCCCTTTGCTGCTTTCACGAGGTTAGGATTTGGAAGGAATGTGGGCAGGAGGAGAGGGAGGATCGAATGGAGGATTGGGTGAGAAAAAGTAAAGGAGAAGGGTATATAGAAAACCCCCCAGAGTGGAATAAAAAAAATATAAGGAGAATAGATGGGGAACAAAGAAGAACCAGAAATAAATTAGAATATAAGGATGGAGATAAATAGACATCATGCAAAATATAGAAAAGAAGGGAAGTTGAAGTATACAGTATATTTAAAAAAAAATATGGTAATAAAATAAGAATAATGGTTCCAAATTAAATTAATGTGTTTAAGAAATTAAATAGCGATAAAGGAAGGATAGGAAAGAATGTAAAATAACATAATTACAAACCATCAGAATGATCAACAGCAGCGAAAATGTATTAACATAAAGAATGTGTGTATGTGAGGCAAGTGTCGGAAAAGAAGAAATATTTGAATGGGTGGAGAAGGGTAATTGGTTAAAGAAGGTGAAGTAAGAATTATGGTTGATAGAAGAGGAAACGGAATTCGTTAAAACAAAAAAAGTCGGTAAATTAGCAGACAGGAAGGTGTTGAGATTATAAAGGGAAAGAGGAAAGGAAGGGGTTGAGGACATGGAGGCACAGGGTTGGAAAGAAGAACGGAGATATATGTTAGTACATGTATTCCTTGAAATAAACAAGTCGTGCATACTGTACATTGTACACTTGTGTGCAAATAGTAGAACACATAGACTAACATAACTGGTACACATTGTATGAGTAATATGAATACATATATTTATGTATTTATTTACTCTTTTATCACAAAACTAGCATACAATTGAAAACACATTAATAGTCGGCCACGCCCAGCTATGGGGTATGTGCCTGAGTATATACATACATACATTATATATATGTTTAAACAGTCTGGAAAAACTGTTCGACTCATTAAACAAAATTATTGTTACATACTGATTATATGTACCAGTTTAGTTAAGTGTTCTATTATGCATACACAAACTACAGTGTAGATAGAATTAATGAGCGAGTTGGTCAATCATAACAAACACTTAAAGACAAACGCAAGTTGTGTTAATTATTGTTAATCTCAGATGTTAATTGGAATTATTTTATAAGCGTGCGTTTGAATTAATATATTAGTTAATAGGGTGAACGTGTCAATAGGCTATTATTTTATTGTTCTTTCACAATGCACATAATAGGGGAATGCAAAAGTTTAAACGTAAATATTTCAATACACAATGTGAACCAGGCATCTTAAGGTTTGTATTTATATAGTCTTACTTTAATACAGTATTCTTTTATATTTCTTAACTTTGTCTTTTGATATGCACATATTTCATTCTTTATGTCATTATATAGTACAAATCAATTCCAAAATTATTAATTATTATCAAATATACAAAATGACGTACTTTATGACTGTTCATGTTAATAATACTTAGGTTTCAATGTAATTATCCGAATTAAATTTAGTAAAATATAAAAATTGTTAATTAAATCTGAATTAGATAATTATAAACATGAAATAACATTAATCAATCATAAAACAAACAAAAGTAACTCCATGACTATGAAAGGTCATTTCTAAACTAAGTATAAATCGCCTTCAGTTATCCAGAATAGAATTATTAGCAAATCCTATTATTAAGGAAGTTACTTGATATAGCTCAAACAATTCCCCCTACCAAGGTTATGACACAAGTGGCCGCTAGAGCAATTTGGTGTGGTTATCCCACACTCAGGACCTGTAAATGGAGATTCCCTGGCTATATCCACCTCTGAGCAACCTTCCAAACAGTCTAACAGGAAGAATATGCCATAAGTTAACATGTATATGCCTACCATACATTCCAGACATTGAATACAGTTACATACTATAGATTTAAGAAATTGATATACATAGAAAACACAAATTAAAAGTATTAATGGGGCTATTCTCGTCGGCAAGAGGAGGGTGGCTGAGCTACAATCATTCAGACTTTTCAGATTGATATACTGTACATTCGCATTTGCTGTATATGGACATTTCTTTGAATACCAAACACTATAGATATTGGAAATAGTTACATATCATAATATGCACACTGCTTGATTGCAGAGAACATTAGCACAATTTAGACATGTAATTAGGGTGAAAATGGTTGCTGATGAACAAGAAGACTCGTATAGTTTCTTGGTCGCTTAGACTTACTTTGCAACTCGACAACTCAGGATCTCGCTGTATCCTTGGTAGGGAGAATTGATTACACTACCGTACACAACAGTAAATTGCCTCTCCGCTAATAACGCTTCCTGGCCTAATAACGCTTCCTGGCCTAATAACGCTTCCTGGCTTAATAACGCTTCCTGGCCTAAAAACGCTTCCTGGCCTAATAAATTTCACCTGTATACTTTCCTAAATACTACTACTGAGGCTACTGTTGTTGCCTTTCATGTCTTAGTAATATTATATGGTTGTAATTATGGTGATTTATAGGACATATAACAACATTAATACAGTGACGACCCTTATGTTACTTATGTTAGATATCCTGCTAGATTGATAAGATCCTCTAATGCTAGCTATGTTATAATTATAGAACAATACGTAAAAGTGTTCAAAGTATTCGTACAGTATCCATGTCATTAATGAATTAATATGCATACACACTATTATACGGTGATATATTTAATTTATCAAAATATAAATTGACATTAAATGATCCTACCTTACACTGGCAGGTACATCTTATAGCTTGTTTTGTGATAAATGTTTAACTTTGGGTGTGATATATTATCAAAGAGTTATAATGTTATCCCTTTGTATTATTATTTTGGGTGTGATATATTATTAAAGAGTTATAATGTTATCCCTTTGTATTATTATTTTGGGTGTGATATATATATTATCAAAGAGTTATAATGTTATCCCTTTGTATTATTATTTTGCATGGGCACAGCTAATTGGTTAGTTCTTGACAAGCTAAAAGATTGAGATATGATAATCGAAATGTTGAATCACAATAATGAGATTGAATAAAGACAAAAATAGAGATAAATATATGACAAATTTGAAGAAAAATTTAATAATTTGAGCGAAAACTGCGTACTTTGAATATGTCTCGTGCGCGGGTAGGGAGCAGGTGGAAGGAGACTGTTGGTCCTCATCCCCCTCTGGTTCCCCCCTCTTGGGACTGCCACTGATGCACACACTGAAAGGGAACACTGGATTTTAGATGTGTATTCAATATATATTACATATTTCTAGTAAATCTACCTGCTTGATATAGATATATCTAATCCAAAATTATGTTATTCTTATATAACAAGTGGTAGGCCTACACTATATAATTTCCCTCTTAAGGCACAGCTGTACTTACCCACATCATTTGTGTTGTGTTTGGTAGCATCCATGTTGCCAACATAGTGACAGTATGAACCCTTATAACTGTTGTCAACATTTGTGTGTAACATGTTTGGTAACATTATGCTACTATCTTTGTATCTGTGCTTCATTGGATTACCATTTGATACCAGGGAATATGGCATATTAAAGGTGTATCTAGTATTCTTTATATATTTACCTTGCTTTACACGGGTGATATTATTTAACTGCATTATCTTTATCCATTCCCCAGCAGGTAACCGTTAGATCCTATGCCATAATTTAGGCCTCTGTTACACACCACTGTAACATTGTAGTATGTCTGGGTATATATTAACAAGAAAAGAAAATGCCAGTATGCTAAATTTTCCACTTTGTGGTTCGCCCAAAAACTAAAGTCAATGTTGTTCTGCTGCAATGCAGCATAGAATGATTAGCTCTGCCGTGCGGAAATTGAGGCTCCAGTACAGACTTTTCTAGCGTACATTTCTTGTCTGAGGGTAATATTAGTCAGTCAATTACTGTATGTGTGTGTTAAGTCGTACAAATCTTGATATTTTATTATTTATTAACGTAACTTTTGTGTTTATTCGATCTTTTTGGAATTATGAAAGTGAAAAATGCTTGAAAATGGCCTTGAGATTTGTCAGTTGTTCTTGTACGTTTCCCTAAACATGGCACAACCATCTAAATAATTAATCTCTCTCTCTCTCTCTCTCTCTCTTTCTTTTTACTGACCTAGTATCGTGGCAGAGCTATTGTGTGGTGAGAATTAATTACTCTCGCCTGTGTCGCAGATGTTCGACCTTACATGAATGATTACTTGCAGGGTTTGTATTTTGTTCCGAAAAGTCACGGTTGGATACCCAGTAAACAATTATGGGTATAGCTGTACCATCCAAGGGTAGGTATTTTTTGTATCTCCCCCCCCCCCCCCTACCCCACTCAACCCTACTTAGCCCATTGGTTTGGTGATTGTAAGACTTTTCGCCCCAAATTATTTAGGCGATTATATGACACTTCTACACATTCAAGAGTTGTTTTATTTTTTTCCTGGTGAGTAAAGCGAACCTGAATGTTAGAAGAAATATTTATATGTTTTCTTATACATATCTGACTTATCTAGTTATTATTTAATATACCAATACTTACCTAGCCATCATATCAGATGCAAGGTCTCTGTGCCGAGCCATGGGGGCATTGGATGAGGTCCTTCGGAGGGAGGAACGTAAGGACCTCTGGCGCATCACGGGTGAACTGCTAACGGACGAGAACGAAGCCCTTCCCACTTGGTTTCTAGACAGTCCGTAACCCGTGGGCTGACCGTAGTTTGACTGTCCGTAACCTGAAGACTGTCCGTAACTTGACTGTCCATAGCCTGAAGACTGGCCGTAGTTTGACTGACCACACCCTGAGGACTGTCCATAGCCTGAAGACTGTCCGTAACCTGATGATTTGACTGACTGTCCATAACCAGGGGAGGATCCGTAGCCTGATGATTGTCCGTAACCGCTGCTAAACCCTGCCACTGCAACAACAAATAGGTGTCAATTATTATCTTACTTTCTCACCTCTTTATTATAAGGTCACTATAGGCAAATAGTTATGGAATATTTATGAATATATCACTATATGCAGGTAACTGTATACAACACTAGTACTAGTAATTTAACTCTACCTGATTCTTCTTCAGTGGAGGGAGCTTGTGAGGAAAAAAGGTGGATTACAATAAGAACAATGTTATCCGTCTGTCATAACCAGTAATGTAAATTGTTTATATTATATCAATCCAAATAGTAAGAATTGGAGTTTTCTTTTTTCAACCTAGGCCAATTTACGGTATAATATATCTGGTTATAACACTAACACTCATAATCTAAAACTAGTATGTGAGGAATCGTGAGATAAGAAAGCGTAATTTCCACATGCATTAGGAGAACTGCTCCTACATTATTATGCTTCATATCTTCTGTGTTGGTATTATTTGAGGTAGGTGCTTCCTACTTTATATTGTGAATCGTGAACTGCTGACATAAGGGTAACTATTTAGGGCAAAATAGGAGCAAATACTTTTGAGTGTTGAACTAGAGAAACTAGCACATATATAATGAATACAGGCATCTTCGAACAAAACCACGAAAAGGGAATCCTAATAAATTTCTTCTTAATGCAAATCAATCTGTAAGTAATTGAGCTGTCCACAAAGTGCATGAGTGGCAGGGGCTTTATATCATAATTTGTGGAGTTATTCAGAGAAGCAACATATAGTACATTAGTTAAAAATATGGAGTGAAAGTTAGAATTATTGCTTGTGTTCCCCTTTACCCGCTGACATTACTAAACCCCGGCTGTGCTATTTCACTAAAGTACCTCCCACCTGACAGTACCTCACAAAAATATTTTGTAAGATGCTGACCAAGTATAGCCCTCTGCGGACACTATGGTAACTACTACAGGTACTACTACTATACCATACCAGATTTGAGCATGGCCGAGAATTGCTTCCCCGCGGACCGTCCCAGTGACATGGTGCCCGGCTGACTCACAGAGGTTGATAGGGATGACCGTCGGGAGGTGGAGGTGGACGACACTGGGGGAGGACTCATATGACGACCTGCTGGACAAATGTAAGAAATTAATATCAGGACCATTAAATGTACTTCTGTATTGTTGTCGCTAACATCAACATCACTATAAGTCACCGCTGGATAAATGTATCACCAGTTCTCGAATTGTAATTGTGAGGTGGAGGTAGATGACAACGGACTCGGGCACACGTGGCGTCCAGGAAATCATATATAGCTGTAGAAACTCTCATCAATAATAAAGGAGTCGCTGTTACATTATTACCGCTAGTGTCAACAAAACTACCACAGTGCTTGTAGAGAATGTGGATTGATGGTGTTTAAGCATTTGGTTAACTGGATGGAAATAAGATTTGTATATAGATATCTCATAAAGCCATGTAGTTTTATAGAGAAGAACATGTATTACATGTTACATAGATCTTTTCTTGTAAAGGATGTTGAAAAAATAATCCTACATGAGTATGGATTTACTAACTTATTGCTAAATGATATCAATGCTATCAGATCAAGAATTGTTTATGTACAGAACACAGAACCAACTATGCGCTAAGGACTTTTAGCTTAATGTATATTACGTAAATAACTCTGTAAAAAGTGTATGTATATGTCTTTTATGAAATAAAATTATGACTGACTGACCATCTATCTATATGCTCAGGCCCAACCCCCACTTTTCCTATTTTTATTTTTTATTTTCTATTTAATTCTATTTTATTTGTTTATTTTTCCCTTGGGGGTGGCCGCCTCAAGACAGAGCAAGAACAGGGAAAACATAAAACAAACGAACAAACACACACAAAACACAAATTCACACACATCTAGTCCTTTTAGCTACCATATAATTATCGTTCCTTCAGAACATCGTCTATGTGTGGCTAGAATAACATTAAGGGGGGAGGGGCCGGTTTTCTGGACCACTTTCTCCCTCATGTTTAGCCCCATTAGTTTTCAGATGTTAAGATGTTTGCCCCATTAGTTAGTCGATTTTAAGACTTCGCCCCATTTCGTCGTCAATATTTAGACCTTTCGTGCTATTTAGGTGTCGATTTTTGCCCTGGCGAACGATAGTGACTTAGTGAGCCTGTAATGTTGGAAGAATCGGCCTTCGGCCGGAACATTTTTCTACCGAAAAATGTACAAATTAATCTAGAAGGGGGATCTAATGGATGTTTTTTTTTTTTTTTTTTTATGGAGGTCTAGGGAGGAAACTAGAAAAAACGAATACATGCAAAAATCGCCCAAAAAGTGATCCACCCCCGCTTAAAAAGACGTCGCCGGTACAGAATGGGTCAAGGACATAATTTAACCCTTGGAGACCAAAATGTTAGTGACCTGAAAAAGCTATCTGCGAAACGTTGTCAATAAGTGTTGCTCCTCATATGGTGTTTATATTCACCAAAGTTAAGCCGGAGTCACATAAGCCCATTTTCGAGCAATTATGATCTGGAAGCTTCAAAAATTACACCTTATCAGAATACACCCGCCTAACATAATCTACCTTCAGTCTAATTACACCTTATCAGAATACACCCGCCTAACATAATCTACCTTCAGTCTAATTACACCTTATCAGAATACACCCGCCTAACATAATCTACCTTCAGTCTAGTTACCGATACCAGTACAAAAAAGTCCGGAAATAATACGAGAAAAAACTTGCTCATGGAAAATTGACGGAAAAAGAGCTCGTGTGACAGCGGCATTTAGTCGTGATGCCCCACTTGACCTTACAGTAAACTATAGTCGGGTTTATTCCATCTGGCGGTAAATTGAATCCCCCTGCAACTCATTTTTCGATAGTTACTAGAACAATAGGAAACTACTAGCTGAAGGTAAATTGAATCCCCCTGCAACTCATTTCTCGATAGTTACTAGAGCAATAGGAAACTACTAGCTGAAGGTAAATTGAATCCCCTTGCAACTCATTTCTCGATAGTTACTAGAATAATAGGAAACTAATAGCTGAAGGTAAATTGAATCCCTTTGCAACTCATTTCTCGATAGTTACTAGAATAATAGGAAACTAATAGCTGAAGGTAAATTGAATCCCTTTGCAACTCATTTCTAGATAGTTACTAGAATAATAGGAAACTAATAGCTGAAGGTAAATTGAATCCCTTTGCAACTCATTTCTCGATAGTTACTAGAACAATAGGAAACTAATAGCTGAAGGTAAATTGAATCCCTCTGCAACTCATTTCTCGATAATTACTAGAACAATAGGAAACTACTAGTTGAAGGTAAATTGAATCCCTTTGCAACTCATTTCTAGATACTTAATACAAAAATAGGAAACTACCATGTCTCTGTATCTTGAAAATGCCAGGTTTTCACAATTGACGATACATTTCACCAGTATGTCCTCGTAATAGCTGAATAATCAATATTTAAAATGTATTAATTATATTTATTTATTTATTTAAAAGGAGAGGACATTACAGTTTACCGCCAGGTTAATCGCTGTTTTGTTCTTTCTCTCCCTCTCTCTTTGGCTTGTATCCATTCGGCCCCATTCAGCCTACTGTTTTAAGACGTTTACCCCCATCCAGGTGTCAATATTTTCCTGGCGAGCGGTAGCGAGCCACCATATATATATTTTTGTTTTGACAGCAAGCTAAATTTCTAAATTTTTCGATAGAAAAATTTCTCCGGCGAAGCCGGATTTCACCCTACAATGCTGGCTCACTATCGCTCGCCAGGAAGAAATCGACACCTGGTTGAGGATAAACGTCTTAAAACAGTTGGCTGAATGGGGCCGAATGAATACAAGCCAGGGAAAGAGATAAAAAGATAGAAAGATAAAAAGATAGAAAGATAAAAAAGCCGGTGACCCCCCTTAAGGGGAGATCTCCACTTGAGGGATTTTTTTCTTGACCCCTTTCTCCCTCATGTTTAGCCCCATTGCTTTTGATATTATAAAACGTTTGCCCCATTAGTTTAGCGATTTTAAGAACTTTCACCCCATATTAAGACCTTTCGTGCAATTCAGGTGTCGATTTTATCCTGGCGAGCGATAGCGAGCCTGGAGTTTAAGAGGAATCGGCCTTCGGCCGGGACATTTTTCTACCGAAAAATGTACAAATTTATCTTAAAAGGGACTCAAGGAGGTGTAATTTTAAGCTTGATGGAGGTCTAGGGAAAAAACTAAATACCTCCCCTTAAATGAAACGGACTCTACTCTGTTCCAAATAACGTGGCCAAAACTCTTGATCATTAACCCTTATAACTCAAACACACGACTGGCGTAATCGAGCTAATATGGCTACCATTTGGGAAGGGCCAGCCAGGGAATAGGTGTGGAAATGTACAGCCCATTTACTCTAGCCCTTTTCGAGTTACAGAGGGGGTTAGGGTGTTCCCGATTTCTGGCCTACCTATTATGAACAGACTAGATCATACCCCTGGAGTCCAAATATACCCCCCCCCCCCCCCCCCGATCGTTAACCCTTGCTGAGGTGCGTGGGCTTCAAACATTATTTTGGCTGCCTTGACTTTCACATACACAATAATTATACATAATGGTAAATACTTTCAACAACTAAAATACTCTGGATAATAAGCCATGATTAATATCGATTAAGCTCAAATATAGCTTTTAGGAGGGGAAACGTTTATTTGTTGGTCGAGTTATTTATGTATTTATTTATTTATTGTTCATCTCTAGACCGCCATCAAGCTTAAATAAACATCCCCAAGATCCCCCATTCTAGATAAATTTGTATTTTTTCAGTAGAAAATGTCCCGGCCGAAGGCCAGCTCCTCCTAAATTATAGGTTGGCTATCGCTCGCCAGGAAAAAATAGACACCTAAATGGGCCTAAAGGTCTTAATATTGACAGAGAAATTTGGGATAAGGGTCTTAACATTGCCAAACTAAAGGGATGAACGTCTTAACATTTTCATAAACATGAGGGAGAAGGGGGCCAGGAAAACCAACCATTCCCCCTTAAATCGCTAACAAAAAATCTCGGGTGGTTGATCTCCCGCCATTATCCGCGTAGCCATGACTTAGAAATCATTATGAACCACAAACCATTTTATAAGGCTCAATCAAATTACTGCTGTGATTTCTAAATCCAGTTGTGGTGAGCTGGATCTGTCAGGGTGAGGGTTGGTGGCCTCTACTTCCCTTAGCCAGTTCTGACTTTATCTTGTTCATCATTCTTATTTCTATATTTTTTTTCCTGAGAGTGGTGAAGGCAGTCAGGCCATAATGGTGTTCCCCATGGTTCCCTAGTGTATTTTAGGGCCGTTCTTTTCAACATTGTAAAAGCTTACCTACGACCTTTCCCGACCCAGATTGACCCTTATCGTTTATCTGTATAAGGGTCAATCTGGGTCGGGAAAGGTCGTAGGGAAAGCTTTTATGATGTTTAAAGGAATGGCCCTTACTCTCTCAGCCCACTGGCACAAGTTGGCCATTCTCTCTCTGGCGTAGGCCCATCGCCCGCTACTTAGGTGGTGCAGTCAGCCTCTGTAGCAGTTACGGTGATTTCTTGCTGACGCCGTGATCCCCGAAGGGGTGGCCACGAACGAAACGCCCCCAATCACCTCTGTCCCCAGTCAGTCGACGCCCCTCCTCCCAACCAGCTCCGCCTTCACTCATATACTTCTTCACTCCATCCTTCCACCTCGCTCTCGTACACCCTCTTAGTCATTCTCTCGCTTCCCATACATTCCATATGACCGAACTATCTCAAGGTGTTCCTTTTCACACATCTACATCTACATCTACACCACACCTCTCTCTTACTTCCTCATTCGTCTGTCTATCCCTCCATGTAACTCCGCAAGCACTTCTCAAGTAACTAATTTCCACCCCTCTCACTCTTGGTCTGAGTCTCTCCACCAACGTCCATGCTTCGCTTCCGTATGTCGGGATTACCACACTGTCATGCAAGGACTTCTTTACTTCCATGCTGACCACCCTATTTCTTGTTACGGCTTTCAGCTTCCTACAACCCTTGGCGACTAGGCTAATCTCAGCTGAAGCTTCAGAATGATTAACACTTGTTTAGGTATGTGTGTGCTTCGTTCGTCAATTATGTAGTCATGACTTTAAAACTGACATAGAACTTCGATCTACTATTATTATTTTAAATCATGATTCATATACACAAAACTTCACCTTCTATATGCCCCCATGGCTTTTAGTCCTCTACAATTATGTGAACTATAGCTTCTAAATCGTTAACAGGTGCATGGTCAGCTGCCGAGAGTTTGAGACAAAAATAACTGGGATATGCAGCCACTGGGTATTATGCCATGAATCATATTGATGCAGCTCATAATACAGTATAGCCTCTCAGTCGTTACCACTTGCTACGGTTGGGTGTGCTTCCATTCTAAAGGGGAGACAGACCGTTTTTCTGGGCCCCCTTCTCCCTAATGTTTAGCATATTAGTTGTGAGTTTTTAAGACGTTCCTTCCATTAGTTTGGGGATTTTATGACCTTTCACCCCATTTCTTTGTCAATATTAGGACCCTTCGTGCCATTTAGGTGTCGATTGTTTCCTGGCGAGCGATAGCGAGCCTGTAATTTTAGGAGCAATCGGCCTTTGGCCGAGAAATTTTTCTACCGAAAAATGTACAAATCTATCTTGTAGGGGGGGTCTAGTTTTTGTTTTCTTCTAAGCTTGATGGAGGTCTTAGGAGGAAACTAAAGAAATATATGAATAACTTAATTAATAGACCAAACAAACAGCCACTGTCCCCTTAGCTCGGAAATAATGGTATTGAAATGAAATATAATCGCATAAATATACGCTGATTCCTCAAGTTGTGTTGTTTGTTACCATGATTTGTGTCAAGTAATACCAGCTGCACCCTCTAAATCATTGGCACCTACTCGGATAATTCTGTGTCCACTATTAATTTGGTAAAAGCAAAACAAAGCCAACATTAAATCTGTTAAAGCGCCTCGGTGGCCTAGTGGTTAAGGTGTTGGAGTGCTGCACTACTGGCCTGGGTTCGAGCTCTGGCTGGGTCATATCACAAAAATATTTAATTATTTCTAACCCTCTTTCATATCGACTGGGTTCCGAATTCCTAACAATAATAATAGTTTAATATTATAACTCAACACAAATGACTCCGACATGGCCATGATCCATATCAATTAAGCCTTAAGGGGAGATGGGCTTATTTATTTGCTCATTTATACATCTTTTTACTATTTTTTTAATTTCCTTCCCAAACCTCCATCAAGCTTAAAAAACACCCGTCCAAACCCTCCTTTAAGATAAATTTGTACATCATTCGATAGAAAAATTTCCCGGCCCAAGGCCGGTTTATCTTGCATTACAATCTTGCTATCGCTCGCCAGGAAAAAATCGACACCTAAATGGCACGAAAGGTCTTGATATTGATATAGAAATGGGACGAAAGGTTATAAAATCGACAAACTAATGGCGCGAACGTCTTAAAATCTGAAAACAAATGGGGCTAAACATGGGGAAGAAGGGGGTGACCATAAACACGCCCCATCTCCACCACAACTCTATAATCGCTAGACTTACCCCGGTGGTGGTGGTGGTGCGTGTACTACCACCATCAACTGTGCAGCCTTGACATTGAATAAAAAGACAAATATATATCGATAACAATTTAACTGGCTATTTATAATCATAATCCATATTGCTCAACCTCAACTACGGCTTGTGAATCGTTCAGGGGGTAGTGCGTTTTTTTCTTTTCTCGGTCTATCGATCTATTAAGGGGAGACTGGCCGTTTGTTTGGTCTATTAATTCATTTATTCATATATTTTTTTCGTGTCCTCCCTAGACCTCCATCAAGCTTAGAAAAACACCCCCTAGGGCCTAGACCCACCCTTCAAGATAAATTTGTAAATTTTTCGGTAGAAAAATGGCCCGGCCGAAGGCCGGTTCCTCTTAAAATTGCAGGCTCGCTATCGCTCGCCAGGAAATAATCGACACCTAAATGGCATGAAAGGTCTTAAAATTGACAACGAAATGGGGCGAAAGGTGTTAAAATCGCCAAACTAATGGGCCGAACGTCTTATAATCTCAAAACTAGTGGGGCTAAACATTAGGGAGAAGGGGGTCCAGAAAAACGGTCTGCCTCCCCTTAACTTTTCTTATAACTCAAAATGAATGAAAGCAAACTGACTGACATGTCTATCATTTGGGAAGAGTCCACCAGGAAATAGGTGTGGATATTTACAGCCAGTCTGTTCTAGGCCCTTTTGAGTTACGAAGAGGTCAGAGATCAAAATGACTGTTAAGTTCGTAGGCGCTTAAGGGGAGGCAGACCTTTTTTCTGGACCCCCTTCTCCCTAATGTTTAGCCCCACTAGTTTTGAGATATAAGACATTCGCCCCATTAGTTTGGCGATTTTAACACCTTTCACCTCATTTCGTTGTCAATTTTAAGACCTTTCGTGCCATTTAGGTGTCGAATTTTTCCTGGCGAGCTATAGCGAGCCTGCAATTTTAAGAGGAACCGGCCTTCGGCCGGGAAATTTTTCTACCGAAAAATTTACAAATTTATCTTGAAGGGGGGTCTAGGGGATGTTTTTCTAAGCTTGATGGAAGTCTAGGGAGGAAACTAACAAAATATATGAATAAATGAATTAATAGACCAAACAAACGGTCAGTCTCCCCTTAAGCCGGTATCACACGAGCGCTTTTTCGCTCAACTTTATCCTCAACACTGGTCTGGCAGCTAATGTGGTCAACATATACAATCTGTTGGTTGCCTAAATTCATTCATCATCAGTCTAGTTTCCTATACCAGTACCAAATATTCCAGAAATGTTGCCATAATTATTTTTATCATCGAATGTTGACGATAAAAGCTCTCGTGTGATACCGGCTTTACTATAATTGCCGACTTGCGAGTGTCGCTCTATAAGGAAGTTGGAGCTGTAGACAACATAATTTACAGCTAAAATACGGTCGTAGTACATTTATATACAGTATATACAAAAAACCCAATTCAACACCATTTATCCATCACAAACGTACATTATTATTGCATTTCTGTTTAATATCGGTGTTCACGGCTCCAACTTCCTTATAGCCTGAAACTCGCAAGTGGTCAATTCTGGTTACTATGGGGTAAATATGATCTCAATAAACCCGCTTCATAGTATACATCCTTCTTAAGGGGGGATGGCCCGGTTTTCTGGACCAATTTCTCCCTCATGTTTAACCCCATTAGTTTTCAGATGTAGTTAGTCGATTTTAAGACCTTTCGCCACATTTCGTCGTCAATATTTAGCCCATTCGTGCTATTTAGGTGTCGATTTTTTCCCTGGCGAACGATAGTGAGTCTGTAATGTTGGAAGAACCGGCCTTCGGCCGGGAAATTTTTCTACCGAAAAATGTACAAATTAATCTAGAAGGGGGATGTAATGAATGTTTTTTTTTTTTTTTTTAATTTGATGGAGGTCTAGGGAGGAAACTAGAAAAATAATGAATACATGCAAAAATCGTCCAAAAAGTGAACCATCCTCCCTTAATAGTATACATCCTTCTTAAGCTGCATAAAATCGTAGGACTTTAACCAGAATAAAAGCTCAAAAGGCGTCATCGTGTTGAACGGGTTAATCTTCACTACAGCTAATTGGGACACATTAAGGGGGAGGAGGTCGCTTTTTATGGACCTCCTTCTCCCTCATGTTTAGCATATATGTTTAGAGATTTTAAGACGTTCGTTCCATTAGTTGGTCGATTTTAAGACCTTTCGCCCCATTTTGTTGTCAATATTGAGACCTTTCATGCCATTTAGGTGTCAAGTTTTTCGTGACAAGCGATAGCGAGTCTGTAATTTGAGAAGGAATCGGCCTTCGGCCGTGACATTTTTATACACCTTAAGAAGGATCTATGGTTGTAAAAAGGGTTATTTAGGATCGTTCCTTCCAAGTTTCTTAATTGTTCTAGACCCTTTACAAACTGAATATAATTGTTCTAGACCCTTTTCAAACTGAATATAATTGTTCTAGACCCTTTACAAACTGAATATAAGTGTTCTAGACCCTTTACAAACTGAATATAATTGTTCTAGACCCTTTTCAAACTGAATATAATTGTTCTAGACCCTTTACAAACTGAATATAAGTGTTCTAGACCCTTTACAAACTGAATATAATTGTTCTAGACCCTTTACAAACTGAATATGTGTTCTAGACCCTTTACAAACTGAATATAATTGTTCTAGACCCTTTACAAACTGAATATAATTGTTCTAGACCCTTTACAAACTGAATATAAGTGTTCTAGACCCTTTACAAACTGAATATAATTGTTCTAGACCCTTTACAAACTGAATATAATTGTTCTAGACCCTTTACAAACTGAATATAATTGTTCTAGACCCTTTACAAACTGAATATAATTGTTCTAGACCCTTTACAAACTGAATATAATTGTTCTAGACCCTTTACAAACTGAATATAAGTGTTCTAGACCCTTTACAAACTGAATATAATTGTTCTAGACCCTTTACAAACTGAATATAATTGTTCTAGACCCTTTACAAACTGAATATAAGTGTTCTAGACCCTTTACAAACTGAATATAATCGTCAAATAGTACCCAGCATAAAAGGACGACAATGGTACTGAATTGGTAAAACAAAATGCGAAATCCGAGAAAAAAAATCCCAACTCCGTATAACCTGCACAAGTATGAACTATGAACCTTCAGCACTTCAAGGTTGCATGTTCTTTAAGGCGGGGATGGCCCGGTTTTCTGGACCACTTTCTCCCTCATGTTTAGCCCCATTCGTTTTCAGATGTTAAGATGTTTGCCCCATTAGTTAGTCGATTTTAAGACCTGTCGCCTCATTTCTTCGTCAATATTTAGACCTTTCGTGCTATTTAGGTGTCAATTATTTCCCTGGCGAACGAGAGTGTAATGATAGTAATGTTGGAAGAACCGGCCTTCGGCCGGGAAATTTTTCTATCGAAAAATTTACAAATTAAACTAGAAGGGGGATCTAATGGATGGTTGTTTTTTTTACTTGATGGAGGTCTAAGGATGAAACTAGAAAAATAATGAATACATGCAAAAATCGCCCAAAAAGTTAACCATCCCCCCTTAATTACTATTAAAGATGTGTAGCCCTGAATTTGAAGGGGGAAAATCGAGCCTAAATCGCCGTGATGCATAGTAATTTATCTGGAATACAACTTGTGAACCCTAAACAAGTGAAGTGCGTGTGTCTCCATAATAAAGTGTGTGGGAATGATACACTTCCTGCAAGCAATCATCCGTGTAAGGTCGAGCGTCTGCGACACAGGCACTGAAAATTAATGATCACGCGAAACCGCTCTGTCACGATACTAGGTCATTAGAAAGAGAGAAAAAAAAATGAGTCAGAGTGTGTGTGTGAGAGAGAGAGAGAGAGAGAGGGAGCGCGCGCACGCAGGCATGGAGGGTGCGGGATGTTTAGTGTGTTTTGCGTAAATTTGTGTAAGTAAATAAGAAAGTGAGTGATATATATATATATATATATATATATATATATATATATATATATATATATACTGTATATATATATAAGAGAACCTGCTATCAACCAGTTCATAAGGATTTTAATTGAAGTGTATTGAAACATGTCACTTATAAGGCGAAGAGGTTCAGACCTACACCACTTTAACACTAACTTAACACCAATCTGGCGGGACCTTGAAGGCTTCATGTTAAGGGGGGATGGGCCGTTTTTCTGGACCCTTTTCTCCCTCATGTTTAGCCCCATTAGTTTTCAGATGTTAAGATGCTTGCCCCATTATTTAGTCGATTTCAAGACCTTCCGCCCTATTTCTTCGTCAATATTTAGACCTTTCGTGCTATTTATGTTTCGATTTTTTCCCTGGTGAACGATAGTGAGCCTGTAATGTTGGAAGAACCGGCCGGGACATTTTTCTACCGAAAAATGTACAAATTAATCTAGAAGGGGGATCTAATGGATTTTTTTTTTTTTAATTTGATGAAGGTCTAGGGAGGAAACTAAATAAACAATGAATACATGCAAATATCGTGGTTTGCCGAGTTATTTGGTAGAGTGCAGAGGAGTTGTACGTGTTAGGCACAGGTCATGCCAAAGAGTGGACCAGCACGCATGGACTGCATAAAAACCAAATTCATTCATCATGATTTGGGTTTAGTTATGCTTTCATGGTTTGTATTATTGATTTGTATGATATGAGATGGGTCGTTTTTCTGGTCCCCCTTCTTCCTCATGTTTAGCCCCATTAGTTTTCAGATGTTAAGATGTTTGCCCCATTAGTTAGTCGATTTAAGACCTTTTGCCCCATTTCTTCGTCAATATTTAGACCTTTCGTGCTATTTAGGCGTCAATTTTTTCCCGTGGCGAACGATAGTGAGCCTGTAATGTTGGAAGAACCGGCCTTCGGCCGGGAAAATTTTCTACCAAAAATTTACAAATTAATCTAGAAGGGGGATCTAGTGAATGTTTTTTTTTTTTGTTTTTTTTTTTTTTTTTTGATGGAGGTCTATGGAGGAAACTAGAAAACATAATTAATACATGCAAAAATCGACCAAAAAGTGAACCATCTCCCCTTAACATTCCCCGCCCCCCTCCCCCTCCTTCCCTGCCTTGTGTATATTGGGGGAAGGGAATAGATAGCCCCTTCCCATGTTTAGAGTTATCCCCTTTAAGGGAGCCCACCTCGCTTTTTTTATCTTTCTCTCCCTCTCTCTTTGGCTTGTATCCATTCGGCAACATTCAGCCTACTGTTTTAAGACGTTTACCCCCATCCAGGTGTCAATATTTTCCTGGCAAGCGGTAGCGAGCCAGCATATATATATTTTTGTATTGACAGCAAGCTAAATTTGTACATTTTTCGATAGAAAAAGGTCTCCGGGGAAGCTGGATTTCTCCATACAATGCTGGCTCGCTATCGCTCGCCAGGTAGAAATCGACACGTTGATGAGGATAAACGTCTTAAAACAGTTGGCTGAATGGGGCCGAATGGATACAAGCCAGGGAAAGAGAGAAAAGGAGAGAAAGATAAAAAAAAAAAAAAAAACGTGACCCCCCTTAACTAATTTACAAGGTCACCCGTCGTGCCAAAATATCATGATATATTCATCAAAAGTAAGGAAGCTCAATGATTCTCTGACAGTACCAGAAAAGAAAAAAAATCTTGATTACATCCCCGTTCCAAACCTGCAGGCAAAGGGGGGGAGGGGGGGGCTGGCGTGACTGCTGATGGAATTATTCTTATCCTTTCTCTTTCGTTTGTCTTTAATGCATATGTTTTTAGTTATACATGCACTTGTGTGTGTGTGTGTGTGTATGTGTGTGTGTGTGTGTGCGGAGGAAGGGGAGGGGAAGTGTTCAGAGGGGGGGGGGGGGGGGCTGTCATCCCTATAGTACTGTCCGCCCTCATTACAATAACACCTTCTGGACACTCATTAGTAAATAGTTAAACTCTATCTACGACGTTACTTAGATCGGCCATATCATTCTACTGATCTGCGGAATGAGGTGTTGACTGAGGGACACATTTCCAAGTAGGTAACGACCAGAGTTCAGTCCAGATCAAAATAAGTTACCGTAATCAAAATTTAGTCTAGAACTCGTGACTTACCAAAATGTATCAGACATACAAACTAATGACGTTGTTTGATATATACATACACATACATACATACACTCGACCAAAAATTTGTTTTTACACTGGTGAACTGTAAATAATCTAGTGTGAACGGAATGAATCGGATGAAACATACGTCTGTGAGGTATTATCATAAGATTTCGACCCACTTCCAGAATGTTTAGAGCGTCAGTGTAAAGATTGTTTCTTGGTCGAGTGTACATACATATACAGTATAGAGTATACCGGTACACACACATTATATACACACACATTATATACACACACATTATATACACACACATTATATACACACACATTATATACACACACATTATATACACACCTGCAGGCAAAGGTGGGCTGGCGTGTCGACTGATGGACCTAGGGGGGCTGGGCTGGCGGCCGTTGAGAGGGGGGCTAACATCCCTCAGGCCATAAGGCAGGGGTAGCAGGGGGGCGGGGGTGGGGCCGGAGCTAGGGGGCGGTATAGAGGAGATCACATCACTCTTCTTGGGGGCCCGCCACCCACTCTCACCAGGCTTGGGGGGCACATACTGTGGAAAGAAGGCGGCACATTGAGGGGGGTGACCTGTTTTTGTTTTGTCCTTTTCTATCTTTCTCTGGCTTGTATCCATTTGGCCCCATTCAGCCTACTGTTTTAAGACGTTTATCCCCATCCAGATGTCAATTTTTTACTGGTGAGCGGTAGCGAGCCAGCATATTTTTTTATTTTTGTTTGACAGCAGGCTAAATTTGTACATTTTTCGATAGAAAAATTTCTCCGGCAAAGCCGGATTTCTCCATATAATGCTGGCTCGCTATCGCTCGCCAGGAAGAAATCGACACCTATATGGGGATAAACGTCTTAAAATAGTTGGCTGCATGGGGCCGAATGGATACAAGCCAGAGAAAGAGAGAAAAGGACAGAAATAACAAAAAGCAGGTCACCCCCATTAACCCTATAGGCATAGCTCTTACGTGAGGATTATATTTCTGATGGATAACCAACTCTAACAAAGATTATAGAGCAAACCACAGATGGTGTTGGAAACGGTGTCTTTCCCCACATTTTTGTTTTATGTGAGTGAGGGAGACAAAAGGCAGAACTGCCTGTATCGAGTGCCTCCCCCAGACTTGAAAGAGTAACGGGGCCAAAATCAAGCGACGTTCGAGCCAAAATGCCTGGATACACGAAGTTTGAAGCAATTTACTGTAAGTCATAGGAAGAGGGAAAGACTGATTCTGGGAGAGAGTTCCAGAGCTCGGCAGTTGATAGAAGAAAGTCTGAGAATACCGTTTCATTCTTGGGTTTGAGAGTTGTACAGAGTAGGGGTGGGATCATATTATTGCCAAGTTTTCACAATTAGCAACATATTTCGGCATAAAATCTTAGTAATAGCCGAGTAATCAGGATGGCAAGATATCAATTTACCATCAGCTGGAAAATAATGGACCATATAATTGTAATAATTATTATTATTTTTTTATTTTATTTATTTTTTTATTTTTTATTTGGGGGGGGGGGTAGACACTTGTTCCTGGCAGCTTTCCCATTTGTCTCCTTCATGCCCATTATAGGAATAGAATCAAGAGTCAGTAGGGTTACAAGTCAGTGACCGTACGTATGACTTCCCCGCTATATAGGCAACCTTCCATAAACATAGTTCGTAGTTCACTGGGAGGATGGTTCACTTTTTGGCCGATTTTTGCATGTATTCATTATTTGTCTAGTTTCCTCCCTAGACCTCCATCAACTTTAAAATAAAACATCCATTAGATCCCCCTTCTAGATTAATTTGTACATTTTTCGGTAGAAAAATTTCCCGGCCGAAGGCCGGTTCTTCCAACATTACAGGCTCACTATCGTTCGCCAGGGAAAAAATCGACACCTAAATAGCACGAAAGGTCTAAATAATGACGAAGAAATGGGGCGAAATGTCTTATAATCGACTAACTAATGGGGCAAACATCTTAACATCTGAAAACTAATGGGGCTAAACATGAGGGAGAAAGTGGTCCAGAAAACCGGCCCATCCATTAAATGGAAACGAAGGAGGGCAGGTGGGTGGAATACAATGTTTATATACAGAGACACACGAGCTCTGTCCTGTGTCTTCCCATAAAAAAAAAAAAAAAAAAAAAACGAATGAATAAGATGAAGGAAAAGACGTTAGAATATAGAAAAAAATAAAAATAAAATAAATAAATGGGGGGGGGGAGGAATAGGTAGAGAACAAGAAGGATTACGAATAGGGGGGGAATAGACAAAAGCGAAGGATGGGGTCAGGAGGAGGAGAAGGAGGATAAACAAAGGGGGTGGAGAGAGAGAGGGAGAGGGAGGGCAGATGATTAATGAGTGTAGTAAGGAAGTCTGAGGAAGGAAGGACAAGGTTGAACCAAATTATACGTTAAGGGAGTACTGCTTGTTTATTTGGTCTATATATTTGTGTATTTATTTATTTTTTGAGTTTCTTAGCTAGACCCCCATCAGGATTAAAAACAAAACAAAAAAACTATAACACCTTTCAAGATAAATTTGTACATTTTTCGATAGAGAAATGTTCCGGCCGAAGGCCGATTCCTCTTAAAATTGCAGGCTCGCTATCGCTCACCAGGAAATGATCGACACCTAAATGGCACGAAAGGTCTTAAAATGGACAACGAAATGGGGCGAAAGGTGTTAAAATAGCCAAACTAATGGGGCGAACGTCTTATAATCTCAAAACTAGTGGGGCTAAACATTAGGGAGGAGGGGGTCCAGAAAAACGGTCTTCCTCACCTTAATACGGTTTCTACGGATCTACGCAATGTTCCAATATATTATTTAAAATGTACTATTGCTGTTTTACGGTATCGTGTGTAATAAATAATAGTGAACCAGGCTGAGTGTTTGGTGGGTATGTATGTTTGACTTGGGTACGTGAGGTAGGGAGGGTGAGTGAGGTGGGGTGAGTGCATGAAAAGGGTGAATATGAGGATAGGGAGAAAGCGGCAGTGGGCGTCTGTGAATAGGGTGCGTAAGAATGTCAGGGTATAATGCGTGAGGTAGGGAGATTAGGAGGGTAGAATAAGTGAGTATGAGTGTGAGGTTAGATTGAATGTGAGGTTAGAATAATTGAGGACGGGTGAGTTATTAGGGTAGAATGATCATGAGGGTAGAATGAGTGAGGGAGGCTGAGTACCAGGGTAGGGTGAGGGAAATAATCAGAGGGTGAGTAGCAGGGTAGGGTGAGTAATATGGTAGGGTGAAGGTAGATGAGTGAGGGAGGGTGAGTAGCAGGGTAGGGTGAGTAATAGGGTAGGGTGAAGGTAGATGAGTGAGGGAGGGTGAGTAGCAGGGTAGGGTTGGGGGTTGGGGAGGGGGGGTGAGATTGGTGGTATGCATAACAAAGAGTGAATGGCTATCGGTCACCCTTGGCTGCCCACCCCAACAAGGTCGACCCCACCGGCCCCCACCCGTCTTTAAGCCACCCCACCTTGCTTTTGTTTTTCTCTTTCTCTTCCTCTCTCTTTAGCTTGTATCCATTCGGCCCCATTCAGCCTACTGTTTTAAGACGTTTACCCCCATCAAGGTGTCAATATTTTCCCGCGAGCCAGCATATATATATTTTTGTTGTACAGCAAGCTAAAATTGCACATTTTTCGATCGAAAAATATCTCCGGCGAAGCCGGATTTCTCCATACAATGCTGGCTCGCTGTAGCTCGCCAGGAAAAAATCGACACCTGGATGGGGATAAACGTCGTAAAACAGTTGGCTGAATGGGGCCAAATGGATACAAGTCAGAGAAAGAGAGAAAAGGAGAGAAAGCTAAAAAAACAGGTGACCCCCCTTAACCCATTCAGTACCAGTGCCGTCCTTTTAACTTTATTCTGGCTACTATTACGCGATATTATTCAGCTTAACTCGTTAAAAAGGGCATCCAACAATTAACAGGCTTCGTACTATCTCGCTTAAGGGGAGATGGTTCACTTTTTGACGATTTTTGCATGTATTCATTATTTTTCTAGTTTCCTCCCTAGACCTCCGTCAAATTAAAAAAAAAAAAAAATCCATTAGATCCCCCTTCTAGATTAATTTGTACGTTTTTCGGTAAACAAAAATCCCGGCCGAAGGCCGATTCTTCCAACATTACAGGCTCACTATCGTTCGCCAGGGAAGAAATCGACAGCTAGATAGCACGAATGGTCTAAATATTGACGACAAAATGTGGCGAAAGGTCTTAAAATCAACTAACTAATGGGGAAAGCATCTCAAAATCTGAAAACTAATGGGGCTAAACATGAGGGAGAAAGTGGTCCAGAAAACCGGCCCATCTCCCCTTAACCCTTTCAGTACCGGTGTCGTCCTTTTAACTTCATTCTGGCTACTATTAGATGATTTAGTTTGTTTTTTTCCTTGGCGAGTGATAGCGATACTGTAATTTAGGAGGAATCGGCTTTTAGCCGGGAACATTTTCTACCGATAAATGTACACATTCAAGTTGAAGGGGGGGGGGGGGTATTATGCTACGCTTGATAGAGCTCTAGGGAGCAAACTATAAACCTCCCAATAAATATTCTATCACCTCATATAATCTACCACCAGTCTAGTGGCCAACGTCAGTGCAAAACAGTCTAGTGGCCGACGCCAGTGCAAAACAGTCTAGTGGCCAACGCCAGTGCAAAACAGTCTAGTGGCCAACGCCAGTGCAAAACAGTCTAGTGGCCAACGCCAGTGCAAAACAGTCTAGTGGCCAACGCCAGTGCAAAACAGTCTAGTGGCCAACGCCAGTGCAAAACAGTCTAGTGGCCAACGCCAGTGCAAAACAGTCTCAAATTGTAATAATTATGTAAAGAATGAAGGTGCGGATACAAAATTGACAATAAATATCTCGTGTGACTCCCCAGACTTTATATTGTCAACTTTTGTTTTTCAGCAACGTTTTGAGGCTATTTTACACTGGTATATGCAACTAGACTAGAAGTAGATTAATAGAAGTTATATCATTGTTATAAAAGTTTATCGCTAAAGCTGTCATATCAATGTTGCGGAAATATTATGTTGTATGATAGTGATACCCATTTCTAATTCACTTATATTGTTTCTTACCCATCACTCTCTCATCACCCTTCCTTGACCTCTCTCTCACCCCACCACCATCACTTCCTCTCTCTCTCTCTCTCTCTCATATATATATATATATATACTGTATATGTGTGAGATAGAGAGAGAGAGAGAGATAATGAGATAATACACACTAGTTTCCTGTAGTTACCTTCCCGCTGAGCCTCCCCAAAACAATGCTATTATTGAACTATAACCTTGACCGCTACCCATAAAAGTAACACCACTCTCCACCACAACACCTTAAGGGGAGATGGGTCGTTTTTCTGGTCCCCCTTCTTCCTCATGTTTAATCCCATTGGTTTTTAGATTTTAAGACGTTCGACTCATTAGTTTGGCGATTTTATGACTTAACATGCCATTTCTTTGTTGTAAGGGGAGGCTGACCTTTAACTCCCCCATTCACCCTGTATAAGAGATTGTGTTTCTGGCATTATACCATTTTAATACTAATGGAAATACTAAGACTCGCTGGAAAAAAAAATCATCATTCTACGTGTGTGTGCGCGCGCACACGCGAATTTACGCATTATATAAACTAAAATTGTATATTCATTCAAATTTCGCGCAATTTTGTTATGCCATATCCTACAATCATCACCTACAACTTGCCGTGCTCCGTGCTCCCTTTCATATATTGAATAAGACAAGGTGCTGAATAATAATAATATATATATATATATATATATATATATATATATATATATATATATATATATATATATATATATATATATATATATATAAGTTTTATTAGCAATATTTAACATTATATATTTTGAGACAGCCAAAATATCCGAGTATCAGCCATTTTGAGCACACTAGTCTACTCCAGTATACTCCCACACACTGTATAGTGTATGCAAGGGGAACGAAGCAGAGCAATATATAAATGGCTAGATTCACTTTGAAGTTGTACTGTGGGATATTACATCTGAAATATTTGTTTCATTATAATAGGATCTAATGAAATTTTCCATGGTTACCCGTGCTAATTACCCGTGCAACTACATTTGGGGATGTTCGGCCAGGCAGCTTGGGGAACAACAACAGCAACAACAACAACAACTATATTTTCTCTGATAAGTGAAAAAAAAACAATGTTTTGGATCATATTGGATGGTAGACTATTATTTTGTTTAAAACAAAATTCCAGATATCTATACATATATCTGATTGGGTGGTGGGGGGGGGGGGGGGGCGGTTAGGGATGTCCTATGGGTTTGTATGCCCTCCTTTGCTAGCCTCCTAGGTTTAGAGAAGCATTTTAGACCATTTTCCAAAAAAAATAAAAAAAATAGCCGAAAAAAGGCCAGCCTCCCAGTTACATCCTTGCTATCGCTCGTCCAGACCACCCCAAAAAAGTAAATACAAAAAAAATGAATGGGGTGAAGGGCCATATTATAGCCAAACTAATGGGTTGAAAAGGTTAATTAAAGATTCGATACAAATGTATACATTTAATGTATATTGATGGTAATAAACCCATTTATTATAAGGACAGAGAGGTAATTTACTGGCAATATACCCAATGATCACATAATAACAGTTGGCTGAATGGGGCCGAATGGATACAAGAGAGAAAAGGAGAGAAAGATACAAAAAGCCAGCATTGTATGGAGAAATCCGGCTTCGCCGGAGAAATGTTTCTATCGAAAAATTTACAAATTTAGCTTGCTGTCAAAAAAAATAGATATACTGTATGCTGGCTCACTACCGCTCGCCAGGAAATTATTGACACCTGGATGGGGGTAAACGTCTTAAAACAGTAAGCTGAATGGGGCCGAATGGATACAAGCCAAAAAGAGAGGGAGAGAAAGATAAAACAAAGAAAGTAGTACTCCCTTAAGTAGATTGAAGCAGCCTCGTAAGGGTCATAAAGTCTGCTGGTGCTTGTTTTCCTTTGTAGTCCATTGTCATCCTTTCCCAAGAACAAGCTATCTATCTATCTATTTACCCAATCCCCACTTTTCCTATTTTTGTTTTATTTTTCTACCTGCGTAAATCTGAATCACTACATAGCTGTACAGGCACTCGTAATAATTCGTGGACCACACCTATTTCGAGTTGTGGTAGTAGGTCTATATCTATGGAAGCGAATTTATGAATACAATTGTCGATACGTAAACTACAAAACTATACATGCTATTTATTGACAAACCAGTGCCATCTTAAATTAAATTTATATAGTTATCTATCTATCTATCTATCTATATGCTCAGGCCCAATCCCCATTTTTCCTATTTTTATTTTTATTTTCTATTTCATTATATTGTATTATTTGTTTTCCTTTTTTCTTGGGGGTGGCCGACTCAAGACAGAGCAAGAACAGGGAAAACACAAAAACAACGTAAAACAACGAACAAACACAGATAAAAACACAAATTCACACACATATAGTTATATATGCATAACGAAAAACGTAGGGGGTCCATGAATACTTATAAGTGACTGCACCAATAATATCAATTCTGCTGCTACTGCTACCACCAATACAGTGTCACCATTACCAACCACAGCTACCACCACCACAACCATAACATTGCTACAAACACTAACTACATCGTGACTATAACAGCCGTAACATTGCTACCACTACGATCATCACCGCTACCACCACTGTACCACCACTTTTATTACCCCTACCAACACAACCCACACTCTACCATCATTATAAACATCTTACCATCTGAATCAACACACCACTACCACCCTACCACTACTACCAACATCTCTACCACCACCTTACCACCATCTCTACCACTAGTACTAACATCTCTACCACCACTACTAACATCTCTACCACCACTACCAACATATCTACTACCACTACCAACATATCTACCACCACCTTACCACCACTACCAGTTGACCCCTAGGGAAAGTGAAGGTGAGTGAGTGTTGGTAGTGTTGGTAGCACCCCCCCCCCCCTTACCCTTCTATCTTACCACCTATATCTTGAGGTTCATTCAAAAGGTTTGATATTAATACATTATTATGTACTCTTTGTGATGGTTCACTATCATGTGATATTTACCTGTATATATATATATATATATATATATATATATATATATATATATATATATATATATATATATATATATATATATATAAAATGTATATACAGTATATATATATTTATATATACTGTATTCTTATCTTCGGAACAACAGGGCATGACTATTTCACAGGTCACGTGATAGAGCCTTGACCTGTTGTTCCTACGATTAGAGTTTCCAATCCCAGATATACTGTATATACCGGTATATAATAAAAAGAGACATATAGAGAAATTGATGTATCTACTTGCCTACTTGCAAATGTATATCTATTAGTGTGTATATATATGTGTGCGTCCTGTACCCTGCTCGTCATAACTGTTACACTCCAGCGACCATCATCATGTCAACTATATCACAATCACATCCTTCACTGTTACTTCACTACCACAATTACTACACCACACCACCTACTACCTACTCTGTATATACACCTACCACACCACCACTCTACCTTACCTTCATAACTACCACACCACACCACACTACCACCACCTCTCTACCCTACCCTCATAAGTACCACACCAACCGTAACAAACTACCACCCACCACATTGCTTTGCTTTCATAGCTACCATATCTACCACAGCATAACATAACATTCACTAGTACCCCTCCTCACAACTTGCCAACATCATTTTACCCTGCCTTCAAAAGTACACTCCTACCACAACCTACCACACCATACCACCAGAGCTTTACACAACCTCCGCAAATACATTCCCTACTACAACTACCACCTTCATTTTACTTTAATCTTGAACTCAGTTAAACAATCAGTCGATAGGTAATCAATTCCAAATTCTGTTTGTTAGTCAATCACTTAGTCAATGAGCAGTTAATATCGTTTCAGTCAGTCAGTAGCTAGTTATGAACTCAATTAGTCAATTAGCAGATCATTCCGAATCAGTCAATTAGTTGTAGTCCGTTTAATAATTCTAGGTTGGGTAGAAATCGTAACTCCTAACCTCTCATAACTCAAAAAGGAATAGAGTAATCGAGCCAATATCTCTACCACATAGGAAGACTTGGCTAGGGAATATGAGTATTAATTGACAGCTCATTTGCTCTAACCCTTCTTGAGTTACAGAGGTTAGAGGTTACGATTTCTGGGCTATAGTAGTTTATCCCGAACGCAGTCAGTAAGGGGGGACACCGGATTTGATTTATCTTTCTCTCCTTTTCTCTCTTTCCCTGGCTTGTATCCATTCGGCCCCATTCAGCCAACTGTTTTAAGACGTTTATCCCCATCCAGGTGTCGATTTCTTCCCGGCGAGCGATAGCAAGCCAGCATTGTATGGGGGAATCCGGCTTCGCCGGACACATTTTGCTATCGAAAAATGTACAAATTTAGCTTGCTGTCAAAACAAAAAAATATATATGCTGGCTCGCTACCGCTCGCCAGGAAAATATTGACACCTGGATGGGGGTAAACGTCTTAAAACAGTAGGCTGAATGAGGCAGAATGGATACTAGCCAGAGAAAGAGAGAAAAGGAGAGAAAGATAAAAACAATCCGGTGTCCCCCCTTAAGTCAGTCAGTAGCTTATCCACAACTCTGTCAGTTAGTCAGATCGTCAGCCGAGCAATATGTCAGTAGCTTCATAACTCCGTCAGTTAGTCATATAGTCAGTCAGTCAACCAATCAGTAGCTTATCCACACCTGTCAGTCAGTCAGTAGGAAGATGATCCCGAATATCCCCGCAACGCTAAATTAATACTGTACAAGGTAAGAGAACAATTGGTGGAACATGTACCGTAATTATAGTTAATAGCATAGTACAGGATCGATACAAGGAACAACTTTACCTTTACTTTATGCATCATTGAACGGCAAGGTAAACAGTCTTCAGGAAGTAGTGATGAAGGTTAAATAGAAAATACAATGATGAAATATATACATTCATACATACACAAGTTATTTAATATAACACAAAGTAGCTTGATGGGGAAAAATTGTGTAATATGCTTAAGCACTCACTAATATATAATATGATATTTTAACTATTTTTTTTTTTTTTATCTTCAAATCAGTCTATGATTATAAAAATATCCATATACTTTTTGTTAGTCTCGGGTCAGGTCAGGTGAAGGTATTGAGGGATAAGTCAGTATATATATATATATATATATATATATATATATATATATATATATATATATATATATATATATATATATATATATATATATATATATATATATATAATCCAATTTACTATCTATATATATATATATTTCCATAATACTTGTCATTATGGATGTCACTACTAATAACGTGGAGGGGGAGGGAAGGGATGTACAAGTAATGGTCTTAATATTACCTTATTACTTCCAAGGTTACTGCAGGGGTCGGCGTGGACATAATATTAAACAACAATATAAGACAAGTTTGTGAGGCAATTGTAGAAGCCAGGTGTGTAAGACAACTATATAAGACAGGTTTGTAAGGCAAGTGTTAAAGTCAGGTGTTTAAGGCAATTTTATAAGACAGGTTTGTAAGGCAATTATAGAAGCCAGGTGTGTAAGACAATTATATAGGACAATTGTATATGGCGGGGTTGTGAGACAATTGTATATGGCAGGGTTGTGAGACAATTGTATATGGCAGAGTTGTGAGACAATTGTATATGGCAGGGTTGTGAGACAATTGTATATGGCAGGGTTGTGAGACAATTGTATATGGCAGGGTTGTGAGACAATTGTATATGGCAGGGTTGTGAGACAATTGTATATGGCAGGGTTGTGAGACAATTGTATATGGCAGGGTTGTGAGACAATTGTATATGGCAGGGTTGTGAGACAATTGTATATGGCAGGGTTGTGAGACAATTGTATATGGCAGGGTTGTGAGGCAATTGTATATGGCAGGGTTGTGAGGCAATTGTATAATTTGCTATTTGTTGTGATATGACCCAGCCAGGGCTCGAACCAGGGCCAGTAGTGCAGCAATTCAACACCTTAACTACTAGGCCACCGAGGAGCTTAAAAGTAGTGGCTACATTTGGGATCAGATTCCATCCACCACCACCCGCTCCGACTCGTGGTCAGGTAGCTTGATGCCATACACACATACACCTCACACACACAGACACTAGCAGCTAAGTACTAGAAAAGGATACTTGTAATCTGGGGCACATTTATGGCCTCTCTGAATAAAGCAGGTTTGTGGAGAAATATATAAATTCAGTAGTTTAAAACAGGTGTATAATATCTGGTGTGAAGAACAGATGTGTAAGGCATACGTGTACGTGTGACAGGTGTGGGTTCTTCCATCACTGTCAACTACTTCATGGTCAAGGTAAAGTAATGCCTTCCTACCCTCCACGACCTTCCATATCTCTCTCTTTCTCTCTCTCTCTCTCTCTCTCTCTCTCTCTCTCTCTCTCTCTCTCTCTCTCTCTCTCTCTCTCTCTCTCGTACATATTCATACAAATGTCTTATGCAAATGAGAACAAAACGCGTTAGTGAGAGAAGGAGAGCCGATGTACCGGCAATCCTTTAATACCACCAATTAAGTAAGCACTGTATGTAAGCATCCCCCACACATATACCAACAGTACTCTATACACGTATGTACCATAACCATACCCCGGTACAACACAAGAAGCTTCCTGATGTACAACAACACCCAGAGACAGTTGGTCACATTTACCATCTGGGAAACCGATTTAACAAGATGATTAATATAACCCTTCCAAGAATGACCATGAAAGGAGACCTTTAGGCCTGAGCATAGCATACTGAGAGAAAATGAAAAGCTGATATATGTGATGTTGAACAAAATATGGGGTAGTTTTGTAGAAGATTATGACAATTACATAGATGAAGAAATTAAGATAGTAGAACGCTGAAAGTTATAGTAGAAGCTGAAAGTTATAGTAGAACGCTGAAAGTTATAGTAGAACGCTGAAAGTTATATTAAACATGCTGCAATGGAAAATTAAAAACAAATGAGCAGGTGGGTGTGGTCAGAACATACATACATACATTCATTGATAATTATATTTTTATTAGGTCATATTGTAATTATTGGGAAGCCTGGATCACTTTAAGATCCTGGGTTAGAATTCAGGGTAAAGGATATAATTTGTATACATACATACAGAATGATACAGTACATGCAAACCAACCAACGATTAACCATACGTACTGTACATATATACATACATATACAGTACAGTACACACACAAATATATGATCCAACATACCCACCATACCTACTTATCCACACTCACCTACCTACCTACTACCCGATCTACTAACATACCACCCTACCTACTTACCTGCACACACTTACTTGTCTACATCCACCTTCTTACCTACACTCGACTACCTACCTACTAACTTACCTACTTACATACACACCTACCTACACACACACCTACCGGTCCCACTAACCTGCCTACATCCACCTACCTACCTATATCCACCTACCTACCAACCTACTAACATACCCATCCATCTATCTACCTACATCCACCTACCAACCAACCTATATACAGACACATCCACCTACCTACCTACATCCACCTACCTACCAACCTACTAACATACCCATCCATTTATCTACCTACATCCACCTACCAACCAACCTATTAACAGACACATCCATCTATCTACCTACACCCACCTACCTACCAACATACACATCCATCTATCTACCTACACCCACCTACCAACCAACCTATATACAGACACATCCATCTATCTACCTACATCCACCTACCTACCAACCTACGAACATACCCATCCATCTATCTACCTACACCCACCTACCTACCAACATACACATCCATCTATCTACCTACACCCACCTACCAACCAACCTATATACAGACACATCCATCTACCTACCTACAGTACACCCACCTACCAATCCCCCTACAAACATACACATCCATTTACCTACCTACCTACTAACATACACACCTACTTTCTAACATACACATGTAGCTACCAACCCACCTACTAACATACCCGTCCATCAACCCACCTACCTACCTACCTACCCACCAACCTACTAACCTACCTTGGTATGGACAATTTAGGAGCAGCACGAAAGGTTACAGGAGTCGTGATGATGAGACCTTATGGCTACACTACACACACACATACACACACACTAAGTCTTACTCTCACACTCTCTCACTCTCACTCTCACTCTCTCTCTCTCTCTCTCTCTCTCTCTCTCTCTTTTATTCACCCCATATTTTCGTATTATATATTGTTTTCCTATCATTGTCAATGTATTTATTTTTATTCCATGTTTTGAGGTATTTGTTCATGTTTTCTTCTCTCTCTATCTCTCTACTGTATGTGAGACTAGTGTGTGTGTGTGTGTGTGTGTGTGTGTGTGTGTTGTCTATATTTGCCTATCTCCTCCCCTTCCCTCTTATTCCGTGACTCTATAATAACGTGGTGTAAGAATAAAAAATAATTACTGTAATGCTTCCAAATCCCTTGATTGATGAGGGGGGAAAGAGAGAGAGAGAGAGAGAGAGTATGCAGGATTGTAAGTGTTTGCTTTTGTTTATGTGCCTATATCTATTTATGATTAACATTTGTTTGTGTGTCAGAGCTTACATGCATGTGTGTGTGTGTGTGTGTGCGCGCGCTAGAGCTTGCATGCATGCAACTGCTTGCATGTGTGCATGTATCTGTATTTAAGTGTGTGTGTGTGTTAGATCTTGTAAGCGTGTAAGTGCTTCCATGTGTGTGTGTGTGTGTGTATGTGTGCGAGTATGTATGCATGTGAGATAAACCTAAATTAATTGATTAAAATAAGAATAAAGTAGGGGGACGAGAAAACATTGCCTGAGATGAAAGAAGAGAAAAAGAGTGAGAAATCGGGTGAGAGAAAGAGAAGGGAAAGAGGGAGGAAGGGAGGAGAGGGGAGGGGAGAAGAGAGAGGGAGGAGGTTGGGGGAGGGAGGATCGAGGAGAGACGGTAGGTGAGTCATGTAATGAGAGAGAGAGAGAGAGAGAGAGAGAGAGATCTTTTGTAGTGTGAGGCGATAGGAGTGATTGTGAGTAGTATCGGTGGACAGAACTTGGTCGTGGGTGGATAGTGAGTTATATGGTACTGGAATAGTGAGAGATTATGGGTGGTTTGAGTGGATGGTAAGTATTTGCGGGTGGTATGGGTGGATATAATGAGTTATACCTGCTGGTTAGGTTAGTTTAGGTTATATGAAGTTAAGTTAATTAAACATTGAGACACCACAGTGCAAGTGTCATTGATATGGCTTGACACCGGTAGGTCCAGACATTCTTCTATCCTTCCTTCCTGTTTGCACACTAGGTTCAGATTGGTGAGATGAAAGTCATTTCAGGTCATCACAATTCTGATTGGTTTGTGGAGGTAGAAATCCAGTAGTATAGAGTATGTGGTGTGTCCTGATCAATAAATATACCAAATTGTAGAATATTCTGTTAACTAATCCTGTCAATTGAACCAAATTTTGTCAGCGAATCTATTGGATAAGTGGAATTAAGCAATTTGGGTAAACTGAATGAAGAGTGAGCCGTGCGTCAATTATACTGTCTATTTCAGTGACAGAAATACCAAGCGTGCTCAGTAGAGCACATATCTACGGCATATATGTAAACCAAAGCAGGTGCAATTTAAATTCATCCTATCTGCTGCCGTTTTGGTCCGCGTACAAATTGGTCCTCAGACAGTTTGGCCGATATGAGCAGAACTGAATGGTTCAAGTAGTCTAATTGGTATTAGCCGAGTCACTCTTTTGTTCCATGGCCATATATATAT